>JARFIW010001281.1:5362500-5977500 GCA_036346225.1 Platerodrilus igneus
TTTTGACAGCCCAATAGTGGGGCTTGATACAAAGGTAGCTACATAGCAATATATATATATATATATATATATATATATATATATATATATAAACATTACTGAACGATGTTAGGATTTATAGCCGTAGTATTGAGGCATTGCTTTTTGTTCTGAATGACCCAGATTGGTAGTGGCAAAATGATTATTTTCGGTGCGGGTATATGTGTTGGTAATATTCAATTATTTAAGAATTGGGTTTTTCTTTTTTTGTGTGTTTACGGGGAGGAATTTTAAACTGTTGTTTTTTAAATTTGTAAATTTGGGGTAAATAAGTCATGATATTAATAATTTTAGATATATAACTTTAGGCTTACTATGAGGATTACCAGCTATTGTTTTTAGTATTGAATTTGGGTTTTTTTGGTTGTTATTTTAGAGGGGCAGTGTGGTTGGTGTGGTTGATATAATTAATCGAGAAATGGTAATGATAGGAAAGGACCAATTGTTATTATGTAGCAATACAGATGGCAGGGTAGCGGTTATGTAATAAACAGCGCAAATACGATAAACTACTTAATCAAGAATATAAATACCTTAAGTCTGTGCCGCACTGGGCAAGGGAAGTCACACACAAAGGTAGCAGACACCCAAGAACACGCGCGCTTGGTGTGGTGTCGCTTTCAGGACTCTCGTTCAACTGTGGTTTCTATCACCGCCCAAGCACGAATCATGTCACTTCACGCACTCGCACTACGGCATAAGGTTTCACTAAAAACTGTAGAGTACCCGCACTAATGGTATTTATTGTCATCACTGCTAAATTGTTCAATGATGACGTAACAGGTAGCGACCTAAAAACTACAGCTCGCCATTTTGTTGTTCTACCGAATATATGTATATTGGGGTTATTGATTTTTTTGTGTTTGGGAATACTGTGCTTTTGTACATATTTCTTATAATTAGAGGTTTCTTTTTGTATGTTTTGTTGTGAGTTGTGAATGAATGTATTTTTTTTAATTTTTCAGGCCTTCCTTTATTTTTGGTATTTGTAAGACTCCGCCCACTCACCGGTTGAGCCTGGTCATTTTCTTGCTTTGTTTTTTTTAGGCTACGTCGATGTACGTAGCAACTTCACTGCAGCAATTTGAAAAAAAATCAATACCCGGACTGCATGAAAACCCGTTGAACAATTTAGACGCCAACTGTACTATAAACTACGATTATTACTTAAAGGTAAGCTTTATTTGTTTGTAGTTATTGCATTGCCGTTCATTATATTTAAATTTGTGCAATGTTACAGAACCTATTGAATTATTCTTGGGTTTACGTTTAACTGACGTTTTTTCTTATAACACACACGCACGTACGCACACACACACACACACACACACAACACACTCACACAACCACATCATCTCAAAATCCAACAGCGACATTGTTCTAACTAGGTCAGACGTGCTTAAATTGTCAGACAGCATGCCAAAAACTAGTTAGTAAAAATAAAAAAAAATAAAAAGTCCCAAAACCTTAACTAGTTTTTTGGACTAAAGGTTCCATTGCTTTTCAAGTGTTTACACAATCAACACTGCTATATGTTTACCCACCCTGTTTATCTTTAGAAAAAGTATCAGCGTCTTCCTTAGAGGATAATCGCCAATGAAAAATATACAGATCTAAGTATTCAAGCTTCAAATTTTTCAAGGATTCTTTAAGTGCTGCTTCAACCAAATTTGTTCTATGAATTGTATTTCACAATTTATTGGTAACAACAGCTAATACTTTTAAAATATAAATTTTTTAAAGTACTTGCTACTTGACATTTTAAGTACTTTCGTGAAGAACTTTGAGAACTTTGCATTCAGGATGGTTTGATTACTGGCAAAATCAATTCAGCGTTAGTCTCTAATTGCTTACGGGCTCGTACAAGTTAAAAATTGACAAAATTACTGGCATTTGTCGTTTAAAAATTGTCAAAATGCTTACAATCGACTGACTAATTATTAATTCTTCTTGAAATCAATTTGATTGACGCCCCCTTTCGACTACATAACTGCGCTTAGAAGCACATAGTCACGTCCTTAACATTTACAGGTACCATTTTCTGTTCAAAATCCCATTTCTTGAAAACAAAACTAGCAAACTAGCAATTCCAGTCATCAATAAAGTCATTACTGAAGTATACACCGGAACCAATGAAGCTGTAAGTCGTTAATCACGCCAGAGAAGGTGCTTACAGTTAATAACCCTTCAGAATTTTCATTTATATTTTTTAAATGGCCGAAGTGTTGGAATTCAATCTCACTTTAATATAAAAAGCAAACCACTTCACTCTTCATTAAGGATAGATCGTATCAGAGTATCACTGCTACTAGTATCAGTCAAAGAAAATGAAAACGATGTCTTCGCTACGGTGATTGCAAGTACGCTACAGTTGCTCTAGACGCTTCAAACTAACGTAACTTTTTGCTTACAAAATGTCTTTTGTAATGATATTATGATTGATTGTTGTGCACCTGCTTTACATCTTGCCGAAGTGGAAAAAGGTAGCCTTAAGGTACAAATAGCTATCTTGTTAGTGTAACAGAATGAGTAGCAATTAATAGAATCAGATTAGCTTTTTTTTTCTATTTAGGAGCTAATAATATAGAAGAATTTCACTTGCACTCTCAATATATATAATAGGTGTTTTGATATTTAATTTGTTGTCAATAATGAGGTTTTAAGGTGGAAGATGAGCGTTTCATGTTGCGTGATACCTGTTTTTTCTTGAAGACCAATTTTATGCACGATACAAACGTTGACGATTTGAAAGATAAATGTCAACCTATTTTTTTATCTGAATGATTTTGCCGACATAAACTCTTAATCTGACATTCGCAGAATGAATTTAAATTCTAAAAGCATCTTATTTTGTCGATGATCATTTGGCATAATTGCTGTAATCTTTCAGCATTCTATAAAATTTGACCTTAAATGGAAATTATGATAAAAGTGATGGTCTTTTAAAGCACAGAAATTATTTGATTCCATAGGAGTTTGGTATTTGTTACTTTGAAATCCAAAGAATACATGTCCGGTGGCAAAAAATACAGCAAAAACAAGATCTATGAAATGGGTCATAAAAATGTCATCATTAGTATTTACCAAGAAAATTAACACTGACATTGGCTATATAGAGGAAGTCGGGAAAAACCGCCCACTTAACAAAAACTTGCACTAAGACCAAGGTTACCTTAGGGTCTATTTTGTTAAGGTGAATAGTCGGTTATAAAAGAAGATACGAAGTCATTTCATTAAAGACATATTTAATAGTTAAGCAAAATAAATAAAATTCAAAGAGGTCTACTATCGAAATAAAAATTCTGACTCCTGACTTTGAAAGCTCACATCTTCAAAAATAATCAATTGATTAAAATAATAGTAAATTACTTTATACGGAGGAGAAGTGTAACTTTTCATGGTGCGCCCCTGTTTACCCGCCTCACTATCGTTCGGCGGTTAAATGAGGCAACCCATGAAAAGTCACTTCTCCTCCACATAAAGTATACTATTTTATTCTTCAAACGGCCTGCAAAATATGCAAAAATTTCTCATTTACAAATAATTTCACGTAGACACATTTTCTGTTTTTGATTAATATCAAAAGTTGCTTATCGTCATTTATCTTTTTGACATTTATTAAGTTGACACAAACATAATAACTACGCTATCTTGTTGAATAAAGAAATATTCGTAAAATGCAAAAATCCTGATACTGAATCTGCAGCAAACGAAGTGTCGCGCTTCGGACTGGCAAAATCCGGGGACAAATACGCTGCTGCTTACCAACACTTTATAGAATGGTGCAATCAAAAAGAAGTACAGGAATACAGTGAAGATGTACTTCTGGCTAATTATATATAAATCATCTACTATGTGGTCACGATATTCAATGATTAAATCCCAATTAATAATCAAACATGGAGTAGATACAAGCCGAAATTTAAAACTCTGAACTTTTCTGAAGAAGTCAAGGGAGGGATATTTGGCAAAGAAGTCTGAAGTATTTACTAAAGAACAGTTTGAAAATTTTCTATTCAAAGCGCCTGATGACAGGTATTTAGGGATAAAGGTAAACAATAATTAGTTTTAATTTCATACATTTTAACTACGTATGTATTTTCAGATTTTGTTGATTGAAGTAATGGGTGCCTGCAGATGTGATGAAATGGTGAAAATGAATACTGACGACATTCAAGACATGGAAAATGTAAATCTTCTTAAACTTCCCGATAGCAAGACGAGGAAAGTTCTATCGTTTACGCTCATCGGTGAAAGTTATATCAAAGTTTATCGACATTATGCGTCACTAACACCTCGAGATATGTCTCAAAAAAGATTTTTCCTAAAATATCAAAACGGAAAATGTTGCAGAAGTGTAATGGGAATTCACAGCATAAGTTATGTACCTGGGAAAGTTGCAGAGTTTTTGAAATTAACTAATTCGAAAGAATATACGGGCCACTCATTGAGAAGCACCTCGGCAAGATTGTTAATTGATGGAGGAGGAAATTTGGAATCTTAAGCGGCACGGAGGGTGGAAATCGAGCAGTGTTGCAGAAGAGTATATTGAAAAATGTTTGAGAAACAAAAATGATAATGCCCAAAAGATTTTAAATTTAAGTGAATTAGTAGTTGTATCTGGAACAACCAACGATTATATGTCAGAAGGACTCGTGGCAGCGCAGTCTATTACTACCAATACACATCAAGAGACTGGCTCGATAATGCACGCCTTTAATTTTCAAAACGCTACCCTTAAAAATTGCACATTTAATATTACCTTGCAAAATAAAAATGACATTTAGTTGTTATTTATCTTTATTCATATTTATTTTGTGTCATTTATTTGATGTTGACATGAAAACACTTTTACCTCCGGCGGCTGGAAAAGGAAAAGTAAAACTGTCGCCCGAGAAAAAGTGACACTTTGCGCAAGCCGACTCAGTTAAATAATGACATAATACTTTAACGTTTGAAGAAAAAACAAATTTCGTGTCAAAGCCACTTTATTCTTACATAAATATGACATTTCATATTTTTTCAATAAGGCGTTAATTTACTAGTGCCATTTATATGATAAAATACAGTGTTGAAGCAGGATTCCAATTTCAGGAACAGTTTGTCCGCCAGATATAATGCACAGTTTTCTAGTGAACGAATTGCTTTGGAAAATTATATTGAACAAAATTACGAATTTGCTATACAGTTAAAATGCCTTACTTGCGTAGGTTTTCTTATTGTGTAGGTATACAAGTAGTTAATTAATGATTAAACTAATAAAGCCAAAAATTTTTTGACATGTTTGTCTCTTCAGTCCTAGAACTGTTTGGATGCGTATAGGCAAATCACTTTAATAAGAATCCAACGTCATATGCTAGATTGCGCAGAAATGTAATAACAGTGGCGTAGTTGAGTTATTACAGTATAAACGGAAGATATGGCGTTAAATAGTAAAAAAATAAACATTACCAATTAAATTATAATTTAAAATTTTTAATATAATATCGCCATATGAGTTGTGTGCATCAATATCCCTAAAAAATACTGCTATAGCAAGGTTATTTTGTAAAATCCGATAAAGCAAATGATTGAATACCATGGCCTACTTAAGTGGTTTCTATCTCATTCTAGTGTTCTGCAAACACATCTGTTGAGTAACTTATTGTTTTATTAATGTTAATTGTTATATACAAGATATTTTATATTAGTTAGATGGCGGTTTAAAACTGTCCGTCTGTGTATCAAGTAAAAATAAATAGTAATGAAATCTAAAACTTTTACAAGGTAAGTGCCGATTGGTTGATCATAAAACTCTACGCCACTAAAACCTGAATACTGCCATCCCTAATTACATATAATGAACTGTTCCTAACCAATTTTTGCTTTGTGCGCATGATGACGTTGGGTTCTTCTTAAAGTGATTTGCCTATACCTCTATTGCTTTTGATTTTGAGCATCTACACATTTCCTTTAAATTCTCACAGCCTACATCTTTCACTATCGCATGTAACAGTCTAATCTAGTTCTACCCACTTCGTTTTATTTGCAAAATTTTCAATATTATGTGCTCTACACAGTTTAACCGATTAAACTATATGGAATATAGAAATAGAAGAGATATACACACCCACGAACATCTGCGAGGTGTCTTCTTCCTCCACAGCAGTTTTCTGGGTACAATATATTAATATAATTTCGTTAATCAAAAAGTTCATTGTAGGGCTGTGGTAATTGAAATAACCACTTGCTCAGTGCACAGCAAATCATCCATTTTTTCTATCCAAGCGGTCACTTCCATTATGCAAAATGTGCGCATATTTATGCACAAGACATGTTTGTTTTTAAAACTAACCATCCGGATGTGCTAGAATATTTTGTTAAAAAGGAATATTTTGTGATAAATGGAAATGGTTCTCCAAGGGTAGGTTGATGGTTTGATTTGGTCTTGAACGGACCCTGATGCATTCCTTAAAAAGTTACGGTGGACTGACACAAAAAGGAGCAATTACTGATTCTGTGTTAGCAAAATGGGTTTTAGAATAATCTGCTGCAGATACCATCTGTTCGTCAGTAGAAGATTTTTCTGGAGTAGACTTTCAATTGAAGAACAGCGCCTAATTTCCATGTCTCACGAAAAAATAGTGATGAGCAGGACAGAATTAAAATTTACAAATGGTTCTGCAACGATCCGCCATTCTCCTCTCGGATTTGTTCATATCATGGTCGACAGGTATAATTGGAAACTCCCAAATAAATTGTTATCAAGCTCTACAAGTTGGAACCCAAGTATTGGAAATTAACTTTTGTGAAATTAAACAATCGAAAAAGAAAGTGGCATTGTCATTGGCCAGTGTACTATCCAAGTAAGCAATGAGTCAGTGGGTTGATAACAATACTCCAAAGAACCATAATTGCAAAAAAGGTGATAAGAATGTTGCGGATTTATTCTGTTACGAATAATTCTCATTTCCTATATATCTCTTGGATGAAGAAGGCATTGGGAAGTCTATGAAGTCAGCTCTCTATGATGCACCTCCTGGAGTAAGTAATACGGCAGCAATAAATCTCAGAAAGGGTATTTATATTATCAAGCATTATGTGGAGAATTGCATTGTGGCTTTTGATGACTATGAAAGTGTTAACAGCACAAAGCGAGTAGAACAGAATCGAAGAGGCACCACGAAAACTTCTGTTGATATTTATTTTGATGAAGACGTTTGTGCACCCCTTCAACATGATCATTTTCTGGCTAATTCAATCCGTCATACTGAAAATGTCTACAAAAGGAATTGAAACCAAAGTCGCTACAGATTGTGCTGATACTACCATCATTAGATGTGGGTTAGAAAAGGCAAAAGCTAATCCTATTGTTGCAGTAATACGGGAAGATGTCGAGTTGGTAGTGACACTAATTTCTTTGACACCGTCATACAGTAACGTTTACATCTCGAAACCGGGCAGGGAAAAGGTATTATCTAAACTATTTTTAACGCAGCAACTGGAAGAACTTTGTTTCTCTCAACCCATGCTCCTTCACACCTTCGGCGGATGCGATATAACTTTAACAATTTAGTTATTACAACACAGCGTGGTTTCGTGTGCACTTTGTTCTTGGTCGTTACGATCCCGTCCCCACTGGACTAACAATTAGGAATTGGGTAACTAACTTTAGAGCGACATCTGCGGCATTAAAAAGAAAACCAGTAGGTCGACCTAGGACTTTAACGTCAGCAGCTTCAATTCAACAGTACCCCCAGCGATTTGTTCGTAAACACGCCGGTTCACTGGGATTATTTGCCAGAAGTGTCAGAAGAATCCTTCATAGACACCTTCAATTGCACCCATACAAGATGTAGTTAGTGCAAAATTTAAGCGACAGAGACTTTGACACACGAAAAAATTTGTGTCGTGACATTCTGCAGAGTATTCCTCGTACTGCCGTTTTAATTCTTAGTGATGAGGCCTATTTTCACCTGGCCGGAATTGTTAATAAACAAAATTTTCGCTATTGGGCAGAGAATAACCTTCAGAAACGACCATTCCACACCCCTCGAATAACAGTGTGGTGCGCTGTTGGAGATTTTGGTGTGTGGAGTCCCTACTTTTTCGTAGAAAATGGTGAAGTAGTAACAATGACTTTTGCTCGGTATTGTCACATGATTGAAATTTTTTGAAACCAAAAGTGGATGAATTATTGCAAGACCATGAAAATGAAAATATTTGGTTCCAACAAGATGGCGCTACATCTATACATCTCATCGTTCAATGGAACTTCTAAGGCAAATGTTTCCCGGTTGTCTTATGTCTTTGCGAGGTGACATTGGGTGGCCCACAGATCGCCTGATTCAACTCCATGCGATTTTTTTCTTTGGTGTTTCCTCAAGAAAAAGGTCTACAAACATCGTCCTCGGACTATCGATAAACTGAAGGCTGCCATTACTGAAGAAATTAATGCTATTCGTCTGAACATGATTCACAGAGTTATGGAAAACTTCCAGGAAAGGCTCCGTCAGTGTTTGGACAATAGAGGTAGACATTTAGAAAATATCATTTTCAAATCATAATAAAATAAAACTGCATTCTATGTTTTTTCAAATAATAAAATAATTTTCATTTCATCTTGCTTCGTTTTTATTACGCACCTCTTTGAAATCGAAAAGTTCAATATGATTCACCTTGTATATATAGCGGTTTGATATTAGTTTTAAATTGAATAAATGTTTATAATATTTGCAAAATATAGCGAATTTAATATATATCGGCAATATTAATTCAATATTGCATAATTAGTTTAGCAGAAAAAATTAAATAGTGACTTGATGTTGCTCAATTTTCACCTTTAAATCTTGAACCAATATTATTAATACGTTTATGCAATTGAAAAACAATATTTGACCAATATTTAGTGCTACCTTGGAACGACCACCTGACCACTTTCTCCAACTTTTGTATAGGACTACAACACCCAAAATAGGACCACAACACTCAAAATTAGTTTGCGCGAAGGCACAAATTGCGTACATAATATTTGTTGTGAAATAGTAACTAAGTTGCATGACCAAATAGCCAAATTATTTCACGAGCCACAACAAAGTACATTTCTCTGCTTTTAATCCATGCCGCGCTATTGTCTCATATCTTAAAATACGCCCAATCATCCTATCTCATCTATCTTTTACTATTTACCACATATTTCTTTCTTCCTCTACCACTTCTTTGTTGTTAATTTTGTCTGTCCATGACATCTTCTACATACCTCTATAGCACCTCTCTTCAAAGGTTTCTATCTTTTTCCTGTCCGCTTCTCGTACTGTACACGTTTCACAGCCATACACAGCCACACATGTTTTCAGTAATCATTTCTTTGTTTTATGTATATAGCTTTCGAACATACTCGCTGCTTTTTATTTGTTAAATATAGCACGACCTTGAACTAATCTTTTTTATACCTTTTGTACTTTTCCCCTTGTATTGTTTTTTAAACATATACCCTACTTCACCGACATCGAATGATACGCGAAGGAGGTTAAGCAACCAAGGTTAAGCTACCAAGGTCCTTACCGCTTAGATACTTGTCGAATCAATAGTTTTCCAATTACGCCTTCCGCACCATCAACATTTGTTCAGAATATTGCAACACCAACACCTGTAGTTGTGTACGATAATCATCAGGTTTAAATACAATTACTTTTTTTCATCATTAGGTTTTCTGTCCTGGAACTGGTTGGACGCATACCTCCATTGATTTCTATTCTGTGCTAAACTACACATTTCCTTGAAACTCCAACTGTCTAGATTTTCCATTATCTAGATCTCCCTCTAGCTCTTTTTTTTGCTTTCTCTGTCTCTAATACATCCCGTACTATTCCTTCATGCCGTAGTATGTGCTCTATGATCTTATATCTCATATTTTTTACTGTTTTCCACATATTTCATTCTTCCCCTCCATTTCTAGAATCTCTTTGTTTATAACTTTATCCGTATACAATATCTTATTCATACGTCTGTAGTACCACATTCTAAGCTAACCTATATATTTGCCTAAAATTCCCACAGTCCATATGTTCAACTATCTCTGTGCAATAGTCTAATCTAGGTCTATCTCTACCTTTCTTTTTTCATTTCTCTGCTTTTAATATATCCTGCACTATTTACCCATGCCTTAGAACGTGTTCTATTATTCTATTTACCTTGCTGTGTTGGACTCCAAACATATTTTCAGCAATCCTTTTCTCGTTTCCATGTTTGTTGTCTTGAACACAGTAGTAGCTTTTCTTGTTATCCAGCACGGCTTTGTGCAATCCTTTTTTTACATCTTTTGCACTATTTCCATCTTGAGTTATTTGGCTTCCTAGGTAGTAGATTCTTAACCTCTTGTAAGTTCTCATTTCGTATTTGTACTCTGATTATAAACTTATTTACTCCTCCTTAACATAATAGTACTTTAGTTTGATTTTTGTTAATTTTCAAACAACATTTTTCTGTTAGTACTGTTTCCATTTCATTACGAGTTGCTTTTAACTCTTCCTTGCTAGATGCTTATACCTTACATGTGATTTTTCCAATGCTCCACCAGAAGGTACTACATTGGCCAGAAAGCGAGTTTTTTTTACTTGAAAAATTTGGAATTTTGCCAAACCCTTGCTGTTCCAAGCAAGGTAGGGATTTTTAACGTGCGTGACAACACTCACACACGGGACCTCCATTTTACCTCTCATCCGAACGAGGGTATGTTTTTGTGAAAAATGATCGCCTAACATTTTTCAAGCAGACCGTGTCGGGGTTCGAACCCGAGACCTTGAGCGTAGTAGTCACACACATACCACTACGCCACGGAGCCGCCCTAGATGCCTATACTGCTATATCATCTGCAAATCTAAGCAGATCAATCGCTTGTCTCTGCATAATAATTTCAAATATCGTTCCGCATTTGACAGCGTTCACTGTGCTACGTACCTCGACGAAGCCTGAAATATGAAAACAAGAACAACCGGGCTCAATCTGCGAGTGGGCGGGGCTTTAGCAATATAAAAGTAAAGGATAGACTTGAAATAAAAGCAAACATTAATTTAGAACAAAAGAACCATGTGATAGAAAAACGTCTAATTAGGCAACATGTAACATAAAAAAGGAAAACCCACTTACAAAAAAACACTACCCCTTTCCTTTGTCATACTCTCCAAAAGAATTTCTATCTTATAAAATAAAGGGTATGACGGCAACATTATTTAATACCTTCCTAAATTTCCCATTACTAATTTAGATGGTAACATTTCCCATGTCTATGAACCCAGAAAAATTTACACTCAAAACTAACTAGGATATACAAAAAGTTAATTCGAAACAAACCAACAAAAGAAATCAACTGAGGATTGCTATTTAACCACCAACAAGTATACTATATGGACAAATTATTTATTTGGATACGAAGTGCGCATCTCGCATTTGACAAAAAAACAAAAAAAAACTAATCAGTAAAACTAATCAAACTAATCATAAAACTTGTGAGTTTGTTTTAACAAACATTTTCGTTTTTGTTTCAAAATTGCACATCGTACCTCTAGGATGATTCTAATATTTATGTATAGCAACCAACAATAGTCCTACGTTTCCAAGTTTATTGGCACATAACTACATCAAACGCTGATAAAGGGTAATCTCTTTATTTACATACAAAGCAAACAAGTCATATACCTGCACGTATCTGGCTTCTTATCTTACACGCCAGCGGACGTAACTTAGCACAGAATCGCCACGGTAGTCGGATTCATTCACCCAATTACCATAACTGCAACAGCAATCTACGAGTAAAAAGCACTAGTTGGCCTGTGGCAACCAACAGTCGGGCTTACATAAACAATTTGGCCCACAGTTAAGAGCTAAAATAAGCGCGGGAGAACTTACCGCTGCACCCAAGATATCCGCGACTTGTCAACAAGAAAACAGAATTATTGTAAGAAGATGAAATATACAGGATGGTATTGGAGTATTGAAAAGTAGAAACAAAATCTATGTGAATGGATAATTAATTACAAGAAAAAAGGTGCATTTTAATGTATACCGAAAATAAACCTAACAACTGTCTCTTCGATATACAAGTTAAAAATTAACGGGAATAGGGCACATCTCTCTCTCACCCCTTTCCTAATACTTACTTCTCTTCGTTCCTGCTGTAATTCCATTACAGCTGTTTCCTCTTTGTATAAGCTTTGCACTATCCGTCTATCTCTGTAAGTCATTCCAACCTTTTTGAGTATTTCAAACATTTTTTCCATTTTACATTGTCGAAAACTTTTTCCAAATCTACAAACCCTACACACACTCCTCCTATTTCTATTGTTTTCTCCATTATCGCCTTTGAAGCTAAAATGGTTTTTATTTTTTAAAAAGCGCATGTTCTTCCAAATATACTGAGTGTTACCATGACGACTTTCATTACAGTAAAACGAGTATCAAATGTGTTGTCAACATAATCCCAATCGACATAACGATCTGAGTGAGTTTACACTTAATTTGTAGCAACTGCGTATTAGGTGCTATCACTCTTCTCGTCAAACACCACAATATTGATCGCCGGACGATGCTACTTCTTATTTCTTGTACGAATACGGGCGCCTCTAACTTAACCATCTCTAACTTCAAAGATTTTGGTTAGAATTCCCTTAGGCCATGTGCAGTGAGGAAAGTTTGGATCGACGACTATTACACTGTCGCCTACTTTTATCGATTGATTTGACCGCAGTGTGGTTCTGGCTTAAAATTTTTCTGAGAACTAATTAAGTACACTATAACCTAAACACAAAACAAACCTTAACCAAAAACCTATTTAAAACTGTTAGCTGAAAGGAAGATTTTAAAATCAATTGATAAATGGCCCGAAGTTTAAATCACGACTCTAGGTATTTGTAAAATAATTTATTACATAAAACTATAACTATATCTTTACATTAATTAAGAAAAAAAAAACAAACATAAACATGTTTTTACACCTTTCTTAATATTTCTTGGGTGTTAAACCGCTCAGAGTTTTTAAAATTGTCTGTACTTACGTTTAGATCCATGACCTAAGATCGTTGTCAACGAATCTAGATAATGGATCGAAACGTAAATAAAGACTATTTTAAAAACTATGAGTGGTTCAATTCCCAAAGAAGATTAAGAAAAATACAAAACAAACCACAACAAATATACACAGAGTATGTTTTTACACTATTATACACGACTCTTGTTTCTAAATATATAGCACACCGTTACGGTATTCCGTGCAGACAAGAAAACAAGCAGTAAAGTAAGTAAAGAAAATCGCCTACATCGCATACTGCAACCAAACTGAGAGAAGGGTAGAATAGACATCCAAAAGAATTAGATTTCGGGTTTACTCAAAATGTCGTAGAGTGGGGTGGGTCATATAAAATGAAAAATTGGAAACCTCAGTAAGTAGATTAATTACAAACCTTTTAGTCTCAAAAAGGAATACCTACAAAAGCCAGAAACGTACATTTACATAATCGTCCTGTTACAAGGTGATGTATACAAAGCGTCAATAAGCATATAACACAATATGAACATAAACATTTAGGCAAATATCGATTACAAAATCTTAAAATCTAAATAATACATACAAGGCTACTTACACAATGTTTCCAGTTCTAAATATATACAAGAAACATTTAGACATAATATATCTGGTGTATCATTTAACGTGGGCATCTGCTAGTATTAAATTGCGCCAACCCCCACGCCCTCTGTGGGCGTGGCGGAAGGCAAATTAGAAATCTTAAATAGAAACCCCTATTTTTCATCGCAGATTCGGCTTTTTCGTTGAAAGCTACGTACGATTTTTCCAAAACAATTTTTTGTATTTGCGACAAATAACGATGTAATAGCAAGGAATGGAACAGAAACTAAAAGAATAAAAAAAACAGAGAAACATCTATTTAATATTTTGCGACGGACAACTAAATGATATTATCCCCCCCCCCTCCTATGAATTAGGTGGTTAGTTAATAAATTACTTTTAGAGTAACCCGGGAACAACGATGGGTACGTATTAGTTTTCTGTTTCCTTCGGGGTACTTGATTAACGTGGGTCCCCTTGCCTCTCACAGTTCAAGCAAATGCTCAAAATAGTGACCTTGAACTTCAATACAATTGCTGATCCGCGTTTCAAATAACTGTACACAACTGAGAAGTACGTCTCTAGTAATATGGGCACAAGCATTCCTGATTCATTCAATCATACTTTCAAGAGTTATTAGTACTCATTGGTACATTTTGTCTTTCAGGTATTCCCATAAAAAAAAAATCCGACGAAATCAGATGTGGTGATCTGATAGGCCAACGACCGTAGAAAATACCAACAAGTACCTGGCGTGCTACTACCGAATAATGCGACGGACAACCGTCATGTTGAAACCACGTGTTGTGTCGCACTTCTAAGCTTACGTCTTCAAGTAACTGTGGCAGTTCATTGTCCAGGAAATCTAGGTACATTTCACCCTTTAAATTGCTTTCAAAGGTGCGGGGACCGATTAGTTTGTCGCCAATCATCCCACGCCAAATGTTGATAGACCAAGGATGCTGATGCTCAACCTGACGCAACCGGTGTGGGTTTCCAACACTTTTCAATAATGCATATTTTGTCGATTTACAGCTCCATGGTCTGTAAAAGTTGATTTGTCAGAGAATAATATTTAACGAAAGAAATTACAATTCATTTGCATTTGTTCCCGTGCCCACTGACAAAATGTTAAGCGATTTTCGAAATCAACGTCATGAAGATTTTGGTGAAAAGATATGGTAAGGATGATATTTATGGATTATAAGCCACTGCGGCTAATACAGCAGTTGCACTATCTTCTCTAGTTACTGTTTGCGGCGGATCCTTTTTTTTTAGGTTGGACACTTCCTTCAGCAGTAAACTGTTTACCGGTACAAAAAAACGAAGTGCGTGATCGCGGCCTGTCCGGAAAACGCTGAGCATAAAGGTTGCCAGCATTATTAAGATTCCTACCAGATTCTCCAACAAGAACCATTTCAATTTTATCTTGTAAGGTTAACACGTCCATTTTCACATTGTCCTACAAAGTAAATTGTTCATTGTTAATCTTTATTAGGTATAAGTACTACTTTCTACAAATAATGTACAATAATTGTCACAAAATTCCGAATTTAAAGAGACTACTGTTTGCCGTTTGTGTTTGTCAGTGGTAACACGATGTAAGTAATTTTAATAAGCGACCCATGTAGAGATGCATATATTTTATTGCAAATGTGTTGCAAGATTACACAACTTGATTTTAATTGAAGAAGTCGTAAACCTTTAAAATCGTCGATCAAAGCCTCATTTGCCAGAATTAAACATCATTGAATAGCTTGTCGAAAAATATTAAATACGCGGTTGTTTGTTTTATGATTCTTTTGATTTCTGTTCCATTTCTTGCAATTACAGCGCCATCTGTCGCAAACCGAAAAAATTTTTACGGACAAATTGTACGTAGTTTTTGACGTAGAATCCGAATCTGCAATAAAATCCGGTTCCTTCTTAAGATTTATAATTTGAAGCCAGTCCCGCCCACAGGGTGTGTGGGGGTGGGCGTAATTTACTACTAACGGATGCCTCTCGGAGATATTAAAGTTCTAATTTAACAAATTTTTCTGTATGATGCGTATTTTTCGAGGTATTACAAAATTCCAGGTTAAATGATTCACCCGGTATACAGTGAGGGAGGTTTGGGAAGTGCATTTCATAAATTAAGAATGTAACGGTAACTCTAACTTAAATAAACCTGGTGTTCACTTATTCTAATTTAGAATTTGGTAAACAAGTTGTTGACGTTAACATTAATGTACAAAGAAAAGGAATCAGTAAAAAGTGCTCTAACGTGAGCTTCGCTGTATACTAATCGTAATCTAGAGAATAAGTATATATTCGCTCGTGCATTGAAAACGTGAATTTGTAACGTGCAGTCTGCAATTTATTGAGTAACCACGAGTAAGGAAACTACAGCCCTTTAATAACCAGAAAAAGAAGTGTTATTTCCACAATAGCATAAAAAAAAAATAAACAGAAAAACTGTACCTTAGAACAAGCTGTCTACATCTGGTACCATCTTAAAGGTTTAACAACTGTGTGCTACACTCGTCTACAAGCTGGTTACTGGATCACCGTATTTAACTGGGTTAGAGCATTAAGCACAAAAGGCATCTTAATATCGCGACTTACATTTCCTTTCGCCAAAAGGATGTTGTATAGAATAGCACTCGTTCAAAAGCTTAGCTTGTATATACATTGGACTGAGAACAACGGGGGGAAATAACGTGTTTACAATTTACAACAATTCCCAGCGCTAATGTGTGAAGTATTCTGCCAATACTAGTAAAAGTATATTCTAAACGATAGCTGTAAAATAATCCTACATGAATAGCCAATTAACGCAAACAAACATATTTTTTGTTGTTTGCATGGGAACGCAATATCTGTTAAAATGATTCGGTAGGTTAGCAACTACCCAAAACGCGGTATGGAGGGAAATGTGTAACAGGTTGCCTAAATGTTATAACAACGAATAGGATTTGTTATATTATCAATCTACAATACCGAGAATGGAATAGGGGACGGTGTTATTACCTATAAACTCGAGCAAGCTGAACATCTGCATTGCCAACAGAATACCGTGTTTATGTAATTTCTTAATCTTAAGCAAGTATTAAAAATCAAATACATCGCAAATTTACTTAACTAAAACCTTAACTTATTACACAAACTTACTATATGTACGTTTTATCAGTTCACGCAATGCATTTCAAAAGTTTATTTAATTACAAACTTTCTCTGGTATAGTAGACTGTCACTAAAACGGGCACCACAAGATGCATCAACGTTGACGTTGCTCTTTCAACATGCTTATCCCCAACATAAAGTTGTCGATCTGGAAACCAATGTGTCCCTAAAATTAAAAGTAATCAACTTGGTAGGGTATTATTCGAACATTTGACTACTTTGTCAGTTCGATAATTTTTTTGTCAAAGGTAGCTAGCTTATTAAAGTTGCATGTTGATTGTTTGGATGTTAAATACGACGTAGTTCAAGAAATAGATCTTCCTTTCCTAAAGTAACTCGAGACATCCCCGTCAAACTTTGGATAGATAAATTAAGATGCAAAATGAAAATACCTCGTGTCGTTGCGTAATTAACATACGGATAGTTTAACTAAATCAGAAACCAGTACCTTTTATTTATGAGTCGGCACAAATCTAGCTGTGAAGTCTTCAGCCTCAGCCGATGAGATTAGCTGAGCGACACGTAATACATTATTATTCAAAATAAATGAATCATGTAACTGTAATAATTTAGAACAAAATTACGATGATGATATCATCTCTAACCTTAAAAACTACCATAATGTATTTGACAGCCTTTGAGTATGAACCATATATGATAGAAAATAATTCTAGATTAGATCAAAAATGTAGTAACCTAAAATTTATATTTTTTAAAGGAAATTGCCTAACCCTATTGGTGGAATTTACTAATACAAAAACTATTAAAATAAAATATGATCATAAGCATTTCGAAGGAACGTCACATATTAATAGATGAATTTTTTCACAGTGTTTAAATCCTGATTAATGTGTTATTAAAGAATATAAGTTAGGCTTTACATGCCAATGGAACGCATTTGTCTTTAATTAAATTGTTTATACGAAAAGGGGTTGCATAGAAACCCTATTATTCCTTTCTGACCGTTATGCGCTTTACTATAGTAATGAAAGATGAACTTAGTGAATCCACTTATTAAGGTGCTTAATGCTAATAATTAATTTTTATTTATTACAAGTGTACAGAAAGGTAAATTTGATAAGGGAAGGTTATATTGTATGTTGGAACTCTTTGTAACAAGAGCACTTCCCATGTTGAAAGACACTAGTAGCTGGAGAAAGGCTCAATGTGTGTTGTACCCCTTTGAGATTATTTATCCCAGTACTATATTTATTTATAATCTATGTAATAATAATAATAATAATAATAATAATAATATTAATATTTTTTTAATAAATATATCGTTTTATACTCTTTGATAAAATCTATTTTCGTAGAACGTTTCTTCTCTCTCTTTCATGTTTAGCTTCTTACAAACACGTTTATGGATTGTATAGAGAAAACTATAACTACTGCTAATTTTGGGTTATTTATGATATGCCATTTATAGTGTTTATGGTCTATTTTTTTTATTAAAATTAAGCGCCTCATGAATGAATAGTAGGTTCTACCAAATCGATAGAATTATCGTCATAAATATTCTTTAACAAGGATCAAAACGACACTAACAAGTAACGACAACAGCCATAAATTATTCTCGAGCAAACGTATATTTGTCAGAATGTTTACTTGTAATTTTAAATTGCGGTATGCTGAAAACTAATTTTTATGTTTCAAACAGTGATTAAATATCCCCTATAAATCACTGGTAACAAGAAACAACATGAAGGAAATTGTAGGAGGCGATAATTGGAAAAGTATAAGAAGTAATACCACTTATATGTTATTTTAATTGAATGCATGAGTCCGCCACTTGCAAGTATAATAGGCATTAGGGTGTAACTTCAGCTCGTTTAATGCCAAAGAAATAAGTTTTAAAAATATTCAAACAATACCGCTAAATTCCTTTCTTAGTAAGCATGTTGCTGTGGCTTATAATGCTTGCAAATCTTGGTTCGTTGAAAAACAAACAAAACGTCGGTAATTGCATCATAGATGGGAGTTTTCTTTCATATAATGTTAATTGACAATTTGCTATGATGAGACATACTTCAGGTGGACTATTTTTCTATACCAGATAATCTCAAATTACCATAATTAAGTAAATGCAGGTGTCTATGAAGACTGAAGACAGTCTTGAAAATCTATTATTACATTTGAATAAGTAATTGAAGGCTTTCGTCTTTCAATTTGCATCGTTGCGTGACACAAATTGAATCAAATAGGATTTTCTGTCTCTGGTTTATACCACATATAGACAGGAAAAGTCACTCAAATTCACGGCTATAAGCCAACTATTAATCACAAATATGCACAACGATTTTGAATGTGTATTAATTAATATAATAAAATAATAATTCAGACTTTTATGCCAAGTTTAATTGATCATTTCAAATCACACTACTAATTGAAAGATAGAAAATATAACGTCCCGGAAGAATTTGAACCCGTATTTTCGGCTTTGGCGCAATTGGTTAGCACATCGGCGGTCAAAGTCAAAGATACAGGTTCGAATCTTGTCCGAGACCTAATATATTTTTCTCTTTCAATTACTAGCTCGTTTGTAATGATCATTTAAGTTTTGCATATAAGTTTAAGCTATTATTTTATCTAAGATGGAAATAAAACAAATGACCGATTGCCCATTATCTCTTTGTAAAATAATCAACAATTTAATTTTCATTCACTATGCTTCGAATTACTTTTCTAAGCCAGACAAAATTACTTGTTACTATTATTTCATCTTATTAATTCAGATTATAGTATAATAATCAACTTGTCTTGAGCAATTACCTAATATCTGTATTTAATAGTTGGCTTATAACTAGGGGTGGGCGATATGGGATTTTGCGTATCGAATATCGATATATATTTTATATCGATGTGTATCGATATATCAAATGATACGTATCGATACATATCGATGCGTATCGATATGCATCGATGCGTATCGGTGCGTATCGATACGTATCGATACGTATCGATTCGTAACGATGCGTATTGATACGTATCGACGCGTATCAATACGTATCGGTGCGTATCGATACGTAACGGTACGCATATATATATATATATATATATATATATATATATATATATATATATATAAATATTATAAGTAGTTTTTTACACAAGGTAAGTTGATAAATACTAACGTATTGAAATTAATAAGATGAAATAATAACTTAGACTTTTTAAGTAAAGCCCAAATGATCATTTCAAATCGAGCTAGTAATTGAAAGAAGGAAAATATAAGGCCTTGGACAGGATTTGAACCTGCATCTCAGCTTTGCCGGAACTGTGCGTTTACCAATTACGCTACCGAGGCCGATGGCTATAATTGGGAAATTTACAAATCCAAATCGTGTACAGTACCATATATAAATCTAACTTTCAATTACGTTTAGCATTTTTGTCAATCATATCTGAAATTGTCAAGTTTTTGACTTATGTCAGATATAGACAGGAAGCAACGCTCAAAATCACGGCTATAAGCCAAGTATTAATATATAAATATTATAAGTAGTTTTTTACACAAGGTAAGTTGATAAATACTAACGTATTGAAATTAATAAGATGAAATATTAACTTAGATTTTTTAAGTAAAGCCCAAATGACCATTTCATAACGAGCTAGTAATTGAAAGAAGGAAAATATAAGGCCTTGGACAGGATTTGAACCTGCATCTCAGTTTTGGCGGAACTGTGCGTTTACCAATTACGCTACCATTTATATATTTATATATATATATATATTTATATATATATATATATATATATATATATATATATATATATATATATATATACATGGCTAATAATAATAATCTTGGATTTAGGTCATTACTAAATCTTACAATATACCAAGATTTAGTAATGACCTAAATCCAAGATTATTATTACCCATATTATATATATATATATATATATATATATATATATATAGCGAAACGTTTAGATTAAATATACTTATCGAGACGTACCGATACGTATCGGTACGCAACGGTACGTTTCGATACGCATCGATATTTTATTTACTCTTTCATCGGGAATAAAATCACAAGATCGTTTAAAAATATTGTATTTATTGACAATTCGAGCTTTCACCAAAGACTGTTTGTTATAAAAATAATTAAAGCTTCAAGTTTAATATTTGTGACATATGTATATATATATATATATATATATATATATATATATATAAGGGTGGGCGATACGGGATTTTGCGTATCGACTATCGATACATATTCTATATCGATATGTATCGATATATCGAATAATGATATATATCGATACGTATCGATACATATCGATGCGTATCGATACGTATCGATGCGTATCGATATGTATCGATGCGTATCGATACGTATCGATACATATCGATACATATCGATTATCGATATATCGATATTTATTTTTAACTATATTGGTGGGGGAGATCGATACGGGGGTTGTATCGATACGCCGACCCAGCCCTACTTATAACTATGAGTTTGAACGTCGCTTCTAGTTCATATCTGACGTAAGTCAAAAACTCGACACTGTCAGTTATGAATGACAAACATGTCAAACGTAATTGAAAGTTAGGTTGATGTATGCCTGAATATATGATTTAGATCTGATTTATATATATATATATATATATATATATATACACATTTATAGGGGTGGGCGATACGGGATTTTGCGTATCGACTATCGATACATATTCTATATCGATATGTATCGATATATCGAATAATGATATATATCGATACGTATCGATACATATCGATGCGTATCGATACGTATCGATGCGTATCGATATGTATCGATGCGTATCGATACGTATCGATACATATCGATACATATCGATATTTATTTTTAACTATATTGTTGGGGGGGATCGATACGGGGGTCGTATCGATACGCCGACCCAGCCCTACTTATAACTATGATTTTGAACGTCGCTTCTAGTTCATATCTGACGTAAGTCAAAAACTCGACACTGTCAGTTATGAATGACAAACATGTCAAACGTAATTGAAAGTTAGGTTGATGTATGCCTGAATATATGATTTAGATTTGTATATCTTTCCAATGGCCATCATTCCGCCGGGTAATGCAATTGGTTAGCGGATCGGTGGTCAAAGCCGAAGATACAGGCTCGAGTCTTGTCTGAGATTTTATATTTTCCATCTTTCAATTATTACATCGAATTGAAATCATCATTTAGGCCGTGCAGAAAAGTTTAGTTATATTATCTTATTAATAATGTGACAACAGATAACTGGAGATACTATGCATCAAATAATGACCATTAAGGCAAACTTTCCTTATCCGAATGTTGACGGTTTAAGAAGTACAGGGTTTTGAAGGTTATAATTTTATTTCAATTTTTGGCATTATTAAAAAATTTTTGGGTTATTAACTTGAAAATTGGCATCATTAATTCGTTTGAACGCTTACAAGAAAATATTGTAAAGTAAATTTGTTACATTTATGTTTCCATATAAATTAAATACCTTTTTATCCCTGGTTCAGTCATTACCCGCTCGAATAAATTCCATTTCTATTCTTAAATTCTCCATCAATACCCTATATAATGTACCTGTTCAGAATAAGCCCGCTTTAATATAATTTTAACTCAAATCCATTTTGCTTTTAAAACGAAAATTTATTCGATAAATTAAATAGTAAATACCTTGTTTTAGGTATTCGTTAATTTGTTAAACTTTCCAATAACGTATAATTGCTTTCTCTGTGTTTCCCATCTAAAGACTTGTCGCAATAATGGATCCTACTATTATTTGATAGCGTGTTTTCCAGTTTGCTAATCGCGTTTTGATAACGCGAGGATTGCAGTTCGAACTCGTGTTATTTGAACCAATTTTTAATTTGATTCTGCAACTTGTGCGTTGAAATATTTTCTACATTACTCGTCCCAGTACTTTAAGAGCGATGCACGTTTTTTTGTTCGACAAGTTAGACGTATCTTGCGTATATCGCTGAGTTTTTCCGCGCCTACCCATCCTAATCAGATTCTCTTTTTAGCTCTTATCTGGAGGCCAAATTGGTTCTTTCTCATGTAGGCCCAACTATTCTTTGCCACAGATCGACTGCCGTTGCCTGTAGATCGCTAGTGCCGTTACGGTAACAGGGTAAATAGATTCCGACGACCGTGGCGATGCGGTGCTGACTCACTCCTGAGGGAGTGCAAGCTAAATATCCCGACACATACAGGTATACAACTTGTTTTCTTTTGTGTATATCAAGGGCATATTCCTTATTAGCGTTTGGTGTAGTTACGTGATAAGAAACGTGACACTGTATGACTTTTGTTTGTTGCTGCGAATCGATATTATCGCTCTACAGGTGTGATGTACCATTGTTAAAAATGTTTGACAAAAGTTTCCACACGCTTATTCTTTTCTACCGATTAGTTTATTTGACAATAGGTATTATGTGCAATTTTAAAAACGTTTGACAAAACCTCTCATATGTTTATTTTCTGCTGATTAGTTTTATTTTGTGTAAAATACGAGATGTGCACTTCGTATCTAAAGTACTAAATTGTTTATATCACATAATTGTTTGCTTTGAAATAGTAATGCTTAATTTATTTATTTTGCTTGATTTGTACAGAATCCTTTATTTATTCTTATTGTTAATAGATAATCGTGGGCGACGTGTTTATTTTTGTTTTTTTTTGGTATGTAGGTGTATCCCCCCACTCCCAGCGTCTGGTAATTAGCCTTCCGGCTACGTCTAGGTACGTAGCAAGTTTCCAAATTGTGCACCATTTACTTGGATGAATTTGTAATACATTTTCTAAGTGACTGGCGAGTTCTAAACAATGCTGCTTGATTGTCTTTAATTTCATTCGCAGTCGCTTGTATTCTCCACCTCACATGTGATTTTCCAATGCTCCACCCGAAGGTACTACATTGACTAGAAAGCGAGTTTCTTTTAGCTAGAAAATTTGGAATTTTGCCGAACCCTTGCTGTTCCAAGCAAGGTAGGGATCTTTAACGTGCGTGACAACACTCACACACGGGACCTCCATTTTACCTCTCATCCGAACGAAGGTGTATTTTTGTGAAAAATGCTCGCCTAACATTTTTCAACGGAACGTGTCAGGATTCAAACCCGGGATCTACAACTCCTTGGATGAATCAACAGTTTTTTATATATCATGTCTTTCATTCGAAACCAAATCGAAAAGTCCAGAAGATTTAAGTAGGGGCCCCTAGGTGGCCAAGAAAATTCATTGCCACGACCAATCCGCCGAAATGGAAAGACCTTGCCTAAATATTCGGGTATGGGTCCACAGATATGTACAGGTCTCCGTCTTGCATAAACCACATACGTGCCTTCAAAATAAGCGTACTTCTTCAAGCAAATCGTTTAAATTTTCTTGAAGAAGATTTCAATAAGGTGTGCCGTTTAGAGAGGTTGGCAGTTGAAAAGGCTTTGAAAAATGCCACACTCAAATTGATCGTAAATCAAAGTTAAATATGCCTTTCTTTTACTGCATGGGGGTTTTTTTTATCCCACAAATGTTTGTTTTGCCAATTGAAAACTTCTCGGCGAGTAAACGTTGCCTCATCAGTAAAGAGAATCTTATTCAAAAAATTAAGTTCCATGTGTTGCTGCTCCTGTAAAACTCAGTAAAGCGGATGTGAGCTAGAGAATTTTGCGGCAACAAATTCTAAACTGATTGACGAGTAACTTATGTCCATTGTCGCACTTAGACGACGGGTACTTATACCTAGATTTTCGTATTCTCTAACCAAAACCTTCTTTTCTTGCTCAATCGAGGTAGTTTTTGGAGCGTTATTTGCACTTTTGGGACCAAATGAACCCTTTTCGCCTAAACGATTGTACAGGTTTTAATACAGTTTATGATTCGGTCGTCTTCTTTGAAGGTATGATTGGGTATATCTTCAGGTCGTAGTGCAGCCATTGAAATTTGTTTGCGCAAAAACATACTATATCTCTCATATCATTTTATGGATAAACATGCCGAGAAATAGTAAGTGGTTGAGGTGATCATACCCAGTCGGGCATATTGGTTTTTTAACACATGCAACAAATCTGTAGCAAATTAAAAAAAAAATTAGAAGAAAAATAAGAATAAAATGGTAGGGAATTGAAAGAAAATAATAGAAAATTAAGACAAAAAATAAAACAAATTACTAGAAGAGGATGAAAACATTAAAAAATAAGTTAAAGCAGAATAATACGAAATTAACAGAAATTGATGAAAAATTGGAACAAAACAAATGAATCGAATAAGAAAGAAACAAGTCATAAATTTGCAGATTTTACGAGTAAAATTGGGAAAGAAGAGTTTTTAATATTTAATAAACAATTAACTAAACGTAGCTATAAATTAAATATAGTAAAATTGAAAAGGAATATACGTGGAGCTAGTATTGAACGAGTCAGTATCCAAGTCAATGTATATAATTAAAAAAAAGCCGTGGACACGTACTAGAACATGCAGTTGGAATACTTAAAATTATATAGCACAATCGAATCAGTGCATTCGAAAATAGGGGAAAGTAGAGAAACAATTAAAAAAAAGTATCTACAAATGGAAGAAAAACAAAATAGCATAAACGACGGCATCAAACAGGTCAAATAGTTCAACTTGAAGACGTTTGACCAGAGCTAAATCACAAGTGTTGTTTCGCTACACGATGTAAATTTCAATGGATACTGGAAAAGCCGTTTCTTAAAGAACTCAAAAAGTTGTATGAGACGGAAGCTTTAGAGAATGATTGTAGAAATAAGGACAAATGGAACGAATGGCGTAAACTGTATTTAAAAAAATAAATCGTAATAAAACTGTTTAACAAGACACTTACCGGGACTTTAAGGTACATACCCATCGACCCTTAGCAGTGAGAGATAATTAAATGTAACTGACGACCAGATCTACGGATCCTGGAGAAATTTCTATTCCAGGTATTTATAAAAATTGTGGCGGCTGTTCTCGTATAAGCATTGATTTGTATTATAAGTAAATTTTACAGTTAATTTTGAACGAGCACGTTTTAGTCTGATGCCGCTAGCCACCATAATGCCTATGCGAGTGCACTTAATAGTTTAAGGGACGCTTTTTGCTGTATTTTGCACTGCTATATGCTTATATGCTTCACTCTATTTAGATATTTATATATTTAAATTTTATACCTGTATTGTATTACATACTTTATTATTTTGTCGCCTAATTCACTTTGTTTGGCGTTTTGCCTATTTTTGGTCGTAGTATCTATAGGAAGGATGACTAAAATTAGAATAAGTCAAAAAGGGAACGTTAGGGATGAATTTAGACTGTAGTTAGAATAAAATACTTAGACTAGGGAGGACGATATTATAAATTTATAGAGTAGGAACAGATAGCCGAATTCGCAATTAATAAATTGTTACGTGCAAATCGAATTTGCACTTAAACATGTATGTTAGGTTTAGTTTTCTTGATGTACGGAAGTTTCCCGCCATAATTTTCAAATACGCGAGACGCGGGAACATTTTAAATAGACTAGGCGGTGCTTCCGGCACGTAATAGTAGTGAGTTTGCGTAGTGTGCATATCCCTAGAGGGTTAGGGCAATACGAGACAAGGAGTTGGGGTGACGCGCTTAATCGTGGCCATTTTGCCTTGGATCGTGAAGTTATGTGCACGTGATTGTCTGGTAACGTATCTTAGGGTTTACCTATGTAGAAATCCCTTCTCTAATTATCTTTTTGTTTGTCTACCTATACCTTCTTCCTGTCAAATCCCTACATAGGTACGAATTGCCGCCGCCTAGGGAGTACCGATCTTCACGCCTGAGGAGGACTCATGTCTACCGTTAGCTAGCAGAGCTGTTCCTTACGCAATTGATGGCGTCGACGGATGATCTCTAATTCCGCCGGATACCGGATCCCAGCCGAGCTGTTCCTTACGCATATGATGGCGTCGACGGATGATCTCTACTTCCGTCGGATACCGGATCCCAGCCGAGCTGTTCCTTACGCATATGATGGCGTCGACGGATGATCTCTAATTCCGCCGGATACCGGACCCCTTATGTAAGTACTCCTTTGCTTATTTTATGTTATAACGGAATAATTTGTTGTTAACATGACTCTCGTTATCTTAATTGTTTAATTTTTATATTGCTAATTATTGCGCAATATACCTTTTATATCGATGACATCACCAGTAGTTGACGCGCCGAAATCCGTATAAGAGTCGGCGCTGCCAACGGTGATAGTGTCTCTTACACCACGTTACCGGTGTAGTAAATATCGAACTTTAAATTTTAACTACCGTTTTACACATAAGAAAATTTGGTGCATGCTTAGAAATTCGAATCCATTATTAGTAACTATTAACTTAGCTATATTTGGATGGTTTTAAGTCAACCTTTAAAATCGCACCGGTAAGCAGAGCTGGCGGTTGCTTTCCGGTATTACAGATCTCTCGTTTTTTACTTTTTGTAAGTGTTTTGTTGATTTGACACACTCCAAGATTAACTCTATGGGAACCATTATTTAAACCTATTCTTATTTTTAGCCTTTAAATTTTATTTACGTTTAATTAATTTTGGAGTCAAATTAATTCGTACGCAAAATTTTCGCGTTTAAACCCAATGTAGTATCTTCGGTGGAGCATTGGAGGACGTGGCCGTAAGTGTAGCGGTCTTCTATTTACATTACACTGTTTAACAAGAAAACAATTGCGAGTAGACAAATCAGACCGACTTAAAACAAGATCGTGGCTGGAATTGAATTAATGAAAAAAGACGACCTTATTCAGAACAAAATAGAAGGAATTATAGTAGGCAACACGAGTGTCAAATCTGTCTCCTGCGCATCATATGCATTTTGGCCTGGCGCGCAATATCCTCTACCTGGAGCTTAGTATAAAAAGAAACAGGTATTTAAATTTTGGCAAAAATGCTGTAGGGGTACTTTACTACGCCCAAGGTCCCGGGTTCGAATCCCGACACGGTCCGCTTGAAAAATGTTAGGCGAGCATTTTTCACAAAAATACACCCTCGTTCGGATGAGAGGTAAAATGGAGGTCCCGTGTGTGAGTGTTGTCACGCACGTTAAAGATCCCTACCTTGCTCGGAACAGCAAGGGTTCGGCAAAATTCCAAATTTTCCAGGTAAAAAAAACACGCTTCCTGGCCAATGTAGTACCTTCGGGTGGAGCATTGGAAAAAAAAATCAAATGTAGGGGTACTTTCTAAGCGTTTTACTTTAAAGGACTTAATTTCTTAAAAAAAATATTTTAATTAATTTTAATTTAAATTCTTTATATTCTAATTGTGTAATAAGTAAAGCTCATATACGGGAGTAATAGGAAGCTTTATTGATTTGAAATCTTATTATAACCTAGACCTAGATCACTACACCAAGGAGGTGCTCATAAACTAATTAATTACTTTGTACCATGAATATCGTTAATATCATATATAGAATAGAGCTTTGATAATGAAAAGCTTATATTGTGTTCTACGGATGGATACTGCAGAATAAAAATATTACACATCAATTGCTGATATCTGCTAGGTCCTAAAAAACAATTCACTCTAGCAGATACTTGAAAGGGAGAAACAGCTGCTTTAAAGTCGCTAGCGTTTGTTTAAGGCATCTTTATAGAAGACCATGCACAGCACATACACAAGGTAGGTAGTTCTTTACAGGGTAGATTAATAACTCATTTAAATATGTTGGGCTCCAAGTATAGCTCAAGTTCAATTTGAAATTTCTTTTAAAAATTGTGATCCAAATATTGCTAGACATAAATATTGCAACACTGTCGCCGATAGAGTACATTAAACCAACAATGCTATGACTGACAATAATAAGAATTGAATACAATCGGAAGATTTGAGAATGATTCGCCGACTTCTAGAAATATCAAAATAAAACATATAGTTCGATATATAAATCGTTTGAGCAGACAGTTCAGTCTGATTCTTAATTCACAAGTGATATAAAATAAATGGTTTGCTTGAGTTCTTAAAATAAATAAGCTTAGTATTTATGCAAGTTATGATATACGTCGATCAGTGATTTTGCAAATAAATTAATAGTGCAATACAAAGTACGTAGTTGAATTAGTAATAAATGTAGTGTACTCCAGCTTTTACAAAGAATTTAGTGTAGTAAATATTGTTAGTAATTATTATCAGTATTTTCTCTATCGACATTTTAGTCGAGTCAGAATTTTCGGTACATATCTGGTAATTTGTATTAAATTAAATAAAGGAGTGTAAATTGGAAATACATTACAGTGGTATCGAGAACGTAACAAAATGATTTTAAATTATGCGAAATGGAACATAATTAATCTCGTTAATTCAGACTAACAACTTCACTACAATTGTACTTGACGACAAAGTAGGTATGAAAATCATTTTAACTTTGTAGCCTTGATGGATGATTGTAGGATGTCCGTGAGAAGTTTTGCAGAGCATTGGAATTAAAAGAGGGTCAGCTGTTTAGAAACTGTGATTTATCTTTACTTGTTGATCTACTTGGTGTATAAAATGAAAAACTATGGGCACGACTGTATCTAATATTTTATACAATTTAAAGAAATAATGTTTTTTGTTGTGGAACACAGGTCTGAGCAAGTGTGGACATGGTGCCTTAGGTCACGTGTCTAAGAGTAGGCAGAAATCTAAATGATAGGATTTACATAAGCTTCAAACACATGCTACGTTTATTTTCGGCGATAATTCGTTATTTTATTTACAATAATTATCAACTCAAATCCTTTGCTAAATAATTATCCGTTTATCTAAATTCCATGTCTACGATTAAATAAAATCGTCGATTCATAATTAAAAAGAAATACGTTGGCTAATAATTTTGCTTCTAAAACGAAACTTTACTCCATAAATTAAATATCCTGTATATTTTACTTGGTAAATACTTCCTCTAATTAAGAATAAATTCTACTTCCCAGAATTCCCTAACGTAAAGTTTACGCTATACTCAGATAGTCGATAACGTGTACTAAGTACCCGATAATTGCTTCTTATGTGTTTCCCGTCGGAAGAATTCGTCGAATTAAAGCTGCGTATTATTCCAATATAAACTGGGTTTTTCCAGGTTAATTCTGAATAGAAATATTACTTTGAACCCTGGTCACTGACTGAACGAAATTGATTTTATTTACTTTCCAATCTACATAACGGAGACACGTGTAGGAATGTTTGGTTGTTCCCGTTTTTCATTATGAAAATTTCGCGCACGCAATACAGCGTGGTTTGAAATTAAATTAATTTTTACTGGTAATTGCTCTAGCTTCTTCCGGTGGCCTTAAAGTCACGTCTATTGGTGTAATGGGAGGCCAAGTGCGTTCTTTCTGGGTATAGGCCCACCTTCTCGTTGCCGTGGACCAGCTAGTGACTCAACCCCGACGTCAGTAACTTCGAGGGTGAGTGTTTTCTTTCTCCATCATTTAAGATTGCGCTCATATCGGTTGGGATTTTAATTTAAGCTCATGCATTCTTAAATTAAATCAGTTTAGACAACAATTAGTGAATTAGTTTGAGATTTATTGACACTATATGAATGCATTACTGTTTGCTGTAAATAACTAAGAGTGTACAACTTATTAAAGTGAAAATGATTTGAAAGCTTGCTGGCACGTTTGAAAATGTTGTTGCCATTAGATGTATATACGTAGTTTTAGATTTACTATGCTGATTTAGAGCTGTTGGTTTTAGAGAAGTAATTTCGCTTAATTTCTATTTTTTTTTGTTGAAACTCAAGCTAGGGAGTAATCTAAAACCGGCAGCTCACCATTTAAACAAAAATGATTTGTTCTTTTGGTTGATATATTTTTTTTAGATTTAGTGTGTAATTATTTATTGCGTGTACATATTGTGTTTAATTATAGGATTTTTTTTGTTGATAATTGAGTTTTGAGTATGAATGAGTGTGTGTAATTTTCTTTCTTTATTTCAGGTCTCCCTTAATTTTTGTTGTAGGTATAATACTTCGCCCACTCGCCGATTGAGCCCGGTCCATTTTTTTTTGCTTTTCCCTTAGGCTACGTCAATGCACGTAGCACACAACTGCCACAAAGTTGAGTGTTTGGTATTTAATTCTTGATAATAGCCTCTCTGGACCATTTTTTTGTCAAAAAAGAGTTAGCTTGAACTGCTATAGTTTTTATGTTATATTTTAACAATTATAACTACGTTATGTTGCGCAATACATAATTGAAATTAAGTTAAGATAAAACAAAAACTAAACTACAACTACACGCAGTAAATTTCTACGATAAAAAGATCACAGCAATAACTTACGTTTGTGATCAGCGTTTCCTTAAGGCAATCTTAATAATCTTAGGATAGTGGCGGCTCAATCTATCTTCACTGCAACGTCTTCTGGATGAGATACCTGGAAAGATAAAAGATAAGGTAAGGAAAATTTATAATGATATTAGTAATCCTAGAAACCCCGCGGTTTAAAAATAACAGTTACAGGCGTTCCCGTCACCACCAGAAAGCTAGACTATTCCCCATTTACTGAAAAAGTCAATTTTTATAAGCTTACGACGGTCACGCGATCTATGTAAAGCCTATCACAAACTTTGTAACACGAAGCTGTGTAAAACTACAGAAAGGTGCTTAGTTTTCAAAAATTGTGAAAGAAATTATTTACTTTTATAAAAGGTTAAGAACAAGAAGAGGCTTGATACGTGTCAGAATGACGCGTAACAGCGTGGTGTATTAAAAATTAGTTAGAAAGCAAGTGGATGTACAAGTAATAGAAATATTTCAAACCGATGACTATCTGCCGTAATTTTTCTTGTATTTGAACAAGATAGAACACCTCTTGCTGTGCGTCAAATTTTGAATTAAGCATTTTCTGTCCATTAGGCGGTAGGCAATAAGCAAAAAAAGGTTCAATGATAGAATAGCTACCGAAGTAATAAGGTTTTTGATTTCATCCTGTGAGATTTTTGCAAACAATGATCTATGTAATATAACCTGAGGTAATACACGATCTAAAACAAATGATTATTTTAGAATGACAACACATTACTCCACGCGCCTCTTGAAGCGGCTGTTATGGATAAAGTGACGTTACGCTACAAATTTTGACTTGCCCATAGGGGTAAGAACACCGTACCAATGTTGAAGGTGCACAGACTAAATACAGTAATGCGGAAACGGGTTCCTATGGAAAAAAATGATTAACATAATAAAAATGAGCATGCGAAATAACCGAACAGAAAACTATAATATAAGGACCACTTATTTTGAAAGGCTCACTGGTTATCAAAAGCAAGGGGCGCCAAACCGTGTCGTCTCAGTAACTCCTTTGATGTTTTCCCTGCCCGGAATATGGTTATTCCAGATAGGTCTCCTTCGTTTTTGGTTTCTTACAATTCATCACCCTCCTTTACCTTTCTCTACAGTCCCTAAAAATACTCGTTAACTTTTTGTCAAATTGAAAAATTTAAAATAAACGACTTCTTACAAGTATTACATCACTGAGGTGACTGGACATCCTTTTATAATTATCTATCCTATACCTATATTATAAACAACTTCAAATAAAATTCCACCGAAATCCTAAACTCTATAAACAGTAAATTCCAGAAATATAAACACGTACACACATTGACATAAAAAAGCAAACCTCATATAGATAGATGTTACTAACAGAAATCCTTAAAGAAACATTAATCCATAATTAATACTACCACACCATTGTTTCAAATTCCAATATTCATCTATATGACATTCAAAATTCCATTTCCGGAAATGCCCTCAATAACAATACATAGAAAACATTCCCCCACTACCAACATCATGTTTCACCTTTCCACTGTCCATTACAAATACTAAATTTTCACTTTTTAACTATCAATACTTCTTCAAATACGCTTGCATTTACATATTTCTTAATTTTTTAAAATGTCGAAACTTCCTTTTCTGATAATATTTTGTCTAAGTTTAAACAAAACCTGCTCCATCGCAGTTTTGTAGTTAACCAAAATATTTGTTTTGGAATCTTAATTTCCTACCAAATAACTACTAACCATTTATAACTCACACTTATAACGCTACATCTACATATTAATAAATCATGAACTTCCACTTGCTTTTTAGAATTAACAACGTCCAGAATTGCGAATGATTTACCTTTTTCTTAATCGACATGTTAGGTCATCCCATTCCATTTATCTAAATTCCAACCTGTGTTAAATAGTGAATTCAGTTTATTACCCTATCATTATATAACTTCATCGTCTATTGCCCAGCCGACGCCAATAAAAATTCCAAAGTACACACGTGCTTGAAATTTTTAATCTATTTATCCAGCAAAGTTCGAAAATATTCGTCGGCCACCACATATCAAGGGACCTACGGTCTACAGTCTACACACCTGAGTTGTCAACAATCTTTTATTTCTTAACTTTCCAAATTTTTCGAACTTAATTGTTATATAACGTTCTCCCATTTTCAAAATTTTGTTCTCACACATTGTGTGTCTAGACTATTCTAATTACGAGGTCAATGTTGTTTTATTCGTGTGATTCGTCATTTTGTTCCCACGTTTTTACATTTATGAATAGTTCTATGGTACAGTCTTCTGGGGTGTATTGCCCATAGTTGACGGTTCTTCAATTCGTGCAAATTTGTACAAATAACTTTATCATGCTGGTTATTTCCCGATTGCTTCTATGTAATTTTCTTAATTTAATACGAAAATTGTAAAGCACCGATATGAATTACCGTTTGTATTTAATAAATAGGTGCTGTGCTATTTTATCCTTTCATCTTAATTTAACCTTATATTGAAAAAGTAACGTTATTAAATGTAAATTACCAAAGCATTCGTGCTAAACGCTAAATTACCTATGTGATTTTAATAAATTCTCTACTACTACTCAATGTTGGTATAAGTAATACGCTAACGTTACTCGTCAGAAAGGATGTTGAGAGTACATTTTTCAAGTCAGTTTTAACTAATTTCTGTAGTTAAATGATTTATCTAAAGCCTCTGTTTAAAAATTGATTGTTTGTAGAACGACATTTATGGTGAATTCGCAATTTCAAATGTCCATTCTTGCATCAAAAGTTAAACAGTTGCGGAATCAATTTATCGGATAGCATCCAAAAAAGAAAGAATATAAGATAATTTATTTAACTAAAATTTTGGGACAGCCTTGGTTGTGTGGGGTAAAAATTATTCTAAACTTGTGTACGGCAACATAAGTCCTTGATATTTTGAAATGTTTTTGCATTTTCTTATAAAAATTAGTATATTGAGAGTATCAAATATTTTTGTCTAGTATTAGGAATAAACAAAAATTAAATTGATGGTAATTTTACAAAAAGAAAAGCCATTGACCGGCTTCGCTGTGGTTGCAGTTCATTGGATTGGCGGATTTCTCTCAGTAAAACAACCAACAAAGATCTTGAATACTAGGTGAATCACGGTGTATTAATAAATACAAAACATTTTCCATACGCACTCTATACTTAAATGTAGACAACTAACCATCGGCGACTTTTTCAGATTTCTAACATGCTGATAAAGATGGCATTTCCAGACAAAATTTAATCACTAGTCTATGATAAGTAAAGTAAAAATAAACAAATTGCCGATTACCCACACTAACATTAGCGAATTTTCTAAGAAAGTACTACAGCTAAATGTTAATGAGGAAGTTAGTTGACAGAAAATAATGCGCTTCTAGCTTATTATTAATCAATAACTTTGTCTGGTGTTAGGAATGATCCAAAATTAAATTGTTGGCTAGTTTGCAAATAAAGCCACTGCCCGGTTTCGCTGTTTGCAGCTCATCAGATTGGCGGGTTTCTCTCTGCAAAACAAAAAACAAAGTTCTTGCAGTATGGGCGAATATGGTGTATTAATAAATACAAAACATTTCCCATTCGTCTTCTGTACTTGAATGTAAACAACTAACTATCCGTAACTTTATAAAATCCCCGACATGATAGTAAGGATGAAATTGTCAGACAAAGTTTAATAACTAGCCTATGACTAATAAGGTGAAAATAAACAATTGGCCAATTAGCCACTATAACACCAACCAGGTTTCTAAGAAAGTACTACACCCAATGCTAATGCGCAAGTTGGTCGACAGAAACTAACGCGCGTCTAGCTTAATAGTACCAAATAATTTTGTCTGGTATTAGGAACGACCGAAAATTAAATTATTGCCTACTTTATAAAAAGAAAAGCCAATGACCGCTTTCGTTATGGTTGCAGCTCATCAGATTGATTGATTTCTCTTTGCAAAACAACTAATAAAATTCTTGAATTATAAGCGCATCATGATGTATTAATAAATACAAAACATTTACCATCAGCCCTCTATACTTGTATGTAAACAATTAACTATCTGTAACTTCTTCAACTACTCGACACGATAGTAAAGATGACATAACAGACAAAATTTAATAACTAGTCTATGATAACTAAGGTGAAACAAATAGTCAATTACCCACGATAACAATAGCAGATTCGCTAAGAAAGTACTACAACTAATGTTAATGGGAAAGAGGGTTGACAGAAACTAATCGGCTTCTACCTTAACAGAAACAAATAATTTTGTCTGGTAATAGGAATGAACAAAAATTGAATTGTTGGTAATGTAAAGAGAGAAGAGCAAATGATCGGATTCGCTGTGGTTGCAGCTCATCAGATTAATGAATTTCTCTCTGCAAAAAATCAACACAGTTCTTGAATTATATCCGAATCATGGTGTATTATTAAATACAAAAACATTTCCCACTTGTCCTCTATATTGAATGTAAACAAATAACTATCGGTGACTCCTTCAAATGTTCGACTTAATCTAAGGTGCAAATTACTATTTTCACCTTAGTTGGCATAGACTAGTAATTAAATTTTGTATGGCGATGCAATCTTTACTATTATTTCGGAAATTTGAAATAGTTACTGATAGTCAGTTGTTTACATTCAAGTATTGAGGGCATAAGAAAAATATTTTGTATTTACTAATGCACAATGGTTCGCCTATAATTCAAGAACTTTATTGGTTGTTTTGCAGAGAGAAATTCGCTCAGGACAAAATTGGTAGTTTCTATTAAGCTAAAAGCGACTCAGTTTTTGTCGACCAAATTTCCATTAAAATTAGCTGCATTACTTTCTTAAAAGGACCGCTAATGTTATAGTGGATAATCTGTCATTTGTATATTTTTATCCTAACTGTCATAGACTAGTTATTAAATTTTGTCCGGCAATGCCGTCTTTACTATCATGCCGGAGGTTTAAAGAAGTCACCGCTCACTAGCTTTTTTCTTTGTAAAATAATCAACAATTTAATTTTAGGTTATTGTTAATTTCAGACAAAACTATGTGTTTCTATTAAGCTAGAAGCGCATTAGTTTCTGTCGACAAACTTCCCCAATAACACTAACTGTAGCACTTTCTTAAAAAGTCGGCTAATGTTATTGTGGGTAATCGTCCATTTATTTACTTTCAGATCAGCTTGATACGTACTTAAACGTAGCCGGAAGAAAAGCGTGTCTGTCCAACATTTTTAGCAAAGGTACATCACACCTGTAGAGCGATAATATCGATTAGCAGCAACGAACAATAGTTCTACAATGTCACGTTTCTTATCACGCAACTACACCAAACGCTGATACGAAATATGCCATTGACACACACACACACACACACACACACACACACACACACACACACACACACACAAGAAAACGGAGTTGCATACCTGTAGGTATCGGGATACTGCTTGCAAGCTGTCGGGGGTGAGTCAGCACATCAACGCCACGGTCGTCAGGATCTATTTACCTTGCTACCATAATTGCAGCAGCGGTCTACGGACAAAAACAGTTGCTCTACAGACAAAAGCAGTTGGTCTACATAAACAAAGAACCCATTTGGCGTCCAGCTAAAAAAAGCTAAAAAGAGAATCTGATTAGAATGGGTACGCGCTGAGAAACTCACCAATACGCGCTAGACACCTCCTAGTTGTAAAACAGAAAAAACAAACATGCATTGCTTTTGAAATACGGTGAGGAATAATGTAGAAAGTATGTCGACGCACAAGCTGTAGAAGCAAACTTAACAATGGTTCAAATAACACGAATTCGAACTGCAAATCCTCGTTTATCGAAGCGCGATTAAAACTGGGAAGCACGGGTTTTATCGGATAGTACAATACACTATGTAGACGCATGCTTAAATGGAAAACTCGTAAGAAGCAATTATACGCTATTGGAAGGTTTAACAAATTGAAGGTTACCTAAAACAGGATATAAACTATTTATTATACCATAAATTTGTCGTTTCCAAGCAAGTAGATTTTAGTTAAGGAATTATTAGAGAGCGTATTTATGATTAATTATGTTAAAGGATTGAACAGTAGCAACGGAATTTATTCGAGCGGGTATTGAATTAACCAGGAAAATTTTAAGGCAAAATTGGAACGTAACAAGCTGTCATAGACCAGTTATTAAATTTTGTCTGGCAATGCCATCTTTACTATCATGACGGAGGTTTGATAAAGTCGCCGAAAGTTATTTGTTTACATTCAAGTATAGAGAGCGGATCGGAAATGTTTTGTATTTCTTAATACCTATAACAAAGGAACTTTGTTGGCTGTGTTACAGAGAGAAATCCGCCAATCTGATGAACTGTAACCACATCGAAACCGGTCATTGGCTTTTTCTTTGTAAAATAACCAACAATTTAATTTTCCGTCATTTCTAATTCCAGACAAAATTATTAATTGCTATTAAGTTAGAAGCGCATTAGTTTCTGTCGACCAACTTCCCCCTAACAATAGTTGTAGTACTTTCCTAGAAATTCTGCTAATGTTTTCGTGGGCAATCGGCCATTTGTTTATTTTCACATATGATAAGTGATTCAAAGAGAATATTTTTCATTGTACACATATAATTAAAATAAATTCATTCATAACGGTTTTTACTAGCAATACTTTTGAAATAATCAGGCTTGTAGTGAAATTTTGAAATATGCGTAATTGAAATAATTTAATAGAAATTCTCCTCAAAAAACCACATACCAAATAGCAGTTAACTTTTGATGTTGAATATTTCATCTGCAACTGTAGAATTGTTGAAGAACCTCATTCTTACATAAATCTCTTTACAAATTTTTTTGCATAAGACCTCATCAATATTATTCGCGCAACGAAAATTCACATAAGCAGTATATTTTCTGGCAATTACTGTGTAAATAACTCGTTGAAGCTGCTGCGTAAAGGCATGCAAGCCTTGTTATTATAATGCGCTTTTGAGCAAAAGGGAATAAAAATTAAATGAAACAAATTAATCTGTCAAAAGCAGTAAATATAAGACGTAATGAATACGTGCCATATAGTAAAAATATGCCTATGCACCTACCAATTATAATATCACAACAGAAGCGAACTATAAACAAGACACAATAATAATCATATAGTAGCATAAAGCAAACGCTAAATTATGAGCAACTGAAAAACTGCAATACGTGGAAATTTGTTAGCGGACGCCAGCAGAGAGATATCTTCGGGGTGAACGTGTCGATCAATAATAATCAAAGAACTGGTCATAGAAAGTAGTTCATTTTACTGCACGTCTTTGGCTTTTTGTAATTATATTAACTAAATTCATCTATAACACAGGCCAACAAATTTGGATTATTTGAAAGTTGATTTCGATTTGACATCTGATTTTGTATAATTTTGATCTTCTGAATTCAAATGCGAGTGTCATTTTGCCCTATCACGTACGTTGAAAATAAATTAATAAAAAATTTGATAAAACTAGACGCTACTTTTATTGATACAGAGATAAAAACAAATTGCAAATAGTAAACTAAATTGAAATTGGATGAAAAACTTCGTTTAGTGGATCTCCTGTATTTCAGGGGCAAATTGTCCCTTTTTATTGACCAGCAGTAATCAGCAATCATTAAAACAATCTACCGACCTTGATATTTGCGTTCCATTTCTTTGATGTCTTGGTGGAACCTCTCACCTTGCTCCTCACTCTCATCACCAAGATTTTCGGAAAAGTAATCAAGATGCGAGTGTAAAAAGTGAACTTTTATGCTCATATTACATCCTAATTCCAGAAATTTCTGTAGCATGTTTTTCACAATTTCCTTGTAGTTAAGATCCTTGTTGCTTCCCAAAAAACCTTCAATAACATTAACAAATGAAATTTATGCACCTTTCTCAGTTTCCGTCATGGTATTAACAAATTCTTGATCTTTCATTAATCTCCTTATTTGAGGACCGACAAAAATTCCTTTCTTTAATTTTGCATCTGAGATAGCGGGAAATTTTCTACAAAGGTATTTGAAACAGTCTCCATCTTTATTTAATGCTTTAACGTAATGTTTCATTAATTCTAGTATAATATGCAGTGGAGGTAACAAGATTTTTGCGGATCAACAAGACCTTCCCTTCGTGCAGAGCATTCTTTGATACGGGAGTTAAATTATCTCTTCTTATCCAGTTCTTTTTCTTTTAATGCTGATGTCTACTTCGACTGTCTCACTCATACAAAACACATGGGTACTTTGTATACCCTGGTTGCTGTCCTAGTAGAAAAAGGGTTGTAAAGTAAAGAAAACTCGACAGCTGATGAGCGTGCAACGCATAACTGCGGTCAAGGCAGCGAGGGCGTACAGGAGCACCTCCACGGAGGCGGTCCTGGTGATCAGTAGAACTCTCCCTATCGAATATGTTGTTAGGGCGATCAGAGATAAGAGGTTAGTTAATACAGGGAAAGGACAGGAAATTATAGAGAGTATGAATCTTGCAAATAGGGAAGCTGAGAGGAAAATCGTCGTGTCAGAGTTAAGGTACCCGGTCGATGTTAGAGATATCGAGGTCTCTAATTAAAAGAAAGCTGCGCGACAAGTCAATCCGACAATGGGAAGAGAGGTGGAACAACGCTGCTACGGGCAGGTTGATCGACAAATTCATACTGAGCATAGAAGCTAGAGGTAAGATCGAGGTGAAACTCGATCATAAAATGGTGCAACTGTTAACAGGGCACGGCGCCCTGAAAGCATATTTACAAAGGTTCGGGTAAACTTAAAACGACCGCTGCGAATGCGGTGAGGGCGCAGAAAGCGCAGAGCACATGCTCTTTGACTGCCCACTCGAGGCGGCAAATCGAGAGTTAGCTGATATGAAATTAGCTGTTGCAGGGCTAGCATGGCCCAAGAGTCTAGAGGAAGTCGGGGAAGTGGCTAACCAGAAGGCATTCTGGACAGCCTTCAAAGAATTTTCAGGAAGGGTCGCGAGATTGGACGGTGATAACCGCGCGTAAATCGGAGGGTGGGAAAGGATTAAAAATTTTAGATTTGACTTGGCATGAGAAATGGATATGAGCATGGTATAACCAAAACCTGTATAAAAAAAGTAAAAAATAAAAAACAAAACTAAAAAAAAAAAAATTAAAAAAAATTAAAAAATAAAATTATTTAATTATGATTATAATCAAAATCTAATATGCACGACAAACCCGCACACCACTAAAACAATCACTCAAACCTTAAACGCGCTGAATATCGGGAATAAGACAAAACAAGTAAATAATAACAAACTAAATCAAAAACCCTCATTAATTTAAATCAGTAGATAAATGAAGAAAATAAAATAGAGTGAAACCGCGCATCCCCCCTGGACTATAAAGTGATAGTGAATGTGATCCCACAGAACGTTTAGTGCATACCCACCAGGACCCATCTCCCCTTTGCTGTAAGATATTAATAGACGTAAGAAGACGAACAGATCTTCGGATACTGGAGAAATGAATTATTGAGGTAAGAAGAAAAATTATGGCGCTGCACTCGCATAAGCATTGATTTGTATTAATAAGTAGATTTGAAATAATTTAATGAACAGGTTTTTGTGAGTAATAGCGCTAGCTGACATAATGCTTGTGCGAGTGCACCTGATAAATTGGGCAATGATTTTTGCTTTTTTTGTGCACTGCAATATGCTTAATGCTTATTAGATATCTATTTACATAAATATATTTATTTATATTTACATTTTATATTTATTTATATTTATTTTACATTTATTAATAGAGCTTGATTTGTTTTGTCTGCTGTTCTGCCGTCATTTTTGGTGGCAGCATTTTTATAGGAACCAAGATTGTAATTGTGAAGAATATAATTATAATATAAATCAGTTAGGGAATGGTAGGGAAAGCTAGGGATGGAATTAAGCTAAAGATAGAATAAATTACATAGATCAGGAAGGACGAATTTGCAATTTTATAGAGCAGGCAAAATAGCTGAATTCACTATTAAAATATTTGGCGAAGGCTAAGAAATTTGAATCCATTTTTAATATTAGTTAGCTAGATTTAGATAGTTTTAAGACGACCCTTCAGGCCGCACCGGTATCCAGAGCTGGCGACTGCTATCCGGTATTACGAATCCCTCCCCTTTTACTTTCGCGTGTGTCTTGTTGAACGGACACGCTCCAAATTAACGGTAGGGATACCATTATTCAAACCCTATTTTTAGTTTTTGTTTTAGTTTGTTACATTTTTATTTAGGATCGATTAATTTTGAAGTTAGATTAGATCTGAAGCACGTTTATATTTTCGCGTTAAACCCAATGTAGTACCTTCGGGTGGAGCATTGGGGACGTGGCCGCAAGTATAGCGGTCCTTATTCAAATTATAATGCCCTAGTAGAAGTTCCACGATTTTCAAATCCCCACAAATTTTCCAACTACGATCATTGTATTTGATTTTTTCAAGCATTACGTTAAGATTTTCGTAACGTTTCGTCATTTGCACAGAATGGGCAACCAGCATCGATGAAAAAACATTCCCATTGTGCAAGAGAACAGCTATAAAGCTTCTTTTGGATGAATTACTAAAAAGTCTCCAATTATCCGGATTGTATGTGCCTCCAAGTTTGTTTATCAGACTGGAAATGTTGGTGCAATAAACTAGACAACCACTTTTTCAAAATAGCCTGACCACTCGGACTCACGTTTCCAAAAATATGAGATTTTGACATCTTCTGCCAGTAAATTTTTACTTTGAAGTCTGGATGCTAAAATTACGGAAAGATCCTTTGGAAGATCTAAGTCTCTAACTAAGTCGTTAAGTTCGGTCTTGGAAAATAACTGCGGTTGCTTAGAAACGCCCGATACCTCACTGGCATAGGTTGTTACATTCCAACTGGTATGTATCACGTTAGATTTAATTTGTAAATAAATTCCCGCGTATTTATAAATGAATACGTCAATTTCCGTCGTTCCTGACAGCCGCGTTTGCGCAAAAGGATGCGGAGTGCGCGCGTGGTGTTATAAGACGTGATTAGGTTACGAACCCTTGACGAAACAACAACTATCTTGAGTGGTGTTTGTCTTTTCTTTTAGGTCTGTAGGTTTCTTCTAACTTTTATCGTTTGTCCTACCTGGTACCTTAATTCCTGTCATTCCCCTACGAGTGCAGTACAAGGAAGAACGGATGGTAATTTGATTCAACATGGGTAACTGAACCCAACCTGCAAAATCATTGTGGGATCACTGAGACGAATTCACGAGATGCCGCCATGTAAGTAATTTATTTTGATTTAAATTGTGCTTGCAAATTGACTTAAAAAGCGGTAGCATCACTTTTAAGACGTGGCCGGTATAAGTTAGAAATATGGCGGGAATTATGCCGCGTAATTATGCATTAAATTATGACAATGACGTGTAGTTATTGCGAGTATAACAATTGCGCAGTATAACAATTGCCAAAGTGTAACAGGGTATGGTTGTTTTCATCAACTTCAGATTTAGAACTGCTTGTAACATCTTCTAAATTTGTTGGGTTCTCAAGTATTGGCGCGTTTTGGACCATGTAGCACTGACCTAGTTGCAGACTTGAGGTTCGAATAAATGACGTTTTTTAATTTTTTTGTGTTATATCCACGTACATTGCACATTCAGAATTAACAGTCATCATGGTGATTTGTTGGCTCTCACCATATCATTGGTATTTTAAAGGGTAGGGATTTCCTTGTTCCATTACCCCAATGCCTTAAACCCTTTTCACATATCTTACATACAACGTGTGGCAGGACCGGTGGACCAACGCCAGTACAGGCAGATACCTACGAAATATTACCAGACATACGGGAACGACTAAACATCAAGCACTTCAACCCTCGACAGGACAAATCCACTATTTAGCTGGACACGGTTCCTATCCCACATATAGAGCCGCACGCAACATCATTGATGACGACACATGCGACTGTGGAGAAGCAGGTACACTAGAACATGTACTACTAAAGTGTACACATATACCAGACGTGGAACAACATAGGAACGAATTAGAAAACTTAAATACGTATGACATAATCAGAAACGAAGACAAATACTATCACTTAAACACACTCGCACAAAAGGTAACGGAGAACACACACCTTCAATACATTACTATTATTAAAACTTCTTTTTGGCTAATTTATTCTACTGAGGGTGGCTATTAACTAGAATATAATTGAGTCAAACTGTGTTGCAAAAAGAAATCTAAAAAGCAGGCATGAGATGGTCGGAGTATTTCTAAAATTGAACCTATCTTTGCATAAATTAGGGCGCCACTGCATCAATAAAATTAACAAAAAATAATATTCTTAAGGATAGACGTAGATAAATCTTAAGGGTATTTACCTGTCTCAATGTAGATATTCAGTAACATAACTTCTTTTCTTTTTACTTAATAATTCCAACCAGAATTGGATAAATCACTTTTTCTCTTATTAGACTGTCAGAAATAAAACTATTACGATGTTTGACTGATATGTAATGAAATTAGTTACTTTTTTTTATATACAAAAAAATTTAAAAAAATATCATACAGTATCAATACAAAAGCATGAAGTCGAATGCTGATAGAAATATTAAGTCGACAAAAAAATTAACAGTAACTAATGGGTTAAGCCCGTCATAAAAAATATCCAATATCTCACTACATTAAGTAAATGCTTAAACCAAAGATCTTTGTTTCGGATCACAAAAAATTATTTATAGATCAAACTTTAATCTTTCTAACGTTTTAGTGGCTTTCCTTCAAATTCAAGAATTATTTCATTATACAACTTATTTAAGAACATAAGTGTAACTTGTTTAAATAAACATGTACCACTAGATATTTTTCTGACAGATGTTAGGCCAAAATGTTGTCCTTAACGACTATTTAATACTAGCAAATAGCTACAAAAAAAAAACTTAGCCAGATCACTTTATCTGTACTCTTTAAAACATAAATTAATTCAACAGAAAAACTTGCATGTTCGATATTCAAAAATTTACTGAATTTTTACGTCGTTTATCCAATTATTTTCCTTCTGATAAGATACATTTTCTATCAAAATTTGCTTCTCGTATGGAATGATGCTTGTTGTTACAAAAAGGAATTGTACTCACCCTAGCTTGAAGATGCTTAGTGTTACAAGAAAATTTCATAAAACACCTGTCTGGTTGTAGCCACGTGGATTTGTCGTTCCTTTAATACGAACAAACAATCTTCACCTAAGGTTAACCCACTTTCATTTACTAGACTGTAATTCGAATTGATTTCTTACACCCATTATGATTTCTTAAACTATACCATCTGAAACTTGCTTGCGCTTTATAAATCTTGAGTTCACTTCAATACTCTGCTTTACTAATGTAACTATGTTTCTATACTTTAACCCAAGCAATACGCCTCTGCCAGAAGTGATATTCATCACCCATGATGGCTGGAAAAATTTTCCTTACCACCTTTTTAAAAGATAATGCCTTTTCTTACTACATTTCTACACGAGAATACTTGTTTCTACATCGGACAGGCGCATCGAGCATCTTGCGCATGGCTGTGTGGACTGATAATTACGTCAGCAAACACTATTTTGCCTAAACTCTGGCAACCCACGTAACATGTAGCAAATTTCAAATTTGCCTAAAACTAAAACGTTAAGACTAGGACTAGAAAACTAAAAAAGAACACCAAAACATTGCGAAACAACCATATAGAAAGAAGACAAACCCGAATCAAAACATCGATCAAAAACAATGTAAAACCAAAGAATGTAACTAAAACTAATTTAGCAACAAAGCCAGTATGTAATAAAAACAGTAGAAAGTAGAATGATAACAATTAAGAATAATAAAAACAGCAGGATATGTACCCGAAACCTCAGTTTCCGGCTACCGATGGCTGAGAACGGGTGCAGTAGAATAGGCAAACCATTCCCTACTTAGATTCTCGGCTGCCGATAGTCGAAGAGGGAATGGAAAGTACACGTAGTGTAGGAACTAACAATGTAACACAGGAGTAGAATAGATTAATTTAGAAGTAAGGTACTTAGACGTTAGGGTCTGCATTCGTATTCTTAGTTTCCGGCTGCCGATAGCTAAGAGCGAGTGTAGTAGTTTTAGGTCGACCATTTTCTTCTTTTGATTTCCGGCTGCCGATGGTCGAGGAAGAAGTGGAAAGCAAACCGTAGAATAAGGAAACGTAATTTTAGAAAAACATAACTATTGCGACAGGTAAAACACGGGGAAATGTACTAACATTAAATTAAGATTTAGTATAGGATCGATCTCCCAGCAACTGACTTTCGCATACCGACAGTCGGGACCTGGATTGCAAGGCATTAGCTTGTAAGCACTAACAACTTTAGGTGATTAGGTAGTTTTACTCTAACGTTTAATAGGTTAAGATAATAAATAAATAATGAGGAATAGCGCATAATACCAAATGTTATGTAAATACGATCTGTTGTAGTCGTCTAGGTAACAGATTTATAAGAAGTTAGAATTATGAAAAAAAATACATGTGGTGCCCAATGTTTGTCTTGATCACCAACCTTTAAAATACGCGTAGTATTGGCTTTTCAACAGTGATGTAATTTTTTGTCTACATTTCTTGACCACAAAACAACCACGCACGTAGCAAAAAACATTATTTAATAAGTTTTCCATATGAGCTCTCGTACAATCACACTTTTTTTGCTTCTTCTTTTTAATGCTTTAACGTAATTGTTACGCTTCTTTTGGCATCACAAGCCTTATTTTAATAATCAAATATAAGGATTTCCAATTCCAAACTGCAAATGTATTTCTCATTATATTTTAGCTAGTATAAGTAGGAGACGACGCATTAAAATGCGGTTTTGAATTTGCATGCACTGTAGAGAAAAAAACCTATAATTTATTATGTCTATCTAGCAACATAAGATGCTTTGCACGCTTTATAGAATGTGCGTTATTGTTTCAATCCAATGAGAGCGGCGATATAACAGAAGAGTTTTTGCAAGTTGGTGTGAACGAACGCCATGATAAAAAAAAAAGATCTTGGTCTCTCTTACCGAACAGACGTGGTAACAGTTAATGCGTGAAATGCAGTGTAGTTACCTTTGAATCCCTTACTTTCCTACTATCTGAATGACTTCCACGTGTTCATTGTTTCAAATGTTGTAGGTTTCAACAACAAACCTGACTCCATATTTGTAGTAAGTGGGCCATAGACCATAATAGTCCCGAACATAAGTGAGATAGAACCAATACACAGCACCTGCCGAACAGAAATGGCTGTATCTACCTTAACTATCCAGATTACTCAAGGTGAGCCTGACTTGTTCATTGACTTGTTTGTTTATTTTGTATTGAAAGTTTGTGTGAAATTACTATGCTCTCTGTACAGTAATGCGACAATCTAAAGTACATTTATTTGTAACTGTCACTTAATCATAATAATGTTGGTGCCAAAAACGTGACTTTTTATTTATAACTCACCGATTGTTCATTTATAATAGTTTTTATTTCAGATTCGTTCATTTCAAGTTTGAATATTTAGAAAACACGATTTATTAAAAAAAGAATTACTTTGTCTTTCTGTACGTAAATTATCGATATTGCCGTATAACTTTATGCCAACCTAAAATGGCAACCACCGTGTTTAGTTAAATATTATTTAACTTATGGAATTTTCACTTATAATTATTTCTATATAAAAATTATATACTGTATGTACAGAAATTACCAGTTTTGTAATTATTTATAGTTTTGCCTGTGTGTTAGGAACGAACTTGGATGTAATTTTATTTACAGAAATGGCAAGTAACCTTTTATAATTTTAAAATAAACTTTGTGACCTTGTAGCTTTTGTATAAGAATCAAAAACTTAATCCTAAAACACCGATTTGATTACAAACGTGTGCGAATTATATTTCTAACTTAACTATAATACGTATCCCTTTTTTTATTTAAACAAATTGTGTTAAATTGATTTTTAGTGGCATAATTGTTTTATAAAATGTCTTTAATCATTTACCTTTAAATAAAATATTGACAGCGTTTTTATAATAACATGCTTTTGTGGAATTGTGGTCTAGCCGGCCATCTACTGACTTTAGTGCATGCACTTGACACCAATACGCAAACGATGTTTTTATAATTCTTAAGTGTGGTTCTGAGCTGTTCTTTATTCATATTTATTATAAATGTTAATTATTCAGATAAAAAGCGAGTTTCAGCTATTGAAAAGTTAATTGAGCATATGCAGGTTATTTTAACTTCATTCCATTTTTTTTTACTTTTTGTTATGTAATACAAATTTTAAAAATTTAATTCGAACTGCTGGAAATTCATCAAAAATTTACAAAGAACTAAATTTAAGCAATTTTAATCTCATGATGTTCAATGAGTTAAGTCTTTCTCCTACTAGAAGCTCGTTGATAGAATCTATAATAATGTAATATACCTACTTAATTGTGACGAATTAATAAGCAAATACCAGAGGTTTAAACCTTTGCCATAACTAGTTATTAATAAATAACCTGCTGCTTTTAAGTGGTTTAATTAGTATTAATTCCATTTACTTTCTGAAGATTTCAAGCCTCTACTACTGACAAATTTATTAACAGAGTTTGAATATCCAATTACCATGGATGTAAAAATAGATTTCTGATCTTTAAACCAATTAATTTCAGACTTAACGTGTTTTATAACGTTTGATAATACAATTATTGCTTTCTCTTGAGAAGAGCTTCTTTTTGCTTTATTAATTAGTAGTTATGTAGATATCTAGCGCATACAAATATTAAATTGACCAGGATTTGTAATAGTTTACATTTATAACATTCATTTTAGAAATACACGCCGGCATTATGTATATTCATAAACAATTTTCAATTACTACATAATTATGTTTTAATAAGTTTTTACAAATATTCCTAAAGAACCACTTCTTGATAATATAAATAATATTTGGAACAATATTAAACCGAATTGTAAATTTTTAAAAGAAATGTTTTTAGAAACGATAGAATTTTTTTCAATAATTGTTATTTCTCTTTAGATAATAAATTTTATACACAAATTTTTGGATGCCCAATGGGATCCAACTTTAGCTCCATTATAGAACCAATTGTTATGGATTAGTTATTAGATATTGTTATATCAAAATTGCCATTTAAACTTACATTTATGAAAAAGTTTGTAAACAATTTGGTAACTGATGTCTCCTCATCATCATTAGGTCTTCAGTCCTGGAACTGGTTAGACGCGTACCATCATTGTTTCCTATTCTGAACTCACCTACACATTTCCCTGAAATTTGCACAGTCTGCATCTATAACTATCTGATCTAGGTCTACATCTACCTCTTTTTTCCTATCTCTGCTTGTAATATATTCCATACTATTCCCCAAAAATGCCTTAGAACGTATTCTGCCCTTCTATTTCTCTTATTTTTTTCCCCAGATATCCTTGTTCCCTTACTATTTCTATAACCTATTTGTTATTATCTTTGTCTGTCCATGCTATCGTCCTCATACATCTGAAGCACAGCATTTCAAAAGGCTGCTACCGTTTTTCTGTCTGCGTTTCAAACTGCCCGTATTTCATAGGCATACTGTGCTGTGCTCCACACATATACTTTCAACAATTTTCTTCTTGTTTTATGTTTGTTGTCTTTTCTCATAAGCGCTGTTCTTTCTTGTTAGATGCAGTTCAGTCACCTTCTATTGTTTTACAATTATATACCCTATTTCTCCAACCTTCAGTGGTTGTGAAGGGAGGTAAGCAGCCTGTGGCTGCCAAGTTCCCCCAACACTTAACCATTTACCGATTTAATATATTTTTCAATATATCTTTTCGCACAGTCCTCATTAGTTGCAGATATTTTGCAACCTACAACTAGTTGTTTATACTAATCATCAGATTTATCTGCGCTTATTTTTTCGTCATTAAGTTTTCCGTCTCAAAACTGGTTGGACACGTACCTGCACTTATTTATATTCTGAGCTAGCCTACATAGTTCCCTGAAAATCTCACACAGCATGTGTATACAGCTCGTTCCCCTTTTATTGTTTTCTAATTTTATGCCCTATTTCAGCAAGATTCAGTGAAGGAAGTTAAGTAACCTGTGGCTACCAAGATCCCCCAACACTTAGACATTTGCCGAAGTAATGGTTTTCCAGTAAATGCTTTCACACACTTAACATTATTCGAGAATATTGCTCAGCCAATTCTTGTAGTTACTTATAATACTCATCACAGTTATTTTTTCGTCATTAGTTTATCCATCTTGGGATTGGTTGGATGCGTACCTCCATTGATTTCTATTCTGGGCTAGCCTACACATCTCCCTGAAACCCCTACAGCCTACATCTTTTACTATCTGTGTGCAGTAGTCTAACCTAGGTCTGCCTCTTTTTCTCTTTTTTCCTATCTCTGCTTCTAATATATTCCGCACTATTCCTTCATGCCGTAGTATGTGGCCTATCATCTTATCTCTTCTCTTTTTTACCGTTTTCCACATATTTCTTTCTTCCCCTACCATTTTTAGTACCTCTTCGTTCTTAACTTTTTCTGTCCATGATATCTTCATCATACGTCTGTAGCACCACATTTCAAAGGCTTCTACCTTTTCTTGTCCGCTTCTCCTACTGTCCAGGCTTCACAGCCGTACAGTGCTGTGCTCCACACATATGTTTTAAGCAATCTTTTCCTTGTTTCTATGTTTGTGGTCTTTGAGCACAGTAGTTGCTTTTTCTTGTTAAATGTAGCACGACCTTGTGCTAATCTTTGTTTTATATCTTTTGTGCTTTTCCCATCTTGCGTTATTTAGCTTCCTAGGTAGCAGAAATCCTTAACCTCTTGTAAGTTCGTGTTACATACTTGTATTCTTGTTTTTGATTTATTTTCCCCACCTTTGCATACTAGAACTTTAGTTTTAGTTTTGTTAATTTTCATACCGTATCTCTCTGTTAGAACTGTTTCCATTTCATTAAGAGCAGCTTCTAACTCTTCCTTACTAGCCGCTAATGCCGCTATATCATCTGCAAATCTAAGCATATCAATTTTTTGTCCCTGCATAGTAATTCCAAATGTCTTCCTGCATTTGACAGTATTCATTGCGTCTTCTATGTACAAGTTAAAAATCAATGGGGATAGGGCACATCCCTGTCTCACTCCTTTCCTAATGTTTACTTCTCTACGTTCCTGCTCTAATTCTATTACTGCTGTTTGCTCTTTGTATAAGCTATGTACTATTCGTCTATCCCTATAGCTCATTCCCATCTTTTGAGTATTTCAAACATTTTTTCCATTTTACATTGTCGAATGCTTTTCCAGATCTACAAACCCTATATACACGCTTTCCCTTTTCTATTGTTTTCTCCATTATCACTCTCAGAGCTAAAATAGCCTCCCGTGTTCCCCTGTTTCGCCTAAACCCAAATTGGTCTTCTCCTAGTATTTCTTCCGCCCGTTTTTCCATTCGTCTTTGCACAATTCTAGTTAATATTTTTGACACGTGTGCTGTCAAACTTATTGTTCGAAAATTTTGACATCTATCCGCACCTTTCTTTTTTGGTATAGTTACTATGAGGCTACGTTTGAAATCTTTGGGTATCTTGCCTGTCTCATACATATAGCTTACAAGTTGGAAGAGACGTTCCGTTACGGCTTGTCCAGCGGTTTTTAGAGTTTCTGCTTGCACCTTATCTGTACCCGGCGCCTTACCATTTTTCAGACTCTTTAATGCTAATTCAAACACCTCTCTAAGTATAAGATATCCCAAGTCATCATTTTCAATGTCTGATTCCTGTTCTAATGCAGTTAGTTCCTCTCCTGCATATAAATTCCCTATATATTCTTGCCATCTACCCACTTTCAATATTTATATATAATATGTACATATATCTTATTTATTTATGTATATTTGTTTGTTTGTGTGTATATGTATATTTGTGTATGTGTTTACGTGTGTGCGTATAACTGTGTGTGTGATGCGTATTTGTATTTATGTGTATGTATGTATGAATGTGTATCTGCGTACTTACATGCGTATATTTACGTATATTTATGTTTGTCTCTTATGCATTTGTACACGCTTATATTTTAGTGTGTTTCTGGGTATGTGTATGTGTATGTATGTGTACTTATATGATGATACCAAAATAATCAAAATCCACAGTTTCGGGAACTTCAAAAAAGACATTTTAAAAATACCTTTATAATTTATACACTCTTTTATTTCTACAAAATATCAATTTCAGACCCAAAGTGACAGCTATATTATACATATAAAAGTAAAAAATACTATTATAGATATCATTTAGATAATAGCCTCGTATTGTAAGTTCGCATTAATTTTTAATTTATATCCCAGTTATGAATTATTTATTTTAGAAGCCTTTGAAGGAAATACAAAAGTATCCGAAAACTTAGGCATTTAATAAAAAGCTTATTTTACCATTAGCAGGGTAGTTTAAGGGTAAATTAAGTTATAGGGGTAGTAAGATAAATGTAAATATAATTAACGTTAAGAAAACCAAATAATTCCACCATTAAATAAAAGTAAATCAACTATTTTACAAAAAGGCAATAGCCAGCACACTGTATATAAATTATAACCAATTTAATCTATAAGAAAGAAGCTCATTTAGCAATAATCAGATACTATTTAGCTAAAATAATAATGTGCACGTCGTATAATACGTTTAAGTTAAATATACAAATCCAGAATTGGAAAGAAAGGATTAAAAATAAGGTTTTAAACGCAACGGATTTCATCAAAACAAACACGTAATAGGGGAAGATAAACAACCTGGCATTTTAGCTATTTAATAATTTCATTAAAAATTTCAACGCATAAATAAGCAAACGCATTCAAATACGTCATTATTAGAAAGATGAGTACGTGACTAAGAATATCGTATTTGTATAAAAATCCAACATATTTGGAGTAACAAACAATATAACAGGCGGTTCGTGATACGAAAAGGTTTGGACTATAATCGACACAGACATGAAAGACGTGACGAAATGCAACAAATATTTGGAAATTTTGAGAATATGCGGCGAAATATTAAACGTCTAAGTGCGAAATGGAATGACAAAAACAAGAATCCAAGCAGGGAATTTTGAGAAATACCGAGTTCTACAGAGATAGGCGCAAAGTACAAGCCTTGATTAACAAACACACCAATTAGAACATGGATAGGAGGAGTCTATAAATACCATGGGAAACTCGTAAACATTTAGTATCTCTTTAACAAGGCACAAACCAAGTGAAACTTAGTGAAAGTCAATAAATTATTAAAATTGTAAAACGTAAAAGTGCCAAATTATGCAACAAGAAATGGCCGTTTTACGCTTAAAACCTAAGGTAAACAATTAATTGAAATTACACTAATATTTAATAATTTAGGGCTCCAATTATAGTCCAATTATACGTCCAAATATACGCCTAATTAAATATCTAAATATACGCCCAATTAAGCATTTAAATATACGTCTAATTAATACTTCGAAAATATAAATACTTATAAATAAGCTTACGTAAAGATACTCAAATTGGACTACAAGATACTCAGCGTTAATCCAGAAATCCGGGAGAAAAATTCAAGCAACCACTAATAAATCATTCTGACCAACAAGTGAAGCAAGCGAAGCTGTAACAATTAAGGGGTGCTGACCACCGATATTCAGAGACAGTTCCAAGCAAGGAAAACACTGGTTAGAGACCTTATTTATTATTAGTAAAAGACTGTTTTTAATTTTAATATTTTCTATATATCAAATATCTGTAAGGGTCAACAAAAAGGTCACTTGAGCTTTTGAATAATAGATAAAGCATCGCTTGAACGTTCAAAAGGTACTTAAGAGTAATTACAGAGATATTTTTGCTGGCTTTCAGGAAATATAAATTTGGTGGAAAAAGATAAATGTTAATATTTTATTTAGGGGCTAATTTTTTTAAACAAATCAATAAGTCATTGATATAAAACTGTACATGTTATCGATCATTATAATGTGTAATTATTGGATTGCTCCATTTATTTTATCAGACAGGTGATAGAAAGAAAAGGGGTTAAACAATTTTTATTGTTGTGAAGTAGGGCATTCTGTGTTTGATAGATTGAGCTAGCCGAGGAAACAAATTCAAGGAATTATAGGATATTAAAAGAGCCATATCACAGCAATAAGAAAATTTGCGAACCAATCGTGGGGCTATATTTCCAGCAATAAAAATGACGCCCAACATTGGATCATGAATTTAGGGCTATTCACAGCAAAGAAAAGGGCACACCAACGTAAGGTTATTCACAGCAATAAAAATAACACTCAATCGTGGGGCTTAAATGAAATGAGTTATATTCACAGCAATATATATATATATATATATATATATATATATATATATATTGATATAATATTCCTTATTATGCCCCACGTTTGTGCGCCATCTTGATTGATATGAAATTGCCTTTTGGTTTTCAATCCCTTACGATGGGTGCCTTATTTTATTGCTATAAAATGCCCTACGATTGGGCGTACCATTAAATTGATATGATATTTACTTTACAATTGGGCGTACCATTTTTACTGCTGTGATATTTTTATTTGATATGAATTTTTATTTGATATGATATTTACTTTATTTCTTTTAAGCCCCAATGTTGTACGTTATATTTTACTTGTTTGTTTACCACGACTAGCTCACTGAATGCTCGACTTCCTAATAAATCTTATTTTACCCTTTAAATGGATTCAAATAAAGCAGTTCAAAATCACACGATATAATAATTGATTATATGTACAATATTGTGTAACCACAAAATTTTCCTTTGTATAGAATATTTATATTTACCAAATTTATGCTTTCCTGAAAGCCAGCAAAATATCTTTTAATTACTCTCAAGTATCTTCAAATGTTCTAAGATGTTTTTCCTTGTTTTCATATTTTCAAATGACCTTTTTGATGACTCTTACAAGTACATAATGTATAGCAAATATTAAATTTGAAAGTCTTTAAATAATAAAATATTTAAAAATCACTAACCTGGATTGGTCACTGGAGATCCCTCATAGTCTGTGGTCTGCATGCCTTGTTGTGTCTGCTTTACTTATTGGCCAGAATTATCCACTTTTGATTTCTGGTATTTTTTTTGAATTATCTTTGAGTACCCCTTTGATCTTACTTTCAGACGTATTTTTAGATTCGTTAGATCTCGACACAAAAGCCGCCTCAACAAAAGTGGTATCAACAAAATGCCATACCAATAAAATGGTATCAGCAAAAGCCGTCCCAATAAAAGCCGCCTCAACAAAAGCCGTCCCAATAAAAAAAGCCTTGTTTTGTTAAATATTAAAAATAAACTTATTTAATTGTTTAACTTACGTCTATTTGTAGATCGGCTTATTTTTCGTCACACAAATTTTTGCACTTTCAAATTTTATTTATTCTGAATTTTAACGTTTCATTAATTAATTTTATTACGTAAATTTTTATTGCATTTAAGCATAATTGGTGCTTGGTTGAATATGAACTAAAAGTTTATTCATTTCCTATTGTATTTATAAGCCCTCTTTAGCAATTGTTTCTACTGGCGTGTTTATTGATTAAAGCTTGTACTTTGCCTTATCTCTGGCAGAACTCGGTATTTTCACAAATTCGCCAGCTTAATTCTTTGACAAAATGCTTCATCAATCACGTAAGCGTTCTGTATATTACAGCATTTTGTTAAGATTTACGATTATTGCTTCTATTTAGTCACGTATTTAGTGTTTGTCGTTTAAAAGTTCAACACTTATCATATAATTGAACGGCCTGGTGGTTATTTGTTTGTTTCAGAATATTGGTTTTCTGAACAAATGTATTCTTTCTGGTCACGTATTTAGTGACGTATTAAGATGCGTTTGCATATAGATGCGTTGAGATTTTCGACGTAATTATTAAATATTTGGAAAGCCAATTTATCTGTTTCCCGATAATTTTATTTGATACAATTAGTTGATTTTAAAATCTTATCTTTACTCGTAAATTATACTTAACCATATTATACGACGCACACATTACTATTCTAATTAAATGGTATCGGTTTATTACTACAGGAGCTTCTTTCTCGTGCATTAGATCAAATATCCTTTATATGCAGTGTCTTTGCAATTGACTTTATGTAGAATAGTCGATTTACTCCTATAATTGATAGTATTATTTGATTTTCATAAAGTTAAAGTTTTAAACGCAACGAGTTTTATCAAAATAAACATACAATCGGTAAAGGTAAACAACCTGGCATCCTAGCTATATAATAACACCATTCAAAATATTAACGCATAAATAAGTAAACGCATTCAAATACCTCATTATAGAAATGTTAATGCGTGACCAAAAGACATTGTATTGTCATAAAATCTTACATATTAATAAACAATAAATAACAGAGGGTCCGTGATGTGATAAAATTTGAACTACAGCATACACAAATAAGACGACGTGACAAAATTGCAATAGAAATTTGGATTTTCTGGGAAATATGCTACATAATATAGAACGCCTACGTGAGAAATAAAGCGTTTTACCAAGAGTATAGACAGTAAATTTGGGAAAATACCTGAGTCCTGTAGTGATAGCGCAAGATATAACGCCTTAATCTACGAACACGCGAAAAAAATCAATAGGTAAAATAGATAGGTGAAGTCTTTAAATAGTACGTGGACCTTGTAAACAGTAAGTATCTCTGTAACCAAGGCACGAGCCACGTCAGTCAAACATAAATTACTACGCAAAGTGAACTTAGTAAAAATAAATAATTGAGTGAAATCAAAGTGCAAAGTAAAGTGCCAATTAATATAACCGAAGCGGCCGTTTGCTTTTAAAAACCGTAAGGTAAATTATTAATTAAATATAATTCTAATATTTAAGAATTTAGGGCTCTAAATAATCTTCAAATAACGACGTATGAACTTTAAACAAAAATTCTAAATAAGCTTCAAATAACGACGGATCAATTCCAATTAAATTGCAAATAAGCTCTGAGGAAACTTCAAACAACAACTCCGTCACTCCAATTAATTATAAGGAATAAGCAGACTATAAGAATTAAAATAAAACTAAACCACATATCTGGGTAAAATTTGAAGGGAGAATTCAAACAGATTTAAGTAATTATTCTGTTCAACAGGTTGAGGAAACCACGCTAAAAATTAACCGGGAAGCGGTAACAGAGAATCAAATTGGAAACAATCCAGGGGTGCTGACTATCCACTTACAGAAGCAGTTCCAGGAAACAAACAGGGAAAACACAGGTCAGAGATTTATAATCCTTTATTAGTATTAGGCTGTATTTTTAATTTTTTTGACCTTTTTCTATTATTTATATCGAAGTATTTGTAAAGGTCATCAAAAATCTTTTGAGAATTTATAAAAATAGATAAAAAATCATTTGTACGTTCAAAAGGGCTTCAAAGTAAATTATAGTGGTATTTTTGCTGACTTTCAAGGAGTACAATTTTTGGTGGAAACAGATAAATATTAATATTCTATTCAGGGGTTAATTTTTGAATATAAAATCAAATTAATAAGTTATTAAAATACAAAGTGTAAATATTGTCGATTATTATACGAATTTTTGGTTTGCTTCATTTACATTATTTTAATAGATAGGAGCTAGAGAAAAAGGGGTTTAAACAGCCTTTATTGTCGTGTCGTTGGACACTCTGTGTTGAATAGATTGAGCTAGCCGAGGCAGATATATAAAAACAGATATAAGGTTTAGGGACGCAGAGCAGAAATCCGAGTACGAACATAGCAATGAAGTTATATGACATATCAACGTGGAACGAGAATACCGGAAAAGGATAAATAGCATAGCAATATATATATATATAGTCAGTTATTTGCAATTTGATCAGCAAACTTCAGAACAATTACCACCTACATTTGAAAAGTGTAAATCTGAACTGTCTCGAAAACGGGCTATAAGATGTAAAAATATCTCAACAGCTGTAAAGGTATCTTGATGTACGTTGGTTTCTTTACTGCATTTATGAAAATTTCAAGCCAACGTGTTGCCATCTGTATATTAATAATATAAATATTCTGAGAAGATTCAAGTCAACCACTTACTAATATTTAAATGCGAAGTGTGGATACAAAATAACGAGACTGATGCTGTAAAACTTTCTAGTTTAAATTTATGCATAATTAGTGATTATTTCCTTCAATATACTACCCTACTTCTTCCCTCCCCGTAATTCCCACGTCATTGCATGTAAATTTTCCATAGTTCAAAACACTGTAGAAATGGTCTTCTGTAAGCTCATTTATGATACATGTCGCTTTTTCATTCACACTATCGATGGTCTGAAATTCTGTTCTTCTTAATGCAGATTTGACCTTGGAAAACAGATAAATGTCGCATGGTACCAGATCAGGCGAATATGGCGGATGGCCTAATACTGAGTTGTTACACTTGTCTAGAAACGTCTTATACAGTCAATGCAATGTGTGGCAGTGCGTTGTCCTGATAAAGAACCCATAACTTGCTTGTCCACAAACCTTATGTAAAATTTGCTTTACGTTTCAGCAATCGAACGAATATTTAATCGACGGTCCTGTATGATCAGTTTACGAATTTTTTCAATATTTGCGTCCTTTCTTTTATGATGAAGGGCGCGTATAATCTTCAACGATTTATCAGTCATTTTTGCAATGTTTAAACCACTCAAAAACTTCCGCACGCGATCAAATTCATTATCATATACTTCATTTAATGAAAGATAAGTTTCAGTAGAGGTTTTTCTAAGTTCCATATGAAATTTCTCGGCAATCCGTTTCTCTATACAAACACAACATTTTTCTGGCAAAACAGAAAATAGAACTTGTACAAATGAAAGGTACGCCCTGACTAAAATATCTAAAGACACGACATGGGCGAAAACCGAAAAAGAAGTTTTTTACGGCACTCAGCTCTAGGTTGTATAACTTTGGCTTACCATTTGATAGCCACACCTCGTGCATAGTCCGTTTAATTCGATAAACGATTTGCTTTACCTAAAAATCCTTTTCAATTTTCTTAGTAGTACCTATTGAGGGTCATATAAAAATCCTTTTTAATATTGATATTTTGGTTTGTAAACAATTTGTTTATTTGCGTTTCTCAGCTAAACTTCCTCTTATTGACGTTTGGCAATTGCTATAAAATATTTACTAGAAAGATTTATTATAAAAGTGCTTGTATTGAATTCAGCAAAGATGTTTTTCATTGTTAAATAGAAAATGATGATATTTCGAAAATTTCGTCTACAAAGATTCCAGATTTTCATCATCCATCATCATCATAGGATCTTCAGTTCTAGAACTGGTTGGACGCGTACTTCACCTGTTTCCTTTTCTGAGCTAATCTACACATTTTTCCGAAGTTTTCACTTGCCACATCTTTTACCATCTGCATGCAATAGTCTAATCTAGGTCTACCTCTACCTCTCCTTTTTTCTCTGCTTCTAATATATGCCGCGTTATTCCCTCATTCTTTAGTATGAGTTTTTTTATCCTATCTCATGCATTATTTACCGTTTTGCACATATTCCTTTTTTCCCATACTATTTTCAGTGGTTTTTCGTGGAAATTGTCTTCTGTAAGCTCATTTATGATACGTGTCGCTTTTCCTTTCACACCATCAGTGATCTGAAATCTTGTTCTCTTTAATGCAGATTTGACTTTGGGAAACAGATAAATGTCACATGGTCTAATACTGAGATGTTATACTTGTCTAGAAACATTTTGACAGACAATGCAATGTGTGGCGGTGCGTTGTCCTGATAAAGAACCCCTCGCTTGCTTGTCCACAAGCCTTATGTAAAATTTACTATATGTTTTTAATATTTTCGTCCTTTTTTTGATAATGGAGGGCGGGCATAATCTTCAACGTTTTCTCGGTCATTTTTTAAATGTTTAAACTACTTAAAAACTTCAGCACGCGATAAAATTCATTATCATATACTTCTTTTAATAAAAGATAAGCTTCAGTAGAGGTTTTTCTAAGTTTCATATGAAATTTCACGGCAATTCATTCATCTATACAAACACAACATTTTCCTGGCAAAACAGAAAATAGATCTCGTACAAATGAAGGGCACGCCCTGACTAAAATATCTAAAAACACGACATGGGCAAAAACCGAAAGAGAAGTTTTTAAGGCACTCAGCTCTAGGTTGTATGACTTCGGCTCACCATTTGATAGCCACATCTCGTACATAGTCCGTTTAATTCGATAAACGATTTGCTTTACCTAAAAATCCGTTTTAATTTTCTTAGTAGTACCTATTAAGGGTCATAGAAAAATCCTTTTTTAATATTGATATTTTGGTTAAAGAACAATTTTTTATTTGCGTTTCTCAGATAAACTTCCCGTTATCGACTTTTGCAAATATTGTAAAATATTTATTAGATTCTGAAAAGATTTATTATAAAAGTTGCGTGCTTGTATTGAATTCAGCAAAGATGTTTTTCATTGTTAAATAGAAAATGATATTTCGAAAACTGCGTCTTCAAAGATTCCTTAAAATTATCATCATTATCATCACCATAGGATCTTCAGTTCTAGAACTGGTTGGACGCGTACTTCACCTGTTTCCTATTCTGATCTAATCTACACATTTTTCCGAAGTTTTCACATTCCACATCTTTTACCATCTGCATGCAATAGTCTAATCTAGGTCTACCTCTACACCTCCTTTTTTCTCTGCTTCTAATATATGCCGCGTTATTTGCTCTTGCTTTAGTATGAGTCCTATCATCCTATCTCACCCATTATTTACCGTTTTGCACATATTCCTTTCTTCCCATACTATATCCAGTGACTTTTTGTTCTTAACGTTGTCTATCCAAGATATCTTCATCAAATGTCTGTAGTACCATATTTCAAATTCTTCTAGTTTTTTGTGTTTCTTTTCGTCTGCTGTCCGCATTTCACAGTCATACAGTGCCGTGCTACATACATATGCTTTCAGCAATCTTTTCTTTGTTTCTATGTTTGTTATCTTCGAACATGGCAGCTACTTTTTCTTGTTAAATACAGCATCGTCTTGTGCTAATCTTTTTTAAAATTCTTTTGCACTTCCATTTTTGTTTTCTAAAAATATAGCATATTTGACCGATATTAAGCGGTACGTGGAGGGGGTTAAGCTACATGATGGCTACCAAAATCCCACACACCTCGGATACTTGCTGAATTACTAGTTTTTCAATCACTCCTGTTGCACGATCCATATTTGTTGAACGTATTGCAAAACTAACACCTGTAGTTGTTTACGATAATCATCAATTTTATATACAATTATTTTTCATCATTAGGTTTTCCGTCCTGGAACTGGTTGGACGCGCAGCTCCATTGATTTCTGTTCTGAACTAACCCACACCTTTCTTTGAAATTCTTACAATCTACTTCTTTCACTATCTGTGTTTAATCTAGGTCTACCGCTACCTCTGTTTTTCCTTTCTCTGCTTCTAATATAATCTACACTATTCCTGATGCCTTAGTATGTGTCCTGTTATTCTATCTATCCTACTTACCGTTTTCTATATATTTATTTTTCCTACTACCATTGCTAGAACCTCTTTGTTCTTAACTTTGTCTGTCCATGATATCTTTATCATACGTGTGTAGGAACACGTTCCAAAAACTTCTCTCTTTCTTGTCTGCTTCTTCTACTTTCCACGTTTTCTAGACGTACAGTGGCACTAGACATATTTACCTTCAGCAATATTTTCCTTGTTCCTATGTTTGTTGCCTTTAAACATAGTAGTTGCTTAAAATGCAGTACAGTCTTGTGGTAATCGCTGTTTAATATTTTTTGCACTTTTCCCATCTTGAAATATTTGGCTTCTTAGGTGGCAGAAATCCTCAACCACATGTAAGTTTTTATTTCCTATTTGTATTTTGGTTTTTGCTATATTTACCTCTCAGTTACATTTTCATATGCCACAATTATTTGTATCATTTCTACTGTGCCTTTTTTATCTATTGAAATATAGAAAACATTATTTTTAATCATTTATTCCTTACATAACACTATATGAACTATTAAAGAGTGTATAATTTATAAAATTAATATTCAAAAAGTATAAAAATTAAATAGTACCAGTAAATACATATCATTATTTAAATGTTTAAATATATAGGTTTTCAAGTATGCAGCACTAAGAGACATTGAAAACTTGCTAATACATGAATATTTAATCACAGGAACATTATAAATAATTCACGTATAATAAAGGTCTACTGTAATTAATTAGAAATAACATACTGTAAATAGGAAAATATAAAATACAACAAAAATCCTTAGGTCTAATTTATTTACAAACGTTTTATAAATTTACATACTTAGTTATAATATCTTTTAGAAAGTATGTTGCGCATATGAAATTTATTGCAATTCTCTCTTGAAATGCATATTGATAACTTAGATTGCACTACATTAACCAAACTGTATTTTTTTTTAATTCGAAAATTAAACTATTTAAATTTAGAGGTGAATGTAGGTTATTTGTGAAATTTTCTTTAATGTTGTTTGATGGATCTTATAATCAGATTTCACGTTCATGCTGTTTTATAACTTTGTAGCACTCAGTTCATGCTTTCGGAATATCAACATGTTGATAAACCAACAATTACTATCATATTTTTAATTAATGTACATGTTTCTCTATTTTCATTTAGTAAACATTATATCTTAGGTTACCGTCAATATACATTGTGTCTGCGGGTTGAAAGTAGAAACTTTGATGAATGATTTTCTTATCAAAGGAGGTGTTTTCCTACAATCACCTGTCCAAACAGTATTTCCTTTGGGATAAAGCTTCAATGTCTCAAATAAGATAAAGGCGCTATGTGATTAAACTTACAACTTCGCATGAGTTACCATCGAGGTGTTTTTGAACGCTTTTTTCATTATCTAACTTAAGTTTTAAACGGATTTAACTCCAGTTATATTAAAAATTTTGAATAATTGATTGCATAACGCGAAAGAGCGTAATACACAGGTCCGTGCTGGTCCGGGGGGACAGAAAGACGTGTCCCCTAAGCCCTTTACCTCAATTGTTATAAGCGCCCCGTCCCGGTTTTTATAACCGTAACTATATCATGAAATTTATAACAAACTTACAAAAAATGATCAGTATTTTTTAAATATACCAAACAAAATACAAAATAAATTAGGTGTTTTACTCGCAAAATGAATAATTATTATAAATTAGAATATTTGGTTCAGTAAGTACTGTGGCGCGCCGCGTCATGAAACATAGTCGGCAGCCTCGGCTCTTTTCGAGGATTCGAGGACGGTTATTGTAGCTTGATCCACCGTTAGTTTAATGAAATTGAAAAGTCAATACACTTGATAGTTATTATATCATGCATGAATAGTGGCGTTTGATGTTGCTTCCTTCCACTGCGTCCCCGTCAATTGGTAGCGGTAGCCTATACACTACTACGCCCAAGGTCCCGGGTTCGAATCCCGACACGGTCCGCTTGAAAAATGTTAGGCGAGCATTTTTCACAAAAATACGCCCTCGTTCGGATGAGAGGTAAAATGGAGGTCCCGTGTGTGAGTGTTGTCACGCACGTTAAAGATCCCTACCTTGCTTGGAACAGCAAGTGTTAGGCAAAATTCCAAATTTTCCAGGTAAGAAAAAACTGGATTCCTGGCCAATGTAGTACCTTCGGGTGGAGCATTGGAAAAAAAATCACATGTAAGGTAGCCTATACACTAAAACTAATTACTAAATTCAATTATATCTTAATACTTAATAAATAATATCCAACTCAAACAGTCAAATGCGGTTTGTATAAAATGAAATCTAATGTACCAAGTACCACACAGACAAAAACGGCATATCGACAAAACACTAAATAAGACGAACACCTTATAACGATTGCTTTCTTTGTCCCTATTTCTATTTCTGACAAGTTATATTTTGTTTACATATTATGACGCTTTTTGGCAGGGATGTTATGAGAAGTGTTTTATGTTTAAGAGAAATAAAAGTGGTAATGAAGTGCAAAAGAAACAAACGAGTCAAGGAGTTGCAAGAATCGTCAAAACTTGTTCCAAAATAACGATTACTGTGTAAAACCACACTTAAGCAGTAATAGTCTTGAAAATGGGCGTAGTGCTAGTGCCGAACAAAAACAGTGGACGTAGTTTATACATTTGATGGTTGTGGAACAGAAAATCATCAAGCGAACGTTTCTGACACTTCAACAATTATTGATCATGAGTCCAAAACTGAAGGTCTATTAATAACTGATCCGATGCGAACATTGGAAGCGTCCCACGAGCAGAAATTTACACTGCCGCCGCCGCCGCCACCATTACCAGTATCACGACCGTTGCTGCCACTACCCTCAACTTCATTTTTATTAGAAGAGCAACCTATAAAGGTAGATGTCTTCTCAGAAGAAAAAAGCGATTATTTAAGAAGCCAACTGAAAGCGATCTATCAGATTTTTCTTCGATTCATCCTTACCAAGTCGAAAAAGAATTGCCATTTACCGGAAAAAAACTGTACTTTTCGCTGAACAAAGTGATGGTCAGTCATTCAACAGACAATGGTTATCGTACAACAAAGTTGTCAAAAAGTTGTATTGTTTTTATGTTTGGTCTACAGTAATGGAAATTCTACTTTTTGCTCAGGATTTGACGAATGGAAGCACGCCCATACCAGAATAGACCAACATGAAACTACCAAGGCTGACATGGCATCGGTACATTTATTTATTGTAGCAAAGCGGAAGAAATCTACTTATGACTTACTTTTTGAAAGTCAAAATCAAAAAAGGAAAGAAGATGTAAGGGAAAGAAGACATATTGTGGACACTATTGTTGATGGTTTAAAGGTTATCGGAAAGCAAGGTCTCTTTTCCGAGCATCAATAGAGCAAGGGCACATTTTAAATAACAATACAATTAATAATGGTAATTTTTTAGAAATTTTATTACTGCTCAGCAAGTATGTTTTAACTTTAAACAAACATTTGGATGCTGTAACGCTAAAAAGTAAACAACTTCAGCAGGCACGATAACGCAAAAAAAATGAAACCGGGCGAATAAAGAAAGTAGTGGGAAGAGGAAATTTCGTGACGTTTCTGAGCAATAATACAGTTATAAAGATAGTTTCAATTATTTGCCACAAAATGAAAGAAATCATATCAGACAGTGTATAAGAAGCGGTGAAGTACTCAGTGTTAACGGACACAACAATAGACATTTCGGGGAGTGATCAATGTGCCTTTGTGGTCCGCTATATATACGGACACAAGGTATATAAAAACTTCTATCATTGAAATGTGTTACCACTACTACAACTGATGGGCTTTTGGAATCCCTAATACAAACCCTGGAAGAAGTACAATTACCTATCGAAGACTGTGTGGCAGATGCCTTTGACGGAGTATCTAACATTAGTGGGCCCTACAATAGACTTACTGCCAAGTTATCAGCTATCATACCAAATTACATTCATACATGGTGCTATGCCCATGTACCGATTCTTGTACTTTCTGATACTGCACAGGTTCTTCCTTTCACTATTTCCTTTTTCGGGCTGCTTCAAGAAACACATGTATTCTTGAAGGTATCACTAAAGAGGCAACAAAAGTACATGGAAAAAATCCAGTCTATAAGCTAGCAGCTATTGGTACTACACCTTGACGAAGCCGAAGTGATGCCTGTACTAAGATTTTTGGAAGAATTGATGCCTGGACGTCAAAGGAACCTCAGTGTCTACCAGTCAAGTACGTCTTTTTTGAACTGACACTGGTATTGCAAAGAATAGCTTCATGTATAGATTTCAATAGCAAAGTAAGGAACGATGCTGCAACCCTTCTTAAGAAGTTTGTTAGTTTTGAAACTGTGGTGACGGCAATGATTTTTTTTCAGGCCATCAAGATAACAACACCATTGTCTGATTATTTACAAACATGAAACTTGGACTATGCTCAGGCGTGGAGATTAGTCGAATCAGTTGTTTCAAGACTCAATGCTCTTAGAAAACAAGTTTGATGAAACTGTGCATGCAGCAAAGAATTTTGTGTTAAAGTTTACAGACAAAATAGAACATTCCTAAGAGAGAGATGCATTTAGCGATATATCTATTGAAACTGAATTTCAAAGAAAACGGCAAAAAACAATCAAAAAGATGGCAGGAGAAATATGTGCGAACAAAAAAGTTCAGCGTTCCTCTGAAGATGTATTCAGAGTTTAAATGTTCAATTGCATTATTGATAGAGTTTCCAAGACGATTGAAAACAGATTTATCAAACACAAAAATCTGTATTGGATATTGCTTTGTTTGATCCAAAAAGATTTGATTAGTATCAACACAGCGAACTCCCAGTGAATGCGATGCAGAAGGTGTGCGAACTAATTTCTACAGTTGACAGAAACAAACTTATACAAGAGTTTATTTCATTCACGAATGTTTGGCCAAACATTTGTCAAAAATCATTGGATGCAGATTACAAAAGTGATGTGTTTGAAGAGGTTGGAAACGTATCAGATGAAAATGTGGACAAAGATTATGACATTGAAAAGGACAAACTTGTGCCTTGTAGTTCAAATAATCAGTGCAACTCTTGTATTAAATGTGCTTTTAAAGTCATAGTAGAGTTTAACATGTACAGCCTACAGTACACTGAACTTTATAAGGTTTACAAGTATTTATTAACAATCCCAATGACGCAGGGTAGATGCGAGAGAGTGTTTTCAAAGTTGAAGCTTATTAAAAGTAGACTGTAGTCTCAATGACAAATGAAACACTTGAAACCTTTCTTTTAATGCACACTGAAAGGAACATTCTAAATTCAATACAGATTTTGTAATATCGAAACTATGCGAAACAAGATCAGAAATGAGGGTTTGTTGCTTTTGTAGATTCTGCGAACCAATTGACTGAGAATTTTAATAATATGTTTATATTAGATGTAAAAAACAAGTAATTTGTGTAGCCTAAAGTTGTAAAAATAAAGTTTTTTCAACAAGACGTATTTAATAAACACGAAAAATTTTTTCAATTTTTGTTCTCAATTAGTTTTATAAGTTTACTTAATAAAACTGAGTTTTGTAAACATAAACTTGCCAACTTTCTTCTAGTTTTTAAGACCCAGAATAATATGTAAGGTGTAATTTCTAAGGGTTTAATTTTTAGACACCCCCGTTTGACTGGGGTGTGCGTCAGTCCCCATGGTTAGGCGCCCTCTTTATCACTTATCCCCCGCCCTTTATAGGTACCCAGCACGGGCCTGGCAATACACTACGTAGACCATGGGCTGATCACATTTTTCCAGAAAGAAACCGTAATGCTGAAAGAGGACCAGAACATATAAACACCTTTTTGACATAGAACCCACCAAGATTGTAGGTTGCAATATTGCAAATGAACCACTATTTTTCATGTGTATTTGATTGCTGAGTTTAAGTTGTTTGCACCTCCTATATTAAAACACTTTTCTTTTACAACAAGAACTAGAAATTGTTACATTTATTTCCCTACGTTAGAACTTCCCTGCATTCTTTTAATTAAATATCGTGTTTTCGTCAATATTCGTTTTCGCGGTTGGGAATATTAATGAATTATGCCACCCGCCTACAATACTTTTAATATTCAATATCAATTATAGCTAACTGATTTTGTTTAAATCGTAATTAGAGAAAGCCACCTGTTATCTAGAATTATGCTTGCATTGCATTTTAATTTACTATAATTGGTTTCGCGAAAATCCTGATATAAAGCAAATTTTATTATACGTTCGTTAAACACATGATTTTTGTATTGCTAATGTGAGGTTGAATTTATGTGCTGTAACGGGATCCTCGTACCTTATAGCTTCTATTGCCTTCACGATTCTGGCTCGGAATAAAAACAAATTCGATCTTGTCATCAAGACACATTGGGTTATGTTATTGGAAAGGAGTTTTTCGTAACCATTTTTAAAAAGAAACCAGTTTGTACGTCGTAGATTGAAGGGTTTCATTTTCTGACTATAGATTGTCGTGTTTGGTTGCTGTATACATTTATAACGAGCATCATAATTTCGAACTAGCAGCTATGAAAATTCTTGTGTAACGAAGAACTTCCTTTACTTTTCTGCGTAACTGTAAAGTGATTCATATTTTTATTGCTTCACTAATGGAAATGTTTAATGCCTTTAGCCCGGCCCCCCCGACTCTTAGCTCCCGGTTTTTAGTTTTCAGATTTCGTATTTTGAGTATATTAGTAACTCATGCTTAAGTCAGCTGTGGTATAATCCAGGCGTTTTCGTAGCGTACTTGGTATGCGCGTGACTACTATGCCTAAGGTTCCGGGTTCGAATCCCCACACGGGTCGCTTGAAAAATGTTGAGCGAGAATTCTTCAGAAAAATAAGCACTCATTCGGATGAGAGGTAGAATGGAGGTCCCGTGTGTGAGTGTTGTCACGCTATTTAAAAATCCATATATTGCTTGGAACAACAAGGGTTTGGCAAAAATTCAATACCTTCTAGGTAAAAAACTCGCTTCCTGGCCAGCACTGGAAAACCAAATGTAGCGTGGTATGATCCTCCCGGTTTCGAATCTCAATACGGTTCTCTTGAAAAACGTCAGGCGATGATTTTTCTCGAAAATGTGACCTCGTTCGGATGAGAAGTATAATGAAGGTGTGTGTGTGTGTGTGTGTGTGTGTGTGTGTGTGTGTGTGTGCGTGCGTGAAAGATCCCTATCTTGCTTCAAACAGCAAGGTTCGGCAAAATACAAAATTTTCCAGAAGAAAACTCGCTTGCTGGCCATTGCAGTACCTTCAGTTGAAGCATTAGAAAGTCTAACGTAGTGTGTATATCCTTTCGACCATGCTTATCAGTCCTTGGCCTGGAAATTCCACATCGTGTTTCAACATATTTAGCTGACTATTGTGGTACGTCGGGTAAGTTATCTAGATCCTGAACAACATGCTCGAGATAAAATTAGAAAAGTACCAATCCCTATATAACGACTGCTTTGCTAGCTTTGGTGTTACGGGTATTTATTTGTACTATATAAATAGTAAAAAAATGCCATTTCTTATAAAACTGCTTTGCTATCTTACGTTGCAGTTTATTTATTTATATTATCTAGCGAATAGAAGAATATGAATTATGTTTTCATTTTATTTCAATTTATAAGGTGGGTTTTTCGAAAATTCTGATATTCAAATTGTCAGTAGTAGATTATAAGAGAGTAAACGTTCATAATAACGCTCGCGTATATAAAAATGCGCTATATATTAATTAAATTGATAGATACCTTACGCATATCTTTCGTTTATTCATAAAAATTTTTTTTATAAGATAGCTTAATGCTTAATACTTAATGCCCTTAATGCTAGAATAAATTTGCATAAATTCATTAATATAGAAGTATTATTGATAGATGGTCACGTAGTTATTTGTTATTGCATTGAATAAACTCAACATTTGAACGATAACAACGATATCGAAACTTACTTGCTACATACAAAAACCAACATTTGGTGCGATTAGAAATTAGAAAAATGAATTTTACATATCGCTAATGACGTTGACTTTGCTTTAATCTATCGTTTGTTATGAACTCAACGATTCTTATTGGTATGAAGTACATGCCTCTTTGCGTTTCAATACCGGGTTTGAATGAAATTTTCTAGAACAACTGGTTGTTGATAATCTAAATTACATGTTATATATATATATATGTATATATATATATATATATATATATATATATAAGAGTTTGATTCCCGTTCTTGTGGAACTCTTCAGAGGCTGTATTGCGTTCAGATACACCCCCAGAAGCTGGGGAGAAGTAAGAATCGTCTGATTTTCAAATCAGGCCTAATGCAAACAGCACTAAAGTTAACGGAATGCTGATGTGCGGAAAATTTTCTTTCAGTCCACCCAAATAAAACAAATGGGGCTGGTGTTGTTCATAAACAAAAGGAAACTAATGGTAAATAGATTGCCATTACTCCTTCAAACCACACTACACCTTTCGGAAGTAGTGTCTGGAAATCATACTTGACAAGAAACCGAAATGAGCAAAGCAACTATGAAAACTATGAAAACCAGCACTTTATTCTGGCAATGCAGACGTGCCATAGGCAAACCTTGGAAATCTCTCGCAAGCGCCGTACTGTGGCTATACACTGTGATAGTTAGACCAATGCTTTGCTACGGCGCCGTCGTCAGATGGATCAGGATCAGACTGGCTAACCCAGCCAAGGAACACACGCACATTCAAAGACTGACCTGTTTAAGTATCACAAGCGCAATGCGGATTTAGAAACCAATACTAGCCTCTACTGGATCTGCATGTGGAGGAGATGGCACTGTGGGGGAACCGAGGTTGCAGTGCAAGGGTCTGTGGATTGATATGGGTTGCGGAGAAAGCACTAAGAGATTCTACGAAAGGTGGTGCGTACTTTGCCACTCTTGGGTGGACTAGTGGACTTGATTGCTCCCGTTATTGTATTTAGCAGGCATTTTAGAGTCTGTACTGATCCGAAAGACGTCACCACAGAGGAAATCTCTATTTTCACAGATGCATCCAAAACAAACGAAAGTGCAGGGGCAGACATTCTTTCAGACGACCTTGACGTTTGCGAAAGCGTTACACTGGACACGCTGGCTACTGTCTTTTAAGTGGAAGTCATAGCCAGCATGCCTGACGCAAATGCTATTTTAGAACCTAGAATTCAAAATAAAATCTTACGTATTCTGAGTGATAGCAAAGCAGCACTAATGGCCCTAAGCAAGCAGAAGCTCCTCTCAGGGGTGGTACTCCATTGCCATCGAACTATTGAGCTTGCTTCCAGTATTAAATTTCTTGTGCTAATCTGGATTAAATGACATTCAGTTGTATATAGAAACAAACAGGCTGATCCATTAGCGAAACAAAGATTAGCTTGGAGATCTTGAAACGTCCGTTTACATATCGTCATCGGCAATGTTCACCATGATGAGACAAAGTATCCAGCGTCGTCATAAAAACAGGCTGCCAACAGGCAAAAATGGTAATCTTTCGTTTGAGAGAAACTAAAATTCTGTGTTCGCTTGCCGAGACAGAACCTACCACTATTCTCTCTGTACACTGCAAACTAAAAAAGCACCTGCATAGTGCGAGTCTGTCAGACGACTTTATCTGTCGTGGTTCTCAACAGACTCGGAAGATCTATGTTATGGAACTTCTGATCTCACCTGGCCAGAATCAATGGCACTCCCTGGACCGATATCCTCAAATTCACCTGCAAAGTTGATGGCTGAGCAAGGGAAAACCAAGTTAGTGCACGAAAAACAACACAACAAGCTCACTCTGTGGCTTAAGTGCGTGTGGCGGAAGTTATATTTCCAACTCAATACAATACAATAAGAGTAGATTTACTTTGAAGGAATGATTGCTGCATTTCTGCGAACCAGTGTAGGTATTTGAAAATAACTGGATTCTACTCCATTAAGTGCAAGTACAAATATCATAATTAAAAGTTTTGTTCAGATTGATTTTCGCCAATTTAAATATACTCGTAAATAGGTCTGTCCATTTTAAATTAGTTGGTTAATGAATTGTTTAGCGTTACAAATAATGCTTCAATTACGGATTTAATTATAGCTTCAACTATTGCTTCAGTTATTTCAATTTATCCTTCAAACATTACCGCTAATATTAACTTAAACCTATTTTGTTTGTTCCTGCCGCAACTGAATTCCTTGCTACGAGGGACACTATCTATGTAGTTAGAATAGAAAGAACAAACAAATGAATTTAATGATAAATATTTTCTTAATCTCCTTTGGGAATTAAATAAAGATGATTTTAAAAATTATGAGTAGTTTAATTCCCAAAGAAGATTAAGAAAAATACTAAACAAACCACAACAAACATACAGGGAGTATAAATACTTTTATTGCTTTTCAAAATAATCGCTTTTAAGATCTATACACTTTTGCATGCGATTGAACCACACTTCAAAGCACTCTGTCCAGTCAGAAGATGGTAGCTCTAAAACATGCGTTTTGAAGGTCTCAATCGCTTCTTCGGGCGATGAAAATCGTTGTCCACGCAGTTTATCTTTAATTACTAGAAACAAGAAGAAGTCATTGAGTGTCAAGTCGGTGCGGTAAAGCGGATGACCCATCAATTTGATCTTTTGTGTGTCCAAATACTCGTTTTTTGCATGTGATGTGTGTGAGCTCGCATTATCATGATGCAAAATGATTTGTTGGTTTGCGTTGGTTTCTCTGAATTTACTGAAAACTTGAGGCAAACAAATAGTCGTTGAATTAACGATCGTTTGATTTTCGAAAGCCACGCTTGCCACAGGACCGCTTTTCGCGAAAAAAAACGCCACGATTTGTTTCTTAACGATTCGAGAACGAACAACTTTTGTTGGCTTTCCTTCACATTGAAACTTCCAAACTGCCGACTGGCCTTTTGTTTCTGGCTCATACGCATAAATCCACGACTCTTCACCTGTGACCATATCGTATACCGCTTTGGATGCACCACAGTTGTATTTTGAAATTATTTTACGGCACCAATCGACACGAGCATTTTTTTGAGCATTTATCAACAAATGTGGAATCCAACCCGCACACAGCTTCCGAACACACAAATGTTCGTGAGAATATTATATATGCTGGTTATACTAATGCTTAAACATCTCTCGATTTCTTGATATGTCACATGACTCTCTTCTTCAATTAGTTTTCGCACAGCATCGAAATTTTCTGACACAACGACCGATTTTGGACGACCTTTTTCAACTTCGTCCATGAGCGAACTACGTCCACGTTTGAATTCAGTGTATCGGCGATATACAGTGGCTGCGGATGGCGCTTTATCGCCAAAAGTTGAATTCAGTTGATTGATGTATTGATTTTGAGTTAGACCACGTCGAAAGTCGTAATAAATAACAGCTCAAAAATTTTCGCGAGTTAATTCCATATTTTGGCTGAGATGAAATTTTAAACACTGCACAAAACACAAATAGTGTTTGCACGTCAAAACGTCCTGGGTGCCTATAACCTCAAAAATGTCAAACTTTACGATGGCAATTTCAGATTTCAGTGTCCCCCGTAATTGGTGTGACAGACCTGGTGAAGGTCTTGAGTAATTTCATTCGAGAATGTTCAAAGGCAACAAACATAGAAACAAGAAAAAGATTGCTGAAAGTATATCTGTAGAGAATAGGACTGTACGGCTGTGAAACGACTAGGAAAAGCGAACACGAAGAAGACTTTGTAATATGGTGCCCCAGACCTATGAAAGTGGACAGACAAAGTTAAAAACAAAGAAGTTCTAGAAATTGTAACAGAAGACAGAAATATATGAAAAGCTGTAAAAAAATAAGAGAGATGGGATGATAGGACACATATTAAGGTATGAGGGAATAGTGCGGAATATATTAGGAGCAGATAAGGATGTGGGCTGTAAAAATTTTCAGGTAAATGTGTAGGTTAGCTCAGAATAATATCAATGGAGGTACGCGTCCAACCAGTTCCAGGACGGAAAACCTAATGAAGAAAAAAGGAATTGTGTTTAAACTGATGAATATCGTAAACAACTACAGCTGTTGGTTTTGCAATTCTCAACCAATATTGATTGTGCAAAAAGAGCAATTGGAAAACTGTTGATTCGGTTAGTATTTAAGTATAGGGAATCCTGGTAACCGTCAGGTTGCTTAACCTCCTTTGCGTACCATTGAATATCGGTGAAATAGGGTATATTTTTTAGAAAACAATAAAAGCGGAAAGGTGTAAAAGTAAAAAACCAAGAATAGTAAAAGTGGTGCGCTATTTAACAAGAAAAAGCAGCTGCCGTCTTTGAAGACATCAAACATAGAAGCAAAAAAAAAGATTACTGAAGGCATATGTGTGAAGCACTGTACTGTACGGCTGTGAAACGTGGACAGTAGGAGAAGCGTACAGGAAAAAGATAGAAGTATTTGAAATGTGGTGCTACAGACGTATGATGAAGATATCATGAACAGACAAAGCTAAGTACAAAGAGATACTAGAAATAGTTGGAGAAGACATAAGTATGTGGAAAACACTAAGAAATAGGAGAAATAGGACGATAAGACACATATTAAAGAATGAGGAAAAAGCAGAGGTAAAGGAAGACCTATATTAGACTATTACACATATATAGTAAAAGATGTGGACTGTGGGAACTTCAGTACAATGTGTAGGTTACCTCAGAATAAAAAACAATAGAAGTACATGTCCAGCCAGTCCTAAGACTGAACACCTGATGATGATTATGTAAGCTAGCAAAGCTGTCGTTTCATAAAGATTTGTACCTTTTTACTCTTTAAATAATACATATAAGTGAACCGCAACGTAAGTTAGCAAAGCAGTCGTTTTGGAAAAATTGGTACTCTTCTAATATTTACCTCAAACATGTTTTTCAAGACCTACATGACTCAACCGGCATACCACGGTAACCAGCCAAATATGTTGAAACAAAACGTGGAATTTTCAGACAACAGTCAGGCAAGCATGACCCAGAAGATCATACGATAGCTGATACCTATAACTCGGACTTGAACATTGGTTGCTGTTATATTAAAAATACAAAATCCAAAAACCGGGAACCGGAAACCGGAAGCCAAGCTAAGGATATTAAACATTTCCATTAGCAAAGCAATAAAAATGTTAATCACTTACCAGTCACGCAGAAAAGTAAAAGAAGCTTTTCAATACACAAGAATTTTTATAACTGCTCGTTCGAAATTGTAATACTCGTTATAAATGAATACAACAACCAAACAGAAAATTAAATAGTTCCAACTAAAGAATGGCCAAGGAAAACTCCTTTCCAATAACATAACCCAATATGTCTTGATAGCAGGACCGAACTTGTTTTTATTCCACGCCAGAATTGTGAATGCAATATAAACGATAACGTAAAGAGATCCCATTATACCATGTATATACAACCTCACATTCGCAATACAACAATCAGGCGTATAACGGACGTATAATGAAACTTGTTTTATATCCTGATTTTTGGAAACCCATCATAATAAATTGATATATAATGCAAGCATAATTCGAGATAGCGCATGGTTTTATTTAATTACAAATTAAACAAATTTGGTTAACTATAATTAATATTGAATGATAAACGTATTATAGATGGGGAGGCGAATAATGTGTTAATATTCCTAACCGTTAAAGCTAATATTTACGAAAACGGGACATTTAATTAGAAGAATTCAAGGAAGTTCTAACGTAGGGAAATGAACGTAACAAATTTCCCCTCTAGCAAAATTAAACGGTCGGGACAAGAAGTGAAACAACGAACCAAAGCAAATGCACTACAGTATAGACAGAAATAAACCTCTATTAGATTGCCAACAGGACCAAACTGAGAAAAAGGAAAAACGTATCCGGCTCGAAATACTAAAAATGTGAGAAACTGTAGGACAAGAAATGTAAAGAATAGCAATTAACAAGTTCTTGAATGAAGCAGTTACTCACAAATGTTACGGTATAAATAACAGAGAAGGCAGAATTTCTGTAATTCATAAAAACATTATGCAAGTTTATTCTTAAAATATACAAACGAAAAAATATTTCAAACGGATGTCATTGAAATCGTAGGACCTTTATAGACTCAAAAAGAAAACATTCAAGAGTGATTAATTGATAGAATTTCACGAAAGCACCTAGAAATCTGTCGCTACTTTTATCATCAAAGCTGTAATATACCATAAGGTTTCAGTTACGCACTTGGTGGAAGGATCCTGCAATTATCTAAATAAAATTTTTGACCGTTGTATACACATAAATTCAGTCAAGCTGCTGTATGATTTTCAATCATATTTTATTTGACACCAAACCATAATTAATAAGCTACCTAATGGTTACAAAGAACTGTTAAAAAGTTATGCTCGATCGTTTCCTAATGTATGATATTGTTGCTTAGGTTATGTACTCAGTGTGCTTTACAATTATTTTTATAGTAGAAAAAACTGAAGTGCACTTAATATAACGGCTAGTAGAATTTTGTAGACAGCCTAATACATACACGATGGGTAAGTAGACAAACTAACCATTAATCATTCGCAATTAGACCCAGGACTTTCAAGCGTAAAACAGTACACGATTGTAATTAAAGAAATTCTATCAATGTCCCTATCCAAGGAAGTAAGTAGTCTTTATTTCTCTGTATTTATTATTATAAACCGTAAAATGATGCGCTAGAATTACAATCACTGGTTTAAAACAATAAGTAATGGTTAGTTTGTGGAACACTCACAAGAATTCAGACTACTTACTGTAGTAAATACACAATTAAATTCTGAGTAAAACTAGGTAAATAATAGCTTTGAGCTTACTTTTACGATAATGAACAATAGAACCATACAATTAAACACTATCTAGGACTGATTTAATTAGTAATTATAATGCAAATGTATCACACACCTGAAACTTGAAAATAAGCATGCGACATCTAGAAAGAATATATTAACATAATAAGGCGCTTTTGGCTTTGAAGGAACACTTGCTTAAGGTACTTGCATTGAAAATGTTTTTATAAAATGTCTTTGATAAAAGAGCAACTTCTTCAACACTATTTGGTGTTCTTTAAAAACTTGTTTGGTCAAGACAACCAAAAGTTCAATAAAAAGTGCATTAAAGACCTCAGGTAGAACACAAGCCAATCAAAATACGACAGATATATGCTTAGTAAACTATTAGTAAAAGCAATTTTGCCAACTGAACCGTGGAGTCATTGGTAATAGCATTTTAAGGAGAAACTTGAACTTGACCACTTTTTGCTGCTTCCTACTTGTGGTTTTGGGAGTAGCGCGGCTATAATTTATACTAATTGCTAGCAAAAATACGAATCATTTAAATTTTTGTGTATTTTAGTTATATAGCATGACTTAGAAATAAACAAATAACTGCTGCAGGTTATTAGATATTAGCAAGTCTTAACTTTGCTGTAGTAATTGGTTATATATTTATGATGAAGGCTGAATAAAATTGTTGAAATCGGTAGCACTTTTCTGGCACCTATACTAATGTGCAGGTATTTAATACTACGATGTCCGTTGCTGAGCGTCACTCAATAATACAAAAAGCCCCACTTTCTGAGTGCCATATAATTGCTACGATCTTCTGCTATTATTAAATACCACCTCTGCTTTGGTGTAGTTTGTCACAGCTGCTCAGCTACTGAAAATAACACTAACTACTCAAAAACAAAAACGCTGCGACGGTATATAGCCTAGATTTATTAAAATACCAGAAAACAATGTACACGTCAAAATCAAAACTTAAGCTCTTCTGTCACACATTATTTACATTTCCATATATGCCCTTTAAAATACTCTTAACAGTACATTTCAAATTCGATATCAAATTTTATTTCTGATAAATATTTCCAATTAATTAAATAAAAAAAGCAATAGGGCTTTACCACATTTCCTACTTTAATCCAGGTTTAATACGAGCTCATAGTAACCTTAACCTCTCGTGGTAATTTTTGCACATCAATAATCAAAAGGACCCTTTTACCTTGTACATCACTCAAATATTACAAATGCCATTAAACATTCCTTAACATAAATTCCCAAATATAATAAACACAATTCAAATTAAATTGTTCAATCAGAAATTTTTTTGATTGTTTGCCCTTTTAATTCTTAAAATTATACACCTCAATGCTCTAAGTCATTAAGCACCTATTTACACACATATACAATGAAAAAGCATCAGTTACCTGGATTCCATACCTGCACACAGGTCTTCCATCATTCTATCAATGACCGTCTCATTCAGTAACACTCCAATCTGGATTGCATCTACCGCAACTGCAAGGCTGCAATCATATGACCCAGACGTCGTCTGGTTCACCAATTGATTAGACTTCCAAACTCCCAAACCTCTTCTACTAATACCATAAATTGTTGGTAATTAACCAAACCGATTGACATCTACTTCATTTCCAAGTACATACTTTGCACACTTAAAGCAAATTAAAAGCAAACTGTTTGTACTTACATCAAATTAAGACTTTATGTAAAACGTAAAAGTTAGTTTGTAGAAACATAATAGCTGTAGGCTCATAGAAACTAAGCTAGTTTGTTGAGAACTCAGAGGGTAAGCTTTACGCAGCTAAGAGAGCTTTTAGCTTGCCGAAGACTAAGAGAGCTTCCTATCCATGTTCGGTGGTTTACATTCTGTTTCTCACCCCCAAATCTGCCAAAATAAAAAATTTCCACAATACAAACACACTTCACCATCATTCTTCGAAAACCTTCAACGGCCATTCGTTTCTACAAAAACCTTCCAAACTTACACAATAATTCCAGAAATTTTCATGTAACCGACACTCATAAGAAATACGCGTATGTTACTAAATCATTTCTTTGTATTTTGGTACCCTACTTTAACACAACCTTGTAGAAACCCCAATCACCGATCACTATAGTTTTAAACTACGCCCATCAACATACTACGTGTTATATATATCTTACACCAACATTTGCGCTAAAAATCACTTTTACTTGTTTTCCATGTCTGCGGTATAGCTAACACCTGCTACTCACTCTACTAGCCTAACAAATGCTTAACACGTGTTATATCTATCTTACTTCTACACATGTTATCAAACAACCCTTCCTTGTTTCTTCGTTTGCAAGCTTCTTTCGTAACGGTTAAAGTTACCCTTAACCCACGCAATTTTTTAAGTTTTAGGTCGTTTTAAGAGGCTATCAATTTCTCTAATTGACGTCGGAAACAACAACTACCTGGAATTTCTGTTGTTTGTGCAATCTTATCGCTCCTCACACAAGGAAGCATGCCATGGTTACATCAGTTTATAACTTAATGCTACTAGGAATGTTTCTTCAAAACATTTTTAAGCGTTTTTAACAAATAAAACGGCCAACTTGGCTTTTAGCTAACACTACCCGGAAAACTGAACAACTTTAAATCTTAGAAAAGCTTTCAACACATATACAACAAACTTTGCTGTAAATTAAATGGTTTTAAATCTTAAAAATGAAGCTAAAAGCTTTTCAGAAACTACACTTATTAAATGTTTATGATATCACCTTTTAACTGCTATCTTACATACGGAATGTCTCTAACATGACACACGCTATACTTCATAACTATTTACATCTGCAGGATACTAAAAATTAAATTTGAGCTTCTTGAAATTTTTCATTAACATTATTACTTTCTAAACCAAATGATTTTGAAAAGCGTTTAAAAATTATTTGTTGTTCTTTCACACGATGAATCACAAAATAAATTACAACAGTAATATATATATAATATATATATATATATATATATATATATATATTAAGAGCTTTTGATCGATTCGAGCTTTCTAAAATTTTATTTTCTTCTTCAGAAAACTGCAGTTATGTGTAACTACATGATGTAATTAAAATGCGTGTATATAGACCCAACTCACACCTCATCACTACTCCACAAACATGCTTTCCAAACCGTCTTCCAATTCTTCTAAACAAAAATTTTCAACCTTCTACAAATTCTAGTAAACTCGCGTTGGCCTTCTGTAATACTAAGTATTGCAGCACGCAAACATCAACCGTCTTTCAAAATCTTAGGAATTTTTCACAACAAATAACCGTTTTACCTCAAAACCATCATTTTATTTTCTAACGGCTACTCAATACGTTGAAATCGCATCCCAACTGTCTTCAAAATCCTTGGTCTATTCACGCCCCTCATCATGTGTCTTGCCTCATCTGGCTCTATCATACATACAAACATTTTCCATCCTTTGCTCCGTTTGCCCGTTCATATCGACGTATTCTATCATATATTCTCCCTTAATTTTTAACCTATCTCTCATCTGATTTTTACCTGTGAAGAATAATCCTTTTTCTTTGTTCCCCTTAGGTAGTTTGTCTATCGCATCCCTATCTCATGTTCAGTCCACATCTAAATCGATACCCTAAACAGACATTCTGCATCCCACTCGCACTTATAGACTTCGAGCCTGTCTTTGTTTATTCGTTCGTTTAAAAGTCAACCCAATATTAACATATGTTATATTCTATCCTCTGCTAACGTATCCTAAAAGCCATCTTTCCTTGTAAAATATCGATCCGCGCTCATTTAACGGCCTCTGCCTTTCATAGAAAATGTTTTTAACTGGTTGTTTCTCTCAGAAGCAATAACCGTTGCTTGTTTTCGTAAACACCTTAATATAAATGCTTTTAGAACGTTTACCACGGTTAAAAATGAAAATATACATTAGAACCATATTTACACGCGCTAATTTAAACTTATGATTATTAATATAACACTAAAGTAACATTGAAAAACTAATTTTAATTAATACTTATTAAAATTAGTCTAAATTACCCTATACGTTAAAAATATTTACATTTAATGATCAGTAGGTAAAATTACCTAATTTTGTTCCTTCCTATAAACGCATACTGATAATTCTTTTGCCCATTTTTACCAAGGTGAATATTGAAGCCAATTTGATTATGAAGCGCAACTCTAAACTAAATAATCCTTAACCTAGAGCTCTGAAAAACGTCTTAACCTACTAATGTGTTGTATATACACGAGAGCTTGAACTAATTTCTCAGCTATTTAATCTAATAAACTCTAACCTACAAATTACATAGTATAATCCCCCTATTTGGATGGAAAGAATAACTCAAAATCTTAGTTTTCTTTTCATTCAAATATCCCTAAATTTATCACTAATTTGTATGCATACTTATTCTCTATTCTTATATCTTCCTATCACTATTATGTAAACCTATAGCACTATGCTTTATCCCTAACAACTATCTATTATTTACACCGATTCATTACTTGAACCTAACCCTCTTTTTAAATATGATTATTATCCTCCTAACATGCCTTGCCACCTTGATCCTGATCGTTTCTCCTATTACTATCACAATATACGTAATCATATCCTGATATACTGAATTCCCCTTGCCTTTTTTCATATTTACTTCAGACAAACCATACGGTACTACTTTCGTAACATTATAACTTCCCTTCCAGGGCAATACTACGTCCCTAACCTTCACTAAACTCCTATCAAAATCAATCATTTTTGCCATCATCAACATACAATCAACCCCTAAAATACTTTTAAATTTAAGTCCAGGAGCGATAATGAATTCCTGCTCACAGCTTACCAATCCTATTTCTACTTTCAATATTACTACACTATTTACCACAGCAAACCTTTTTTTATTAGGAGCTATCAAACGACTCTTTGTATTGGCATAATCCTATCCTGAATTTCAGCTTGAATCTCTGTAACGAATTCCTCCGATACTAAACTCACCTCTGCTCCTGAATCACGCAACGATCCTACACATTGATTTAAAATTTTGATCTCTACCGCCGGCAAACAAATTTTTTTTGCCTCTTCTGGTTCTGTCTCTTCCTCTATATTTATAAATTCGCGCGGATGTTCATATTTACATACATCAATTTCTAGTGGTTTGTCTAAATTTGAAAATCTTGCTTGACTCTGGTCTCACCACTCGTTTCTGGTTGTCTTTCCACCACTTGCGCATACGTTCTCCTGTTCGTCTCTTGTCCCTCTGCTCTTTCTATGTTACCCCCACTCACAGCTGTTTATTTCCGGCGAGCTATTTTGCCTTTAAACTCCCGGTTTTGGAGTAGTACCCCTCGTGTTGCTACTGCTCCTATAAAAACCACCTCTTTGTCCTCAGTGATTAATAATATTCTGATTATGATTATTTCCTCTCTGATGATAGAAATTTTCTTTCCTGTTGTAAAATCTTACTAGGTTTATATTTTGCTTTCTCCTCTCCCTTGGTCTTCTAGAACTTACATCATTATACCTTTGCAGGTACTCTAAAAATGTCTCCCTGTCAACTATGTTTTGTAATGCAACAAGTTGCCTGACCTCTATCTCGAAATGCTTATCTAGATATTTAATTATCTGACGATCGTTTAATGGTGGCTTAGTTGTTTCGCTGTACTATACTTACAAAGCGCGTATTGTTCACGGGATCCTGCAAACTTTCTTTTGTATTTCCTTGTGATCAGATAATCCCTCACTTGGTTCTGTGTATGATCACCCACTAAAGTTTCAGGAATTTCTTTTCAAAATCTAAATATGATGTTATATCCTGCCTTACTAAATTGTACCAAGCCTCTGCGTTATCTTATAATAAAGCTTTCGCCACATTTAGTTTAGCCTGTTCATCATACAAAATACAAACCAAGGTTTTAATATTATCTATAAAAATTTGTGGGTTCACCCGATGATTTCCATAGAATTTCATTTGTTGTTCTACAGACGTGTTACGAAAAAAAATTCTTGGGCTATCCCTCGCTAAAGCATTAATATTTTGTTTAGTCCCCGTAACTTCTCCTTCAAACCTCCCTAACTGACCTTTACACAACTTACTCACCTCTGTCATCTTTCCACTTATCTCCTCTTCACAAAAAATTATTTTATATTCCTTTCATTCCTTTCTATTTGAGTGCAGCCACCCTGGCTAGCTCAATTAAAAATATGTTGTGGATTTTATGAAAATGAAATGAAACACAAAAAACAGCTCGAGTTGAGATAGAAAATTTACCTTATGAGCACTTACGTATTAATACAGTTTTGCTTAATTCTCGTTAAACATTTGAAAACTCCCAAACTTTTCATATGTGAATCAAAAGACTTACACTAAATTTTTTTGGTTTTATTTTTCAAAAAAATAAATGTTTATACACCGATTTTTATATTAACACAATAAATGAATGCATTATGGAACCTTGTTTAGAAGATATTAAAGTCATTTAGTATTTTAAAACGTGTTCTATGGTAAATTCAATAAAAACTTATTTTAAGGCATTTTTCTAAAGAATTTTAATCAATTTATGCTTGATGGGGATTCATTTTTAAATGAACGTGTTCTTAAAGCGTGCTGTCTTACTTGGAAATTGTATTTCATGTTTTAAGGAAATACGCTTTTATGTTTATTAAATTGTACTATTATTATTATTATTATTATTATTTTTCTTTATTTCTCTCAAAACTACATAAACATAATAATTTACATAACTTTGGTGACTAATTAATGAGTTTTCATTTCAGATACGCTTATTAACTTATGAACATACGTACTAAATGACATGTTTGTAATATCACTGCTTTTGCACAAATACAGTATAACTTTTCAGATAATCCAAGTATTTTTAGGTTTTTTCTTATATTTTTGGTGAGGACTCCATTAGTTGATATCACCAAAGGTATTGTTTTTACTGATTGTAAATGCCAAATACGTTTAATTTCTATAGCCAAATCGTTATACTTTTCAATTTTGTGTTTTTCAGTTTTTATCAGGTTATGACTTAAAGGAACAGCAATATCAATAAGAAATCCTTTACTATTAATTTTGTCAATTAAAAATATATCCGGTTTGTTGTACGGTATAGATCGGTCTGTTAGTATTTGTCGATCCCAATATAATAATACATTTTCATTTTCTAAGACGGATATAGTTTGATATTTATAATAAGGAGGGGGGTTTGTTATTAATTTATATTTAACAGCGAGTCGTTGATGTATGATTTTAGCAAATTGGTTATGTCGACTTAAATACGCAGTAGGAGCGAGTTCAGAACAATTAGCAACAATATGTTCTATTGTTTCACCAATTTTGTCACATTTGCGGCATTTGTCGGCTACATTGCTTTGTAATATGTGCTTTTCATAATTTCTTGTTCTGATAACACCGTCTTGTATAGCAGAAAAAAACCCCTCTGTTTCTGGATACAAGTATCCAAAATTGATCCAATTTAAGGAATCCACTTTATTTATATTTTCAACTTCTAGTGATTGTGGGTATTTTCCGTGAAGAACTTTGTTTTTCCAATTTTCACATCGGTTATTTATGGTGGTAATAGGGGTTTCAAAGAATGTTTCAAGTTTCAACGGTGTATAATTTTGATCATATTTTAAAATTGTGAATATTATTATTATTATTATTATTATTATTATTATTATATTCCTATTATATTATGTCATATAAATAGAGGCACAGAACGTCTGAAAAAGAATTTTGTTCTGTGAACTACAAGTGAAAATAAACTATGCAGCACACTAATCTGCATAACAGTGTAATAAAATTCGTGAAAATTAAATCAAGGTAAATATTTGCAAAGTGAAGTTTGAAAGTTTTCAATATTTTCACTCAAAGCCGATTCAAGTTAGGTGTATTATGATGTGTGTGTAAGGTAGACTTGCACTGATATGGATCAATTTATTTACATTATGAGTAAGTAATTTTTTGAGCACAAACAAGTAAAGCAAACTACAGGTCATAGTGTAAAAAACCAGTTGTTTTTGTTACAAATTTATAAAATCAAAACATATAAAACCCTAAGGTTACTAAACTGTGTAGTAATTTATTTAACGCACATCAATTTTCATTCTTTTGTAAATATTTGGCGTTTATTAAAATTTAATTGGTATGCATTCAATTTTTCATTTACAAAAAGAGCGACCTTAGAATCCTATAGATTATGCAAAAAATTTTGTTTCAGATCTACCGACTGAGAGCTAGCAACAAGGGAATTAGAACTGTGAGATTTTATTTTCAAGCAGCTGATAGTTTCCATTCGTTAACTGCAATATATATATATATATATATATATATATATGTGTGTGTGTGTGTGTGTGTGTGTGTGATAAAAGAGGTCACTAGAGATCATTGAAACTCAAATTCTATAAAGAAGAAAACGGGAAAAATCACAATTCTCGAATATTTAATTGTTCCACCTGGTATAAAAAAGCCTACTTCTTTGCCATTAAAAGGCAAAGCCCTTATTAATTATGTAATTAAATTTTCGTGTATTAAAATTGTTGTGGATTGTGGAAAGATCATAAGACGAATATAAACTTAAAAAAGGCCAAATTTTAAATTAATTTATTTCAATGGTTGATGATTACTTAGTGAAAACGAGTTTCAATCATTATGGTATAAATACAATTAGATAAAATGAGATGCGAATAATAACTTAGTACGTTAGAAAAGAATAAACGGCATGTTTTACATTAAAACATAAATCATAAAATTGATTCCAATTGGATCGTTAAAACGCGAAAGCGGTGTAAAATTTTGCTAATACTATATCACGCAGGTGAATTAATTTTTTAAGTAAATCCAAAAAAGTCTCGACAATGACTTATCGAGATAATTCTTATATATAAACAGGAACTTGATTAAAAGGGTTCATTCGCGATTCGTCATTCGTCATGTAAGATTTAAAGCAGAATTGTATGCTGTAAATTGATTTACGGCATAAAATTTATGTTTGAGTAGTTTTAAACATAGAAGTTATCAAATGCAATTAATTGATAAAGCATACTTTTTTTTGTAAAATTTATTTTGAAGATTGAACGTTCTTCGATACAAGAGCTACTTTAAAAATAGAAGATGCACTTTTGCAACTAATTAATTGATGGAGATTTAAGATGGAAATGAAAACTTTTAATGCAGTTAATTACGTCGAAGATGAGATTTTATATGGCTATTTTTTATTGCATGTATAAATTTTAGATTTTTTTGTTTATTAATTGATAAGAATATTTTAATATTGTTGATTTAGATTTAGAATAAATTTTCATGTTTATTATTTGGGAAGCGGATAATTTGTTTCAAATTTTGAGGTCAAAGTTCAAATCACTTTTACCTTTAATAAATTATCGGCGAAGGGTTTTTGGCCAAACACATCTACAAGCCTGGTAATAAGAGATATGCAAATCAACCAGCTATTAATTAAAGAGGATTGTGCACCGTTTAACAAGGATTAGGTAAGAATTATTAAGTAACTCGTAGGATTCATTTTCTGTATGAATTTAAAGTGTAAACTGTTGTATATTCTTTTGTATAAAAGAAAAATGTTTTTGAACGTATAGATGTTTCTTGAGATTGCGGTGCTTTATTTCATTTTGTAAATTCCATAGTATAATTTCCGTTGAGCTAGCCAGCAAAGCGAAGTAAAGAAAAGGAAAGTAATATAATAATTTGAAATTTCCCATCGCTGTACCTAACACAGCAATAGTTTGTCCACTCCCTCACACAGAAGGCATCGCATCAAAATTAGTGTCGCCCAACGCGGAATTTGCCACAGAAAATTAGCGATGCCCAAGGTCATTCCTTAAAAAGTGGTTATTATATTATATGAAAAAAATATTATGCAACAGCTACTTCTCTAAATCTCTTTTATTTATTTTATACGCGTTTCGGTTTAGAAGATTATAAACCAGACGCTTGGACTGTATTTTATATTTGTCTTTTTTCATTAGTAGCTTGTCTAGAATAATATTTACATGTTTATTAAACTATTAAGCATAAATTATTTATCTTCTTTCCCTTAAAGGGAAATTATTTGTGTTCTTTCTAAGCATAACTTTAACTTGTATGCATGTTAAGACTACAGTTCAAACTTTTTAAATGGTGTTAAAAATTATATACAATTAAATACAGCATTATTGCTCATAGCTAATAATTAATTTTTTTACGTATACTTACAAAATTGATGTTGTTCATCATTCTGAATAAATTACATATTTCACACTGATAGATTGCGGATCATTATGAATAAGATATTGAACTGGTACTAACAAATTTGGAAATATTTTTGTTTTCATATAGGGTGTTATTTGATATTCTAGTTTGAACGTGTTTAAATTATTCTTATTGCTTATTTATTTTTTGACATTAACATAAACCTTACTGATGCTTCTTATATCAGTTTTCATCATACTTACGTTTTTAAATATAAATTTAAAACACATAAAGTTTAAGAATGTTAAACCTTGTAGAATGTTCTAAGTAAAATTAGAAATAATATTTTAAATTTATTCTTAAGTGAAACTTGTTTACTATTAAAAGTTATGGCCATATAAATTATTAAAATAGAAAAAAACACTGAAAGAGTTTTGAATAGCTAGCAAATTTGATGCGCCGATACCAAAATCGGTAATAAAATATAAAGACATATTAATAACAATAAAAAATTGAAACGGTAAATGCAAAAAAAAGGTACTAAAAATTATTAGCTGAAGTTTGCAAAAAAACATTAAGTCTAGGTTCTAATTTTTTCGGCGATAAATAATTCCAATAAGTTTTCACAACTCCAAATAATTGCAAACATTAAAAGCGTGATGACATAATAATCGACTGATAAATAAATTAAAGCAAGTAATTGTAATATGATAATGGCAAAACATAAAAATAGTTTCATGGTAAATGCAACAGAAATCAGAAGATAAACGTAGAAACTATTAAAGATGTTAGCAGATAAAATTATATTTAAATAAAACTCTGAACTTCTAATATTAAAACCTGATAAATATAACAAAAGTGTGATCATTAACGAACCAACTTATGACAAGATAATTTAAGAACTTTAGAATTCATGAACTTTAGGTACAATAAGTAAACAAAATCTAACGCTAGTTTGCAAGAGAAAAACGATGAAATAGTAAAAACACCTGCTATTAGGCGTAAGACATAGCTTCTTCGTAGTAGCGTGTGTGTACGCGTATGCGTGTGTGAGCGCGTACGCGCGCGCGCGTGCGGTGCATGCGTGCGTGCAAGCGTGCGTGTGGACGTGCGTGTGCAAGCGTGCGTACGCAAGAGTGTGCTTGGGTGCATTCATTCATGTTCCATCGTGCGTGCATACGTGCATGCGCGCGTGTGCGCGTGCGTCCGTGCGTTCGTACGTGCGCGCACATGTGCAAGCGCGCGCCTGTATATAGGCTCGAAAACAAAAAAAAATATAACACGTACTTATTACAACTTATTTAAAAACGAAACACAAGCGTTATTCAACGATTAGTCGAATGAGGTGGAGTTGACTGCTAAATTGTTGCAATGTGCCCAACTGTCGTCATTTCTTCACAATAATAAACATCAGGACTGTACACTTTTTCAAATTAAATTCAGAAAAATGACAGATAAACACTCGGGAAGCAACCGGAATATTAAAGTTATTTGTACAATTTGTTATGTTACGTAATTCGTGGCAGCCACGTTGGGCGCCAAAGTTATGCTACGTTGGCTCGTAGCCGTGCGTAACATAAAGAAAATCATAGAAATGACCGGGCTCAATCGGAGATTAGGGGGGTTGTAGAAAGCAAACCAACATACAATGTACGCGGCTGTAAAGAGTTAGTGATAATACCTGCAAGAAAAATAGTCAAGCAAACCTGAAAAAAAAGGAAAAAGCATAGCAGCAATGATAAGTCTAAATTATTCAGTACTTTGTAGAATGTAAAAAAAAACTGTTTGGATAATCTATATAATGTAACAACGGTAAAAGCAATACAAAAAATTTTTAGTACAAAGTGAGGTAATATTGGGGAGTAGCAGAAACGTTTCCTCACACACCAATTAAACATAAATCAGACAAAATGTTAACAAAAGATAAATAGGTAAGACACAATTGACATGAGTAATTCAGTAGTATTGATCTTTCTTTCTTTCTTTCTTTTTTTTATGTTTTAAAATATCATGCAAGTCTTTTGTAAAAGGTATCAGAACGACAAAGATATGGTAAAGCAACGGATAGATATTTAAAGTAATAACAAGTAGGAAATAGTTCAACTTACAAAAGTCCTTCAGCAACGCTTCCTTGCAACGGAAGTGTGAGATTCACGATGTCCTGCACTAACGAAGCACTTCACCCTTGACTGTGAGGGTGTTGATGGAACTTATCACACTTTACACTAATCACACCTATGTATTTCACTGGCGTTAGCAGCAGACATTATCATACTGATGGAACTATGTAGCATTGATAAATTCTTGTTAACTCTATTTCCTGAGACAATAATTTCGAAATCTTTTGTAACACAAATCGTAAAAAAACTGGTAATAAAAATTTAGAATCACGCTTTCAAGGCACGATGTAATGCATTAAACTAACAGTAACGCGAGGTGTTTTATTTGCTACCTATGGTAACAAAGAAAAATCTAATGCTTTCGAATAACGAAAATTTGTTCAAACAACGATCTATTTTAGATTCGTTGGGGTTAGAAAATTCAGAAACTACAGTATCAACGGTCTTTGCATGTGAATGAGATACCTGTTTATAAGAAGCAACCTTTTTCCTACTAAACCTGCTACAACTGTATCATCACTTGTTTTTGAAGCACTCAAGCTTAAAACTGTATTTGGATAATCCAAAGTATGCACTACTCTGATAACAAAAGGACCACGAAAACTAGATCGCACACACAGTTCAAATATAAAAAGACAAATCAACAAAAAAACACAATTAGTAAAGCAACGCGTATCACTAAGTCAAGGTTCCGTAAAACGCACGACAAGTTCTATCACTTTTATTTACAACAGAAAAGCAACCAAAAAAAAACCAATTAGTAGAGCAACGCGCATCACGAAAACCTTCCGTCAATGACCTTACCACAACACTTGTGGTCAACCAAACACGTTGCATATATAGCATACTTCCTTCAAAAAGGAATTAGAACTACACTTTATACAGTTAATATACAACTTTTACTTTACAAGAAAAACAACTAAAATCGTGCCGCACTTGTTCAGGAACAATACGAAAATTAATCGCGCATTAATTCTCACTATTGTCAAAAGCAGAAAGAAGCAGTATTTTTAACGTACTTAATATATTGGAACCAAGAACGAACTCCGACTCCTCATCTGTTTATTCAACTCGTTCTATTACAACCGCTTATCGTCTCTTATCTAGACTTGTATATTCACATAAGCCACAAAATTTATACGAACGGCAAGACAAGGACGATGCAATCCACTCATTATAATACGATGCACTCGCCTAAGGAGTTAATAGATATCAAATATAAAAATAGTAATTTGTAGAAATGTATTTATGAATTGAGGATAGCGTAAAATGTTAAATTACAAAAATGACCGTTACAAATTCACAGAATTTAAGAACCATAAACCACGAGAGATATACTCCAATAACCATATATTCATAAAGTATATGCATGGAATTAATGCGTTGCAAACGACGAATGATGCAGCCTTGGGATTTAAATGTAACAAAGTGAAAAGAAAATGACGGTTCACGCAGTCAGAACTACATTAATCTCAAACTTAGGATTAGTATAGTTGCACATTCCGGAAGAATGAAAAATAGCAAGCAATGAACCTGGGACAGAAAACTTATAAAAACTTACGGATAGTAAAGGGAAGGGGACGATCACTATCAGACAACAGACGGCAAACTCTCGAACCTGATTGCGGCGAGCAACGACGCGAATAACGTTACGGTATCCAAACCACGAGGTTGTTAGTAAAGAAACAGCCTTTCGGACGCGAAGAATGCGGATGTGATTACTGATATCCTTCGAAAGTGACCAGTGTTGTAGCTTTTATCTACACCCAACAGGTTGATTTTTACCTGTGACGAGTTCTGTCCGGAATCTCGCTGGAGCCTAAGAGAATAAATACAAAAACTTTAAGTCAATTGAATTTCGTGTTTCCTAATTGTAACCATCACATGCTGTTTGTTGCATTAATTAATTGGAATTGATTGTTGATATATGTAAATGTGTGAAGCTTAGTGGTAAGAAGAACTATTCACGTTGGTGCACGTTTATGTAAATTTAAAACGTATTGCATCGATTCCCATACATAAAAGTTCATTATTATAAAAAGAAAGCAGCAAGAAAAGTTTACATTTGTTAATTCTAGACAAAGTTATATCATTATTAATCTAAGTCTTTGTAGCTGAACGCGTGTTTGGTCAAATTAGGGGTAGATAATAATTTTTGTTTTTTGTTGCTATTTACATTTTTGAAAATCACGCTTTACAATTAGATTTGTGATACACGAAGTAGAGGTCTTCTCTGTTTACTTTAAATTAGTAAGTGGCGAAAAACTTGTAGTAAGTTCCATCAATCATTAACAGCAGAAAGAACCTCTCAAATAGTTACCCAAAATATCCACCTTCCGGATTCTTTTTACTTGAGTTGACTTTTTTGGAGTAGGTTGACGCTCAAAAGTTTTATATAGAGAAAGAGAGTTTAAAAACTTTAGGGTAAGCATAAAAATATTTAGTAGAAGTGCTTGAATTCGTATATCCCTAAAAGTATAACCCACCCCTCACCACTGAAATCGAGCCGGTGCACTAATTTATTATTACGCCCCCCCCCTAGAGTAAAATTAATTTAGCAAGTAACAAGCTGAAGAATAATTTCTTGTTATTTTGAAAAATTTATACAAAATTTGTCATAACTAGACAATTTATACAATACTGTTAAGCACATAGAACAACAGTTATGCTCCCACTTCCATCAGAAGGATTATTTATTCTTGCATATATTCGAAGATGAAATTCTTCACAAAATAGATCTCTCATTAACGAAACACACGCCGTTCCAAAACAAAAATATATTAATCTTCCTCTTTATACGTTATAAGAAGACTGCGTTAGGGTAGCAGAAAGCTTTTGGCGTCGATATGTATTTGTATACTACAGAAACGCCAATGTTTGATGTTTGATAAATAAAGATTTAATTACAATGCAAGCTCGTTCGTTTGTTTGAAATCGTTAAATAGATATACTTTTAATTTTATTAATATCTACGAAACACATTGAAATTTATGCTTGACGTGATATTAGTAATAGTAAGATAATTCGGGCACAAAACTTGACCCATAAACAATACATCTTTGTTGATACGGTAAATTTTGGAAATTTTATTATAAAAAACTAGAGGATGTATTATCATAGGACTTTTCAGATTCGGCTCGAAGGCCCAAATGGTTGGAGTTTTGGGATAAAATAATAGCTAGTGGTTGTTTTTATATAAAGCAATCTGGATTAGTTATATAATGACCACATCGATATTTTATGGTTTCGAGGAACACCTTGTTATGCATGAATAGGAGCTTGATAAATCACAATTGTGATAATATAAATGCAAGCCATAATAAAGGATAAATAGCTTGTTTTAACATGATGTGAAGGCACTTGTCATTTTGTTGATTAGAAAACGTCTCTTCGTGTACACGTTCACAGATCATAACGTTCCTAGATTGAATGTCAATGTTACTAGTTAATTTCGACCTCAGATTTGCACTGCACTGTTGCCGAACCGCACACAATACACTTAAAGTTACGAATAAAGTCTTTTCACAATGTATTTACGGGAAAACATATAATATAGTCTTGTATGACGGAACAGTATGAAAGTGAAAAACGTGAGTCTGGCAGAAGAACCACGTTAGTCGTATAAATACTGTAGGAATGAGGTTCCTAAGAAGTGTGTGCGGAAAATCATTAAAAGTCCAAGTGCCAAATGAATGGGTCAGAGCACAGTTTGGGGTGTAAGTGACCCTTTAGGAGTTGAGCGAGCGACACACGCTTAGATGGTTTGGGCATGTGGAAAGAATGAATGAGGATATACGTACCAAGCGTATGTATGCAAGTAAGATGACTGGTAGAGCTGATTGGGGCAGACCGTGTAAAAATGGTTGGATGTAGTAGAAGAGGTTCTGAAAGAACGACAGGTGAGAAGTCTGAGGAATAAAAGAGCATGTCAAAAGCAATGTATAAATGTTGTAGAGGCAAAGGAACTATGTAGGGACCGAGTGACGTTGAGAAAGATTGTAAATGGTGCTGGGAGTAAAAGTAGCGTGGTAGTCTAGAGCTATACCTTGCATATACCCCCCAGAAAGAGGTACTAGGTTTGATTACCTTGAAAGAGAACACACTGATTAATGATTGATTGATTGATTAATTGATGGAAGTAGCAATCGGCACTCTTAATAGCACATACCGTCCCATTTGAGTTAAAATAAATATTAGCGTCGCAGACTAATACGTTTCTAATTTCTTATATAATTTTACAAAGTCTTCGCCTAAGCAACATAGGTATCATTGCTTTTTTTTTATTTTCCTTGTTACGTTTCATCACTATACCAAGTATTCGTAGGTAGAGAATTGTGGGGATGGACTCGGGCTCGGGCTTTCGGGCCGGCCCGGCCCGGGCCCGGGCCTGGCCGTTGACTACTTTATTCGGGACGGGCCCGGGCCGGACTTATCTTTTTTCGGGCCGGGCCGCGCCAAACGATTCGGACCGGTCCGAACTTTTCCGGCCAAAAAACGTACGAGTATATATTCCACCGTCGTTTCACTTCTATCTCACATTGAGTAAGTAAACGTTCTTAATTATATTTTCACGTAGTGTCTTCATGAACCCATTAATAATCAGTTTTTCGTCTTGTTTAGTGTAAGGAGACGTGATATTATAACTCACTTCTTATCCCGAATATTTTTTCTAGTCCTATTTAATGTTCCTCATGTTGTACCTTAGGCAAGTTAAAATGCTCAGGAACATCAAACAAGGTGATTTATTCATAATTCAATAGTTTGCACGATTTATATTATATATATATATATATATATATATATATATATATATATATATATATTGGTAACAAGATGGTAGTATACTGGCTATGAAGTCCAAATAATACTAGTTTATCCAAAATTCAAAATTTAATTTCTTCTGCTTAACGTTTCGGCAAAACTTTTTGCCTTTGTCAAAAGCATCTACAATTAGAAGTGTTGTAATATAAAACTAACATAATATAATAGATAAGTTTCTTACTGTATAAAATCAATATTTGTCAAATTTGAAAAATAGCAAAATTGTCAAAATTTAAATTTAACATCTGATTACGTTGATAAAAATTATTAATAAAATTCATTTAGTAGGAAACATGATGTAGATCTAGTAACAAATTGAGCCTTAAAAACTAATATGTTGGAAGATTAATATGGTTGAAGTAGATGATGTAGATTTAATGTTTATGTGATTATTATAAAAGAAAGCTCTTAATGAAGCGCATTAGATTTAAAGTGATTTAAACTGTATAGAGCAGAATAAAATCTGTGTGTGTCTTCTATATCTTGTTTATTATTCAAACATTGATCTTCTTTGTTTATATAGTACGATTCTAGAAAGAGTCTGGTTTTGAAATTGGATTCTTTGTCTAATATTTTAATTTCTTCATATGCCGGAGTATGTTTGGTTGTATAAACATGTTTAGCTAATGCACATTTGTTAGAACTGATCCTGCAGTCACTTCTATGTTGTGTCAGACGATTCCTCAACCATTGAGAAGTTTGACCAATGTAGGATGCCTGACAGTTACAGACGATCTTGTAAATTAGGTTACTGTTTAATAATTTAGGGTTAGGGTTCTTTATTCTAGTAAATAGGTTGTTAATTGTATTGTTGTACTCGAATGCAATGGCAATATTAGGTTGTTTAAGAACTCTTACTATTAACGGAGCTAAACCCCGAATAAATGGTAGTTTTTTGTATATGGTGGTATTTAAATTGTTAATGTTGTTGGGTGGTAAGTTATTGTTGTTGTTATTATTGTTATTGGAATTGTTGAAATTGACATTGTCTTGGTTATTGTTATTAATATTTTGAGATAAATTATTGTTAATATTATTATGGAAGCTATTGTTTATATTCAAAGTGTTGGTGTAGATGAGTTTAGGTAAAAATTGTTTGGGGTAACCATTGTTTAATAAGGTATTGAAAAGAATTCTTTTATTTTTATTTAAAAATTGGGGATCAGAAATCTTTTCGATACGATATTTCATGGCATTGACGGTGTTGAATTTATGTTTCAATGAATGGTTGGAAAGAAAATTCAAATATCTACCTGAATTGGTAGGTTTAGTATAATAGTCAAATATTAAAACGTTGTTTGTTCCTCTGATAACTAAGATATCAAGAAAAGGTAATTTTCCATCTATTTCTGTCTCACTAGTGAATTTTAATTGTTTATCAAAGCTATTGAACGTGGTTATTGTTTCATTGATATGATGGGGTGGGGCAGAACAGATGATGTCATCAACTTACTTGGCGAGGAAAGTCATTTTGTAAGGTAGCCGTGGGAGCACAAAATCTAGGAGAAAATGTATAACGATTTGGGCAACGATGGGTGATATTGGAGAGCCCATAGGTGTGCCGAAAAATTTGGAGATAAAAACAATCTTGAAAAACAAAATAAGTATTATTAAAAATCAAATTAACAGTAGCAAGAAAATAGTCAACAGGAATCTTACAGTGAGGTTCAATGAGGGACCATTTTTCTTTAATGATATTAAGGATTAGAGTAAGAGGAATGTTTGTAAACAACGATGTAACGTCTAAAGAGACAAGAATATGATTTTCAAACATATTAGTTTTTAAGGCTCAACGTAATCATATGTTAATTTTAAATTTTAACAATTTTGGTATTTTTCAAATTTGACAAATATTGATTTTATACAGTAAGGAACTTATCTATTATATTATGTTAGTTTTATATTACAACACTTCTAATTGTAGATGCTTTTGACAAAGGCTAAAGGTTTTGCCGATACGTTAAGCAGAAGAAATTAAATTTTGAATTTTGGATAAACTAGTATTATTTGGACTTCATACCCAGTATACTATCATCTTGTTACCAAAATAATTAAGCTAACCAGTCCATTAACGATTTATATATATATATATATATATATATATATATACAAGTATATACGATGTATAAATAATCACAACCTTTACGAAAAATCGAAAGGAAGTTATTAATTATACAAAGCAAGCTAGTAATTTGCATAGCCCTAATGAAAGAATTTGTTTGCTTCATAAAGGGAATAAACATTTATATATATATATATATATATATATATATTTAATGATTGTTTGCGGGTTATATATATATATATATATATATATATATATAGTGTAATGTCAGTGGGAGCTACAAGGGTTCTAAGGGTGGTTTTGTGTAAAAGGTAGTGTATGCCAAATAAAATAATCCATATATAAGATCCCGTAATTTTAAAATGTATGTTTGCCGTACTTTACATACATTAAAGTATTTAAAATGTTAGTTGAAATGTAAGTGCCAAGATGTAAATTAAAATGACTTGATGACGTGATAAAATACATAGTGCTCAAGGTTTTATACTGAGTTATAATTTAATAGGCCATTGAACGTACATTTGCCAACCGAAAACCGGATGCGTCTATGGTTGTCCACTATTAACCACGCAGATCCAGGTTCATATGTGAATTATTTTGGCTTTTATTTTACTAGAATCAACTTTTGGACAAACATGTAATCTCAAAATTATAAGTAATAGCAGTGTCAAATGTGATTGAAGGGTTGTGAAACATTTAGGACCAATGATAGAATATTATGTATAAAATAAGAAAGTGTAAAGACAAGATTTAAGGTATTTGTGACACATACTCAGTGATAAAATGTTATTGGATGGTTTTAGTTAATATAATATGTAATAGAGTAGGCAGAAAATTTTGTAATTATCACCTAGGATAGTAAACAAATTGAGTTATTTTTCGAATATATTTTGTATAAAGACGTGTTTTATGAAACTGCGCTTAAATTGAGTTTTTTTCGAATATATTTGGTATAAAGACGTGTTTGTAAAAAACTGCGCTAAATAAAATTGATTTCGAATTATTTTTGTGTAAAGACGTGTTTTATAAAACTGCGCTAAATTGTATAATTATTTTTGGAAGAGTAAATAAATGTGTTTGAATTGCAAGAGTTTGATTTATAAAGAAGGAGTAAAGAGAAGCATCAGTGTATAAAGAATTAATATCGGCGATAAATAAAAGTAAATATTGGAATTAGTGCGACAGTGAACCGGCGGATAATAAGATTGGATTAGAACGAGATTATATAGGTAGAAGGCATCGAGTGAGAAACATAAGAGTGAAGAATATAAGGATTGATTTGGATATGGATTTATATGTAGCGAGGCATTGAGTGGTAAACAGGAACAAAGATAGATTTGGATTGAGTGGTTAATAGGAACGAGCATAGATTTGGAACGAGGGAACGAAAGGAGCAGAATTAAAAAGCAGCGTGAGAATAGCAAGTGGAAGTGTACAATTCAAGGAAGAAATTACTACGGAAGAATTAGCGCAGGTGAGGTAGATAAAAAGGGCATTCTAAATTCTAAATTCGGGTTATATTTATTTTAGATTTGGGCGTAACAAAATTAAAAAAAAGACACCTGGAAGCTAGACGGCAGTTCAAAGCGATAGTCAAACCTTGTGAAGGCGCATACGGCGAACAGGATTTTGAGCCAGCATTAAGAGAGGCCAGTAACGACGTATAATTCAGGTGAGTACGGTGTATTACAATGTCAAAGTCAGTATTTTGTGGTATAAATTAATTTGGCACAAGGCTACGTAGATCACTTAAAATTTGGCATATACACAAGTAAATTCTAAAAAAGGTAATAAAACAAAAGATAGTGCAGTTTGGTTGGGCATTGCACATCTACTTACCACTGAACCCACGGTAAGTAGGTGAATACCCTGAGAAAAAAAGAGTTCATATAGTCGAGGCATATTAAAAACAATTTTGATTTAATTAACCAACCAAACGTTGCTAAAATACGTGGAGTGAAATAAGTATTTGCACATCATATAAAATCATAAAATTAATTAAAAAAAGGCGCGCAACACACAGAAAGAGTGAAAAAAGGGGGGGTGGCATAATAATATATATATATATATATATATATATATATATATATATATATATATATATACTTCAAATTTCAATCATGCGGCGAACGTCGATATTATCAATCGTGTGTATAGCTTATGTCTACCGCCTAAAACACTAGAGAGTTATTGCAATGTTCATTTTACCAATTTTTTAATAAAGCTTCCCTTATTTGACATTTACACATGCGCAATTAACACACCTTTAATGTTTGTAATTTATTAAAATGCAGGACACCTTTTTTTAATTTAAATACATGCAAGCAATGCTTTTATTTAAGGCGCCTTAATTTTGACATATACCAAATGCCTAACGTACAAACTTACGTTTAATTGTCTGCTTTCTGTATAAATATTGTGAAATTAAATGGCTTTTTATAGTGTTGTTTCCGTAATTAAATTTAGAGATATAATGTCTAAGTTTATTACACGAAAAGAATATAAAACGTCAAAGCTCTAAATACGAGATGCTGTTTTGTAATGCTTTTCATCGAAGTAAGGTGTAAAAATATCTTTAAAAACAGATATGCTATATGCTTGGGAAGAACTAAAAAACAGGTCTTGAAGTAAACTCGAAGAGTATTCGGTAAAAACATTTTGACAACACATACAAATGTTATCGAATCAGTGGGAAATGAAAAACTCAAACAATAAAAAAGGGTTCATCTTTATGTGAATACAATTTTTTAATCTTTTCCAATATACAGGGTGTCCGGAAAATACGTGTACAACGTAAGGATAGAGATTCTTTGGCTCGAAATAGATCGATTTGAGCCAATTTAACTATTATACAAGTTGATTTAGCCGCTAGAAGGCTTCAAAAATCGTGAAAAATATTTGATATTTTAAAATAACTCGAAAACGCGTCAATAGATTTTGAACATTTTTGGGGCGCGAGTTTCTATTTTCCTTTGACATCTTTTGGTGGTGAACGCAATAATTTTAAAAGCATACGAGTGTCCCAAAAATGATGTATTGTATAATATCCGACCATTACCTTTTTTCTGTTTATGCAATGACTACCAATTTTTTTTATGAGTAGTCGACTTAATTTGGAAACTTTTTGTCTCTTGTAAAATTTTGATTAGACGAGCGGTTTGCCAGAAAAAAATAATTTTAAATGTCTGCATACTTTAGTCATCATTGCTGCATTAACTGTAAAACGGGGCAAATAAAAGAACATAGTATAGTAGTGGGCTTTGCTTTTGATTTGTTATTTAATTTGAATATTAGTTAACCTCAGCTTGCCTGTCAAGTCGTGAATTTCTGCTTAATTCAATAAAAGTTTGCATCTTTCATCTTAAATTATGAGTACTTACACAAACAACGAACAGGTGGATATGCTTTTAGTTTTCGGATTTTGTCAAGGCAATGGTCGTGACAGCGTCAGAGTCTATAGGGAAAGATTTCCTAATCGCCAAATGCCAAACCACCAAACATTCGCAAATATTGAAAGACGTCTTCGTGAAAATGGTAGCTTTCAGTCAAGAAATGCGGATCGAGGACGTGAACGTACCACAAGAACTGCGGATCTGGAGGAACAAATTTTGGATAGAGTTGAAGAAGACCCAAAAATAAGCACCAGACGCTTTGGGCTTGAACGACAAGTTCCTAAAACTATTGTTCATGACGTTTTAAAGAAACAGTTATTACACCCATATTACGTTCAACAGGTACAAGATCTTTCGCCTATCGATCCTGAGAGGCGTCTAGTTTTCTGTCAATTTATTCAAGATTAGAAAATTCAAAATGTAAATTTCAGTCGCAAAATTTTATTTACAGACGAAGCTTCTTTTACAAGATCTGGTATTACTAACATACATAATGAACATGTTTACGCTGTAGAAAATCCTCATGCAACTAAAGTGACTAACTATCAACATGAATTTAAAATTAATGTCTGGGCTGGAGTTATTGATAATTTTATTATCGGTCCTGTTGTGATACCAAACCTATTAAACGGAGACAATTACTTCAACTTTCTACAACAAACATTGCCGAATTTATTGGAAGATCTGCCATTGTTACTTCGCCAAGACATGTGGTTCATGCACGATGGTGCTCTATTTCGAGCCAAAAAATCTCTGTTCTTACGTTGTACACGTATTTTCCGGACACCCTGTAGATAAACTTGTATTATAGGTAACCTTATCACAAAAGAGGGTAATTCTTTATTCATTTTTAAAACACAATCTAAAGATATAGAAAACTAAACATATATGTCAAAGTAAATAGTAATGGAAAAAAACACTTGCAATAACACTTTTTTAAATTGGATGCAAACTTTTAATAAAAGATACTTTATTTGAAGATTCTTTTAATAAAGTCTACTTGGAATGAGTTTGCAATAACTCTCTAATATCAAGTAGGTAATTTTAGTAAAATTCTTTGAAGTAGGAACGAGAAGATAAAGCGGACGCAAATTTATGATAAGGTTATAAAGTACATTAAGCGTACACTCAATTAACATAAAAGTCCAATCGATGTCAATGCATTCTTATAACAAATTTCTATTTTCAATTTATTGTAGGATTTACTGTCGACCCTTTTTTCATAAATTGCGTGTTGATTTACTCACGCCATAAAATCGTACGCCTGTTTAAATTTTTATATGCGCAAATTTTGCAGCCACATGTTGTCTTTAATAGCTTTCGTAGTTTAAATTTATAGTTTTATAGCTACAAGTTAAAAATGTGGTGAGGGTGTTTAAAAACATAGCGTATCTTTACTAAATTGGTAGTTTGCCGAAAAGCTGGATGTACCCATTTCTTATAATCCCTCGTACATTTGGTACATAATATTTTCAGTGCAGATGCAAGTCCGTGTACAACACAGTTGCTTTTTATGGTAATTGTACTTTCTAGGCATCGTTTATTGTAGTTCCATAAATTTTTAAAGATTTTGCTCAGCTCTCCCAGTCTCAGTTCGCCGATGACAACTTTACACTCAAGACCGCCTTTATTTGAATTTAATAATAACACATATTTCTATTATAGTATATAGACTACCGAGTATAACAATTATATAACAAATAAAATAATATTTATCTACTTCATTATGATAGTGCTGTTTGATATAATAACTATCATGTCAGACTATGATAGCGACGATAGCGTAAAAGCTCTAATAATAATCCCAATGAAAGTGGTAATAGTGCTGCTGATAGTCAAACAAACCTACGTTTTGATATGACAGCCGGGTCGACATCCCGCAGCAAATTTAAACAGTTCATGAAAGTGCATATAAAGTTTTATTTGCAAATGCTGAATAGACCGGACCCAGTAAGGACCCATTTTGTAAGCAGAAGACTCTAAAGGAGACGTACCAGTCAAAGTTAAGCATAATATTTACTGATTCTTATAATCAAGAATTTAAAATTTCAAAATAAGGTTGTAACAAGTTTATTTCGCAGTTACTAAATCCAATCATAAAAGGCAAAGTCATAAAGCGCTTTTATTCAAATTATTAGTAAAGTACAAGCAACGAGTTTAGTAATACGCTAAGGTCGTATCTACATATTGTTTTCTATGTATAAAACGTTTCGCAGGCGCGAGTTGCTTGAAGGCCTCTGCTGGGGGTTACGCCGTCGCTCGTGCGAGGTGATAGAGGAGTCGGTCCTGCAAACTTGTTAAACAATGATGTACAATTGGAGGCAGGCCGCGAACTTGCGGTTACATTTCGACAATTAGAGATCCATCTTTAAATAGCGGTTGGTATCCTATAATGAATATTTACTTTGTTTAATTAAGGTATTTTGTTTAGCGCGTATTCCACCACCATAAAACCAACTATAGTAACCACAATTCCAACTACTAATGGAGAACGACTTTGTATTGCGTTTCGTAAGAAGCGGCTTTGGTATTTTAGTAATTGAATAATTGGTAGAAGAGCATATTACCACAAACCTGATGGAAGTTTGGCGATTATGTTTGATTTTGCAACACTTGTTAACATCCAATTAATACAGTTCTGGTTCGTAGATAGCTTTAAGAATTTTGTTCGTGTTCTAAATTAGAAACACGCTAGTTTTGTTTAGTGCATAAAAGCACGAATAATATAAATTTTAGATTGTTTGTTGGACTGAATTTTTCAGTGTTAAAATTATAATTCAGCATTTATAATGATTTGAGAAACCATACACGTGGTTCATTTTGTTCTGTTAGTAACAACGACAGATGTCTTGTTACGTCACTTGTTTGCTTGCAGTTTAATGCTGACACCTGTGTTCAAATAACATATGCTTTGAATAATGCTCGCATAAGTTGAACTTATAAGAATATTTTACAATCTTTCTTTATGAGAACTAAAACTGAAACAATTAATTAAGATTAAAAAAAGTGATTTAATATGCTTTATTTTGTAACCCTCTCGACAGATCTGCCAGAGTCGGCTTTTCTTTGTAACTTGTAAACACTAACTTTTAAAATGTTTGCTGAGAAATTATTTTGATGAAACTTTATTTAAAATATTTGACCTCATTTAATTATTTATGAAACCTTGTAGTATTGAATTTTGTTTTAAAAGAGAATCTTTTGAGTAAATTAGTAGTTCATAATTAAAGCTTTTTTATTTTGATCAAAGATGGTCAAAACTAACTACAAGAAACTAACATCCATATGAGTAGAATTTTAATGACAACTTATATAGGAGTTATTTATTTTGATGTTTCTTTAGGTATATTTGTGGCACACAAATAGTGTTCCACCCTTCTATTAAATTAATTATTACCATTTCTTTCAGGAGCAGCGTCTTATTCAGTTAAGACGGGTCCCTGTCATCGAAGGCGATATTTTTTCTTTGGGTTTCCACGTCCGCCCCTAGAATTATACTACGCAATTACCCTAATTAAGTCAGGACATGGTGGCGCCCTATTTGTTTTAGATTAGATTCAGTATACAATCAGAATTCGACTTAAACCCCCCCCCCCCCCCCATTTCTCATAGCTCTACCCGAGGAATAGACCCCTAGTTATGTCGGAAGACTTCGTTACACTTGCTCATAACGTGAGACCAGTTGTATGTAGGAAAGATTCGCTTGACTGGCTTTCTATAAACGTAGGGCAGGTGCTTCAAAAAACATTATTCGTTTCACTGGCACCCAGTGCAGGGCTGGTGTAATAATGTTCAATAAGAAATTCGTAGCAAGGTGTTTGTGTATAGACGAACTATAGATATAAATTACCTACAAAAGCTAAGATGTCTTCAAATGGCATCTAAACTAAACTTTACATCGACATCAATGAAGAGAAAAAAATTGCATCATCGAAATCAGTTTATTGGGGTTAATTACATATTTTTTTCTTTGCAAATTAACCGTAGGCATATATTTTTATTGCTTGAAAAATTAGGAAAGTAATTTTTGTTGGCATATTTGCCAGAAATAATATATGAGCTCACACCTATTCAATGACACAAATTTAAAATAAAAGCAACAGCTGTTATAGCTTCTCCGACGTGTCCAACCTTTCAGGTCTCTGGTTGATAATAGTATTTCTTCCATGTAACATCCACAGGGATTATGATGCAGGTGGTGGTACGATGTTTGTTCGTTGAACTTTCTCAATTGCATTTAAACGAAAGTGAAAGTTTATCTCATTAAAATGCCAAATAGGTACCTTACCTACACCAATTTGTATCCGCACATTTGTTCCTATTGGTCACGCTATTCAACCGTCAGAAAATGATTTACTACTTATTCTAATTTACTTGCTTGAGCAGTTTCCAGTTTGTTTTAGAGAACTCTTATTAAAAAAACTAAAAATTTTTATATTAATTTTGATTAAGTTTTGTAAGGGTTCTCCCTGTCAATCCTCAAATAAAATTTCAGACCTCTCAAAATTATATCTTGGAATTCTTCGAAACCTTTTGCAGAACTGTACAAGATGATTAAGATAAATTTGAATACCATTAAAGCTAAAACCACCAATAGCAACAATGCTTTAAATATATCTGCTATATAGCCGTTGGTTTATATTAGATTAAATAAACATCATTAGAGTTACAGTTTTATGTTAGCTGCCACTAAAACTCATTACGAAATAATTATTTGTTGAAAACAACTGCAAAAATATCTTCTGATTCACTGAATAAAATTCGGGCCGGCCCGGCCCGCCGGGCCGGGGCGTCAGTTTTCATTTCGGGTCGGGTCTCGGGCCGGGCCGGTCACTTTTCTGCGTCGGGCCCGAGTCCATCCCTAGCGAATTGCAAGTTTCTCCGTTTTTGATAACAAATTAGAGCCGGATTTAAGTCATAATTTAGTTACTTTTTATGGAGGAAGAATATTTAAATAAAGTTAAGTATTTAATACATTTTTCGAAAATTTTCAAATGTCGCATTTGTATCGAAGGCACAATTTCTGATCTCTCCAGCTTGAGCTCTATAAGAAATCATTTAATTCATTAAATTCTTAGTTTTTTACAGTTGTTAAAAGACGAGGGCCTAATGTTGCCGTAGTTGAAAACTGGTTTTTATAGAACCACACTTAACAAGTCTAAAAGGTAATTAATATTTATAAAAATTATAAGTTTTAAACGATGATGCAAGGCAGATCTATAATTAACTAAAAAATAGATTAATGAAACACAGTTACGTACAACACTTTGTGCGTTATAAATTAATCTAGCTATAGCTAAGCTTTAAATAAATTACAAGTAAATTATAATGGATACCATAAAAATTTATTATAAATACATTAGAGCACAATTTGTTTTAATTAAAATTTTATCTAATGCGGTTCTATAATAGATACACACTTTCTCGCTTTTATCTTACATTTTAAGGGAGTGTAACTTATATAATTCATTTTGTAGCAAAACTATCTCAAAAATTGAAAGTGAAGAGAATGTAGTTGTTTATATTTCATACAAAAAAATATTCACTTATATCGCAAAACAAGCTTTTAGAAATTTGTTTGCAGGTTATGCACTTATTTATAGTCCACACGATAAATTAGAATTGTCTACTAGTTTCTGCATAAATTAAGTGGTCACCACATTCTAGTGCTGGCAATAAAATTCGATTAATCGATTATTTGATTAATCGATTAATCCAAAATCGCGGTTTTTAAAAATTAACAAATCGATTATTCGATTAATCGAATATTCGAATAATTGATTAATCGAATATTTGAATAATCGATTAAACGAATATTCAAATAATCGATTAATCGAATATTCGAATAATCGAATATTCGATTAGTCGACCAATACGACACACCTATTAAAAATTATGGATAAATAAAATACAGTTAAAAGAAAAATGGTTTGTTTTTATTTCTATTAAGAGGCAAGTCCTAACAGAACGAAAGTTCTAATAAAATTAAAAATATAACAGTACAAACATGTTGTAAAATAAAACTTAAGCGTGCTCTGACCTGTGTACAGGAACCGGACCTGTACACAAAATTACAAACGATATATTTTTGTCAAATAAATTAGAAATACATCCAACAACACCTATAATCACTGTTATTTGATTAACTGACTTGAATCAATTGGAAGAATAATTTTTTATTGTGTTAATTGACTAACATGATCCGTGACGTATATATAATTCAGTTTGATTACCTAATAGATTAAAATCAACTACCTACGTAAGTGTACAATAGTATAGTAAGGAAACGCCTGTATTAATAGCTGTTCGATTTCCGATTACCTGAGTGGGTCCACTATTATAGTTTATAATTTAGTCGTTGCTTATTAAACTGCAAGTTCATAATTTTAAAATGATTTTGTAAGTTTTTTTCTAACTTGAACTTATAATACCTAACTAAATTATAGCCGTATTATTTGTATTACGTATATAGAGTCCAAGTTCTCTTTTTCCTATGTGTGCAAGCTATAACGTGAGGAAAGACAAAAATACAACCATATATAGTACATGTTCAGGACAAGATCTTGCTATTGGATGGAGGATACTTGAAAATGAAATGAAACACGACTTGATGGATTTTGTAATTGACTACCCCGCACGATAGTGAATTAATCAGACAAACGATTATTTGGGTAGAAATAATTTGTTTGACTATTTCATTAGTCGATTAAACGGTTAGTCGATTAACAGAGTATCTAGACAACCATACGATTGATTGACTAGCCGATGAATGAACTAGCCAATTAGTTAACTAAAAAATTTGTTAACAATCGATTAATCGATTAATCGAATATTCGATTAACTGATTAATGGAATATTCGATAGAAAATCGATTAATCGGTTTAATCGGTTTGCGAATACTGCAAAATTCGATTAATCGAATACAACTTTTTCGAATTTTGCCAGCCCTACCACATTCTTAAAATTACATTTTAATCTGGACTTGTGTTACTTGCTAATAAATGCCAACATGCTCAAAAATTATTTTACATTGTCTACAAGACAAAAAGTTCAAATCCACTGACAATCAACTTTTAAATTAACAATAATGTTGTTTCATCATATTTTCTTGAAATTTGTTGAAGTTGTAACCTATGGAGCCCTTACGTTGCGAGCCAGTGTAACTTGTATCTGTCGTTACGTTAGAGTGCTCAAAAGTGTATTAGGGTAAGATATAACAACATTTAGATAAACCTTCGCCAGAGGCGATACTCTAATACTTAACGTCCCTGAAGTACACCGAGGTTCTCTAAATATAAAAACAGCCCCGGGCAAGGATAGATGACAATCGGCTAATAGTAAGAAAAACTCCGCATAAATCGAAACGGCTAGCTCTGGAGCTTAGTCCAGAGTCCAGCGTTCTTGCATGAGAAGGCCTATTTTGTTTGATATAGCAGAAGACAAACTAAGGGGCCACGGCGTTTATACTACTAAAACTAAAAGTCCCACGAAAACACAGAAACCCGTGTTTCATCAACCTTAACCCTAAAGAAAAGGAACAAGGTTGTTTGTCTGTTTTTAGTTCAAAGCTGTAAAGAACAATAATTTATTATTCAAAAATAAGGCTACAATTTGCGATTCCCATCTAAATATAAAAATTCAGTGTTTAAATATAAGTAATATATGGCGTTCGTAGTGCAAAAAGGGTTTTTATTAATTAGTTAAAATGAAAGACCTATATGATCATAATCAATAATCTGGAATTAAAATATAAGTAAAAATGCAATAAATGACAAGCAAATCTAAAAAGTTAGTTTGAATTTTCGTAATTAAATATTGCCATTTAGAACTAACATGATAATATACTTAAAGATAAAATTGTATCTGTTAAAATTTTGTAGGTAGACTAAAACGAGAATAGTCAGAGAACTAAAAAGGAGTGGAAAATCTTTGTTGTCTAAGATTTTAAATAAAAATATGAATAAACAATATATATATATATATATATATATATATATATATATATATATATATATATTTATGCAATTCTTCTGTGTTAAGGTATGAAATTTTGCTTAAAATGGTTTTAATGTTTAATGAATTATTAGGGTTTGAAAGTAATTCTTTTTGAATTTCAATGTTTTCTAAGAAGTCTTGACGTAAAATTTTTTGTATTAGTATTAATCGAATTTTGGGATTAGAAGAAGGCTTAATACTAGGGTTGCTAAATTGTAGATGATTATCAAATGTTGATTGGGTAGGTCTTTTAATGTGTTCATTAATACGAGTTATGTGTATTGCATCACGTCTTCCACAATTCAGTTTATATCTATAGACCACTTTTTGACAATGTTGTAACTTTATTTTTTGAGTTTGTTAAGTTACTGCAAATAGTACTATTAGTTTTAAAGGTTAATTCATATACAAGGTTAAAATTTTGAAGATATTTAAAATTTGGCGATGAGGATTTGATTTCTAAATGAAATAGAAATAAATTTATTAGGTTTGGTAACTATTTCGAATGAACCTACACCTTGCCGAAGTTCTAGATTACTAGAACATGTGAAATGGCTTGCGTGTACTAATGAGCTAAAGAACCAAACTACAGGTTCAACCAAAATAGTAGGGTCGTTAGTGAGGAACCAGACTAAGACAGGACCCCGACAGAGGTCAGCGGCTCTTTCGGTACTTAGATTGGCAGATATTATAGGGGTCGGTATGGCAGTCTAAAACACACTACCGGGATGTAGAAGACAACGGGAAACCACCACATTACCTCCTAAGTACACAGCATACTTAAATTGTAATAAACATGATGGCATTCTCTGGGGTAAAAGGTTCCGGAGTTAAAATAGTCTTTACATGTGATTTTCTAATGCTCCACCGGAAGGTACTACATTGGCCAGGAAGCGAGTATTTTTTACCTGGAAAATTTGGAATTTTGCCGAACCCTTGCTGTTCCAAGCAAGGTAAGGATCTTTAACGTGCGTGACAACACTCACACACGGGACCTCCATTTTATTTCTTATCCGAACGAGGGCCTATTTTTGTGAAAAATGCTCGCCTAAAATTTTTCAAGCGGACTGTGTCGGTATGCTAAAATAGTCTTCCATTGGGATCTTCAGGAGGAGACTACTTCGGAGGATGCGATCGGAAAGTTCAGAATAAGAGTCGGGAACATTTTGCGAGTCGGAGCGTGGAACGCTAGAAATATGAAGCAAGTAGGTAAGCTAGGAAATTTAAAATTAAAATGAATAGGTTACCACTAGACGTAATAGGGATCGGCGAAGTACGGTGACAATGGAGTAGAGACTTTCAGGGTAATTCATACAGGCAGAGGGAGGAAATTCGGGTGTGGGGATAGTTATGCGAAAAAAGATAGGACACTGTGTAGAAAATTACTTACAAAGGAACAAAAGGGTACTCATGGTTAGATTAGAATCTAAACTGGTAAATACAGTAATAATACAAGTATACATGCCCACCTTCTAGCTACAGTGACGAAGAGGTAGAAGCTATCTACAAAGATATCGTAGACATACTAAGATATGTAAAAGAACATGAAAATTTAATACCTGCGGGTGATTTTAATGCAGTGGTAGGTGAGGATAGGGAAGGAGCGGTAGTAGGTTTATTTGGTTTAGGCACGAGAAACGAATGGGGAAATAGGCTGGTAGAAATTTGCGACAAGAACAATTTAATCATCACAAACACATTATTTCAACATCATGCTTGAAGAACGATTTACGTGGAAGATGCCAGGAGATATAGAAAGATATCAAATAGATTACATTCTTGTTAGACAACGGTTTAGGAATCAAGTAAGACTGTGGAAGCTACCCAGAAGCAGATACAGACACTAACCACAACATCGTAATTATGAAGGCCGCACTTACATTTTTAAAAATTTGAAAAAAAAGAAACGGAAAAGGCACTTTGACTTTGAGAAACTAAAAGATAATGATATTCAAGAAAGATTTGAAAAAAATCAAATGAATTGTTGAAAGATATCGAGAAAATATCTAATACTAAGGAAGTAGAAACAGAATGGAATAACATTAAATCCAGCTTAGACATAGCGACCAGAGATATTCTAACGTATACACAAAAAGAAACTAAGAAACCATGGGTAACAAAGGATATCCTGAATTTAATAGAAGAAGGATGAAAATACCAAAATAAATTAGATGAAACAGAAAACAGAGATACAAAGCCATATAATGGAATATTATTCGCAAATGCAGAAAAGCTAAAGAACATTGGATTGATGAAAAGTGCAAAGAGGTACAAACTAAGATAAAGATAGGAAAGACAGATAAAGCATACAAACTAATTAGAATCAATTATAGGGATATAAAACCGTATAGCAAAATTATAAAGAACGCGGGAGGAAACGTCATTATAGAAAACTTAGAGAAAGTGGGTAGATGACATTAATATATAAGGAATTTAAATGCAGGAGAGGAACTAACAGCATTAGAACAGGAATCAGACATTGAGAATGATGACTTAAGATATCCTATACTTAGAGATAAGTTTGAATTAGCATTAAAGGGTCCGAAAAATGGTAAGGCACCGGGTACAGATAAGGAGCAAACAGAAACTCTAGAAACTGCTGGACAAGCAGTAACAGAACGTCGCTTCCAACTTGTAAGGTATATGTATGAGACAGGGGGGATAACCAAAGATTTCAAACGTAACATCATAGTAACTATACCAAAAAAGAAAAACACGGAGAGATGTGAACATTTTCGAACATAAGTTTGACAGCACACTTTTTAAAAATATTAACTAGAATTGTACAAAGACGAATGGAAAAACGAGCTAAAGAAAGAAATACTAGGAGAAGACTAATTTGGGTTTAGGCAAAACAGGGGAACACGGTGTATGACTGTAAACAGAAGTGAATTATGCTAGGCGCTGCGTGAATACGGTGTAAGCAAGTGTTTGATAAAATCTACCAGAGCGATGTGCAATGACAGTAGAGCATGTATACTTGTGAATGGTTACATGGGGCACCACTTTGACAATTGTGGAAGATGTAAGACAGGGTCGTGTGCTATCACCGTGGCTGTTTGATGTATTTGTGGATAAATGTATCAGGCAGCACGTAAGAAGGAATGAAAGGAGTGAAAATTGGTAAAACAGATATCAGCGTGCTATTGTATGTGGATGATGCGGTATTGTTAACCGAATCGTCACAAGTCATTGCAACGAATGCTTGGCAGACCTATCGAAAGCGTGTGAAATATATTCTATTGAAAGTGAATGTAAATAAGACGAAAGTAATGATTTTTGACAGGAGATGGCGTAATTGATGACTTTGTATTTAGAATGGACAATGACACGATAAAGAATGTGAATGACCTTTGTGTACCTCGGTAGAAAGTTTTTGATTAATAGAAAGCTGGATGGTGAAATAGAAAAGAAAGGGTAAATTCTGGAAGAAAAGAATCTCGACGTATGTAGGGCAGTTGAACAGGAATGAAGGATTGAGTATAAATGCAAAGCTGGTCATTTACAACAGTGTTTTTGTGCCAAATGTTCTGCAAGGAAGCGAAATTGGGTTGGCAGAAGAAGCATGTTAGTCATATAAATACTGCAGGAATGAGCTTCTTGAGAAGTGTGTGCGGGAAAACTTTGAGAGACAAGGTTACAAACGAATTGATCAGAGCAGACCCTTAAGGAGTTAAACCAGCGAAGTACGCTTAGATGTTTGGACATGTAGAAAGAATGAACGAGAATAAACTTACCAAACGTATATATGCAAGCAGAATGACTGTTGGAGCTGTAAGGGGCAGACCGCGTAAAACATGGTTGGATGTAATAAAGGATGTTTCTGAAAGAACAACAGGTGAGAAGTATGAGAAATAAAAGAGCATCCCAAAAGCAATATATGAATGTTACAGAGACATAGAAAGTGTATAGAGGACCGAGAGATGTGGAAAAAGATTGTGAATGGTGCTGAGAGTAAAAGTAATGTAGTAATCTAGAGTTATACTCGTGCATATCCTCCCAGAAAGAGGTGCTAGGTTTGGTTACCCTGAAAGGGAATACCATGATTGGTGTTGTTATTGTTGAATAAAATTAAATTTTACGTCAACCTTCAAATTAATTACTAAAAAATAATCAATCCCAGTTTTATTGCTTTGTTGCTATAAAAATACAAACAAATGTTACCTCATGTATCTATAAATATGTGTCACTTTTGAAACTAAAATAAAATTAGATACATTCTGGAATTATTATTTAATTAAATTTTAATATATAAATAAAAACTTAAAACTGTGTAAACATGCAATATATATAGTTATGACAGTAAGTGGGTGCTATTTGAAACCCGTTTTTATACTAATCTGTGCTTTATAATAAACAACAACAATGTTAAAATGCACGTGTTTACAATAAAACTAACTTTTAACATATTGTAATATTTTTCAAATCAAGTCTACAGAATTTTGTATTTTTCTGGAAATTTTATAGCAGTGATTCATGTTTTAATATATTAATTATTTATAAATAACTTGAATTAATATAGCGTATTAACAAGGTTTTCGAAAAATTCACCGCCAACGCTTTATCGAAACTCAATTCACCGCTACAGAATTTCACCGCTACAATAATTCACCGTCACAACAATTCACAGTAATAAAAATGTTATTTTCATATATTTTATTTCTAATAATAACGACAAACTATAGGTATTCGATTCCCAATATTAAATGTTCTAGCTTGTGTTATTTAATGGTTTTTATTAAAAATATTTAAAAAAATGTCTAAGTTTTGGTTAGTTTTCACAAATTACATAATTCATTTTCAAGGAATCGAGTACCTCTTGTTTGTCGTTAACAAGGTTTAAAAAATATATCGCCAACAATCTCCTAGTATATTCACCGCCAACGCTTCACCGAAACTCAATTTACCGCTACAGAAATTGCGCCGCTTTGATAATTCACGGGTCACAATTCAGACCAACAGAAATGTCATTTTCGAAATATTTTGTCTAAACAAATCACGATCAAACGTATAAAAGATATTCGGATTCCCAATATTAGAAAGACCGTACTACAGTGCGCATTGTCGTATTGTAACAGGTTTTATTAAAATATTATCGATAATGCACAAAAAGTTTTAATTTTGCTTATGATTTCTTCAAATTATTGAATTCATTAAATTCAAGGACATCGAGTACCTCTTAGAACAATTTGTCAGTTAAGCAAGTTGAAATAACAAGAACATTAGTGAAATGACTCGCTTTCGAAGTGCGGCAAATTATTGTAACGGTAAATTGCTCCTCCGTCGAGTAAGGTGATTTAAATTTTGGACGGCGCATAGGTTTCGCTTCAACACCAAACGCTAATCAGCAATAATTTTTAGATATAGTATAAAACGAGGTCACATGCTTTCAGGTGCCGAGATACTTATCTCACGCTTAAAACAGTTGTCGGGACCTAGCAAAGATCTCCACCTCGTACACAGGGTGGATAGTCACCGCAGTAACCAATATCGCAAATGCTGCAACTATCACTGCAGCAGTGGCCTACGCAAAAGACATTTGGGTTTCCGAAAATAATTTGAGCCTACACAGTAGTGCGATTTCGTATTGTAACAGAGAACTAGTAGTATTAATAAGCACAAAAGGAACTTACCAATACACAGGTGACATAAGCTTATTCAAGCAAGCGTGCATTGATCTCAAATTAACAGCATCAGGAAAACAGACAGTACATCTTAGGATGAAAAGCGCAATTAAAGTGAGACCAGTTCTCGAAAGCATCTGATAATCGATTGAAATACTAGAATAACACATGTCAAAAAACACGTCTAAGGTTTCTTAAAGTAATTTGGCCTACGTAGGCGAGCTAGATAAAGAAAACCGGCAAACTAGAATACAATTAAGCTTTTGATAGATCACATCTGTAGAAAATTTACGCTCATGTTAAACTTATATTACTACTCACAACGTAAAGCAAACATATTCTTTCAGAAAGCACACATTGTAGAAACGAGTACATTTGTGGCTTCATTTCAAAGAATAAAGATAAATTTAGGTATTTTGACTTAAAATAATCGCACTATATAACATTCTACAGAGTGTTAAACAAGCAATTGTTTCAGTTGTATTAGGATGAATTTTACGGGAACACATCGATGTCACTAGGAACACATCTAAGCGTCGATTAGTGCCGCCTCCCAATACATGCAGTAAAAAGAATCTTAAATCAAATGAAAATATTTATCAGGGTACAATTGTAAAATCAAATTGCCTAATCTTGAAATCATAGGAGGGTTTCTTTCCTATAGACAAATGTATGCTATTCAAACTTATAATACTACTCGTAAATAAAGCGAACATATTCTTTCAGAAAGCACGGATTGTAGATGCGAGTACATTTGTGGCTTTATATCAAACAATAAAAATAAATTTAGGTACTTTGACTTAAACTAATCGCACTACAGAGTATTGCACATGTACTTGTTTCAATTTTATTAGAATGAGCTTTACGGGAACAAATCAATTCACTAAACTATAAAGCGCGATCAGGGGCGTCGCCCATAATTTGCAATAAAAAGAATCCTAAATCCTAAATCAAAATAAATATTTATTAGGGTACAATTGAATGTAACAGTTTTTCCTAGAACCGTAAAAAGAATTTCCTCAGGATATCTATTCTGAAGTTCATAGGAATAGAATTAGTATGAGAATATGGACAAAACTCTTTGGTAAAATCAAATTGCTTAATCTTCAAATCAAAGGAGGGTTTATTTCCTATAACAAAGAGTGAAATTGATTTTCCTGGTTAATTGTGAAAGATAGTGGAAACTGTTAGAAGTAATACGGTAATTTGACATTTGTGTCAAAATCAACTCAAAATGTTTCTATTATTTTGATAGCTTTGTACTAAAAGAGACCAAACGGTTGTGAAAGTATTGAATAAAATTAATAGCAAGTGATATATATTTATAATGTAAAACAGTAACATAACCCTACATCTAGTTATTCCCTAGTAAATATTACTGCTACTTTGTAAATTCAGTTGTATAGTTGTAAACTGTTAAGAGAAGATTGAATATAGATCCAGAAGAAGTAATTGGAGAAGTAACACGTGGGGATGAGAATTTATAGATTATACTAACATCTACCTTTGTTCACAATTTACAAATGCAGAGTTTTCCGATTTCATAGTCATTTTTTGGGATATGCAGAAAATCGCGTAGTTCTTCGACTTCCACACTAGCGAACATCGAAAAAACTATTACTTAACAATCACTAACCTTTTAGGTTGTAATCTGTGACAAAATTTCTCTTTTAACATTACTACACTAATGTCTCTCTTTAAAAATAACCAATCAGCGCACAAGTAATAGAATGTATACATCCGGAAACATTCCATGTCGCTTTCCTATGCATACTCATTTTCCTGTATGTTAAGAATAAGGAAATACAATTTGTAAATTGTATGTTGGAAAGGTTCGCTTTAACTTACTTGGCGAGGAAAATGTACTCAAAAAGATTACAAAACAATATCGTTACTTTAACTGGTTTTAAGTAGCATAGCTACTGATGATGACCACTTACTGGTCGAAAAAGTATTTAATTTTAAATAATTTTGTACTTAAGGTATTTTAATTTTTTTTATCTAATAATTTTAAAATAGTTTTTTTATAATTTGTGTAATTACATTTTGTTGTGCATGGCCATATATATATATATATATATATATATATATATATATATATATTGCTGTGATATACTCCTTTGAATGCGGGAACTGGGTCCTTTCAACAAAAAAATTCTAGTCCCACCGATTGGGCGTCATAAACTGCTGTGATCCTGGTTTCGCTTCAGGTGCTCACCTAATTTTATAAACCTCCTCATTCATAAAATTAAACAACACATTCCTACCACAAACATCAACGTTAACTCTATTTACATCAATATTCAGAATACATTAAATTTTCAAATTAAATTTCAGCATAAAATTCAGTTTTAAAAAGAATTTCAAGATTAATTTTATTATCACTTTAACGTGCATCCAGAATTAAAGTCCTTGTAGGATGCCTACTAATTAATATAACAATATATGCAGAGTAAAAAGGGAGCATCTACCACCCCTTTACGTTAATTAACCAGGTTCGTCTAATTGAGCTCAAAGACATACCTAAAATTTCATCATAATCCAGAACATCAATACTAAATACCCTTTCTACTTATACAAGCAAATTTCATCTTAACATTAAAATTTTATGGTTAGTACAATTTCACTAATGTCCATTTAAAGTAAATCAATTATCAAGTAATTCAACACACACAAAAAATGTCAAACAAAATAGTATAATTTACCTGAAGGTTACTGTCCTCGTAGCTTTAATGTACATCGTCCCTTTAGTTAATCACACCATTCCAACAGAATTATATTTACGGCTTCTAATTCTCAACGCTTTTAAAATTTTCTCCATCACCATTTATTTAAAGTTGTTTCTGGGCTTTTCCGGAACTCATCTGTGTATATCTGACCCTTGTTTCGTGGATCCAGACACGTATTTGAACCATTTAATTATTAACACCCCCGAAAAATAGCAAAGAAATTCATGCGTCTTTCACCAATATACGCCAAAACTGCCTACTTTTGTGTATACATTTGTCGTTGTAAATTTTGCTAATTGGTACAGTGATACGAAATTTTATTACCTTGTATCTAAGTGCACTGAAGTACATTCATGTTAGCACGTACAGAATAAACTGTTTTACATCACCAAAATATAAGAGCAAACTTTAAATTATTCTATCACACTAAAAAAACACTGTTTAACGCGTTGAATCAAGTCGCAGATGTAAGAGAGCTTTTAACGCATCGAATAGTCAAAAGTCTAAGAGGCCTTGTTTATATTCACCTCGGTATATATAGCAAAAAGCCTGTCTGTCGGTCTGTTCCCCAAAACGGGTAATTCTAAAGAATTTCTCATGCCATGTTCCCAGTCCGTCGCTCGCGCGTCGGTTTTAACGAATTTTTCACTCGACCCATTTAACTCAGAAATTCTCACACGGCACGCAAACATGTCCGAGAAAAGCTAATTAATTTTGTACAGAAATCGTTGTTTCTACCTCTGATATTTGCATCCTATTTTCAACCAATCGTGACCCTCGTGACGTGGCTTAAATCACGCCTTTTACTATATGTGTCTTTGCTTGACGCATTTTCTCTTTCCTTTTCTAACCTGTTCGTATTGGTGCAAATTGATATTCTTTATTATCGATTATATTTTAGTCCATGTGGACTATCTGGGTTTAATAACCTCGTATCGCACCTTCTCGTGAATATTAAGCCACGGTTTCTTCAAGATTCTTTGAAACCATTTGTTATCTACCCAATTTTCGCCGTACGTGATATTTAAACTACGCAGGTGTTCAAAATAATATTAATTCTCAGAGCTTTATTTTCTGGTATTATAATCTTGGATTTTCACACTTTTATGCTTATTATTAATAATGGTTTAATTAACTCCAATTAAAATTGACTTCTATCCTTTCATTTTTAGCGAATACAAGTTAACTATTAATTATTATGTGTACACTTTGTTTTACTACCGGTTACTTAAAATAGGGTTAATTAATATAAATTTTGCACGTAATTTCCATTTGTTTAGGAATAATTACATTACCCGTAGAGCTTGTTAATACTGTTTCTTTTGATATAAAGCGTCTTGTACATGATTTTAAATTTCTTATTTTTAATGAAACTAATAACCTTTTATGCTTCACGGTTTTAATAAAGCGTACCTCTTCCCAAAGCTTCTACACGGTGATTAAAATTATTTGATGTGATTATTTAATTTTCTACCCTGGTCTAAATATGAGTATTTTCCCCCTATTTGAATACAAATAATCCCACTTATTTGAATGCAAATATAAAGCCTTTAGACCAAAAAAAAATTACAAAAAAAATTGCCTATCACTCTCTACCCTTATCTATCTAACTTACCTACTTTGTCTCCAATCCAAAAAAAAAATTTACACCTATCCTATATCCCTATCCTATTCCTAACTCTCACCTAATTCTATAAACTGAAATTATCCCTAACTTCATCCTACTTATCCATCTTATCCTATATACATCCTATATACCTATCCTATTCCTAACTTTTTAACTAATCTTCACTATACTTTACTTCCCCCTACCTAATCCTATATACCTATCCTACCCTTACTCTATTCCTAACTCTCCACTAATCTTCTATGAAATATCTACACTTAACCTATCTTATTTTCTTCCTACATTTACTCTTTATTCTCATCCTAAACCTATTCCTAATTATCTCCCATATTTATCCTATACCTAGCTTTATTTTCTATAACCACTTACTTCTACTCTTTTATATACACCTATATCTACTCTCTATTCTATATCTATACTAAAATTCACCTATCTCTATCCTTAGTTCATCAAGTTATTTAAATCTAACTCTCTTTTTGACCCTCCAAGTCTTTCTTCTCACCATCCTAACACTCTTCATCCTTATCTCTCCCCCTTCTATATCTATACTTATCATTCCTATTATCTCACATACAATAAACTTATTATCCTTACTCTTAAATATTACTTCTTCTTCAGTCCCTAAACTTGCCTGTTTCTTATTTATTATTATTTTCTTTTCTGCCGACAAACCAAACGATACTACTTTAAAATTATCGATTTTTCCCTCTACGGAAACTCCCATGTACCTTCTAGAATGCTTGTGTAATGGAATCCGCCAGAATGAATTCCTTAAATCTACTTTATTAAAAACAACTTTGCCACTTAACCTCATCAAAAATAATTCTGCCTTCACCTGCTCCCGATATGCTGCTGTTGCTTCTACCCCCACTAATTCTGCATGTTTTTGTAGTAAAGCTTGAACCTCTACTATCCTATCCTCTGGACATCTTATTGTGTTGATCTGTTTACCTTCATCATCCTCTACCTCTACTACATTAATATTCAACCCCGTGTCATCCTCTGTGACTTCATAACTGCCCTTCCATGGCACTACCCTATCATTAATCCTTACTACCTTCCTTTCCATATCTATCAAAACCCTAACTTCATCATACAGTCAACACCTAAAATGCTCTGAAACTTCAGTCCAGGTACAATTACAAACTCCTGTTCACAGCTTAAACCTCCTATATCTATCCTAAGCACCACAACACTATTTACTACAGCAAACTTCTTTTTATTTGAGCTACTAAATGGCTACGCTTTATAGGCATAATTCTATCACAAACCTTATCCCTAATTTTGCTGACGAATTCCTCTGATATTAAACTCGCCTCTGCCCCTGTATCAAGTAATACTTCTACATTATTCTCAAAATTTCTAAATTAATAATTGGCAAACATGATTTTCCTCAGTTTCTGGCTCTACTTCCTCCTCAATTTTGAAAAATTCACGTGGATGTTCATATACATTTACACTGAAATCTAGTGGTCTGTCGCGTTCTAAAAATCCTGTCCAGGTCTGTTTTCCCTACTCGGTCCTGGTCTAGCCGTCACCTCAGCGTACGTCCTAGGCGTATCCACTCGTTCCGTGTCTGTATTAGCAGTCCCGCTCATGTCTGGTGAACTATTCATTCTGGTAGGTCCCGGTCTCGGTGCAGGTCCCCTTCCTAAACTATTACTCCTAACGTATGGTCGTCTCTGTTCCCAATTCTGTCGCTGGTATCCGTAATTATTCCCCCTTCTAGCATAGTTGTCCCTTCTATTGTCAAACCTAACTGTGTTGATCTGTCTTTCCCTATTATCCCGAGGTCGTCCACTACTTACGTCGTCGTACCTCTGCAGGTATTCCAAAACATTTCTCTGTCCACTATGTTCTGTAGTGCTACGTGCTGTCTTATTTCTACCTCGAAGTGTCGTGATAAATACTTAATAATTTGTCGGTCCGTCAGTGGTGGGTTCAGTTGCTTTGCTATGCTATACTTGCGTATAGCATATTGCTCTACTTCCTGAAAATTCTCCTTAAATTTCCTGTGATTAAGTCGTCTCGTACCTGGTCTTGTTTGTGGTCACTCCAGTAGTGCTTTAAAAATCTGTCTTCAAAGTCCGTGTAAGTGTCTATGTCCTGTTCTACTAAATTGTACCATGCTTCCGCGTTGTCCTTTAATAAAGCCTTTATCGTATTCAGTTTAGTCTGTTCATCAAATAAATTTCCCACTAGATTTCTTACACTATTAATAAAAATTTGTGGATTTACCCTGTTATCGCCATAAAACTTCATGTGTTGGTCCAATGATACTCCACCTGTATAAAATCTGGGACCATCCCCCCGTTAAATTTGACATGTTGTATTTGATACTACTAACTTCGCGTTCTACCCTGCCTAACTGATCCCTACATAAGTCCGTCACTTCAGTCATTTTTACATTAATCTCTTCTTCACAAAAAATGCGTACTTCGGACCTTAAATGTCCCATTTCCTGTCGAAGACCTGTAATATCACGCTCATTTTTTTCAACCCTATTTTCTACTTCCCCCAATTTCACGGTAAGACTATCTTTAAATTCTGTAAATTCTTTAGTATTTTGTTCAATTTTCCCGCTTATCTGCTCTAATTTTCGGTTGGACTCCTCCCTAGCTCTATTAGATTCATCGCTTAGCAGTTCTAATTTTCTGTTGACCTCCTCGCTCTACTCGATTCTTCTCTAGCTAATCGCATTTCCTCTAACATTCTCATCATTAACTCATTTCCTTGATCCCCTGATTCCGTCCTCGACTGATCTCTACTGCCTCCAGCTTCTTCCATTTTAGAATTTTTCTCACACAATGCACTATCGTCACTTCCAATTTCCACTCCTTGACTCCTTAACCACTCCTTTCTCTGCATACGTTCAAATCACTCTCTCACACTCTAAAATACTCTTAAATTTATCCACAAACAGAAACTCTCTCTCTCAGATCGCCAGTTTCCTGGAATAAAGTAACAAAAATTTTATTTGGAACTCGAGGCCTCACGTTGTGGTCGCCATAAACTGCTGTGATATACTCCTTTGAATGCGGGAACTGGGTCCTTTCAACAAAAAAATTCTAGTCCCACCGATTGGGCGTCATAAACTGCTGTGATCCTGGTTTCGCTTCAGGTGCTCACCTAATTTTATAAACCTCCTCATTCATAAAATTAAACAACACATTCCTACCACAAACATCAACGTTAACTCTATTTACATCAATATTCAGAATACATTAAATTTTCAAATTAAATTTCAGCATAAAATTCAGTTTTAAAAAGAATTTCAAGATTAATTTTATTATCACTTTAACGTGCATCCAGAATTAAAGTCCTTGTAGGATGCCTACTAATTAATATAACAATATATGCAGAGTAAAAAGGGAGCATCTACCACCCCTTTACGTTAATTAACCAGGTTCGTCTAATTGAGCTCAAAGACATACCTAAAATTTCATCATAATCCAGAACATCAATACTAAATACCCCTTTCTACTTATACAAGCAAATTTCATCTTAACATTAAAATTTTATGGTTAGTACAATTTCACTAATGTCCATTTAAAGTAAATCAATTATCAAGTAATTCAACACACACAAAAAATGTCAAACAAAATAGTATAATAAAGTTATTCAACACACACCAAAATGTCAAACAAAATAGTATAATTTACCTGAAGGTTACTGTCCTCGTAGCTTTAATGTACATCGTCCCTTTAGTTAATCACACCATTCCAACAGGATTATATTTACGGCTTCTAATTCTCAACGCTTTTAAAATTTTCTCCATCACCATTTATTTAAAGTTGTTTCTGGGCTTTTCCGGAACTCATCTGTGTATATCTGACCCTTGTTTCGTGGATCCAGACACGTATTTGAACCATTTAATTATTAGCACCCCCGAAAAATAGCAAAGAAATTCATGCGTCTTTCACCAATATACGCCAAAACTGCCTACTTTTGTGTATACATTTGTCGTTGTAAATTTTGCTAATTGGTACAGTGATACGAAATTTTATTACCTTGTATCTAAGTGCACTGAAGTACATTCATGTTAGCACGTACAGAATAAACTGTTTTACATCACCAAAATATAAGAGCAAACTTTAAATTATTCTATCACACTAAAAAAACACTGTTTAACGCGTTGAATCAAGTCGCAGATGTAAGAGAGCTTTTAACGCATCGAATAGTCAAAAGTCTAAGAGGCCTTGTTTATATTCACCTCGGTATATATAGCAAAAAGCCTGTCTGTCGGTCTGTTCTCCAAAACGGGTAATTCTAAAGAATTTCTCATGCCATGTTCCCAGTCCGTCGCTCGCGCGTCGGTTGTTACGAATTTTTCACTCGCCCCATTTAACTCAGAAATTCTCACACGGCACGCAAACATGTCCGAGAAAAGCTAATTAATTTTGTACAGAAATCGTTGTTTCTACCTCTGATATTTGCATCCTATTTTCAACCAATCGTGACCCTCGTGACGTTGCTTAAATCACGCCTTTTACTATATGTGTCTTTGCTTGACGCATTTTCTCTTTCCTTTTCTAACCTGTTCGTATTGGTGCAAATTGATATTCTTTATTATCGATTATATTTTAGTCCATGTGGACTATCTGGGTTTAATAACCCCGTATCGCACCTTCTCGTGAATATTAAGCCACGGTTTCTTCAAGATTCTTTGAAACCATTTGTTATCTACCCAATTTTCGCAGTACGTGATATTTAAACTACGCAGGTGTTCAAAATAATATTAATTCTCAGAGCTTTATTTTCTGGTATTATAATCTTGGATTTTCACACTTTTATGCTTATTATTAATAATGGTTTAATTAACTCCAATTAAAATTGACTTCTATCCTTTCATTTTTAGCGAATACAAGTTAACTATTAATTATTATGTGTACACTTTGTTTTACTACTGGTTACTTAAAATAGGGTTAATTAATATAAATTTTGCACGTAATTTCCATTTGTTTAGGAATAATTACATTACCCGTAGAGCTTGTTAATACTGTTTCTTTTGATATAAAGCGTCTTGTACATGATTTTAAATTTCTTATTTTTACTGAAACTAATAACCTTTTTATGCTTCACGGTTTTAATAAAGCGTACCTCTTCCCAAAGCTTCTACACGGTGATTAAAATTATTTGATGTGATTATTTAATTTTCTACCCTGGTCTAAATATGAGTAATATATATATATATATATATATATATATATATATATATATGTGGCCTTAACGTTAGACGTCAATAAACGTTGTTGTGGATCGAAGAGTTTCAATAAAAAACGAATATTATAAATTTTGCCCGTTGTCTAATTATTTTTGGTCAGCTCTCTTCAAAATAAAACACTTGAATCAGATATCAGTTTTATAATGGTACGAAATATTTTTTACAAGCAATTTTCCAAATCCTAATTAATACATCCACAACAGATTTTCTCTAACAAACAATATCTTGCATATAACATTTAGGCAAACTGCTTTCTTTCAACACAAACTGTAAATATTAAAAATAGAGTCTAAAACTGCCACAACAGCCTTCTTTGCAATATGAACAAAATCTTAAATCTAACTTCTGAATAATCACTCACCTACGCTAAAAACAAAGTCCAAAGAATCTCCTTTTTATAATTAGGATTATCACTCACAAATCTTAATCTTTTAATTTTTATTAACAAATAACTCCTTAATTAAATCTTATTATGTACAAAATTTGTCTAGATATGTCGGATAATTCAATATCTACCCATATAAAATCGGTTTTATACATTTACTAGCGGACACCTCACCGTACGCTGCCACCATCCAAATTAAATTATCGCTTGTACCTACAACTTTCACACAAAGACTTGTACGCAAAACAAAAACATCTTGTCATATAACCTAAGTAATTAATAGATATGGGCATTATTTAAATTTTGAACAATATAATTTTATTTTACCATGAAAAATATGTTTCTTGTTGTTCTGTTCTCTACGTAACTCTCAACTACTACACCAAAATCGCTCAAGTTGTTTTACAAAGTACACCTTTCTATGCAAATTGCTTCATATAACTTATAACAAACCATTCCCATGTCATATGCTTCATCTCAGTTAAATTTTAATTCTTTATTTCCATTTTTAAAAGAATTACAATTATCTACTTTTTTCTGAGTTACAATAAACTTTTAACGTCGTCAATAAAATCGTCTCTCTACTATAATAACTTCCGTAACCAAATACCACTTATTATCAGATTAATATGGTAATATTTGAATAGCAACTGACTCGTCTTCTTAGCTTTCATTGGGTTTTATAAGGCGAGTACTTATGACGTAAACATCTAAATCCTTTTGTAGTATTTCCGAATCTTCTAATTGTTTTTCTCTCAAAGCTGTATGATACAATATTCAAAGATTTGTCGTTTTAACAACCTCGAGTTATCATATAATTTATGTCGTTTATCTATCTTCAAGATTTATTGCTGTAACCAGCTTTATTGTATCTTATCATTGGACGATGTTGTTTATCTTTGTTTTATTTTAGTATTTGATGTCAATAAAACACGTTTATAGAAATCCAATCTTTTCAATTGAAACACGTTTCTTCGTTAGGAAATTAAAATTCATTTTAAATTTAATCAATGCGTTTTCATTAAAATGCTACCAAATGTTTGTTTATTAAATGAAATCAAATTAAAGTATTATACTCGCAACCTTACATAAATTAAGCACTTAAATTCTTTTTAAACAACACGAACCTTTTATTAATTGCAAACAGAATATCTTTTAGAATAATCACGTATTTACACAATTAAGTACTTTGATTACAAAAATGTTATTAACGTTATTAAATTATTTAATTAAGAATAAAACTCTTTAAAAAACTCCTTCCTACACGCAGAATATAGTAACAAAACATTATATTTTCGTCATTAGATTTATTTAATAAGAATGAAAATCCCTTTATTCACGTACCTATGCATTTATACTCCATCTACTGAGTGTTTTCCCAAATAATCTTCTCTAAATGAACAAATATCTATAAACTTGGGTTTTCTTAAATTTCCTAGGACTTACGGCGTTGGATTTTTATGAGAGAGATGCAGGTTCAAATCCTGTCCAAGGCCTTATATTTTCCTTCTTTCAATTACTAGCTCGATTTGAAATGATCATTTGGGCTTTACTTAAAAAGTCTAAGTTATTATTTCATCTTATTAATTTCAATACGTAAGTATTTATCAACTTACCTTGTGTAAAAACTAATTATATATATATATATATATATATATATATATATATATATATACATGTGTGTATGTGTGTAAATGTTGATGTGATTAGAGGTTACAGAGGTCATAGGGAGATCATATTGCATCATCTCATAAACATCTGGAGTCATAAATTTGAGAAAAATCGAGAAAATTCAAATTGTGCATATATTTATTTGTATAGAAAACGTATTCGTAAAATGACAGTATAAAATGGATCAATGCGTGAAAATCGTGAAAAAAAAGTTTTTCAGATAAGAATAACAGTATTTATTATGTTCTACGCATAAACAAGCGTGTTTCACATTCAGATTTTATAATAAAGGCATTGTATTTAAAGAAGTGCTCGATCTTATGTAAAATCGAATATTATAAAAGTTTTGATAATAATTGGTCACGTTCAAATACGTAAAAATTCTAAGAAGAATTTACAGATAATTTTTGCCGCATGCATAAAATAATCATAAATGCATTTAACTACTTAATTTTCGTGTAGTAGCAAAGGAATGAGCGTTACTTGAAAAGCGCAATGAATAGGTTTAAGAACCTATGTTTTAGAAAACATGAGTAATCGACGTGAATAATCCGGAGCAACAATAAACTGTAGATAACCAGGAACTTAAAATTCATGAAAGCGATAAAATGAGACAGGTAAACGATATCGTCCAATTATAATATAACCTAAGACTGGTGAATACAGTAAATTTTCGAAAGTTGACACAGACGTGTAATACACGACTTCTGGAACAAACCACTTCGAGGGTTTACCAAAAGCTGGAACGTCTAGTTGTAACGTCAGAAGAGGCTCGCTTTTAAAAACCAATAAATGTTAAATAGAAAGACAGCCTTCTTAAAGATCTCCATTCTGATCGACTACTACAAGTTTTAAATGTTTACATATTTTGGGTCAGATAATCAATTTTAATAATTTATTATTTCACTATAAAGTGATTTTTATGATAAACATAACATGGCAAGTATATTAAGCGCTATAACCTAAGATGGAAATTTTTATATAAAATTAAAAAACTTTAAGTACCGATAGCTTCCAGAATAAATTTATTACTTCACTAAGATGACAGTTTAGTCCTTTTGAAATTTTAATGTAGCAATATTAGTAATAAAGTACAACCTTAAGGAGCGAAGTATTTTCCCCATATATTTAAATTAATACAATTTTTCGTTATAGGTCATCTACCTCGCATACACAAAGCATCAGCTGTGAGCTTCGATGCCATAGCACGTAACACTATGCGAACAAGCAATTATAGTTGAAAAGGTTTAAGGACGTAAAAATTTTCCATTATTGTATTTTGTTCTCTTCAGGACGATTTTCGACCTGCATATAACTTAAAAATGAAAATTTTCAGTAATTTTGACCAAAATTAAACAATTGCTGCGTGCGAATAATCAGTGTATGTATGTACAGAACGTCATTAGTAAATGGGTTGAAAAGTGATATGATGACCACCCCGTAGTTTTCTATTAGTTATGTCATAGTCAACGAGCCAAAGAGAAATATACTTCTCTGATTATTTTATCTTTCAGCAGCTCCATTCTGGAGAAATACCTGATCGGGTAATTTTTATAAGTTGGCTTAAATCTGTTGTGTTTAGTTGACGTTAATGACCTAAATAAAATTTACACTTCCACGGAGATGTAACAGTAATAATGCAACAGTTAGCTTGCAGTGGCAAGGGTGAGTTTAATAAAAACAAAAGTAAATCTGTTAGGGCTATATCAACTTTAATACATTCACATGTCTGGAAAAATGTCTGAACTTTTTGTCTAATATAATTTTGTTGACCGTCAACCTTGAAAATTTCAATCTCGCTAGACGATGAGTGTTCTAAGAGATGATATTAAATGGTTCTTAACTTCCTGCAATACAAGTTGGTTGAAACTTATAGACATTTGCTTTTCTTCGCCTACTTATTTAAAATATACACAATCTATAAAAAAGATGCCAAACTGTTTTCTTAACCTATATTAAAACATAAATATCTTAGTAAAGGAACGAACTGATTAAATTAACTATGCCTATTTGGTCAAATATGCGTGTAAAAAGAGTAAATTTACTAATTATAAGTATTCCAGCCACACTAAATGGGTACCTATAAGTTTATGTAACTACAATCGTGGTGTTATTCCTGGTTACAATTCGCCTTTAATCAAGCGTGCACCAACGTACAAGTCCTCTTATTAAAAAAATAGTTTTATGGTCGAAATGTTTTGGTGCGTGAGAATAATTATTGGTATGTTCAAACTGTGCATTTAATACTACATCTGCGTCGTTGGCTGGGTCAGTACAGCTTAAATTGTATATTATTTTATGGGTTTCTGTCGGTTTAAGTGATTTACAATGATTTCGGTGTCTGCAATGCGTGAGAATGTCTACGTAGGATAATTATTTATTGAAAGATATGTCGACGTTTTTCTAATTTAATATTCAACATTTGAATTCCGTTTTATTACTAGTTGTAAAAGAATCTACTAGGCAATTTCCTTTTTATTTCGGTATTTGACTTTAATATTATAAATTTTCTTATAGATTTTATTATGCCCAATAAAAGTTGTTAGAAGCTTCAATACTCAAAAACAGCTTAGAAGAGCTATTCAAATTAACATAAATAACTGATAATTTAAAGAGGTTATTAAAACTGTTCTCGATGCACACCACACTTAAGAATACATTATCAAAAGTTACAACTTAAAAGTTATATACATTTTTCCACTATATTTATAGATTGTTAATTTGGCACGCTTTAGACTAACCGGTTGAATTGGTACGTAAATAATGTCAATCATGTCTCTAGCTGATCAGTTTAATTTTAGAAACATAAGTGTTGGTTAAATAACAACAGTAGATTAATGCTATTAGACTGGCGACAGAAATTATTAATAGCGCAGTGAAAAGTCAAACAATAAAAAATAAAATATTTTAAAGGTAAAATTTTGATATTTAAAATTATATAAATATTTTAAGAACACTAAATTATTTGTTAATATTAGAAAATCGATATTTTTTCCAAAATCCTCCTGCAAACTGTTACGTTTGATACGTAATGTAGCCAGAATGTTAAAAAATTAAAGAAATTGTGTATTGTAGTATAACCCTACAAGTTGAATAAATTATTGAATGACCTTCAACTGTATCATTAATTTGCATGCTTATACATGCAAATAATAAGATAGTATCATGAAAGTTCTGTTTAATGGATTTTTGAAACAAGTTTCCGGTAATATAATCAATTTCTGTATATTCTAAAGAATAAATTACATTTAATTAGTCGTAAAACCCAGTCCGGAGAAACTCTAAAACAACCCATAGGTATTAAAAATACAAATAAAATATCACCTGTTAAATTCATCTTATAAGGTGTACTGATATTATACGTTTCTCAATTGTAAAAGATTAATATTACTAAGAAGAGATTACATCTTTATAAAACAAGGTTGTAAGTGCTTCATGTCCCTAGCATTCCAAAAGGACTATTTTGAGAATGTAAATAACTAAATTATTTTATAATTTTGTCCTTGAAAGATTTTTTTATAAAATCTGTTATATGTGAAATTGCGCTAATGACTTTCTAAGTTACTTTATCATGGAAACGTAACAGAACAATTATGCCAGCTAGTGACGATGAGGTGGATTCAATCATAACAAAAGAAATTCTTAGAGGGCTATACAACTTTAGCATGTGCACCTACCTAGAAATGGTCTCTGAACGCTCAATTCAATAATAAAATGTTGACCGTCAACCAACCTGGATACTGATCACATAACAGAAAGTTATTGGAAAGAGGGTTCCATCAGCCTGCCCATTTCAAATGTAATCTTTCAGGTAATCTACTGAGATGGACAGTTTAATGGAACCCTGTTTCCAATTACTTTCTTTTACTGCTTTTCACCTAACCACATTGAATAAAAGTACTCCACCCTAGTTATTTTTACCTATATTGAATTATGAATTTTTCATAACCAACACAAATAAACTAAACTCTACCCTGAGTCATCAACTTGCGTATACCTAAAAAAAAGAACATGTTACACTTATTTCAGTTTAAGTATTCAAGTTGGATGTATATGTAAATGTTTTGAATACAATTACGATACTGGTTTTTGGTTATATTACGCTTTTATTAAGTGATCACTCACGTATATGTCTGATTATCAATACCTCTTTATGCCAACAATAAAATACATAACAACAAAACATGCAGTGGTGAAAGGTTTGAATTTTTATCACTTAAAGTTTTTTCAGAGTACAGGGTTCAACCACCCTGTTTAAAGCAAGACAAACTTTAGTCTCCAGGATCTAACTAGTATTGACAAAACATTTACTGTGTAAACACTTACCAGTTAACAGTAAATTATACGATTCTGTAAATCGCCTGTGTGTTCGAGATTTTTATTCACTGGTAAACTCGGATTTATAACATCACCGTGATGCAGAATACCGCCTAAAAACAAACATCCACCTTTCCAAAGTCCGCACTAAAACTTGCGGTATCCTCCAAAGACTCCTCCATGCCCTATCTAAATTAATCCACGCAACCATGCAAACAAGATGTTTAATTCTCAAACAAACTATAATTCCGATTATTCGATATGCAGAGGACTCCTTGCTTCCTTTGACTCCCCGATCCTCTAGACGAACTCTGAACAGCATTATTAGACCATTCCTACTCTATACCTCCAGAGCCTACAGAATTATCTCCACTTCAGCCCTGTATACCTTGCTTTTAATCCCACCAATTGAGATCCAACTCCATTCTGCTTTACAAATTTGAAACCTAAAAATAACTTATCTATCATCCTCCATGACAGAATCCTATCACCAGAAGATCACCGCAACCTTCCGAAAATGAAAAGCAAATCCCAAATCCACAACTTCCTTTTGTACCCATGGCAAGAACTATGGTCCCTCTTTTTCACCAGCAGATATACCTTTCACATTCTTCCAAATATCATAGACATCCCACTTTACATCGCCTTCTCTAGCCTATCCACCGTCCAGTTCCTATCTGGCCAAAAATTACACCAATTCCGCATAAGACTATCCCTATTTAGTCCTTGCCAATCCCCAGAAGCTCCCATGCACCTCATGTACTCCTGCGTACATTCCAACTTTAATCTGAATTGTAAATTCCTTGATCCATTCGCTCCCATCTCGAAAATAAGATTCCTGGTTTTGAATCATCCCCATGCTTTAAACCACTTCTTCAACAAAATCCTACAGACAAAACCACACATTTACTTTCTTCGAGACTAAAATACACAGAGCACTAACTCACCTATATTCCCGACCGACAAATTTAAAGCTCTAGTTTCCACACCTACAGTACACCACCATGTGCTTCTCAGACAATAAGCGCAGGGACACAAAGCGCCAACTCTAGAACCAAACTAAATTACAAATTTGAATTTGTTTTATTTTGTTACATTCTCATTATACAAATGAACACATTTACCTAGAAATGTACAGCTAGGAAGAGTTTCAGACCCAGGTGTAGCTCCTAATAAATTTATGATGATGATAACGACGAATCATTTATTAGGTGTTGCCTTAGATAAATTAGTGAATGGTTTATATTATATTATCTGTAATTTTATACGAAAAGTTAGGCAACACATCGTTTTTAGGTCCTTGAATTTAAAGTATATTCCTGGTCGCGTACTTTAGACACGGGTTGTTTGAGAGCACTCCGACCGGTCGTTGCACGGAACCGGACGTTAATAAGGTTACCAACGGATTTTACAACATAAGTTCAATGCATTGAGTCTAATGTTTTTCTTATCTGCACATAGATGTTTACAAGCGACGTTGCGATCGAAATAAAATGATTATTGTACCTACTTTCATGACTTAAAAAGTATAAGTAGAAGGGCTTTCTGTTGGATGTGATGGAACAAAGCAATCAACACGTTATGAAAGCAAGCAAGAAGCATTAATGTATAGCGATTTAATAAGAATCAGAACTCAGGTTAATACAGGAATAAATCAACATAACGTACAACTTAAATATAATGCATGTATACAATAGTTATGATTGTAAAACATTATACATCGTGTTAGTTGCACGTCTGTTGTATATTATGGTCACGACGGAACTCAACTACCCCTGCCTACCGGCGATTCGCAGCACGAGCCCGGCACTTTAGTGGCGTAACCTGCGCGTGGGATATCACAACCACTAGCGTTATTACTAACACTTTCCGTTATAAAAATGCGTTTTGTTTCGAAGTCTGTTGCGCGATATAGTTTGATCTAAGTTTTCTAAAGTTACGATTCGGGTTGTGGGTTTTTCATAAGTTGGTTCTTTGTTGGTGTAAATTAGAAATATGCAATCTCCATTAATAAGGTGGCAATCCTAATACGTAGAAGTAAACAACACATTTTGAATTGGAAATAAATAAATTCAGTTACTACTAATGTAAATTGCGATCCGGCAGATGTCCACTACAAAAAACTGCTGCATCCCAACCGGAACGTCATACAAAGCTGTAACATTTGCTAATATTTTTCTGCATCGTTTGATGATTTCCATTAAGAGGTAAATTGGGTCTGACTTCTCTTGGTTAAGCTTTTAATGTTACTCATCGTGCAATCAAAGGTGCTACGGTGTGGAAATTGAATTTACTTTACTTCAATCGTCGGAAATGTTGCGAGGAGAGTTTTTATTGGTTGAGTATTAATTATATAATAAAATACGCATTAACTGACTGTAGTTACCCTATTATTTAGGTGACGCTATAATATAATTCTGTACTACTACGGCTAAAATGCAGTTTAGCTGATAGAGGACTTTTCTTAAGTGTTACCGTCCAGTAGTACATTAATTTTTGTAGTTAGTTTTAAGAAGTTGTGGACACCAGGAGGTATCTAATTATATGAATTGCTTTTTCTGAACGAATATTTTATATATAAAGGTTTTTAATAATTGGATTGCAAACAATTCACTACATATTTCTTTTTAATGCTTGCTTTATGTAAATATGAGAATTGAAGTTAAAAATTAGTTCTAGGTAATTAAAGAAGGTATAAATTGTTTTTGAGTAGATATTTTTTTGTACTATGTAAGTCTTTCAGGATCTTTTTTTGGTAAATGTTATTTTCTACGCGGGTTGTTGTACTTTTTGAACCATGTCTTTTTACTTGAGGTTTTTGTAAGTGTTGTTTTTTTGGTATAATTTTTTTCAACTAAAGGTTTCATAAATAAAATTTCTTTAATGAGGTTTCTTCTTTCTTTCTGAACCATCGTACGGCATTATTTTTTTGGATTCCATTCTTCCTTTTCTGTTGCGTTACTCGGTGCGGGTTAATAGTTTTGCTTACTTTACTTTTTCATTCTTTTCTGCACGAAATACCGTAATAAACAATTTTATTTTAAGAAAATCCCCAATTTCAACTATTCACATCGTTCGTGTGAGTTGCACCGAACTTGCGGTTAGGGTCAAGGGTTTCTTGGTATATGGGAAAATACGTTTTTACACGGTCTGTTTATTAACACATCTGTGTCACTGGGGCTGGTTTCTACGCATTTAAATTATTTTACCTATAGATCAACATATGCATAATTGTTGTGTGAATGTTACACCTCCGTGACAAATACGATTTTTTCAAAAATCTTTTACACTAAACCGCTAAAGGTTTTCTGTCTTTACGTAATATGATCCTAGTTATTACTTAATTTTAAAAATAAAAAGTTTCATAACCTTCTTTGCTCTTAACTATCCTTATCTATATTCACAAAAACTAAACCATATTCCAATGCATAATCCTTAAACGAAATTTAACTAAGTACATAAGATATTGTGTTTATATATGTAAGTCGACTAAATCAGTAGTCAATCAAGTGTTTGTCCTCATGTTCATTATAAATAACATCCGGTTTGAAAACTTTTACGCGCCAGACAGCTCAGGATTAACCTGTGTCAGCCACTAATTCATACATATTTGGCGAAACTTTATTTATAATGGTAAATGACCAGTCCATTTTTTCTTACAATCACTCAAAACAATTTGTTGAAAAAATCTTTCAAAAAAATTTTTATATTCTGTTCTACTAACTAAATTTACAAAAGTAACTAACACAAAAATAACCAAACGATTAAAAATTTAAAAAACCCTAAAATTAGTAATAACGACCCCATAGAAAATGTCTCATGATTGGGTACAAATTTTTTGTGTTGTGTGGAAATAGCGCTATTGACTTTTCAAGTTATTTTGTTAAGAAAATTTAACAGAACGATTATTTCTGCTAGCTTAGTGGATTCAATGATAACATAAGAAATTGTTTTAGGAGTATACAAATTTAACACGTGCACCTACTTGGAAAGGGTCTCTGAACATTAGGTTCAATAATAAAATGTTGCCCATCAACCTACTTCACACTAATCTTATAACCTCGAATAGCCGGTGAGTAATCTACTAAAGGATTGCTTCTGAGACGGACAGGCTGATGGAACCCTGTTTCCAATGACTTTCTTTTACTGCTTTTAACCTATGCACAAATAATAAAAATACTCCACGTTAGCTATTTTAATCTGTATTGAAACATGAATATGGTACAACCAGCACAAATAAAGCAAACTTTACACTGAGTGGGCAAAATTGCATATAACTAAAAAGAAAAAAACGTCTTAAATTTATTTCAGTTTGAGTATCAAACAAACGGGATGTATATGTAAATGTTTTAAATACAATTGCGGTGTTGATTTTTGGATACATTACGTTTGTAATTAAGCGTACACCCACGTGCATGTCTGAATATCAATATCTCTTTGTACCAACAATACAATATACAGCTACAAGACATACTGCAGAAGAAAGAATTTCAATCACTTACAGCTTTTTTCTAAGCACAAGGTTCAGCGACCCTGTGTAAAGCAAGACAAACTTTAGTTTCCAGTATCAAATTAGTGTTAACAAAGCATTTACTGTGCAAACCTTCACCAGGTAACCGTAAATTATATGATACCGCAAATCGCCTGTGTTCGAGACTTTTATGCACTGGCAAACCGGAATTTATAACATCACCGATGCGCGGATTATTGTGATCGTTTTATGTTGTTGACAGAAACAGCAAGCTTATCTTCAACGATTTGACTGCAAGTGCGTAAATTATTTGAATTTCTTTCCATTATGCGATGGCGGTATTTATAAGCTATTTATTTTAACAAATCTTTAATTTTAACTATTCACACGGTTCGTGTGAGTTGCATTGAACTTGCGATTAGGGTCATGGGTCTCTTGGTGCGTGTAGTGGTATTTTCACACTAACACAGCTGCGTTTGATCTCCACGCATTTAGATTACTTTATTTTATAAATTTCTGGTTGTTAAGTAATTTATAGTGATTCTGTCACCTTGGCAATGCATGAGAATATTTTCCATTTTCGCTGGTAAAATGAAATGTGTTGAAGTTTGTCGAATTGGGTATGTTTATAACAAAGTCTTGGTTTTCAAATGCATGTTGTGAAAGATTGTACTACGTACTTTCTTGTTTATTTCGGTATTACATTTTAATAACAATCCTATCAATAAATTGTAAATTATTCGTACATTTTCTTACTTCGGTTCCTAAACCAGCTAAAATTAATAAATATTTTCCTATAGACCAATGTATGCATAATTATTGCAAGAACATTACAAAGTATAAAAATTTAGAAAGTTTTGATAATAAAGTATAAGGTATGGATTTCTGGAAACTTCTGAAAATTTTTTAATAATCTTTCCAGAAAAATATAAAGCTACAGTTTTTAATAAAAAAAAGGTTTTTCAACTATCACATCAGATAGCTCTTCAAAAATGCATTGATGCATGCATGCATAGTGGTGATCCGTACTTATCCTAAAAGTGAAATACAAATAAGTGTTTAGTAAAAGTTTATGATATCAATATATCATCGCTAAACCCGGAGATCCTGGTGCCATAAAACTTTAACTTTGTTACCAATTGTATCGCGTTCGCTTTACTTTAGATACCAATAAGACAAAAAGTAAAAGTTAATTTTGGATGAAAAGAATAAATGCAGACATAATTTCTTTTAAAATACATTGTGAAATATAATAGCTAAGGATAGTGACTTATTTAAAAACCGTAGATGAAAACAGAGCTAAATGTTACGTATTATGTACCGAGTAACAAAGGCGCTAAATATACGTTTTTCATGAAAAGGTAATTCAATAGATCGCTTTTGCCTGTCTCGATAATTAAGGACATGTGAAATATCAATTGCAACAGTAATTTATTTTGTAACGTTACCGCGTTATTTTAAGTAAGCGTACTTTATGCATCAAAAACTTCTAGAGTAACTAATGGCTAAATAGTAATAAGATTGGCAATATTTATGTTTTTACATAATTACATCCTACTTATCTGGGAATGCTTTCCATACATTCCATTAAAAATGATTAATTGTAAAATGACATTCAAACGAAGAAAGGTAATGACTGCTTAAATTGTAATCGGATAGGATAAAATTAATTTTGTTACAAAATAACTAAACCATCTATAGACAGCAGGTGAGCTAAGTGAAACTCATAAAGGTCAGCTAACGATAGAAGTAGACAGAATAACAATACAAACGAATATAATATTAATTTTTTACAAAATAACCACTGCGGAAAATATGCGATCGTAGGATAGACACATGACCAGTAGTAACTAAAAACAGTGGGAAAATATGTGTCTTACGTGTGATCGACATAGATGACTGTGAAATATTGAGATAACCCTCTGATAAAATTTAAAGTTTAAACTAACTGACACTGATTGGTAAACATGGCGTAGATTTACTAAATGTGGTTTATTCCCTTTGAGGTAGTTTGTTAAGTTTGATTTTTTTTTTATTGGACTACTGATCTACATAAGTAACAAATATTGAAATATTTATAGAACCTTCGACTTTCAACAAAACCTAATGTGGAACAAAAATATTATTTTTCAGAAATAAAACTAAAATGTTATTTTAAAGAAACAGAATTGCAATGTAATTTATTTAAAGAAAGGGCATGCTAATGCTTTTGATTTTCGCACTCGTATAGTTTTTAGTGGTTATACATTTTGATTTCCGCTAATGTACACTTAAATTAATTTTGAAATCTTTAAGATAATTGTTATTTTGATTTGTCTCTTTAATTTGAGGTGACCTAAGGCATGTATATTATTTTTTATTTTGGAAGTGCTAAAATAAATTTAATTGAGGTCACAACATCTAATTAAAAGTAAACAAAGGTGTTTATGTTTGTTATTATTAGGATTCTGATCTTCAGTTAAAAACGAATACCTTTTATGCTGAAGTAGAAAAAGTGTCCTCAATTTATGCGGTGTTATGTTGTGAATTTACAGGTACAGTTCCATAAAGCAGTTTCTGCGAGAGGTTGCAGAGGCCCAAAGTAAATAAAGTATGGTAAATTAACCATGTGTGTTGTTTGCGTTCCGAAAATTTCCGCGTCTTTCTTTGAGATAAATTCTATGCTCGGCTATTTAACTAGATGCGGTGGCGCTATCCCTTTTGTTTTTTTGACTCACGATTGTCTTATGCTTCCGCGGAATTTAATCACCCGGTTAGCTATATCCCGGAGGATTCTTATTTTCTAGAACTCTTTGTCACCATTCTTCTACACATATCCACACAAAACCTTCATAAAATTTTGAACGTTAATTTTCTAACTAGTTACGTACAGTTTTGGCCCCCAGAATATCTAGCCAGTAATTCACAAAAATTCTGTGAGGTAACTTCACTACATTTAATTTCTATGCTTCACCGAAGGTACTACATTGGCCAGGAAGCGAGTTATTTTACTTGGAAGATTTTGAATTTTGCCAAACCCTTGCTATTGTTAGGCATCTTTAACGTGCGTGACAACATTCACACATGGGCGCAATATTTTCCCCCTCATCCGAACAAGGGATTTAAACCCGAGACCTTGGACATAGTAGTCACACGCAAGTACTTTGCTAAAATTCTGTTTCGGTAAACTGTCGAAAACCTCGATCGAACTAATAAAAATTGTTGTCGACTAACTCAATGGCACTGGTGGTGTAAGTGTTTGAAGAGGATTCCAAAATGCTATCTGTTGTGTTTAGTTGACGTTAATGACCTAAATAAAATTTACACTTCCACGGAGATGTAACAGTAATAATGCAACAGTTAGCTTGCAGTGGCAAGGGTGAGTTTAATAAAACAAAAGTAAATCTGTTAGGGCTATATCAACTTTAATACATTCACATGTCTGGAAAAATGTCTGAACTTTTGTCTAATATAATTTTGTTGACCGTCAACCTTGAAAATTTCAATCTCGCTAGACGATGAGTGTTCTAAGAGATGATATTAAATGGTTCTTAACTTCCTGCAATACAAGTTGGTTGAAACTTATAGACATTTGCTTTTCTTCGCCTACTTATTTAAAATATACACAATCTATAAAAAAGATGCCAAACTGTTTTCTTAACCTATATTAAAACATAAATATCTTAGTAAAGGAACGAACTGATTAAATTAACTATGCCTATTTGGTCAAATATGCGTGTAAAAAGAGTAAATTTACTAATTATAAGTATCCAGCCACACTAAATGGGTACCTATAAGTTTATGTAACTACAATCGTGGTGTTATTCCTGGTTACAATTCGCCTTTAATCAAGCGTGCACCAACGTACAAGTCCTCTTATTAAAAAAATAGTTTTATGGTCGAAATGTTTTGGTGCGTGAGAATAATTATTGGTATGTTCAAACTGTGCATTTAATACTACATCTGCGTCGTTGGCTGGGTCAGTACAGCTTAAATTGTATATTATTTTATGGGTTTCTGTCGGTTTAAGTGATTTACAATGATTTCGGTGTCTGCAATGCGTGAGAATGTCTACGTAGGATAATTATTTATTGAAAGATATGTCGACGTTTTTCTAATTTAATATTCAACATTTGAATTCCGTTTTATTGCTAGTTGTAAAAGAATCTACTAGGCAATTTCCTTTTTATTTCGGTATTTGACTTTAATATTATAAATTTTCTTATAGATTTTATTATGCCCAATAAAAGTTGTTAGAAGCTTCAATACTCAAAAACAGCTTAGAAGAGCTATTCAAATTAACATAAATAACTGATAATTTAAAGAGGTTATTAAAACTGTTCTCGATGCACACCACACTTAAGAATACATTATCAAAAGTTACAACTTAAAAAGTTATATACATTTTTTCCACTATATTTATAGATTGTTAATTTGGCACGCTTTAGACTAACCGGTTGAATTGGTACGTAAATAATGTCAATCATGTCTCTAGCTGATCAGTTTAATTTTAGAAACATAAGTGTTGGTTAAATAACAACAGTAGATTAATGCTATTAGACTGGCGACAGAAATTATTAATAGCGCAGTGAAAAGTCAAACAATAAAAAATAAAATATTTTAAAGGTAAAATTTTGATATTTAAAATTATATAAATATTTTAAGAACACTAAATTATTTGTTAATATTAGAAAATCGATATTTTTTCCAAAATCCTCCTGCAAACTGTTACGTTTGATACGTAATGTAGCCAGAATGTTAAAAAATTAAAGAAATTGTGTATTGTAGTATAACCCTACAAGTTGAATAAATTATTGAATGACCTTCAACTGTATCATTAATTTGCATGCTTATACATGCAAATAATAAGATAGTATCATGAAAGTTCTGTTTAATGGATTTTTGAAACAAGTTTCCGGTAATATAATCAATTTCTGTATATTCTAAAGAATAAATTACATTTAATTAGTCGTAAAACCCAGTCCGGAGAAACTCTAAAACAACCCATAGGTATTAAAAATACAAATAAAATATCACCTGTTAAATTCATCTTATAAGGTGTACTGATATTATACGTTTCTCAATTGTAAAAGATTAATATTACTAAGAAGAGATTACATCTTTATAAAACAAGGTTGTAAGTGCTTCAAGTCCCTAGCATTCCAAAAGGACTATTTTGAGAATGTAAATAACTAAATTATTTTATAATTTTGTCCTTGAAAGATTTTTTTATAAAATCTGTTATATGTGAAATTGCGCTAATGACTTTCTAAGTTACTTTATCATGGAAACGTAACAAAACAATTATGCCAGCTAGTGACGATGAGGTGGATTCAATCATAACAAAAGGAATTCTTAGAGGGCTATACAACTTTAGCATGTGCACCTACCTAGAAATGGTCTCTGAACGCTCAATTCAATAATAAAATGTTGACCGTCAACCAACCTGGATACTGATCACATAACAGAAAGTTATTGGAAAGAGGGTTCCATCAGCCTGCCCATTTCAAATGTAATTTTTCAGGTAATCTACTGAGATGGACAGTTTAATGGAACCCTGTTTCCAATTACTTTCTTTACTGCTTTTCACCTAACCACATTGAATAAAAGTACTCCACCCTAGTTATTTTTACCTATATTGAATTATGAATTTTCATAACCAACACAAATAAACTAAACTCTACCCTGAGTCATCAACTTGCGTATACCTAAAAAGAACATGTTACACTTATTTCAGTTTAAGTATTCAAGTTGGATGTATATGTAAATGTTTTGAATACAATTACGATACTGGTTTTGGTTATATTACGCTTTTATTAAGTGATCACTCACGTATATGTCTGATTATCAATACCTCTTTATGCCAACAATAAAATACATAACAACAAAACATGCAGTGGTGAAAGGTTTGAATTTTTATCACTTAAAGTTTTTTCAGAGTACAGGGTTCAACCACCCTGTTTAAAGCAAGACAAACTTTAGTCTCCAGGATCTAACTAGTATTGACAAAACATTTACTGTGTAAACACTTACCAGTTAACAGTAAATTATACGATTCTGTAAATCGCCTGTGTGTTCGAGATTTTTATTCACTGGTAAACCCGGATTTATAACATCACCATGACGCGCAATACCGCCTAAAAACAAACATCCACCTTTTCAAACTCCGTACTAAAATTTGCAGTATACTCCAAAGACTCCACTATGCCATATCTAAATCAATCCACTTAGCCATGCAAACAATATGTTTAATCTTCAAACAAACTATAATTCCGATTATACGATATGCAGTAGACTCCTAGCTTCCTTTGACTCCCTCATCCTCTAGACGAACTCTGAACACCATTATTAGACCATTCTTACTCTATACCTCCAGAGCCTACAGAATTATCTCCACTTCAGCCCTGTATACCTTGCTTTTAATCCCACCAATTGAGATCCAACTCCATTCTGCTTTACAAATTTGAAACCTAAAAATAATTTATCTATCATCCTCCATGATAGAATCCTATCACCAGAAGATCACCGCAACCTTCCGAAAATAAAAAGCAAATCCCAAATCCACAACTTTCTTTTGTACCCATGGCAAGAACTATGGTCCCTTCTTTTCACCGGCAGATATACCTTTCACATTCTTCCAAATATCATAGACATCTCACTTTACATCGCCCTCTCTAGCCTATTCACCGTCCAGTTCCTATCTGGCCAAAAATTACACCAATTCCGCATAAGATTATCCCTATTTAGTCATTGCCAATCCCCAGAAGCTCCCATGCACCTCATGTACTCCTGCGTACATTCCAACTTTAATCTGAATTGTAAATTACAATATTCCTTGATCCATTCGCTCCCATCCCGAAAATAAGATTCCTGGTTTTGAATCATCCCCATGCTTTAAACCACTTCTTCAACAAAATCCTACAGACAAAACCACACATTTACTTTCTTCGACACTAAAATACACACAGCACTAACTCACCTACATTCCCAACCGACAAATTTAAAGCTCTAGCTTCCACACCTACAGTACACCACCACGTGCTTCTCAGACAATAAGCGTAAGGACACAAAGCGCCAACTCTAGAACCAAACTAAATTACAATTTGAATTTGTTTCATTTTGTTACATTCTCATTATACAAATGAACATATTTACCTAAAAATGTACAGCTAGGAAGAGTTTCAGACTCAGGTGCAGCTCCTAATAAATTTATGATGATGATAACGACGAATCATTTATTAGGTGTTGCGTTAGATGAATTAGTGAATGGTTTATATTATATTATCTGTAATTTTATACGAAAAGTTAGGCAACACATCGTTTTTAGGTCCTTGAATTTAAAGTATATTCTTGGTCGCGTACTTTAGACACGGGTTGTTTGAGAGCACTACGACCGGTCGTTGTACGGAATCGGACGTTAATAAGGTTACCAACGGATTTTCCAACATAAGTTCAATGCATTGAGTCTAATGTTTTTCTTATCTGCACATAAATGTTTACAAGCGACGTTGCGATCGAAATAAAATGATTATTGTACCTACTTTCATGACTTAAAAAAGTATAAGTAGAAGGGCTTTCTGTTGGATGTGATGGAACAAAGCAATCAACACGTTATGAAAGCAAGCAAGAAGCATTAATGTATAGCGATTTAATAAGAAACGGAACTCAGTTTAATACCCGAATAAATCAACATAACGTACAACTTAAATATAATGCATGTATACAATAGTTATGATTGTAAAACATTATACATAGTGTTAGAGCACGTGCACGTCTGTTGTATATTATGGTCATGACGGAACTCAACTACCCCTGCCTACCGGCAATTTGCAGCACGAGCCCGGCACTTCAGTGGCGTAACCTGCGCGTGGGATATCACAACCACTAGCGTTACTACTAACACTTTCCGTTCTAAAAATGCGTTTTGTTTCGAAGTCTGTTGCGCGATATAGTTTGATCTAAGTTTTCTAAAGTTACGATTCGAGTTGTGGGTTTTTCATAAGTTGGTTCTTCGTTGGTGTAAATTAGAAATATACAATCTCCATTAATAAGGTGGCAATTTTAATACGTAGAAGTAAACAACACATTTTGAATTGGAAATAAATAAATTCAGTTACTACTAATGTAAATTGCGATCCGGCAGATGTCCACTACAAAAAACTGTTGCATCCCAACCGGAACGTCATACAAAGCTGTAACATTTGCTGATATTTTTTTCTGCATCGTTTGATGATTTCCATTAAGAGGTAAATTGGGTCTGACTTCTCTTGGTTAAGCTTTTAATGTTACTCATCGTGCAATCAAAGGTGCTACGGTGTGGAAATTGAATTTACTTTACTTCAATCGTCGGAAATGTTACGAGGAGAGTTTTTATTGGTTGAGTATTAATTATATAATAAAATACGCATTAAATGACTGTACTTTTTTTTAGAGTTACCCTATTATTTAGGTGACGCTATAATATAATTCTGTACTACTACGGCTAAAATGCAGTTCAGCTGATAGAGGACTTTTCTTAAGTGTTACCGTCCAGTACTACATTAATTTTTTTAGTTAGTTTTAAGAAGTTGTTGACACCAGTAGGTATCTAATTATATGAATTGCTTTTTTTGAACGAATATTTTATATATAAAGGTTTTTAATAATTGGATTGCAAACAATTCACTACATATTTCTTTTTAATGCTTGCTTTATGTAAATATGAGAATTGAAGTTAAAAATTAGTTCTAGGTAATTAAAGAAGGTATAAATTGTTTTTGAGTAGATATTTTTTTGTACTATGTAAGTCTTTCAGGATTATTTTTGGTAAATGTTATTTTCTATGCGAGTTGTTGTACTTTTTGAACCATGTTTTTTACTTGAGGTTTTGTAAGTGTTGTTTTTGGTATAATGTTTTTCAATTAAAGGTTTCATAAATAAAATTTCTTTAATGAGATTTCTTCTTTCTTTCTTTCTGAAACATCGTACGGCATTATTTTTTTGGATTCCATTCTTCCTTTTCTGTTGCGTTACTCGGTGCGGGTTAATAGTTTTGCTTACTTCACTTTTTCATTCTTTTCTGCACGAAATACCGTAATAAACAATTTTATTTTAAGGAAATCCCCAATTTCAACTATTCACATCGTTAGTGTGAGTTGCACCGAACTTGCGGTTAGGGTCAAGGGTTTCTTGGTATATGGGAAAATACTTTTTACACGGTCTGTTTATTAACACATCTGTGTCACTGGGGCTGGTCTCTACGCATTTAAATTATTTTACTTATAGATCAACATATGCATAATTGTTGTATGAATGTTACACCTCCGTGACAAATACGATTTTTTTCAAAAATCTTTTACACTAAACCGCTAAAGGTTTTTCTGTCTTTTACGTAATATGATCCTAGTTATTACTTAATTTTAAAAATAAAAAGTTTCATAACCTTCTTTGCTCTTAACTATCCTTATCTATATTCACAAAAACTAAACCATATTCCAATGCATAATCCTTAAACCAAATTTAACTAAGTACATAAAATATTGTGTTTATATATGTAAGTCGACTAAATCAGTAGTCAATCAAGTGTTTGTCCTCATGTTCATTATAAGTAACATCCGGTTTGAAAACTTTTACGCGCCAGACAGCTCAGGATTGACCTGTGTCAGCCGCTAATTCATACATATTTGGCGAAACTTTATTTATAATGGTAAATGACCAGTCCATTTTTTCTTACAATCACTCAAAACAATTTGTTAAAAAAATCTTTCAAAAAAATTTTTATATTCTGTTCTATTAACTAAATTTAGAAAAGTAACTAACACAAAAATAACCAAACGATTAAAATTTAAAAACCCTAAAATTAGTAATAACGACCCCATAGAAAATGTCTCATGATTGGGTACAAATTTTTTGTGTTGTGTGGAAATAGCCCTATTGACTTTTCAAGTTATTTTGTTAAGAAAATTTAACAGAACAATTATTTCTGCTAGCTTAGTGGATTCAATGATAACATAAGAAATTGTTTTAGGAGTATACAAATTTAACACGTGCACCTACTTGGAAAGGGTCTCTGAACATTAGGTTCAATAATAAAATGTTGCACATCAACCTACTTCACACTAATCTTATAACCTCGAATAGCCGGTGAGTAATCTACTAAAGGATTGCTTCTGAGACGGACAGGCTGATGGAACCCTGTTTCCAATGACTTTCTTTTACTGCTTTTAACCTATGCACAAATAATAAAAATACTCCACGTTAGCTATTTTAATCTGTATTGAAACATGAATATGGTACAACCAGCACAAATAAACCAAACTTTACACTGAGTGGGCAAAATTGCATATAACTAAAAAGAAAAAAACGTCTTAAATTTATTTCAGTTTGAGTATCAAACAAACGGGATGTATATGTAAATGTTTTAAATACAATTGCGGTGTTGATTTTTGGATACATTACGTTTGTAATTAAGCGTACACCCACGTGCATGTCTGAATATCAATATCTCTTTGTACCAACAATACAATATACAACTACGAGACATACTGCAGAAGAAAGAATTTCAATCACTTACAGCTTTTTCTAAGCACAAGGTTCAGCGACCCTGTGTAAAGCAAGACAAACTTTAGTTTCCAGTATCAAATTAGTGTAAACAAAGCATTTACTGTGCAAACCTTCACCAGGTAACCGTAAATTATATGATACTGCAAATCGCCTGTGTTCGAGACTTTTATGCACTGGCAAACCGGAATTTATAACATCACCGATGCGCGGATTATTGTGATCGGTTTATGTGCTTGACAGAAACAGCAAGCTTATATTCAACGATTTGACTGCAAGTGCGTGAATTATTTGAATTTCTTTCCATTATGCGATGGCGGTATTTATAAGCTATTTATTTTAACAAATCTTTAATTTTAACTATTCACACGGTTCGTGTGAGTTGCATTGAACTTGCAATTAGGGTCATGGGTCTCTTGGTGCGTGTACTGGTATTTTCACACTAACACATCTGCGTTTGGTCTCCACGTATTTAGATTACTTTATTTTATGAATTTCTGGTTGTTAAGTAATTTATAGTGATTCTGGCACCTTTGCAATGCATGAGAATATTTTCCATTTTCGCTGGTAAAATGAAATGTGTTAAAGTTTGTCGAATTGGGTATGTTTATAATAAAGTCTTGGTTTTCAAATGCATGTTGTGAAAGATTGTACTACGTACTTTCTTGTTTATTTCGGTATTACATTTTAATAACAATCCTATCAATAAATTGTAAATTATTCGTACATTTTCTTACTTCGGTTCCTAAACCAGCTAAAATTAATAAATATTTTCCTATAGACCAATGTATGCATAATTATTGCGAGAACATTACAAAGTATGCAATCGTAAAATAAACACATGACAGTAGTAAATAAGAATAATGGGAAAATATGTGTCTTACGCGTGATCGACATAGATAACAGTAAAATATTAAGATAATTCTCTGATAAAATTTAAAGTTTAAACTAACCGACACTGATTGGTAAACATGGCGTATATTTACTAAATGCGATTTATTCCCTTTGAGGCAGTTTGTTAATTTTGAATTTTTTTATTGAGCTGCTAATCTGCATAAGTAACAAATATTAAGTATTTATAAAACCTTTGACTTTCAACAAGACCTAATGTGGAACAAAAATATTATTTTTCAGAAATAAAACTAAAATGTTATTTTAGAGAAACAGAATTGAAATGTAATTTATTTAAAGAAAGGGCATGCTAATGCTTTTGATTTTCGCATTCCTATAGTTTTTAGTGGTTATACATTTTGATTTCCGCTAATGTACACTTAAATTATTTTGAAATCTTTAAGATAATTGTTATTTTGATTTGTCTCTTTAATTTGAGGTGACCTAAGGCATGTATATTATTTTTCATTTTGGAAGTGCTAAAATAAATTTAATTGAGGTCACAACATCTAATTAAAAGTAAACAAAGGTGTTTATGTTTGTTATTATTAGGATTCTGATCTTCAGTTAAAAACGAATACCTTTTATGCTGAAGTACAAAAAGTGTCCTCAATTTATGCGGTGTTATGTTGCGAATTTACGTCTTCAGGTACAGTTCCATAAAGCAGTTTCTGTGAGAGGTTGCAGGGGCCCAAAGTAAATAAAGTATGGTAAATTAACCATGTGTGTTGTTTGCGTTCCGAAAATTTCCGCGTCTTTCTTTGAGATAAATTCTATGCTCGGCTATTTAACTAGATGCGGTGGCGCTATCCCTTTTGTTTTTTTGACTCACGATTGTCTTATGCTTCCGCTGAATTTAATCACCCGGTTAGCTATATCCCGGAGGATTCCTGTTTTCTAGAACTCTTTGTCACCATTCTTCTACACTGGGTTTATGCATATACACACGAAATCCTCATAAAATTTTGAAAGTTAATTCTCTAGAGAGTTACGTACAGTTTTGGCCCCCTAGAATATCTAGCCAGTAATTCACAAAAATTCTGTGAGGTAACTTCACTACATTTAATTTCTAATGCTCCACCAAAGGTACTACATTGGCCAGGAAGCGAGTTATTTTACTTGGAAGATTTTGAATTTTGCCAAACCCTTGCTATTGTTAGGCATCTTTAACGTGCGTGACAAGACTCACACATGGGCGCAATATTTTCCCTCTCGTCCGAACAAAGGTGGTGTAAGTGTTTGAAGAGGATTTCAGAATGCTATCGGTTATGAAATATGTCTTGATCGGAAAACACCTTGGACGCAACCTAATCTCGCAGGGTTGTTACGGAAAAACCCTAGAAAGAATAACAAGAAATGTCAAAATCTAAGATCAGGAGTGTGATTCTGGCTTAAAAATTGTACCTGGAAAATTATCAAAGACAATATTACTTAAACATAAAGCAAACCTTAATCATAGGAACAAATACACTTATTTAAAACTGCTGGCTGCAAAGAAGGTTTCTAAAAGCAAGCGTTAAATGAAGTGTATATTCAACAACGCTTCTAGTACACCAAAACTGCAACTCTACCGTTACAATAAAAAAAAACCAAAATGTCCACATGTCTTTACATTATTATGCAGGACTTGTTTCTAACTATATAGCACACTTACGTTTTCATTACGTATACATAATACAGTCTTAGGCAAGTATTAAAAATCAAATATATCACAAGGTTACTTCACTATAAGCTTAGCCTAAACACACAGGCCTACTACAGGTACCTTTCATCAGTTCATGCATTAAACTTTAAATGTTTATTTAGTTACAAACTCTTTCTCTAGTATAGTTTCAGATATATTTATAGATACCTGAAGAACAATGGTGGATGCGATAAGATGCTGATATTAAGCTCGTTTTCCACAACATAGTTATTTCCAACACAAGGTTGTCGATCTGGGAACCAATATGCCCCTAAAATTGAAACTAACCCACTTGGTGAAGTATTTGCCGACACAATCACCCTTCTCTTAGCCTAGTTTGGTAACCTTTTGATCAAGATAATTGACCTACTAAAGTGACATATCGATTGTTTGGATGATACATAGGAAATCCTCCATAAAAAAATTGGTCTACCCTTTTGCAGTATTTGCTGGAGTTTTACACTTTAAAATAAATAAGTAAAAAAACTGCATGCCTTCGGCTAACTTGGCTATTGCACCAAGGGAGAGTTAGAGGTGGGTTTGGGCTTGATTTCAGCAACAGAATAAATCACTCACCCTTAATAGGGAGTTGTGGATAATTGCCCTGATAAAGGTACTCTGCTATGTTGCAAGATTTAACTAGATGGAACCATAAAAGTTTATTGACATCAATTGTACATTCTTGTGTAACAAATCACACTACCTCAGATCAACATCTCTAAAGGAATAAACTGTATTAGGAATCTTATAAATTCCTTATAAATGGTAATCATGTAAACATGTTAGATTTCTTTAACAACCATCAGGTTGCTAATATCTATGTAGAGTCAGCTGGATAGGAAAAAGATAGAAGGATATAGGAAGACCTAGACCAAGCTATATTAGTCAAATAATTAGAAATTTAAGTTGTGAAGGGTATGTAGAGCTTTTTAGATTAGCACAGATTAGAAAAGAAGTTAGAGCTGCGTCAAACCGACCTTAAGTAAGGTCGAAAACAAAATGATGAGGAATCTTATGTTTTGCGCATCAACGACTTTATTACCAGCGTTTTGTAGGATGGAATAGGAGTAACAAAATTATCAAACCGGTTCTTAAGAACGATTTGTCCTGGAAAACCTTATTTACACAGAACTATGCAAAAGAAAACATGTTTAACAAAACTAGTACGGACAACGAGCGGTATTTATAAAATAATCAGGAAAGCCTCGAAATATGTGAGACCAATAACGTATTTGCTTACAATATCTAATGTTAAACAGCTATTCTAAACGATTACCTTGAAGTTTTGGTGACTTTCAGTACAAGATTTTAAACACCTGAAGAATTAGTTTGTTATTACAATAAGTATGTAACTTAACTTTGCAGTAGAATTAAAAAGAAATAACGGGTTGTCTATTATTTCTTATCTGGAACTAAAAATTAGATATGAATTTATTTAGAATCGCAAATAAATAATTCGGCAAAATTTTTCATTTTTTTTTATAAACAAAAATTGTTACAACCCTTCCTAAAATATTTCGAAACATGTAGGGCACACTTCGGACGGATGAATTAAGACTGCAAAAGGAACATTCATTGTGACGTTTTTCTATCTAATATGTATAATGTTAAGTGTGTGAAAGGATTTACTGGAAAACCATTTTCAGCAAATGTCTAAGTGTTGGGGGATCTTGGTAGCCACAGGTTGCTTAACCTCCTTCACTGAATCTCAGTAAAATAGGGTATAAAATTAGAAAACAATAGAAAGGGAACGAGCTGAATACACATGCTGTGTGAGAATTTCAGGGAACTATGTAGGCTAGCTCAGAATATAAATAAGTGCAGGTACGTGTCCAACCAGTTTTGAGACGGAAAACCTAATGACGAAAAAATAAGCGCAGATAAATCTGATGATTAGTATAAACAACTAGTTGTTGGTTGCGAAATACCTGCAACTAATGTTGACTGTGCGAAAAGATAAATTAGAAAATATATTAAATCGCCAAATAGTTAAGTGTTGGGGGAACTTGGCAGCCACAGGCTGCTTACCTCCCTTCACAACCATTGAAGGTCGGAGAAATAGGGCATATAACTGTAAAACAATAGAAAGTGATCTAACTGCATCTAACAAGAAAGAACAGCGCCTATGAGGAAAGGCAACAAACATAGAATAAGAAGAAAATTGTTGAAAGCATATGTGTGGAGCACAGCACAGTATGCTTATGAAATACGGGCAGTCTGAAACGCAGACAGAAAAACGGTGGCAGCCTTTTGAAATGCTGTGCTTCAGATGTATGAGGACGATAGCATGGACAGACAAAGATAATAACAAATAAGTTACAGAAATAGTAGGGGAACAAGAATATCTGGGGAAAAAAAGAAATAGTAGGGCGGAATACGTTCTAAGGCTTTTTTGGGGAATAGTATGTGATATATTACAAGCAGAGATAGGGAAATAGAGGTAGATGTAGACCTAGATCAGACAGTTACAGATGCAAACTGTGCATATTTCAAGGAAATCTGTAGGTTAGTTCAGAATAGCGAACAATGATGGTACGCGTCTAACCAGTTCTAGGACTGAAGACCTAATGATGATGATGATGATGTATAAATTAACTTACGTATAGCTTAACATTATCAGAAACTGGAGCTTCCTATTTATTTGAGGTAGCACAAAACTGCCTGTATGTAAGATGTGGTTTGTTTTGTATTTTTCTTGATCTTCCTTGGGAATTAAACCACACATAGTTGTTAAAATCGCCTTTATATACGTTTCGATCCTAGGTCTGGATCGAAACGTAAATAAAGACCATTTTAACAACAATCAGTGGTTTAATTCCCAAGAAGATCAAGAAGAAAGCACAAAACTGCATATGACCTGTCTTTGTGCTCAGACGATGAGATCATAGTGGCGCCCACAAAATACATTTTTAACTAAAATAAATGCATCACGAAACTGTACTAACTACAATGATGCTATCGCCTCTACCTTTTTAAAAACTGACAATTTTTGAATATGAACCATATATGATACAAAATAATTTCACTTTAGATCAAAATTTTAGTAACCTAAAAATTATGTTTCTTAAAGGAGATAATCTAATCCTATTGGTGGAATTTACTAATACATAAACTATTAAAATGAAATATGATTATAAGAATTTTTAAGGAACGCTACAAGCTGTCTTTTCTCTATTAATTTTTTATTTGGACAAGTTTTTATATATAGTTACAAGTTCTTCGACGGGACTGCGATTTTCTTATTACTCTGTCAACCTTTCGCTGAACTTTGCTTATTGTTTCGCACAAGCCAAGGGTTTTTTGTTCAGTAAAATCTTTTCGCCTCAATATCAGCTTCAATTTTAATAAAATTAAATATAAACTTGTGTTGTGTAGTGATCCTCAACACCACTACATCGCATAAAAAACTCCAATCTAACTTTGCAATTTTCAGGCCAAGAAAATAAATAATTCAGAGCCACTTTCTCTGTGGCAGGATTTACAGTATCAGAAAATCGAAAAACGGTTAAACAGTTTTTATAGAAATTCAAATTTATTCACTTCGAAAAATTATAATTTAAATCTAAAACTACTAACATCACATTATTTGATGTTACTGCTTTTAAATTTATTATAATTTGATGGATATTTGAATTTTTATGTTTTTAGAATTTATGTTTATGGTATCGCGCAGAAAGTTTCTAGAGATGTAATTTATTGTATTTAATCCTCCCAGATTTTGCACTATGAAACCTACAGTTCAGTGATAAATTGCAGTTGCTCTATATTGATTGTGGTAGAGCAAATTCAGTTTATGGTCGTACTGCTACTGTCTTTATTCCATTATTGTATCAGATTATTATATTTCGACATCAGAAGAACTTTTTAGCTTAACTGGATGGTTATTATTGCTCTTAGAAGTGCCATTAATAAAAAACAATCCATCGACAACCGAATTTTCATAATGCTAATTTAAAATGATATAAATAAATCAGCAACTGAAGATTATCTTTATTTCATCAGTTCCAAATTCTAATCCTATTATAAATTTACGTATACATGCTTTGACTTATCATTTTACCTAATCTGAATAGTTTTTGTGACTGAGTACAGCTACTGTCGTAGAGGCGAGAATTAGCACACTAGCAAACCTGAAATATTTGTTGTTTTTTGTCATTAAAGTAAGGTAAGAGTATTGGTGTGGATAACAAATATATCTAGGTTAACCGGGAAAAAAGTAAAGTCAAAAAGGACAAAATGAGAATGTCAGTGTGGTCTCCAGGCTGGGTTTCACTACAACGTATGGTATTCAACATCGAGAATAACACCATACTTATTTTTGGTAAAGCGATCACAAAAACATTTCTAATTAAATTGACAAATCTCTTTACAAAAACCGTTACCCCTGACTACCTAATTTCTGTCTAACTTTTCCCCAGATCCTTAGAGGGGTAAACCACAAACTTGGAGTTACCAAGTATACCATCCCAAATATCTAGCACTCCTTCCCAATTGACTTTAACTTCTTACGTCACGTACTCGCAATTATTTATATTTCGTAGGCGATTTTTCCCGCTGAAACCGCACCAATGGATTTGAAAACTTAACATCCAAAATTGAGTTTCGTAATGAGTATCAGTCTTAACCTCCCTCTTTACATAAGGATATTTATGCTTGACTGGCGTCACCTAGCCGAATATGCAAAGGATGTCTTTTTCGTAATTGGTCGGTATGTCTTTTTACAATTTTACCGTCGGGCGTGGCAACATTACAGCTCAACGGACCAGAGGAATCTACAATAGTAACCGGTAGCCACTTTGGCTCTGGTCCTTAGAACCTACAAAATATGGGGTTGTCCTCTACGTATTGTCTAACCGCTTTATTTGATAGTTGTTTTTCCTGTTTTACAACCATTTCTTTGACAAACTCGGGAAAAACTTTATCCCTAAGAGTATTTAACTTTCAACCCATCAAAATCTTTGCGGGTGACCTGCATGTCAATCCGTGAGGGGAAATATGTTGTGTACGCAAGTAACGCGGAAGCTTGATTTCGACGTTCTTCACTTGCATTTTCCGTAGAGAAGTTTTTACGTTTTGAACTATTTGTTCTCGTTGGTCGTTACTTTTAGGTTGGTAAGGTGCCACTAAAGCTTGTGATTCCATTATCTTGTAAGAATTGTTTATATTCGTGTAAAGTGAAACAACTTTCATTGTCCGAAAAATACACGTCCGAAATACCATGCGTAGCAAATAAATTTCTCAATACCTTAGGGTTGCTGCTAAAGACGCCGGCCGCTTCAAGCCATTTCGAAAACGAGTCTAGGATGATTAGAAAATAATTTCCGCCTATAGGCCCTGCATAATTCAAGTGTAAACGTATCCATAGCGCACGCAACCACTTCCATGGGAGAACAATTCCTTCTCGCCGGTCGTTACTGTTAAGAAGATAAGGTGCCACTAAAGCTTGTCTGATTCCATTATCTTGTAAGAATTGTTTATATTCGTGTAAAGTCAAACAATTTGCATTGTCCGAAACATATACGTCCGGAATACTATGCGTAGCAAATAAATTTCTCAATACCTTAGGGTTGCTGCTGAAGACGCCGCGGCCACTTGCCTAACTTCAAGCCATTTCTAAAACAAGTCTATGCTGATTAGAAAATAATTTCCGTCCATAGGCCATGCAAAATTCAAGTGTAAACGTATCCATAGCGCACGCAACCACTTCCATGGGAGATCAATTCCTTCTCGTTGGTCGCTACTGTTAGGGTGTTAAGGTGCCACTAAAGCTTGTCTGATTCCATTATCTTGTAAGAATTGTTTATATTCGTGTAAAGTGAAACAACTTTCATTGTCCGAAACATACACGCCCGGAATACCATGCGTAGCAAATAAATTTCTCAATACCTTAGGATTGCTGCTGAAGACGCCCCGGCCACTTGCCTGACTTTAAGCCATTTCTACAACAAGTCTAGGATGATTAGAAAATAATTTCCGCTCATAGGCCCTGCAAAATTCAAGTGTAAACGTATCCATAGCGCACGCAACCACTTCCATGGGAGAAAAATTCCTTCTTGTTGGTCGCTACTGTTAGGATGGTAAGGTGCCACTAAAGCTTGTCTGATCCCATTATATTGTAAGAATTGTTTATATTCGTATAAAGTGAAACAACTTTCATTGTCCGAAACATACACGTCCGAAATACCATGCGTAGCAAATAAATTTCTCAATACCTTAGGGTTGCTGCTGAAGACGCCGCGCCCACTTGCCTAACTTCAAGCCATTTCGAAAACGAGTCTAGGATGATTAGAAAATAATTTCCGCTCATAGGCCCTGCAAAATTCAAGTGTAAACGTATCCATAGCGCACGCAACCACTTCCATGGGAGAACAATTCCTTCTCGTCGGTCGTTACTGTTAAGATGGTAAGGTGCCACTAAAGCTTATCTGATCCCATTATCTTGTAAGAATGGTTTATATTCGTGTAAAGTGAAACAATTTGCATTGTCCGAAACTTATACGTCCGGAATACTATGCGTAGCAAATAAATTTCTCAATACCTTAGGGTTGCTGATGAAGACGCCGCGGCCACTTGCCTAACTTCAAGCCATTTCGAAAACGAGTCTAGGCTGATTAGAAAATAATTTCCGCCCATAGGCCCTGCAAAATTCAAGTGTAAACGTATCCATAGCGCACGCAACCACTTCCATGGGAGAATAATTCCTTCTCGTTGGTCGCTACTGTTAAGATGGTAAGGTGCCACTAAAGCTTGTCTGATTCCATTTTCTTGTAAGAATTGTTTATATTCGTGTAAACTGAAACAATTTCGATTGTCCGAAACATATACGTCCGGAATACTATGTGTAGCAAATAAATTTCTCAATACCTTAGGGTTGCTGCTGAAGACGCCGCGGCCACTTGGCTAACTTCAAGCCATTTCTAAAACAAGTCTATGCTGATTAGAAAATAATTTCCGTCCATAGGCCATGCAAAATTCAAGCGTAAACGTATCCATAGCGCACGCAACCACTTCCATGGGAGAACAATTCCTTCTCGTTGGTCGCTACTTTTAGGATGGTAAGGTGCCACTAAAGATTGTCTGATTCCATAATCTTGTAAGAATTGTTTACATGCGTGTAAAGTGAAACAATTTGCATTGTCCGAAACATATACGTCCGGAATACTATGCGTAGCAAATAAATTTCTCAATACTTTAGGGTTGCTGCTGAAGACGCCGCGGCCACTTGCCTAACTTCGAGCCATTTCTAAAACAAGTCTATGCTGATTAGAAAATAATTTTCGTCCATAGGCCCTGCAAAATCCAAGTGTAAACGTGTCCATAGCACTTCCATGGGTGAAATGGAGCCTTGTTTGGCTTGTTTAAACTCTTGGCAGCTATGATACGAATTGATACAGTTTTCGATTTGTATATCAAGATTCGGTCTCCAAATATAGGAGCAAGCTAGTCCTTTCATTTTTACTATGCCTGGGCGTGTAGGGTATAGAGTTTTTAATACTTATTGTGTTCCCCCTTCTGATATGATTACCCTCGTACCCCGTAATAGACAGTCCTTATAGCAGCTTATTTCATTTTTCCTCTGTAAATACGGCAAGAAATCTTTAAAAAACAAACCATTGTTTGTTGACCAGTCCCTCGGTGCCCATTGTAAAACCTTAGACACAACTGGGTTCATTCTAGTTTTTTCGGCTATTTCTTTTGCACTTAATATTTTTTCTGGTATACTCCTTAGCATCAGTACATCCTCTGATGGTTATACTTCAGGGGAGCTGATTTTTAATATTACCCGACTTAACGCGTCGGTATTTCCAATTCTATTTTCAGGAATATTTTGTAAATAGGAGAAATATACACACAATATTAGTGCCCAACGAAACATATGTGGCGAAAGTACTTCTGGAATACTATTGTTAGAGCCAAAAATTTTCAACAAGAATTTATTTCAGACATTTACCACAATACGACTTTTTCTTACAGTCGAGCACCGAAGGCTGTCGCTCGTCTCCTACAACCTACCCTACTCTCCCACTGAGCCCGGTACCTGTTGTTTCTGTCGATTGTATTACGTTTTTATAGATATACGTCTCTCATACATGTACTTGTGGAACTTTTTTATTACGAAAATCGCTGCCAGTGCTTGCTGTTGACGAAAGGGTTCGCGAGCAAAAAGCCACTGGCATGTTGATTTCATCAGCATTAGGTTGGGCTAATACGCAACTAACTCCGAATGGACTTGCATCGCTAATAAGTATAAGACGTTTGTCCTCATTATATTGTACCAAGAACGACTCCGATGCAATGATCTCTTTAAGTTTTTTAAACGCACTACTTTGTTCGATACCCCATTACTTGTGATTTTCCAATCCTCCACCCGACGGTACTACATTGGCCAGGAGGCGAGTTTTTGTTACCTGGAAAATTTGGAATTTTTGCCGAACTCTTGCTGTTCCAAGCAAAGAATTTTTAACGTACGTGACAACATTCACACACGGGACCTCCATTTTACCTCTCATCCGAACGAAGGTGTAATTTTGTGAAAAATGCTCGCCTAACATTTTTCAAGCGGACCGTGTCGGTATTCGAACCCAGGACCTTGGGCGTAGTAGTCACACACATACTACTACGCCACGGAGCCGCCTAGTTCGATACCCCCACGAAACATCACATTTTTCTGCAAAAGCATATCCGGGAGCTCGGCGATTGAAGCCTTGTCTTTTAGAAAAGTGTGGTAAAAATCGAGTAGTCCCAAAAACGTTTGCAATTCAGTTTTATTACTGAGTGCAGGCGCATTCACTATTGCATTAACCTTCTTTTGTTGGCCCTGAAAATACACTTGTCCTTCCTGAAGTGTAGACTATCATCGCGGAAACGAGAAAACAGTGCGAACTTTCTGTTCCATCTTCATCTATATAATAATATTTTCCTAAATAATCTTCGAGGTTATTTATACTTCTGACTAATTATGTCAATGTTTAAACAATTAAAATACAATTTATGATACAGACCATCAAATACCTAATTATACTATGAGATACAAAATTAAATTATGTCTCCATAAAAAATAGTTTTATCGTATCATTACCCTTCTAGAGATTTCTAAACCCATTAAAATTTATTAGCATTTGAAGACTCAAAAAGATGCTGTTGTTAGACGACGCATATTTAATTCATTTGGTAATATAAAAACGTTGCTGCAATTAATTCTACCAAATTAGAAATAGTATAACGTTCTTTTATTTTTTGTAAAGAAAAACGTCTTTAACACAAGTAAGATTAATTAGCTTTTACCTCCACAAGGATATAAACTCAAAAAGTTAATTTTTTGGTTCATTGGATAGCTGTTAAAGCAAATTCGAAAAGAAACAGTTGATGTTCTGGCCTCCTTTATTTATTATTTGTAATAATAAGTCTACAGTATACGAAATGTTATCAGAATGTTCCCGGATTGTACTCGGCACGGCTGTTGGATGTACCTGTACACGACGACTGCGTGGCTTAGTTGGTTTGCATATTACTGCTAGGCACAAGGTTCCGAGTTCAATTCCGACACAGACCGCTTGAAAATTGTTAGGCAAGCATTTTTCATAAAAATTCGCCTTTGCTCGGATGAGAGGTAAAATGTAGACCCTGTGTGTGTGTGTGTGTGTGTGTGTGTGTGTGTGGTGTGTGTCGTTACGTTAAAGATCGCTACCTTGCTTAAAACAGCAAGGGTTTGGCAAAATTCAAAATTTCCACGTAAAAAATGCTTCCTAGCCAATGTTGTACCTTCTAGAGGGCATTGGAAAATCAAATGTAGGACGTGACTGTACATACTGTTGTGAAAAGCGACCTAAAGAACCAGCGTGCCGAGTTGCGTTGCTTTGGGAATATCCTGTTTTGTCTACGCGTTGTGTTTTGTAATAGCGTAATAACGTTCGTTTGTGAACTTCATAGATTTCATAAATTCGAGCAACGAGCGAGCATGTATCAAGTATTGTTTTAAACTGAAATTTTACCAATGCTTCAGAAAGCTGTTGAAGAACATTTCCTAAACAAATCACAGGTTTATGAGTGGTATGCTCAGACTTGCAACAAAAACCATGCTCATTCTCTTTCTCGTTGTCACCAGTTTGTGCCAGTTGATGTTACAGGGAACTCAGATTTTTATTGCGACGTTTTAAAGCAACTGAAACAAAATCTGCGATTGAAAAGATTCAAATAGTGCAAAGATCAAAACTGGCCGTGGTATAACAACAATGCACCTGCTCACGCTTGACTGAAAATAACAAGAGTTTTAGCTAAAAACAACATGACAGTAATGCTACATCCTCTATATTCACCCGATACAGCACCTTGTAACTTTTCTCTGTAAAAATCCATGTGAAAGAATATCGTTTTGACACAATATAAGATATTCAGAACCAACCGCAGGAAGTGGTATAGCCTTCAGGAAAAAGATTTTTTTGACGCATTCCAGGCGTGGAACAACCCGCTGGGCGCATTGTATCGATTGGCAGATGAAATTACTTTGAAGGGGATGGGAGCCATTAATGGCCTAAGCAAGCAAAGACAATTATTAGACCCAGTTCTAGAGCTTTCTGATAGCACCTCATAACATCAAATATAGTATCCTTTACTGAATCTCAAATAATGCATAATTTTTGTAGCAATTTTCTTACTTAGTTAGAAAAGAAAGGTATTATATTCATATTCAACGCGTGCAAATATGGCAAATAATAAATGAAATAAAAGAAGCAAAAAAGATAGTTGTTGTTGCTCAAGAAAGGAAAATTTATCAGGCGAGGTATGCATCTGATATAGTAATATTAACAGAAACAAATAATAAATTAGAAATTCAACTAAACAAAATCAAACAGGATTTAGATAGAAACAAAGACAACAACAAAACAAAAATAATAAGATGTAATGAATAGAATAGCAGTGTAGGGTGAGAGTAAATTCAGATCAAAAGGATAAAAAAGTTAAAGCTGATTTGCTACTTGAAAGCAAACGTTCCTTTTGTCCTCACCATAGTGCATTTACATTTCCAATGCTCCACCCGAAGGTACTACATTGGCCAGGAGGCGAGTTTTTTGTTGCCTGGAAATTTAGAATTTTGCCCAACCCTTGCCGTTCCAGACAAGGATCTTTAACGTGCATGACAACACTCACACACGGGACCTCCATTTAACCTCCCATCCGAACGAGGGCGTAATTTTTGTGAAAAATGCTCACCTGCCATTTTTCAAGCAGTCGGCCGTGTCGGGATTCGAACCTAGGACCTTGGAATCCGTAGTCTTACGCTTACTACATTGATCCACGGCGACGCCTCCATAACAGAATTCAAAACAGTAGACTGAGAGTCTACTGTTTTGAATTCTGTTACGGTCAACACAATGGCAGTTACAAAAAGAACCTTACGACCTCCTAATTATGATTAACATCAATCGGTTTTTCCGGATCTCGAATGTCGTTCAAAGTATACTACTTGTTCCATCAGATACCTTAACGCTTTAAGTTACTAAGAAATTTTACAAGTATTTTTCGTTGTACTTTTTGTAATTCTGTATAGTTTTACAAAAGTATAAGCGATTAGTCTTTAATATGACCCCCCCCCCATCGTATCAGGCAGTCTTTTAATTACCGAACTAATACTTCTAATTTCCTCAACCATTCCTATACTAACTTTACGTGTCCAGCTGATTCCAATCATTCTCCTGTAGCATCACATCTCAAAAACTTTTATCTTTCCATCTTTTTCTTTGCATAATATCCATACTTCATACTATGTCCCAAGCATAGGTTTTCAATAATTCTGTCCTATTGCCTCAATCCATCCTAGATTTTGGTATCGTGTCTTGTAGAAACGTAGAAAGTTTTTAAGGTACATGACACGACACCAAAATCTAGGATGGGTTGAGGTGATAAGACAGAATTATTGAAAACTTATGCTTGGGACATAGTATTATATGACCGTAAAGTATGGACATTACGCAAAGATTAAAGTTTTTGAGATGTGATGCTGTAGAAGAATGCTTGGGATTAACTGGACAGGTAAAGTTAATACAGGGATGGTTGAGGAGATAGCAATCAGCTCCTGTGCCATGAACTCTGTATGGGAGCACCGTTGTCTGATTACATTTGCAAGACCATTAATCTAATTCCAGTTAACTTACAACTGCTTGGAAACTATTTTAATTAATATATGCCTAAGTGTACTCACGGCAGTTTTCTACTCTGCTTTCAAAAATGTAAATATGTACAGGGTTCTAAATTTATAAAATAATTGGACGAGTTTTTAGTTAAACTCAAAAATACAAAACAACTGAAACTATCATAAAGAGGTTCTTCGTTCTTGACGTTGCATTCGTGCTAAATTTTAAATAAAATACGTTTCAAATAGCGAAACTATTTGACTGTTCTATATATTAATACTAATCCCTGTATATTATGCAATATGTATCAAAAAAGACATTTCTGTATGAGACTGTTACCCGTAAGACGAGCAGGTCAGGAAGAAACGGACAAAATCAGTAATAAGGAATGAACTTGCTCCAATTACTGTAACAAAAAAGAGAAAGAAAGAGCAAACAAATGCCACGCTCAAACAGTCGAAGATAGCGGAGCCTAAAAAACGAAACCAGAGGACACGCGAATCAGTTCGCATTTCTTATAACATCTCTATCTGAAATGATAACTAAACACAAAATACATGTAAAATATAATTTCAATAAATAACTTTTATGAATTTATATGGCAAAATAATATTAAATTGCTGGTTTAAAGACGAGCATCTGAATTCTTCCTTCCTCACATACAAATATTAAATATTAGTTATTTCTAAGTATCAATCAAACTGAAGCGTGGTGTGCAAATAAAACAACTACTCCATTATACATCCCTTAAGTACTACCCTACATGTGATTTTTTCCCCAATGCTCCACCAAAAGGTAGTATATTGGCCAGGAAGCGAGTGTCTTTTACCTAAAAAATTTGGAATTTTGCCGAATCCTTGCTGTTCCAAGCAAGGTAGGGATCTTTAACGTACGTGACAACACTCACACATGGGACCTCCATTAACGTAAACAACTGGCTGTTTAAAATTTTAATGTTACGAGATGCGCTTCTTAGAGCAAAGGTTACTTTATTATTACTTGATTTTTTGCACATATTTAGAGTTTGACCATATTTTAAGTATGCTTGTATTTAGATAATAAGATTTTATTTGTGATATTTTTAAGTATTTAAGTTTATACTGTGCTGTATGTAAATTGACGCTTTATTGTTTTGGGACTGTATGTTCGTATTGTAGTTTTTGTTGCTGAGGTTCCCAATTCATTTCTTTCCAGGTCACCCACTCCACTGTACGACGTTTTTGAGCTAGTCAATAATCTAATATTTTTAAAGTTTGATTTTACCATTCTGTCTCTGTGTTTTGTTACGGTATTCCGTGTAGGCAATTTTCTCTACTTACTTTGCGGCTTTCTTTCTTATTTGCACGGAATACCGTAACAAACTCATTAAGTTTTAATGATTGATTTTATGGTTATTGAAGTTGCAGGGTGTGCTGCTTCAATTTTGAACTCGTATGAATGTATACAAATAACATTCCTTATTCTGGTTATTTACAAGATCTATCTGTATTTTTCTAATTTAATACGAAAAGTGCAAAGTCCCGATCTTCATTATTGGTAGTTACAAAATGTACTAGATGCATTGCTATTTTAATTCATTATCCTAATTTAATATATTAGAATATTTACGTTATCAAAGATATACTATCAAAGTTTGTAAATTTTACAGGCTGCTTTTTATACTAAAAGTTTATTAACTAACTGGAATTAATAAATTTTCACCTATTATCTAATGTTTGCTTAAATAACGCATTAGCGTTTCTAACAACTTTTTTTTTGATATAACAAAATTTCTTATAGTGTAACAAATTTGTTTGGAGAAAAGAAGAAAAAAATGAAAAAATTTGCTAAAAATTATTTATTTTTCAAACCCTAAATAGGCTTTGTAATTCATAATAAATTGTTGGTCTCATATGGAAAACATCAATCAATTTTTTATTTCCTAGTTTAAATAAATCGCAAGGCTAAACTCCACATTTTGTGCCGTAATAAAATTGAAAATACCTCAGGGGTTTTGAAATCGTATTTAGAATACTTTAAATAGCATACTTATCATTAAAAGGCAGAGTAAATAACTTACTGTTTACAAATACTTTAAGGTTTTTAAGTTGTTCTACAAACGGCGCGTGGCTGTCACGCATTTGTTATGATTAGCTTAAAATTCGGGGAGATAAAAATTCCCCAGGTCGAACTATTTTTTCCCAATCCGAGCACTCCAAACTATACTTCGAGTAAATTGGTATGAAGCTCGTTGATGGTGAAAATTAGTGGTAAAAAGTTAGACAGTGCTTTAATTTATTCTCAGGGCGGTAATACCACCTTTCAAGGCCAATCTAAAGTACTTTGAATTCAATACCTGCAGAAGAAGATTAATGAACTGAAATCTGATCATACGAGTGGGGTCGGCGACTTGCGGTTGAGGTTGAGTGTTTTACTTTTGCCGAATCTTTTACCAGCCAGTTGTATTAAATAACCCCCTTTTTCATCTATGATTCAATCACTTGCCGTAAAAACCTCATCGTTTCAGTTCACGAAATCTATTATGTCTCAAACAGCAATTCTTTGTAACTACAAGATTTTTATGAAAAAGTCACTCGTTAAATTGTTGTAATACTTGATGCTCTCTCACTTACGAGAAGCCCAAACGAGATTATGTTTTATTAATAACAATTAGGGGTTGTATTAAAATTGCTTAAAGTTCTAGTTTAAGTTAAATGTTCATATTTGTAAATGGCAGCCAGGTATGATATTCCTATAGATAACAAATATGTAAAGAAATCTTGTCCAAATAGTCAAAATTAAAGAATCTGTGATGCAATTGTTAAAATGGTTAAAAATGGTTACTATTTGACAAAATCATGTATTATAAAATAGACGGTTATTGGGCCACTAATTCGTTTTGCAAAAAATATTGGTTAAAACTATTTCTATGTTGAAAACATCTGATTGATTATGGCATAAGTTAATCCAAGAATTTTAATAGAAAAATTTAGAATTAACAAGTATGAAAGGGTTTTCTATATCTACCTTTTTAAATTGATTGATTATTGCTAGAAAATTTCAACTACGGCCTCTCTCTAACTCGCTTTTGGAATAATCGCCAAAATAGCCGTCAGCATACAGTTTTAGCCTTTCTATCTTCTAAGCGTAAAACTTTAATTTTTAAAGTATAATACTACAGCGAGCTGCGTGCAACGTAAAAACCTATGCAGTAATTTTAAAAACTATAGCAAGGTCTTAATTTGTTCCTTTTGTACGCCTGGTATTATTAAAATCTGTTACATTGACGCTCACAAAAATTGGTGTGGTTTTCTTAAGCACGTGAGTGTTGTCATGTACGTTAAAGATTCCTACCTTGTTAGGAACAATAAAGGTTCAGTAAAATTCAACATCATCAGTGTTCAAGGTCACCAAGAATTATATTATATATATATATTGCTGTGAAACCTCCAAAATCCGTGAACTACGCTTTTCGCCTCGGCCGCTCACCTAATTTTATAAACCTCCTCATTCATAAAATTAAACAACACATTCCTACCACAAACATTAACGTTAACTCTATTTACATCAATATTCAGAATACATTAAATTTTCAAATTAAATTTCAGCATAAAATTCATTTTAAAAAGAATTTCAAGATTAATTTTATTATCACTTTAACGTGCATCCAGAATTAAAGTCCTTGTTGGATGCCTAGTAATTAATATAACAATATAAGCAGACCGGAGTCTGAGTATAAAGGAGCATCTACCACCCTTTACGTTAATTAACCAGGTTCGTCTAATTGAGCTCAAAGACATACCCAAATTTTCATCATATTCCCGAACATCAAAACAAAATACCCCTTTTACTTAAACAAGCAAATTTCATCTTAAAATTAAACTTTTATGGTTAGTACAATTTCACTAATGTCCATTTAAAGTAAATCAATTATAAAGTCATTCAATACACACAAAATGTCAAACAAAATAGTATAATTTACCTGAAGGTTACTGTCCTCGTAGCTTCAAAGCATCGTTTCTTTAGTTAATCACACCATTCAACAGGATTATATTTACGGCTTCTGATTCTCTACGCTTTTAAAATTTTCTCCATCACCATCCATTCAAAGTCGTTTCTGGGCCTTTCCGGAACTCATCTGTGTTTATCTGACCCTTGTTTCATGGATCCAGACACGTATTTGAACCATTTAATTATTAACACCCCCGAAAAATAGCAAAGAAATTCATGCTTCGGTCACCAATATACGCCAAAACTGCCTACTTTTGTGTATACATTCGTCGTTGTAAATTTTGCTAATTGGTACAGTGAAACTAAATTTTATTACCTTGTATCTAAGTGCACTGAAGTACATTCATGTTAGCACGTAAAAAAAACAAACTATTTTGAATCATTAAAATATAGAGCAAACTTTTAATTTATTTAATCAAACTAAAATGCACGGTTTAACATCTTCAATCAAGTCGCGTATGTACGAGCCTTTAACGCATCGAATCGTCAAAAGTCTAAGAGTCTAAGAGAGCTTGTTTATATTCATCTCCGTATATATAGCGAATAGCCGGCACGTCGCTCTGTTCCCCAAAACGGGTAATTCTAAAGAATTTCTCATTGTATGTTCCCAGTCTGTCGCTCGCACGTCGATTTTATGAATTTTCACTCGCCCCATTTAAATCTCAGAAAATTTCCACACGGCACGCAAGCATGTCCGAGAAAAACTAATTGATTTTGTACAGAAATTGTTGTTTCTACCTCTCATATATGCATCCTATTTTTAACCAATCGCAACCCCATGACGTTGCTTAAATCCCGCCTTTTCCAATATGTGTCTTTGCTTGACGCATTTTATCTGTCTCTATCTAACCTGTTCTTATTGATGCAAATTGACACTCTTCATTATCGATTATTTTAGTCCACATGGAGTGTGAAATAACCCAGCTTTAGCAATTCTCGTAACTATTATGCGACGTTTTCCCCAAGATTCTTTGAAACCTTAATTATCTGCAAACTTTACGCCGTATGTGATATTTAAACTACGCAGGTGTTCAAAATAATATTAATTCTCAGAGCCTTATTCCGTGGTATTTTAATCTTGGGTTTTTACAAGTTTCTATAGGTATTATATGTTATTAACGGTTTAATTAACTCCAATTAAAATTGATTTCTATCCTTTTCATTTTTAGCGAATACAACTTAAATATTAATTATTATATGTACACTTTGTTTTACTACCGGTTACTTAAAATAGGGTTAATTAATATAAACTTTGCACGTAATTTCCATTTGTTTAGGAATAATTACATTATACGCAGAGCTTTTCAATACTGCTTCTTTTGATATAAAGCGTCTTATAAATAATTTAAATTTCTTATTTTACTGAAACAACCGAGTTTATTTATGCTTCATGGTTTTAATAACGCGTATTATTTAATGAAATTCCTTATACACGGTGATTAAAATTATTTGATGTGATTATTTAATTTTCTACCCTGGTCTAAATATGAGTATTTTCCCCCTATTTGAATACAAATAATCCCACTTATTTGACTTCAAATATAAAACATTTAGACAAAAAAAAATTACAAAAAAAAAAACTGCCTATCTCTCTCTACCCTTATCTATCTAACTTACCTAACTTTGTCTCCAATCGAAAAAAATAATTACACCTATCCTATATCCCTATCCTATTCCTAACTCTCACCTAATTCTATAAACTGAAATTATCCCTAACTTCATCCTACTTATCCATCTAATCCTATATACATCCTATATACCTATCCTATCCTAACTTTTAGCTAATCTTCACTATACTTTACTTCCCCCTACCTAATCCTATATACCTATCCTACTCTTACTCTATTCCTAACTCTCCACTAATTTTATATGAAATATCTATACTTAACCTATCTTATTTTCTTCCTACATTTACTCTTTATCCTCATCCTAAACCTATTTCTAATCATCTCCCATATTTCTCCTATACCTAGCTTTATTTTCTATAAACACTTACTTCTACTCTTCTATATACACCTATTCTATCCCTATTCTATTTAAATCTAACTCTCTTCTTGACCCTCCAAGTCTTTCTTCTCACCAACCTAATACTCTTCATCCCTATTTCTCCTCCTTCTATATCTATACTTTTCATCCCTATTATCTCACATAAAATAAACTTATCATCCCTATTATCCTGACTCTTAAATATTACTTCTTCTTCAGTCCCTACACTTGTCTGTTTCTCATTTATTATTGTGTCCTTTCTGCCGACAAACCAAACGATACTACTTTACAATTTCGATTTTTCCTCTACGGAAAATCCTTTGTACCTTCTAGAATTTTTGTGTAATGGAATCCGCCAGAATGAATCCCTTAAATCTACTTTATTAAAAACAAACTTGCCACTTAACCTCGTCAAAAATAATTCTGCCTTCACCTGCTCCCGATTTGCTGCTGTTGCTTCTACCCCACTAATTCTGCATTTTCTTGTACTAAAGCTTGAACCTCTACTCTCCTATCCTCTGGACATCTTATTGTGTTGATCTGTTTAACTTCATCATCCTCTACCTCTACTACATTAATACTAAACCCAGTGTCATCCTCTGTGACTTCATAACTGCCCTTCCATGGCACTACCCTATCCTTAATCCTTATTACCTTCCTTTCCATATCTATCAAAACCCTAACTTCATCATACAGTCAACACCTAAAATGCTCTGAAACTTCAGTCCAGGTACAATTACAAACTCCTGTTCACAGCTTAACCTCCTATATCTATCCTAAGCACCACAACACTATTTACTACAGCAAACTTCTTTTTATTTGGAGCTACTAAATGACTACGCTTTATAGGCATAATTCTATCACAAACCTTATCCCTAATTTTGCTGACGAATTCCTCCGATATTAAACTCGCCTCTGCCCCTGTATCAAGTAATACTTCTACATTATTCTCAAAAATTTCTAAATTAATAATTGGCAAACATAATTTTCTACAGTTTCTGGCTCTACTTCCTCCTCAATTTTGAAAAATTCACGTGGATGTTCATATACATTTACACAGAAATCTAGTGGTCTGTCGCGTTCTAAAAATCCTGTCTCATCCTGTTTTCCGTGCTTAGTCCTGGTTGTCCTTCTACAACCTGTGCGTACGTCCTCCTCGTGTTAATATCCGTGTCCCTGTCTCTATTCGGCGTGCTGGTCACAGTCCTGTTTACTTCCGGTAAACTGTTCTGTCGCGTGTAACCAGGTCTTGGCGTCGGTCCCCTAGTCGCACTATTACTTCTGTATTCCTGTCCTCGTCGTTCCCAATTCGGTCGAAAATTTCTGTTGTAGTCAGGCCGTCTCGGATAATTCGGTGTCCTGTTGTCAAACCTAACTGTGTTAACGTTTCGTTCTCGTATCTCTCTTGTCCGTCCTACACATACATCGTCATATCTCTGCAAATACTCTAAAATGTCTCCCGTTCTGTGATGTTTTGTAAGGCCACGTGTTGTCTAATTTCCAGTTCAAAATGTCGTGATAGGTACTTGATAATCTGTCTGTCCGTCAATGGTGGATTCAGTTGTTTGGCCACACTGTACTTGCGGATGGCATATTGCTCCCTAGAACCTGCAAACTCTCCCTTAAATTTTCCTGTAATCAAGTCGTCCCTAATCTGATCCTGTTTGTGATCACTCCAGTACTGTTGTAAAAATTTGTTTTCAAAGTCCTGATACGTGTCTATGTCCTGTCCTACTAAATTGTACCACGCTTCCGCATTGTCCTTTAATAAAGCCTTTATCGTATTAGTTTAGTCTGTTCGTCAAATAAATTTCCCACTAGATTTCTTACACTATTAATAAAAATTTGTGGATTTACCCTGTTATCGCCATAAAACTTCATGTGTTGGTCCAATGATACTCTACCTGTAGAAAATCTGGGACCATCCCCCGTTAAATTTGACATGTTGTATTTGATACTACTAACTTCACGTTCTACCCTGCCTAACTGATCCCTACATGAGTCCGTTACTTCAGTCATTTTACATTAATCTCTTCTTCACAAAAATGCGTACTTCGGACCTTAAATGTCCCATTTCCTGTCGAAGACCTGTAATATCACGCTCATTTTTTCAACCCTATTTTCTACTTCCCCAGTTTCACGGTAAGACTATCTTTAAATTCTGTAAATTCTTTAGTATTTTGTTCAATTTTCCCGCTTATCTGCTCTAATTTTTGATTGGACTCCTCCCTAGCTCTATTCGATTCATCGCTTAGCAGTTCTAATTTTCTGTTAGACTCCTCCATCGCTCTATTCGATTCTTCCCTAGCTAATCGCATTTCCTCTAACATTCTCATCATTAACTCATTTCCTGTTTCTCCTGATTCCGTCCTCGACTGATCTCTACTGTCTCCAGCTTCTTCCATTTTCGAAATTTTCTCACACAATGCACTATCGTCACTTCCAATTTCCACTCCTTGACTCCTTAACCACTCTTTTCTCTGCATACGTTCCAATCACTCACACACACTCTAAAATACTCTTAAATTTATACACACACAAAACTCTCTCTCAGATCGCCAGTTTCCTGGAATAAAATCACAAAAATTTTATTTGGAACTCGAGCCTCACTTTTGGGTCGCCAAAGTATGCTGTGAAACCTCCAAAATCCGTGAACTACGCTTTTCGCCTCGGCCGCTCACCTAATTTTATAAACCTCCTCATTCATAAAATTAAACAACACATTCCTACCACAAACATTAACGTTAACTCTATTTACATCAATATTTAGAATACATTAAATTTTCAAATTAAATTTCAGCATAAAATTCATTTTTAAAAAGAATTTCAAGATTAATTTTATTATCACTTTAACGTGCATCCAGAATTAAAGTCCTTGTTGGATGCCTATAATTAATATAACAATATAAGCAGACCGGAGTCTGAGTATAAAGGAGCATCTACCACCCCTTTACGTTAATTAACCAGGTTCGTCTAATTGAGCTCAAAGACATACCCAAATTTTCATCATATTCCCGAACATCAAAACAAAATACCCTTTTACTTAAACAAGCAAATTTCATCTTAAAATTAAACTTTTATGGTTAGTACAATTTCACTAATGTCCATTTAAAGTAAATCAATTATAAAGTCATTCAATACACACAAAAATGTCAAACAAAATAGTATAATTTACCTGAAGGTTACTGTCCTCGTAGCTTCAAAGCATCGTTTCTTTAGTTAATCACACCATTCAACAGGATTATATTTACGGCTTCTGATTCTCTACGCTTTTAAAATTTTCTCCATCACCATCCATTCAAAGTCGTTTCTGGGCCTTTCCGGAACTCATCTGTGTTTATCTGACCCTTGTTTCATGGATCCAGACACGTATTTGAACCATTTAATTATTAACACCCCCGAAAAATAGCAAAGAAATTCATGCTTCGGTCACCAATATACGCCAAAACTGCCTACTTTTGTGTATACATTCGTCGTTGTAAATTTTGCTAATTGGTACAGTGAAACTAAATTTTATTACCTTGTATCTAAGTGCACTGAAGTACATTCATGTTAGCACGTAAAAGAAACAAACTATTTTGAATCACTAAAATATAGAGCAAACTTTTAATTTATTTAATCAAACTAAAATGCACGGTTTAACATCTTCAATCAAGTCGCGTATGTACGAGCTTTTAACGCATCGAATCGTCAAAAGTCTAAGAGTCTAAGAGAGCTTGTTTATATTCATCTCCGTATATATAGCGAATAGCCGGCACGTCGCTCTGTTCCCCAAAACGGGTAATTCTAAAGAATTTCTCATTGTATGTTCCCAGTCTGTCGCTCGCACGTCGATTTTTACGAATTTTCACTCGCCCCATTTAAATCTCAGAAAATTTCCACACGGCACGCAAGCATGTCCGAGAAAAACTAATTGATTTTGTACAGAAATTGTTGTTTCTACCTCTGATATTTGCATCCTATTTTTAACCAATCGCAACCCCATGACGTTGCTTAAATCCCGCCTTTTACAATATGTGTCTTTGCTTGACGCATTTTATCTGTCTCTATCTAACCTGTTCTTATTGGTGCAAATTGATATTCTTTATTATCGATTATTTTAGTCCACATGGAGTGTGAAATAACCCAGCTTTAGCAATTCTCGTAACTATTATGCGACGTTTCCCCAAGATTCTTTGAAACATTAATTATCTGCAAACTTTACGCCGTATGTGATATTTAAACTACGCAGGTGTTCAAAATAATATTAATTCTCAGAGCCTTATTCCGTGGTATTTTAATCTTGGGTTTTTACAAGTTTCTATAGGTATTATATGTTATTAACGGTTTAATTAACTCCAATTAAAATTGATTTCTATCCTTTCATTTTTAGCGAATACAACTTAAATATTAATTATTATATGTACACTTTGTTTTACTACCGGTTACTTAAAATAGGGTTAATTAATATAAACTTTGCACGTAATTTCCATTTGTTTAGGAATAATTACATTATACGCAGAGCTTTTCAATACTGCTTCTTTTGATATAAAGCTTCTTATAAATAATTTAAATTTCTTATTTTTACTGAAACAACCGAGTTTATTTATGCTTCATGGTTTTAATAACGCGTATTATTTAATGAAATTCCTTATACACGGTGATTAAAATTATTTGATGTGATTATTTAATTTTCTACCCTGGTCTAAATATGAGTAATATATATATATATATATATATATATATATATATATATAACTGTTACACCTTACAAGTTCACGACATAGATGGCTAATTTCTGCAATTTTAAATGAGCGACTTCGTAGCGTAGCTGGTACGCGTGTGACTACTATGCCCAAGGTCCCGAGTTTGAATCCCGACACGGTCCGCTTGAAAAATGTTAGGCGAGCATTTTTTACAAACATACGCCCTCGCTCGGATTAGAGGTAAAATGGAGACCCCGTGTGCGAGTGTTGTCACGCACGTTAAAGATCCCTTCCTTGCTTGGAACAGCAAGGGTTTGGCAATATTCAAAATTTTCCAGGTAAAAAAAAACTCGCTTCCTGACCAATGTAGCATCTTCGGCTGGAAAATTGGAAAATCCAATGTAGTGCTGTTTTGGGTGCCCACGGTCTTTCGGAACTCGAATCTCATTTGAAGATTGGAGCTGTTCGGAGCCTACAAATATATTGCTTGGGTTGTGGCGTGTCCTTATTTTGGATCAGTGTTTGAAGAATACACATTATAGTTGCTATCACGCGTTTGTTGGAAGTACTTCAACGTGTGAAACTGCTACTGTCTGACAGAGAAGACTGCGGCATCGTGTTATACGACGAAATAGGTATCCGATGCCAGATGGAACGACGAACGAATGCTCGCCCCAGCTATGTCCAGGGTCGGCTTATGAGACGCACAAATAGTATCAAATATTGCTTAGGTAGGACAACCAAGATGACAAAAGCAAGGAATCGTTCTTAATTCAAGACGATGGCGTAAAGGTTTAAATCACTCGGTGACCTCCAGCATGGTGTAACGAAATGTCTGGTGCGCCTTAGTAGTACCTTCGGCTGGAGAATTGGAAAATCAAATGTAGTGCTGTTTTAGGTGTTCACGGTCTTTCGGAACTTGATCTCATTTGAAGATCGGAGCTTGTTTGGAGCCTTCGAATATATTGCTTGGGTTGTGGCGTGTCCTTATTTTGGATTAGTGTTCGAAGAATACATATCGTGGTTGCGATCACGCGTTTGGTGGAAGTATTTTAACGTGTAAAACTGCTACTGTCTGACAGAGAAGATTGCGGTACCGTGTTATACGACGAAATAGGTACCTGACGCCAGATGGAACGACGAAGGGATGCTCGCGCCAGCTATGTCCACGGCCGTCTTGTGAGCCGCAACAAATAGCATCAAATATTGCTTAGGTAGGACAACCAAGATGACAAAAGCAAGGAAACGTTCTTAACTCAAGACGATATCGTAAAGGTTTAAGTCACTCGGTGACCTCCTGCCTGGTGTGACGGAATGTCTGGTACATCATACAGTGGATGAAGCGCGACCTATGGCACAGGCAATCACTGCAGGAGATGGTGCTGGGTGAAAGGATCTGCGATGCTCACCCCTGTCACGACTTAGGCCGGTTTCAGAACCGTGACGGAGGACGTCGCTACATCACGAAATCCGGCAAGTCTTGCGACGGCGACAACTTCCGCAAGACAAAGGCTGTAAAAGAGCCACGAACCTTAGCGATCAGCAAGTGAGGACTAAGCTTCTGGTACTGCTATCACAGAGAGCAACGAGAAGTTTTCCAGGCCGCCTTCTAAGATAGGATAACAAAAAAAGGAAAGAAACTTATTTAGGTTATAGCCTGCGCTACTTGTAATATGTTCTTATTCGTGTATGACCTAAATTTTGTATCGTAAACAGCATTGATAACGCTACGTTTATATGTCGTCGGCAGACATTCCCTTAATGCGGCTTCGTGGATTAGCCAGGTTCGTGTATGACTGCTGATTCCAAGGTTCTGGGCTCGATTCCCGACACGAGCCGCTTGAAGAATGTTAGGCGAGCATTGTTCACACAAGTACGCCCAATGTCTTGTGTGTGAGTGTTGTCATGTACGTTAAAGATTTTTACCTTGCTGGGAATAGTAAAGCTTCAGCAAAATTCAAAATCATCAAGTAAAATCGCTTCCTGGTCCAATATAGTACCTTCGGGTGGAGCATTGGAAAATTAAATGTAGGGGACATACCCTCAACCTCTATAAAAAGTCCAACTAGTTGTGAAATTACCACCATCCTAGCTTAAGAGATGTCGCTGACTAATATTTTTAAGTCTTTTTATAATAGCAACACCCTTAAAAATTTAACAAATGCACCCATTGCGTTCTATTACGGTAAAAAAACTCTCAATTGTTTTTATTTGTCATAAAAACTATTTTAGTACAAAATTCTGTAAAAATATTTTGAAGGTATGTTTTAATGTGTATAACCCGATTAATCCTATACCTTATTACAACATGATATTAAAATTCGGATAGAACCGTTTTTATAAAGATTAATATGCAAAGCACGCGGTGTACATATTTAACATAAAGAAGATACAAAAAGCATGTGAATTGATAGGCTTAAAAAGCACTTCCTATGCTTGTCTTGTACGGCTCATCATTAGAACAGAAATTCGTTAATCGCCTGCATGGAGTTCTCTTTCGTTTAACAACCTTCTAGATAGAATATTTAACATACACGTCTTTTCACAAACAATTTTGCTTCATTAACTACATTGCTTACCATTTGCACTATTAGAATTCTTATTCTATCATATTGTATGTCACCGATACTAATTTGTAAATGCAGAATCATTTTAATTAAAGATTCCATATCAAGAAAAGCTTTATAAAAAGTGCAAAGTAGAACAAACCTGATATTAACTCAAACAATTCTGTAGTGCAATGCTGAGCGACTATCAGTTATAATTTCTTGCGGTACTTGCTATAGGCAAAAGTGTCAAAATTCTTCAATTGGAGATGGTATATGACAAAAAAAAGATAAATATACTAGCTACTTATTAGTCACGTATTCATAAAGGATTAATTGAATATACATTACAGTACTTTTTATTACAGAATATGATTTCATCTTTTTAGGTTACTTGACCTACACAAAAGATGCAACTGGTTCCATTTTTGGAGTAAGTAGAACATCGTTGATATTGAACTTAGCCGCTATACAATTTTAGTGAAAACCAACAAAATGTTGAACAACTAGTCATAAATAACAGTTGCCAGTTATACCGGCGTATACTTAGCAGTTAATAGTCAGCAGGGAATTTACCAGTTTTGCCGAATGACTAGTGGCGTCGACAAAGAAGGCTGCTAATTAAAAAAGTATTAAACCATATAAACTGCCTATTATGTGGTGCTGGTCTTAAATCATTATATTATAATGTCACAGATTCAAATTATTAACACATTTATCAGCTATTTTTCAGCAAACACTATTAAGTGAATCTAGAAATTCATGCAGCTGCAGTTTCTTTAACAAAGATAAATTTGTTTCAGGATTATTAATAAACTACAAAGAATTATTTAAAGTAAATACCATAAAGCTATTTTTATTTCAATTTCTTCTTTAAGCTCGGAGTTGCACGATTTTCCTATTACACTGGATATTTGTAAAGTCATGTAGAAAGCCACAGATGAAAAAGCCACCTACACCTTGCGCGGTACTCGGCAAAAGGTGGCTTCGTGGCGTAGTTGGTATGTGTGTGACTACTATGCGCAAGATGCCGGGTTCGTATCCCGACACGGTCCGCTTGAAAATTGTTAGGCGAGCATTTTTCACAAAAATACACCCTCGTTCGGATGAGAGGTAAAATGGAGGTCCCGTGTGCGAGTGTTGTCACGCACGTTAAAGATCCCTATCTCGATTGGAACAGCAAGGGTTCGAGAAAATTCCAAATTTTTCACGTAAAATAAACTCGCTTCTTGGCCAATGTAGTACCTTCGGCTGGAGCATTGGAAAATCACATGCAAGGTAATCGGCAACAAAATTTTAAAGTTACGCACATACGTTTAGAAAAAAATTATTTGCATCTCTTAAGCACAGGGTTGCACGACTTTCCTAACATACGTGTAGAATGATACAGATGAAAAAAATTCACTCACAACTTGCGCGGTAATCGGCAAAAAAGAATTTTAAAGTTTACGGATAACCGTTTACAAAAAATTATTTACATCCCTTAAGCTCGAGACTGCATAATTTTTTAAACACTGCATATTTGCAACGTTGTATAAAATAACGCAAACGAAGAAAATCGTCTCGCAACTTGCGCAGAAATTGGCAAAACATTTTACAGTTTACACATATGCTCATACTGAAAAGCTATTTTCATCGCTTTAGATCTTTAGCTCGATTTTTCCTAATATACTTTGCATGGTCAGGTAGGATGATACAGATGAAAAATATTCACTCGCAACTTGCGCGATAATTGGCAAATAAATTTCAAAGTTTATGCACGTCAATTTACAAAAAAAAAAATTATCCTTATCTTTTCAGCTCCTGGTTGCACGACTTTCCTAATATACTGGATATTTGCAAGGCTGTGTAGAATGATACAGATGAAAAAAAAAATTAACTCGGAACTTGCACGATAATCGAGAAAAAAAATTTCAAAGTTTACACATGTACGTTTACTAAAAATTAATGACACCCCCTAAGCTCGAAACTGCATAATTCTCTTAAAACCCTGAATATTCGCAACGTTGTGTAAAATAATATAGATGAAGAAAATTCACTCGCAATTTGAGAAGTAATCTGCAAAAAAATTTCATAGTTAGAGCACATACTTTTACAAACATATTATTTCAATCTTTTAACTCTGGGATGCACAAATCTAATATACTGGATACTTGCAAAATAGTGTAGAATGGTACAGATAAAAAAAATTAAGTTGCAACTTACTCGGTAATCTACAAACAAAAAGTTCAAAGTTTACAACATACGTTTACAAAACAATGATTTTCATTCCTTAAGCACGAAGACGTACGATATTCCTAATATACTGGATATTTGTAAAGTCGTGTAGAATGATACTCGCAACTTTCGCAGTAATTGGCAAAACATTTCAAAGTTTATGCAAATACGTTTACAAAGAAGTTATTTTCATCCTTTAAGCTCGGGGATACACAATTTTTATAATATACTGGATATTTGTAAGGTCGCGTAGAATGATACAGACAAAAAACATTAACTCGTAACTTGCTCGGTAATTGGCAAATAAATTTCAAAATCTACGCCCATCAGTTTACAAAAAAATTATTTTCATTTCTTAAGCTCGGGGATACACGATGTTTCCTAATATTCCGGATATTTGCAAGGTCATCAAGAATGACACAGATGAAAAACATTCACTCACAACTTGCGCGGTAATTGACAAATACATTTCAAAGTTTACGCAAATACGTTTACAAAAAAATTATCTTCATCTCTTCAACTCCGGGTTGCACAATTTTCCTAATATACTGAATATTTGCCAGATCATGTAGAATGATACAGATAAAAAAGAATTAACTTGGAACTTGCGCGGTAATCGGCAAAAAAAAATGTCAAACTTTACGACATACGTTTACAAAACAATGATTTTCATTCCTTAAGCACGAAGATGTACAATATTCCTAATATACTGGATATTTACAAAGTCGTGTAGAATGATACTCGAAACTTTCGCAGTAATCGGCAAAAAATTTCAAAGTTTACGCAAAAACGTTTACAAAGAAGTTATTTTCATCCCTTAAGCCCGGGGAAGCACAATTTTCATAATATACTGAATATTTGTAAAGTCGCGTAGAATGATACAGACGAAAAACATTCACTCGTAACTTGCGCGGTAATTGGCAAATAAATTACAAAATCTACGCCTATCAGTTTACAAAAAACTTATTTCCATCTCTTAAGCTCGAGGATACACGATGTTTTCTAATATACTGGATATTTGCAAGGTCATCTAGAATGACACAGATGAAAAACATTTACTCACAACTTGCGCGGTAATTGACAAATAAATTTCAAAGTTTACGCAAATACGTTTACAAAAAAATTATTTTCATCCACTAAGTACAGAGTTGCACGATTTTCCTAATATACCGGATATCTGCAAGATCGTATAAAATGATACAGATAAAAAAAATTATTCAAAACTTGCACAGTAATCGGCAAAAAATTTCAAAGTTTACGCAAATAAGTTTACAAAAGAAATAATTTTTGCCCTTTAAGCTCGGGGATGCACAATTTTCATAATATACTGGATATTTGCAAGGTTGCGTAGAATGATACAGATGAAAAACATTCACTCGTAACTTGCGCGGTAATTAACAAATAAATTTCCAAAATTATCCACATCAGTTTACAAAAAATTATTTTCATCCTTTAAGCTCACTCGCAACTTGCACGGTAATCGGGAAAAAAATTACAAAGTTTACGCACATATGTTTACAAAAACATTTTTTTTTGCTTTCATGGTTTTTTTTAAACTCAAAGGTTTCACTTTCGCGAAAATTTGTTCTAGTAGTTCCAAAGATATTTCCAACAGGATTGTGCCATAAGTCGAACCAAAGACCAAATAACAAAAGCCAAATATTTTGACAAACAGATTCATAGACAAAGAGTAAACATCCTATATCCTCCTGTTGTATGAGCTAACTTTTTAATTTGAGTCGTATTAGACCCAGAAGACTTTGTTTTTACATTACTAATCTAGCACCGCCACAGTATATTTTGTAAACGTATATGTGTAGACTCTGAAATTTTTTTGCCGACTACCGCGCAAGTTCCGAGTGAATTTTCTTCACCCTATATCATTTTATACGACGATATTCAGTGTTTTAGGAAACTCGTGCGTCTTTGAACTTAACGGATGTAAATAATTATATCTTAAAAGTATGTGCGTAAACCTTACAATGGCTTTGCCGCGCGCAAGTTGCGAGTAAAATTTCTTATCTGTATCATTCTACTCGACCTTGCAAATATCCAGTGTATTAGGAAAATCGTGCCGCCTCGAACTTAAGGAATGAAAATGATTTTTTTATAAACATATGTACGTAAACTTTGAAATTGTTTTGCCAATTATCTCGCAAATTACGAGGAAATTTTTTTAATCTATATCATTCTATACGACCTTGTAAATATTCAGGATATTAGGAATGAAAATAATTTTTTTATACGTATGTGCGTAAATTATAAAATTTTTTTCCGATTAACGTGAAAGTTGAGAGTTAATTGTTTTCAGCTGTATCATTCTACACGGCCTTGTAAGTATCCAGTATAAACGGAAAATCGTGCTTCCTCCAGCTTAAGAGATGAAAATAGGTTTTTTAAACGTATTTGATTAAAGTATGATTTTTTTGCAGATTGCTGCTTAAATTGCGTATACATTTTTTCATCTGCATAATTCTACACGAGCTAGTAAATATCTAATATAAACGGAAAATCGTACAGCCCCGAGCTTAAGAAATGTAAATAATTTTTTGTAAACGTATGTGCATAAACTTTGAAATTCTTTGTCGATTACCGCTCAAGTTGCGAATGAATTTTTTCATCTGTATCATTCGACACGACCTTGTAAATATTTAGTATAAACGGTAAATCGTGCATCGAGCTTGTGACTGAAAATAAATTGTTTATAAGTAACCATTGTTGGACTGGGTGAATAGGTGGAGTAATTCCTAAACGTTGCTATGAAGTTCGGGTTTACATGAAACAAGTTCCCTAATTCGAAAGCAATCGCAGATGTGAGAAAAGTTACATGAGAAAGTGTTCCTGAAGTTCAGTCTACGCTAGTTCGATTAATTGATTACTGACAACCCCATTTTGTCTTGCAAGACAAGTTCACTTGAGCCTTGTATACGATTAACAATATCTAAGTAATAAAATTTTTGTTTTCCACATGCTACACATTCTACTGATGTATATTGTATGGGTTATATAAACTTTATTGGTATAAAGACTTTTACGTTGGTTTACGCAAGGTTAAAACCGCAATGTAACAGAAAGTTCTAATATAAAAAGGCACCACAACCGTATTTGTACAAATTTATATAAATTAGTTAAATTGGCTGAAAAAGTATAATTGAGTAATTTTTTAATGTGTCTTTTCTTTCAGATACACGCATACTCGACCAATTAGGCAAAAAGCATACGTTATTTGTTTTGTTTGTTATATACTTGGATATTGACATTTATATAATACTGGTTAAGTGAACGTCTTTCAGTTATTGTTTGTGTTTATTTTAACTTAGTGAGTGGGAAAAAAGTGTACACAAGTCTCTTTCAACCTGTACGGCAGAAAGATAGACTTTACAGGTAGGTGTAAGTAAAAGAGTTGAAGTTTGTTTACCATTAAGAATTTGCATTTGCCTTTATAGGATACATCGCCCACCATTGCAAGCTAGCTGCTGCATTATGTACTGTTACGCATCCTTGGTAGATTTAATTCAGGCAAGTAGCGTAAATTTAACATGTAACAAAAATTTGCCTTTGATTTGTGGTTTAGTTCTAGTATTTTCCAATTCGATAGTTGTTAGGAGTTTGAAACCTTTCTCACGAATCTAAAGAATCACATGCAACTTACCATATTTCCTTTAACTGCCCACATTTATGGAACTATTTACAGAGGTTTAAATCGAACTAGTGATGGGAAATAAAATAAAGAGCATGCAGGGGGGGAGATTTGAACTCAATAATTGCTTTATCTGAACAACTATTCAATCGTGGCCTCTCAGCGGATGTAAGATTTGGAGGTTTAATTGTAATATCACATGTTACCCTATACTATATTCCTTCAATTTCTTTCTGTGTGCTTGTGTCAAATTTCTTTGAGATTGCGATCGCATTTTTCAAATTTTGTAAGTCGGCGTTGAGTATTGTATGTTTCTAATGGTTATTTATCTATTTTAATTACTTCAAGGTCTAGAAAATATATAAAATAGAGCTATTATTTGGTACAAATCCGTACAAAAATCTGCGCAAGACTGGTAGTCATTAGTTATTCGTTTGAGAGAAGATTTCTTATAGGCACATTTCAAAGACGATATATAGGAAAAAGTTAAAAGTCGCAGGCAGAAAAAAAATAAACCTGCAATGTTATTCTTGGCACAGATGGAAAATTTGTATAGCAAATAACCTAGTGTTCGTGTTGAATTTACAGCTGTCAGAATTATTCGAAAAAATTATTAACTGAATATATTTCTCATCTTGTTTGGTAGATCTTGAGGATGTACGTACGTTCGGAAAGTTATGTAAAAAATTGGAGGAAGCCTCCAATATTAAAAAGATAAATTCAACTTTTCCAAGTAATTTTGCAGTTCTCAGGAATAATCTGAACCACAGTTTAGAATTAAATCATTTTCTTTAAATGTTCGATATTAAGATAATATAAATATTTTTAAAGCAGTGTCTGAAAGTTTGTCTGAAGTAAAAGGAACAATGGATTTTATATACTGGGATTGTACGAAATCTGGCCATTCGTATAGAATTTGTAAAGCTCCGAAAAACCCATTTTGTTTAGGGTTTGGCCGTAAAGGGGTTATAATACAAACTGCATTACTTGTTCAAAAACTTATAGAAAAGTAGAGGCAGCGAAAGTGGCACTCTGCATCTTCAAAGAAAATTTTTACCATCATATGCTATTTTGTGCAAAGGAATGGTCCAATAGGTTGAAAGTCGTTAAAGATTTTTGTAGCAGTTTAGTTAAATCTAAGCCTGATGTTATGTTTGAAGAAAAACCTGGAGATAATCTTTCTCATATTATTGTAAAGCTTTTTTATAAAAACATCACATGTCTAATTGACGCCAGATATACCACCATAGTTATACGATCTTTAGCAATTCTTCTTATAACTGATTTAGGATTGAAAGTTTTTAAATCAGAAAAACAAGGAGTTGTAACAGTTGATGGGTCAATGAAAGTAGCTATAGGCTCAGTTGATCTACCGATTAGTAAAGGCAGGCAGTGTTACATTCCTAATGCGTTAGTGGTCCTTTCTCTACCTACATGTGATTTTCCAATGCTCCACCCGAAGGTACTACATTAACCAGGAAGCGAGTTTTTTTTAACTAAAAAATTTTGAATTTTGCCGAATCCTTGCTGTTCCAAGCAAGGTAGGGATCTTTAAAATGCGTGACAACACTCACACACGGGACTCCATTTTACCTCTCATACGAACGAGGGCGTATTTTTGTGAAAAATGCTCGCCTAATATTTTTCAAGCTGACCGTGTCGGGATTTGCACCCGGGACCTTGGGGTTCCTTCTCTACCACAATTTATAATTTTTGGCATTGATTTAGCAAAGCTATTTGGTACAAAAGCGAATTTTAAACATAATTTTAGGTTTGTTCACAGTGATGTTGGAAATAATCTTTCGTATATAGGTTGGTCTTCAGCACTAATAATAAATGCCAATTACTTATACCTTAATGAATTCAAATAAATTATATTCGTTAAATTTGTTACAATTGTGGTTTCCATTTGTAGTATAAATGGACACATTTCGAAAAATACTTATACCTTAATTGTACTCCAGGAATAGAAAACCCAGCAGTTAATCTAATTGAAATTCTTTAGGTAAGTTAGACTCCTGGTAAGAGTCTTTAAGAAAAAAAAAATAATGATTATCCACGATGAAAAGTGGATAACGGTTTTGCTTTTAAGTATTTCCCATCTAACTTACCTGTAGCAATCTAATCTCATAGAGTGGAAATTTGTTGTTCCAATGGTTCAACGAGAGAATATTATTAGATGTTGTCATGACATCCCCCAGTTGCAGGACATTTTGGGTATTTCAAAACTTTGTCGCGAGTTAAAGAACTATATTATTGGGCAAAAATAAATTTGTGTCGCAAAAATTATCTTATGCTGCTCCACTTGGTTTAATAGGCAAGGAAAAGGATGTCGAAATTCTCTTTCCGACGATAGCTCTAGAGCTTATGGATCCATTTCCTCTAAGTCTGGTTATAAATGTTTAATAGTTTTTCAAATATGCTATTATATATTCGATACATAATGCTAAAGCTCCAGCAATTCTTCGTATTATAGAAGCAAAAGCCTTTTCTTTTTGTTTTTGGAGTACTGAAACTTATAATTTGCGAAGTGGCACACAGTTAAAGAGTAATACTTTTAAGGATTTTTGCAATAAATTCCAAATTCAAAAATCATATTTACACCGTTTATTTAATAGAACCGTTAGCGCTACTATTCGATCTTATGTTCAGAAGCGTGACTCTGGGACACAGAATTGTCAAAAATTCAATTTGTCATAAATTCTGCAAGGCATCAAGCTACTGGTTATATTTCAAACTTTCTAGTATTTGGTCGGCTTGTACAAATCAGTGGAAAATTTAATGGTTTAGCATTACAACCTACGGAGTATTTAGAAGTAATTTACGGAGTAGACCTTTATATGTTTCCGATTGCCAGGATTTCACAAAGTTTTTAAATTTGTTAGAGTAAACTTGCATTTAGGATATGAACGATCGAAAATGCTATATAACTTAAGGAGAAGACATATTTCGTTTGAAATAGGTGATAGAGTTTGGAGGTCAAATAAAGTATTCTTCAGTGCTGGTGATAGATTTATTTCTAAATTAGAAACAAAGTTTGTGCTATGCAGTTTATAAAAAACTCCAGTTTAGTTTATGTTCTAAAAAATATAGATAGATCCAGAGCTAGCAAAAGACTTGTATCATCTTAGGCAGGGGCGAAAGTACTTTCCGTTAGAAATATAAAAAATATCTTTTATGACAAAAATAATTTTAAGCGTGCTAACGCAGTAAATGACTATCAAGAAACACGTAAAAAATCGAGGAAAATTTCTAGAAGTCAGAAAGAATTTAATTCAACCTACTTTTTGGACATATACGTTACATTACTGAAAAGCAAGATAGCTTAAAATTTATTACTGTATTGATAAAAAAATCCCTATCTCAACATCACTGTGTTAAAGAAAATCCAGTCACTTTCGTGAAGCTATTTAATAAAAATGTAGTTATTATTTTTAGTAATAAAAATAAATTGTACTTCAGAAAGTATGTGAAGCAGCTTATAAATATTCATCTTAACGGCTGAACGTATTAGCTATTCCTCAACTAACAAGAAATCACAAAGTTTTATGACGTTACTGGAACTTTTAAAAATTTTTGTACAAAGGAAAGTAATGTGCAGGCGAGTTAAACACTTTCAAACTAAGTAAAAATCGACGGTTTTAGAACTTTTGAAAACTGAAAAAAGCCTGTCTATAGGATTTACGAGGAAAGGTTTCACGTTGAAGCTCAAAAATTTGAACAACTGCTACATAGTGAAATAAAGCAAATACCATTCAGTAGATAATTTACTTCTAAAAATATGTGTGTCCATTTCAAACTACCAAGTTTTCTCAATACATAAAATAATATGCACGTAAGTATGGAAATTTAATATCAACTTTAATAATTAATGTCAACCACTTCCGTAGGTATTTTACAAAAATTTGTTGTAGCCATAGAAACTTGTGTATTGTATGGAAAAACACAATTCATGTTTTGGACGTTTATCTAGCTTCGAATTCATAAATCAAAATGCTAGACTCAATTTTCTATATTCTGGGCATCAGATCAAAATTAATTTTACGAACAAAGTGTATGCGTTTCATGTACCTGATGTAAAATTAAGTTCAAAATTGTTTATCGAACGAAATTTTGTTTGATTTCACTTAATGCTGTAGCTTTTTAGCTATTTATTTTAAAACTGATCCATCTATATATTTTGTATGGTAGAAATGTTCGTTTATCTGGGTTATTTAAAATTTTTATTCTTGTATCAGTATTTTATAATATTACACCATTGTCTAATCCATAAAATTAAAATTAAAAAATAATTACCTAAAACGTTGATAAATCAAATTTTAAATTAAATTTTTTTCGAAGAGAATAATTTTATCAATAACATTTTTCAATTTAATTTAATGATACGAAGAGTAAGTAATTTCTTTGTACTTACCAATTTAACAGAATCACCGATCGCAGAAAGCTTTAACGAACTGAACAGTCAAGCTAAAAATATAGTTCGGTCGACCTTGTCCGGCCTTGCACCAGAAGCACTTAAACACCTTTGCAAGAAGTCAACACTTTACTACTACAACTACTACTACTTCGGATGGAACCAGTACCGACGGAAGCCACTCTCCGTAGCTCTTGCTATTATTACACGTTACCAGAATATGTGAATATTTTGCTCTTCTTCTTACTTTATAAGATGCTACCGTTCAAGCGGGGGAATCTGTGAAGGAAAGTTATCAACCGCAAAAATTACCGGCGCATGATAACAATAAACTGAAATTAATTCTGCACTGCAAATTTGCGTGTTCTGTATAATGCTGTACTCTATTTCTTCACTGAAGCTAGTTTAATTACCATTCATGTTGTAATGCGCCTTAAAGGTGGACCGTGCGGGAAATTTTTTACCGAGCGTTAAAATCACCAAGTTTTCGCAAATCAAACCATTGGATAATAAACGACTGTCATCAAAGACAGTTTATTTAACATTCTATTGAAGATGGATTTTTGTTCAGATACCATACAATAAGAACACGTTCTAATCACGATTCTTTTCTATACTATAATTAGATTGTTAAAACATGGTTAACGAAGTGTTAATAAAATGTAATTTACTTTCTGTTATTGTATAATTTTTTATGCTCCTACACTCATGACATATATTCAAGCAGAAGCAGACACTGGCGTATGGTATTTGCATGCATATTTGAGTAATTTCAGGATGTTACTGGCACACGCACGTCAGTGAAATTTATAATAAACCTCTTACCTTAACCTTATTTGATGAGTGCAACACAAGGGAATTTTAATGTCATTTGAATAAATAAATTGATAGTTTTTAGTAAACAAGAAACAAGAAATCTAATTTTTCGTTTTCTTTTTTTTTAATTTTGTAACTCTCCCCACCAAGACCTCACCAACGCAAAAGTCGCCTGCGTGCCGCTCAATAATTTGGCGCTCTCTGATGAATGAATTGGAGTACACAGAAAATTTGAGATTTTTTAAATAGTTAATCGCCAATTAAAATAAATTAAATTAAAATTTTTTTATTAAGATTTATATTGTTAATAGTAGAAAAAGGGACAATCACAAGCAAGAAGTGTTGGGTGCAGGAGATGGGCATCTTGCATCTTAGATAAAGTCTAGGAAATGGAATCAAGAAGTTTTAGGAGATACCCACCCAAAAAGAAAGAAACGGGAAAAGTTGAAATTTCCGAATATTTAATTGTTCCATCATGCATAATACAAGCACACTTCTTTGCCATTAAAAGACGAAACTCTTATTAATTATGTGATTAAACTTGCGTGTATTACATTTATGACGGATTGTGAAAAGTTCATAAAACAGATATAAACTTAAAAAGCCCAAATTTAAAATTAATTTATTTCAATCGTTGATAATTACTTAGTGAAACAAGTTTCGTTTCAAAATACGTTAGTTATTGAAAACATTAAATTTATATTTTATTAGAATGCAAAGCAATTGTGAGCTTTAATTATTTATGTAATTAATTTTCAGTGCATAAAGATGCATTAAAACACGTTTCAATCGCCGTATATAACATAGAATAGTGTTAATTCAAAGGATATTCTCGGGGGTAGGTTTTAAAAATATTCATTCTTGTTAAAGATACCTTTATTAGAATACAAATCCATGCAAATCCTTTTGCATTTACAAAGCCTAAGGACAAACCCCTCATTCATTATACTTGTTATAATTTGTTTGTAATAAATTTGTTATAATATATGTTATTAGTATCCGTTTGTAATCGTTCCATTCCGTGAGATCATCGCGACCTGCAATAAGGGTCAAAGCTCTCTCAGTTAACTTATTTAAATTCAAACAAAGTTAGACATTGCGTTCAATGTCACCTTGTTTGTAAAATGATTTTAAAAATACTTTGCAAACAATAATCAAAATCCCTAATAATACTTAGTTACCGTCGTACATTGGAATTGAATCTAAGTATAATTTCATGTTTTCAAAATTCATCTTTGTAAATTAATTCTAAGTTACTTTCAGTCTAGTTTGCATTAAGTTATTTAAAGAATCACGTATTGTTATGTATATTGTATGTAATTATAATAATCTTGGTTATAATTACATCGGTTTCAGACTTCTGCTGAATAATTGTTTTATTAGATTATTGCAATAATGAAGTACATAAGATGTGTTTAATTATAAACCGTTATAAGAGATTATAAATGTGATAAAATCAAGTTTTCAGATTTTTCTGAATAAATGCTTGTAATAATCGTTGTAATAAAATGGTACAATAAACTGTGTTATAATTATACGATAAAGTTAAGCTTTTACTGCGTAAATTCTTTCAGAAATAATAATAAATGGTGATAATAAAATTGTACATAAAAAATGCGTTCCTTACTAACTAATATTAATATGTAATTGAGAATGGTTAAGAACATGAACTTATGGTACTTACAAGAGTTTGATTGCCAGTTCCATTAGCCTTCCTGCTTTTATTAGACTTGGGCGATTCTTGTACTTCGTCCAATTGGTTGGTTTGTGTTCTAGTCAAAGAATTAAAATTTACGACCACCAGTTCTTCGATTTTTGATTCGCTAGTGCCCTTCTGGAATCCTACAATCTCCTGCGCCAGATAGGTTTTGGGTCTTTGAGAGCTTCTTTTAAAAAGTCTTTATTTCCAAAAAACACTCCTATCATGTGTATTTTATTTATACAGTAATTACAATATTGATTTGACAACATGGACATTATGTTCATTAACGTTTTAATTAACAAATATTTAAAATTACTAATTACTAATGAGTAGCTGAACAACCAACAACGTTATTGTTATGAAGATTGAGAATGATTATCGATAACTAACAATTACAAATGAGTAGCTTGAACAACCAACAATGTTAGAGTTATAAAGTTCTAAAACTGACTGGCCGTTATGCGCTCCTTAGGGTTTTTATGCTATCCCTGCCTTCGCATCGTCTTGTGGGAAGTGTAGGTCTTATGTCCGCTACTTCTTGATAAAATACATTGTATTACTTCTTAGTAATCTGAATTCTAACAATTGCTTTCTTATAATCTATTGTGACCTGCACCTGCAGTATCATGTTACGTCTAGAATACAAAGCAGTTGCTTCCCCTTTCACGTCTGATTATGAACTTTCATTAACCTTTTATAATGTGTCCTTCAATTATACAATGTAACAATCTATTTATTAAGATGTAATAGTTGCATTTGAATATATATATATATATATATATATATATATATATATTAATTTGGGGGATATGTAACTCCTATAATAATATGTTATACAAGTCGCCGGTTTATTTCTTTTCATAATCGCCATTTACTTGGTAAATGTATAGATATTCACACGTGTACCTTTAAGAAATTGCTATTAACGGCAGAGAGACAGTTAATTGATTTCTTACTGATGTTAATATTAGCTGTGTTCTTTTTACTAGTAAAGTGAAATGTCGTTCTTTTTACTTCACTAATAGTCGGATAAATCTCGATTAAGTCAATCTCAAAATGATATGAGATTGAGATTACTGGTAAAAGGAACACAGTTTTCTTATAACCAATACTTAATGCATGTTGCTTAATGCTGATTCATAATTCTACAACACTTGCATAATAAACTATTCAGTATTACTAAAGTATGTTGTTATGCACATTGTAACTCAATACGTTATTGTAACTCGGTGTTGTGTTGTCCTGCAAGTGGATGTAATGTTTGTTGGGCACACAAATAAATAAATAAATAAATAAATCATTGCAAACCAATATATTATCTATATGCAACCATTATAATTTATTTATCAGGAAATATAAATATTAAAGATGCAGTTATTATTTAATTGGTCAAGTTTATGGGTAACACTGACACTCCAGGAAATGCTCACCTAAATTAAAATGTAAAATCTTTGTGCTGAGTTGTTTTTAAAAATACTCGTTGTAAACATTTTGCAAATATAACAGTTAAACATTTGATTTTCATTAAATTTAAATAAATTAATTAGTAAATATATTATGTTAGGAATGTCTTCTGGGTTTTGGTCTGACGACCTTGTAATTAAAATCGTTACTTCGTTTTTTAGGATTTTTCCTGTATGTTATGTAATATATTTTTATCAATAAAAAATTATTAATAAATAACCCTTCGGTAATTAAATAAGGGTTTAGAAAGTCAAACATTTCGGCTATTGTACACACTTGGTTTATCAATCCCCTAGTTAAAAATCACTGTAAAAATTGAAACACTAATTATTGTGGGTAATTGTGAGGTGACGTATCCATGACAGCATGCTTCAATTTCAATATTTTTAAAACAATGCACGGCAAGATGCTCACTTAAAATAAAACTCATTCAAGTTATACCATTTTTCGGGCTGACCTCTTTAGTAGAATTGAATAATCGTAGAATCTAAAAGCAAACAAGAAAAAGATTGCTCTGAAGAATTGCAGAACTCTTGTTTATGATACAATGACATTAAGAAGAAAATTAATTTACAGTTTATTCTACATTCAGCAAGAAATGTTAACAGCTGGTACTACCTTAACTCATACATTTAAACGCGGATAAGACAGGTTCTAAAAATGTTGTTAATATAATACAAATTTATAAAGCTTTCTTTCATTAATTAATTATTCTGTACATTCTTTTTGGAAGAGAAATATTGATGAAAGCATTGTCACAACTTCCTCAATTCACAGTACGTTTACACATTTCAAATCACTACAAAACTTGTTTTTTCCTACATAGTCAAAGGCAATGCTAACATGAGCTAATACACTCTTGCAACTGCATAAAAATAAATATCCTGACGAGATAGTCGTTAAATTGGATGGCCAGTATTATGTCCAAACTAAACTTGCGGACGTCATCAACCATTCGGGCACAAGTGGTTACTCTATCATTAGCGATAGCAAATCGGCCCTGACTGCTCAGGAAAATATGAACACCTCGACAGATTTTCAAGGGAACGTCTGGGAGATAGCGCCTACGTAACTTGGGTTTCGGATTTACAGTTTTATTGGTTTAGGTTGCATGACGGCAATCGAGTGAGCGACTGAGCAGATGAACTGACCAAAGAGGCCGCAACAGGGAAGCTTCTTACATCGTATTCTTAGGAGCCGAGGTCGCTAATTAAAAAAAAGCTGTGACAAAGGTCAATCCAACAGTGCGAGGAGAGGTGGAACAACGCTGCCACGGAAAGGTTGACATTAGTTTAATTGTTTTTAATACTCCACCCGAAGGTACTATATTGACTAGGAAGCGACTTTTGTTACCTGGAAATTTTGAATTTTGCCGAAATCTTACGGTTCCAAGTAAGATAGGAATGTTTAAGGTGCGAGACAACACACACACACACACACACACACACACACACACACACACACACACACACACACACACACACACGGAACCTATATTTTATCTCTCATCTGAACAAGGGCGTATTTTTTTAGAAAAATGCTCGTCTAACATTATTCAGGCGGACCGTGTCGGGATTCAAACCCGGGGCCTTTTGCATAGTAGTCAGATGCATACTAACTACACCACGGAGCCCCCGGGCAAACTAACACACAAATTTATACCGAACATAGAAGTTAGAGATAATATGGAGGTGAAGTTCGATTATAAGATGGTGCAACGAGTAACGGGCCACGGGGTACTGAAGGCCTACCTGCAAAGATTTAGATTGACCGAGAACGACCGCTGCGAATCCGACGAAGGCGCAGAAACCGTCGAGTACGAGCAGTTTAACTGCCTACTCGAGATGACTAACAGAGGGTTGTCGGACAGGAAACTGACTCTCGTGGGGCTAGATTGGTCCAAAAGCTAGGAAGAAACCCAGGGAGCGACTAACCAGATGGCGTTCTGGATAGCCTTGAAGAAGTTTGCGGGAAGGGTCACGAGACTGGACGTTGTGAACCGAATGTAAACCAAAGAGATGGAGGGTCACTTGAAATTTGAAGTAGAAGGTACTATAGACTTGGCATCAAATTTATTTTGTGGCGCGAGTTACAAATCCATCAATATGTATATAAAATTAAACGCATTTGTTATGTTTTTGTAATAGTATGTTACAATGTATTAATTGAAGGTTATAATAATAAAAGTTAATCACAGTTCATAGCAGACATGAGAACGGAAGCAACTACTTTGTATTCCTGACGCAACCTGATAGTGCAGGTGCAGATACAATGAACTGCAATAAAACAGTCTTAATTAAAATTACTAAGAATAAGACATTGTATGTTTATCAAGAGGTAGCAGACGTAAGATCTGCACTTTCCCACAAAATGATGTGAGAGCAGGGATTCCATAAATTCTGTGAGGAGCCCCTGATCGTCAGTCAGTCTCGAACTTCATAACTTTAACATTATTGGTAGTTCAAGCTACTCATTGGTAATGATCAAAATATTAACTTTGATTAATTTGTCAACTAATTTAAGTCACGTTAATGAACATAACGTACAAGTTGTTATAAGAATAAGAAGTAAACCATTTTTATAATTACTGTTTAAAAATATATTTGATAGAAGTGTTTTTGGAAAATAAATGTTTTTAAGACGAAGCACTCAAAGGCCCAAAACCTATCTCGCGTTATAGCTTAATTTACATAAATATAAAAACAATAAAAACATATGCAAAAAACAAAACGAAACAAAACACCCAAATATCTAAATACGATCGATAAATTTCGCACTAAATCAGTCATTATCTTTTTTAAAACGCGCGGAAAAAACATCGGGTATTAAATCAAAACTTTAAACTGGGCTAATAAATAACAAAACTAAATGAGATTTCTTAATTAACTTAAACCAACTTCATAAATCAGTTAAACTAAGAAATTAAATTAGAGTGAGACCGTGCAACTTTCCCAAGAACTTAAAAGTGACAGTGATAGTAATAGTGCATACCCATCAGGACTTTAACCGTGCACACCCATTCCCCCTTAGCAGAAAGAGATAATTAAGTGTAGGTAGTGACCAAAACTTAGGATCCTGAAGAAATTATATTAGAGGTATTTATAAATATTGTGGCGGCTGCACTCCTTTAAGCATTGACTTGTATTAATAAATACATTTTGCAGTTAATTGTGAACAAGCACATTTAGTGTGATGGCGCTTTTTGACACAATGCTTATGCCAGTGCACCTGATAATTTGAGGGATGCTTCTTTGCTATTTTGTGCACTGCTATATGCTTTATTAGGGTATTTATGTACTTACATTTTATACCAGTATTGTACATTTATATATTTTACTATTCTGTCGCTTGCTTTGTTTTGGTTGGCGTTTTGCTTGTGTATGGGCGTACTGTCTATCGAAAGGAAGATTGAAATTAGAATGTCATTATAAATATTTAGGGTCTGGGTTGGGACCGTGTCATTTTATAAATTAAGCTCGACGTTTTGCCCACTTTTGTAAAGGGCTTCATCGGGACAAGAAAAGAAATAAGTAATAAAATAAAAAATAATAAAGATAAGAATGATAATATTAAGTAGACAAGTTAAAGTGTAAAGAAAAAAGTTACTCCTGAACTAGCAGACTCGCTAGCACTTTCAAAGTCAAAAGGTGTCTTGTAACAGTTAGTTCGCCACAAGACACCTTTTGGCTTTGAATGGGCTAGTGAGTCTGCTAGTTCAGGAGTAACTCTTCTTTTTACACTTTAACTTGTCTACTTAATATTATCATTCTTATCTTTATTATGTTTTATTTTATTACTTATTTTCTTTTTTTGTCCTGATGAAGCCCCTTACAAAAGTGGGCAAAACGTCAAGCTTAATGACACGGTCCCAATCCGGAACCATAAATATTTATAATGACTCAGGCCGTGAAAACCTTCGACAATAGAATAAGTCAGTTAGGGAAGAATAGTAAACTTTAAGAACGAATTTAGGCTGAAGTTATAATAAATTACTTATACTAGGGAGGACGATATTGTAAATTTATAGAGTAGGAACAAATAACTGAACTCACAATTAATGAATTTGGCATATGCTTATAAATTCGAATTTATTAGTAAATATTAATTTAGCTAGATTTGGATAGTTTTAAGTCGACACTTCAGGTCGCACCAATAAGCGGAGCCGGTGGCTGCTATGCAGTGTTACGAACTTTCCCCCAGGTACACTCCAAAGTCAACGCTGTGTATATTATTGTTTAAACCCTAACTTTAGTTTTAGTTTATAAATTATATTTAACCATTAATTAATTATGAAGTCAAATTTATATGAAGCACGCAATTATTCGCGTTTAAACCCACTGTCGTACCTTCGGGTGGAGCATTGGGGACGTGGCCGCAAGTGCAGCGGTTCCTACTCAAATTATAAGGTTAGTATTATGCAAATTAATTTCAAGGTTGAACAAAAAATCAAAACCTAGAACAACGATAAATCAAGGACATATCTTCCTTGTTAAATAGCCCATAGCAGAAAAGTACGGGTATTTTATTTATAAGGGATATATAAATTTATAAGCTGTTTTACACCCATAAATTTTAACTATATATTGTTGAAAGTATTAGGTTATAAAACTGCTGATAATATTCTTTTTTAAACGGCCATTGAGGTGGATTATTTTTTTACTACGTGTTTCTAAATGCAGGTACTCAATATAAGGCGGTATTTGATAGAATGGCATACAGTTCGCAATTTCCCTATTAAAATAAACATACGTGAGTAGACAAAGATGGCAAAATTAGATACACCTTTATATTCTTAACCCGATCCTTTCGCCAGGATTAATTTTTACCGCTATTGTCTCTGGTAAAATTATTGGAACTAAAACTCATTTGTAATGACAAAGTTGTTTGTTACTAAACTGGTTAACCTACGAGGAAATTTAAAGCACTTCGGACAATTTATTCTAATTCAGCGCTAACAGTACTATATGAATGTAGCGGTGTTTAGTATAGTTCTGACCATAATAACTACATTAGAATGTAAACGAAGCGTGTGTACACAAAAGATGATTGCTGGGCCCTGCAGGCGATGGACTGTATTTGACAGGTTCAACTATTTTGTATTTAAGAGTAGAAAATGCTATTTGCATAATTTCTGGTACGTTCTCAAATTAACTAGTACAGGGGATAAAGTATAAATAGTCATCAAGGGGTTTGGAAGTCGAGTTATAATGGAAGCTTGATTGTAATACTAGTTCTAATTTGAAGCTTTGAAAGTCTTGGTATGAAATATATTCGTGGTACATACATACTGTTTATATACATTGCACTATGTGATACAAATTAATTATAGTTCTTCGATATAAATGAACTAAATAGTGCTTGGATAGTTAATTATAATGCATCGATATTAAGTTAATTAAGAAGATAGCGTCGTATTTTTAGAAGCTGATATTTGTACTGTTCGCTATTAGCTAGAAGTAAATTATTGTGAGAGCTTTTAGAATTTTGTTGTAGCTGAGAGTTGTATAATCAGTTGATTATAAATAACTGTTATTTTGCAAATAGAATTTTCGTTACATTGACTTCTTTAAAAGTACAATGCCAAACTTTTTAATTACTACTTGATGTACTGTAACATTTTTAAAACATCTAATCTATTATGCAATATTACCTGCTATAATATTATTGACGTTTGTTTATAGAATAAGCATAAATACGGTTTGATATTACGCAATATATAACGCTCTAATATTATCAGTCAGTATAAAATAAATACAAGATTTTGTTTTAATACCTTGTTACAGGGCATTTAAGTAATAACATTTTTAGAAACAACGTTGTCATGTTTTAATGTTATTAAAGTTTTCATGATTCAAAGGTCAATATCGTAAGAAGATTAACACCATAAAACTAATATTATCATGATTTCACATTGCGAAAGTTTCATATAATCTATGAATTATCTACATAGTAGGTCTATCTAATTAAGCATCAGACAGTTGCTATTTCGTGAGAAGATTTAAGATCTTATGTTTTATTCTTGTGAAGCTCATCCCGAAGCCTTGAAGAATACGTGGATTTTGCCTATTTTTGGTTTGTTTAAAAAAGGTTTCTTCAATCGATGAGTAAGCAAAAATTGTTATTTTGCTTGTTAGTCGAATTGGAAATATCTGCAAGTCGTTTAATAATCACTAGAAATTTGCTGTGTTGCACGTTCGTTATCAAGGATTCTTATAACATTTTTTATGCACATTCATTTAAAATGTTCTAAAACCAGAACTATCATAAAAACCTTTTTAAAAGTAATGAGCCTTTAGTGTTTGTTCCTAGTCAGCAACCATAGGATATCTGAGAACTTTTATTTCCTTATGTTGCAAATTTGATTCTTAAAAATACATATTTAAATATTTTGCCATAGTTCTTAAAGTCAACTTTGTATTAGTTCAATCACTTTTACATTAGAAAGTAATATTGCAATTAAAATTTGAAATAAGAATTTTGTTTTACAAACTCGAGTGTAGATTTGTAAGGAAGACAGGTCTGACTTTCATATTTGAATTACCGCTAATTCCGTTAATAACTTAAAGATCTAAGATCTGGTGATCTATTTAAAAGATACCATTAAATATGTTGTCTTTTATTATGTAATGTAAAAATAATTCTTTTTACTAAAAAAACCTTTAATACCTCAGGTTCATTCACTTTAACCTTCATAATTAGAGGGAAATTAAATTCGATTTAACTCGGTAATATTGAACTGAAATTTTCTAAGAACTTCAAATAAGATTTCCTTATGTACATACTACAGACGCGTTTATTATAATTTTTTCGTTTTGTTCATTAATGAAATTTATTAAGAAGTTAATATCTGTTTTTATGAGAGTATAGATCTTTTATTGAAATGATCTTGATGTACATGGGTGTTTATAGTAAAACCTTGAGAGATCAGAAGTTCATTTAAATATTAATATATATTTTATTATTATTTTGAGAAGCAAACTGCTGTCTCCATGTGTATTATAATAACTTGTGTTTATATCAGGCTTACTCTGCTTATAGTCAATTTCTTGTTGTTAAGGATATTTACCTCTGGCTTCCTACTCCATCCCTAGGACCATAACAACCAGAGTTTAAACAGGTGTAATGGCGTCTAACTTTATTTCGTTTACACCTTAATTTTACGGTAAACCTTTCTGCTCATCGCTCGAACGCTGGAGTAAAGTCCAGAGTCAGCAAACACACTTTTATTATCTTATATACGGGCAAAAGTTGTTACAGTACTTAATATTAACTATTGAAGTACTAACTGTAAATTTATGTCGATCACCATAATAATTTGTATCGCCTACTAGAAGTATTTATTTTAACACTAATTTATCTCATATCACGACTTCATAATTGTTTACAATAATCATCAGGTTTAAGTACAATTACCTTATTATCATAAGGTTTTTGTCTTGGAGCTGGTTGGACGGGTACCTCCAGTGATTTGTATTCTGGGCTAGGCCGACCTCTACCTCCTTTTTTTCTTATCTCTGCTTCTGAAGTATTCCGTACTATTCACTCATGCCCTAGTATGTGACCTATCATTCTATCTCTCCTATTTTTTAATGTTTTCGTCATATTCCTTCCTTCTCCTAATATTTGCAAAACCTCTGTGTTCTTAACTTTGTCTGTCCATGATGCCTTCATCATTCGTCTGTAGCACCAGATTTCAAAAACTTCTATCTTTTTTCCTGCCTGCTTCTACTACTGTCCACGTTTCATAGCCGTACTGTGCTATACTCCACACATATGCTTTCAGAAACCTCTTTCCTTATTTCCATGTTAGTTGTTTTTGATCATACAAACTATTTTTTCTTGTCAAATGCAGCATGGCCTTGTGTAAATGTTTGTTTTATATTTTTTACATTTTTCCCATCTTGCGTTATTGGATTTCCTAGGTAGCAGAAACTATAACCTCTTGTAAGTTCTCGTTTCCTTTTTGTATTCTGGTTTTTGACTTATCACCTCTTATATACTAGTACTTTAGTTTTATTTCTATTGATTTTCATAGTATATCTTCCTGTTGGTACTGTTTCGATTTCAATAAGAGTTGCTAAAAACTCTTTCTTGCTAGATGCTGATACTGTTATATCATCTGCAAATCTAAGTATATCAATCTTTTGTGCCTGCATAATAATTCCATATGCCTTTCTGCATTTGACAGTATTCATTGTCTCTTCGATATATAAGTTAAAAATTAGAGGGGATAGGGCATATCCCTGACTCACGTCTTCCTAATACGACGGACGTAGGAAGTTCTAATTCTATTACAGCTGTTTGCTCTTTGTATAAGCTATGTACTATCCGTGAATTCTTATAAACCATTCCAATCTTCTTAGTATTGTGAACATTTTTCTAATTTTGCATTGTCGAATGCTTTTTCGAGATCTGCAAACCGCATATACACACTTTCCCTCTTTTCTATTGTTTTCTTCATTATCACCCTTAAAGATAAAATGGTCGCTCGTGTTTCCTGTTTCGCCTAAACTAAAAATGATTTTCTCTTAGTATTCCTTCGGCTCGTTTTTCCATTCGTTTTTGTGCAATTCTAGTTATTATTTTTGTCCGCACCTCTCTTTTTTGGTATAGTGACTCAAGCTACAAGAAGACATTCTGTTACTGCTTGTTCAGCGGTTTTTAAAGTTTCTACTTGTACATTATCTATACCCGATACCTTATTAATGTCCATCAAATTGCCCCCTCCCCCTCACAGCTGACCGATTTGCTCTATAACCTAACACTCATTTTCTTATAGCTAGCACTAGCTAGCACTAAAGTTGTAGAGTTAGCACCAAAGCTGTTTTAGAAATACGGCCAATTATATTCGAGGAGACCAACTTTACGCTAGCTCCCCCAGTGCTTCGATTTGCTCCAAAACCTAGCAACATGTAGCTTAGAGCTAGCACCAGCTAGTACCCTAGTAAGAAAGCTATCACCCTAAAAACAAAATGGCGACGATTTTTAAAAAAATTTGCTAGTCCTCCCCCAGTTGTAGAGCTAGCATCAAAGTCATTTCAGAATTATAGCAAATTATATTCGGGGGAGGGCCTAACTTGACGCTAGCCCTCCTCCCCCTTCAAATATAAATGGCCATATTTCTGAAACGGCTTTGGTGCTAGCTCTACAACTGTGGTGCTAGCTGGTGCTAGATTTTGGAGCACATCGGACAACTGAGGCAATTTTTTGTAAGAAATTGCCGCCATCTTGTTTTTAAGGTGCTAGCTTTCTTACTTGGGTGCTAGCTGGTGCTAGCTCTAAGCTACATGGTGCTAGGTTTCGGAGCAAATCGTAGCACGGGGGGAGCTGGCAAATTTTTTTTTAGCAAATCGCCGCCATTTTTTTGAGGTGCTAGCTTTCTTACCTGGGTGCTAGCTGGTGCTAGCTTTAAGCTACATGTTGCTAGGTTTTGGAGCAAATCGGAGCACTGAGGGGCTAGCGTCAAGTTGGTCCCCCGAATATAATTGGCCATATTTCTGAAACAGCTTTGGTGCTTGCTCTACAACTTTGGTGCTAACTAGTGCTAACTATAAGCAAATGGGTGCTAGAATTTCGAGGAAATCTGTCAACTGGGGGGGAGGGCAACTTGACGGACTTGCCTTATTAGTTTTCGGACTATATGGTGCTAATTCAAACTCATCTATAAGTATAGGATATCCCAAGTCATCCTTTTTAATGTTTGATTCCTGTTCTAGTGCTTCTAGCTCAGGTCCTACATATAAATTCCCTACATATTCTTGCCATCTAACCACTTTCTTTACATTTTCTATGATGGTCTCTTTTTGTCTCTTGTATTTTTACTATACGGTTTTATATACCTAAAATTCATCCTAATTAGTTTGTATGCTTTGTGTGTCTTCCCTGTTTCCATCTTAGTTTGTACCTTTCTACAGTTTTCATCAATCCATTGTTTTTTAGCTTTCCTGAATTTATGAATAATTTTCAATTTTATGGCTTTGTATCCCTGTTTTCCGCTACGTCTGATCTGTTCTTGAATTTTGCCTTTCTTCTATTAAATTCAGAATATTCTTTGTTACTCATGGTTTCTTATTTTCTCTTTATTTATATCCCAAAACATCTCTGGCCGCCATGTTTAAGCTGGATTAACGTTATTCCATTCTATTTCTACTTGCTTTCTCAAATTTTTTGTGGACATATACTCTTTAGTTTCTAAAAGTGAAAGTGCACTTTTTGTGTTCCCTTTTTCAAATTTTTAAATTTAAATGCAGCTTTCATAGTTGCTATGTTATGGTCAGTTTCTATATCTGCTTTTGCGTGGCTTCTACAGTCTTTTATTTGATTCCTAAACCATTGTCTAACAAGAAAGTAAGCTATTCGATAACTTCTTATATCTTTTGGTATCTTCTACATATCTTGTCTTCTAGCATGATGTTGAAATAATGTGTTTGTAATGATTAAATTGTTTGTTCTATCGCAAAATTCTACCAGCCTATTTCCCTTGTCGTTTCTCGTGCCTAAATCAATTAAACCTACTATCGCCCCTTCCCTTCCCTCACCTACCGCTGTATTAAAATCCCCCTATCTATAAAATGTTCATGTTCTTTTACGAATTTTTGACATCTTTGTAGATCGCTTCTACTTCTTCCTCACTGTAGCTAGACGTTGACTTGTTTTTTTTGTATTTGCAGGCTTAAATTCTAAGCTAACCATGAGTACTCTTTTCTTCTTTTGTAAGTAGTTTTCTACACAGTGCCATGTCTTTTTCCGCATAACTATCCTTACTCCCGAATTTCCTTCTTCCAATTTTGTATGAATTACCCTAAAGTCTCCGCTTCAACAATCCTCCTTTTTTCGCTACCGAACTTCGCTACTCTCTACTAGGTTTAATGCTAACCTATCCATTTCAGTTTTCAAATTCTCTAGTTTATCTACTTGCTTCATGCTTCTAATATTCCACGCTCTTGCTAGCAGAATTTTGACGTTTTTTTTAAACTTTTAGATCAAATCCTTCGAAGTATTTCCCTCCCGGAGATCCGAATTAGAAACTCCTATAACTCCTGAATCTTTTATTCCAGGATGTCCTTTTCTTAAGTAACAATTGTAGTACGCTGCGTACGTGGGAGGTATTGTGTTGGTTTTATTTTGCTTTCCACATCGCAATAGTGTCTCTTAGAATGCCATACCGACCCCTATGGTTTTTGTCACACTAAGTACCGAAAAAGCTGCTGTCCTCTTTTAGAGACCTGTCTTAGTCAGGTTCCTCACGAAAGACCTTACTAGTTTGGTTAAACTTAAATTCAGCTCTTAAGTACATTGAAAAGTGCAAGCCATTCTACCCATTCTAGTATGATAGAACCTCTTTACGATGCAGACCCATTCAGAACGGAATTAAAATATCATGTTTACTTAATCCTAGCTATTCTTGAAATCTACTATACAAGGTGCATCATATTTAGTTTATCCGTTCAACTTTACTAAATTTCCATACCGCTATAATTTTATAGTTACTGTAGCACGCGCGCATTCAAAAGCTCGAGGGCGAATGTGAAAAAATGCTAGTCTTTTTGATCATTTTATTGATTAGTTTCGTTGTAAAATTTATAAAACGTTTTGAGACACGTTTTATTCATTACATATGTAAGAGAAACAATTCTGCACTCGTGGGAGTTAACTTGCTACAGAAATTTGTGGTGCGGGAGTGCGTTTTTATGGAAGACATAATAAAAAATTAATAAAAAATAAAAATTTGATATAAAAATAATAAACTGGTTGAAATACAAACAAAATATGTTACACTAATCACTTACCATGAAATGCTTTATCTTTTGTCATAATTAAGGAGCGCCAAACCATCTGTTTTAGCAATCCCTTCGAGATCACTCTTACACGAAAGACGGTTAGTCCGTATAGGTCTCCTTTGGTTCGGTTTTCCTAAATTCATTTAACTTTATTAAATTTTCTTTCCCCATTAATTTTATAGCTAGTATAATGTGCCCGCGTTACAAGGTTCGAGAGCGATTGTGAAAAAATGCTAGTTTTTTTAATCACTTTATTGATTAGTTTCGCTGTAAAATTTATAAACCATTTTGAAACATTTTTGATTCATTACATAACTAAGACAAACAATTTTGCACTTGAAGGGGATAGATTGCTACGAATATTTTGAATTATAATGTAAACCGTGCGCTTCAGGGGTTTGGTCACCCCTGATTTAGAGCATATGTTTTTAATCAAGAATTTAACTGCATTTTTGAATTTCAAGAGAAATATGTTTTGAGGAACGAAGCGAACTGCAGTTGCAGTTTGATTTTTAGTACGTCAGGTGCATATGCGCCTAATGATTGTGGGCTAGTGAGAATTTACTGTTTAGCACAAGTGCGAATGTAGTTCCATTCTCGGTGTTACGAGCAAAATGAGCGTTACGTTATAAATTTTGATTTGCACCGCAGGGACGGGGACCCTGTAACAAACCAAGGATGCCTCGGCTGAGTACAGTAATGTGGGAGTGCGTTGCTATGGAAGAAATGATAAATAATTAATTAGAAAGTAAAAATTTGATATAAAAATGATAAAATTGTGGAAATACAAACGAACTATGTTACATTAATCCCTTACTTTAAAAGACTTATTCTCTTGTTATAATTAAGGAGCGCCGAACTTGTTTAAGCAATTCCTTCGCTATTATCCCTACAAAGTAGGCGGTTATTCCGGATAAATATCCTTTGCTTGGGGTTTCCTAAATTCTGTCTCCTCATGCTTTACATGTCTCTAAAATTCTCCAACTTTATTAAATTTTCTTTTTCCATTAATTTTATAGCTAGTGCAACGCGAGTTATGTATCCCCCAATTGATGTATATATTATAAAATAGAATAATTAGGAAATTATTAGAAAGTGTAAAGAAAATGTTAAGTGAAGTGCAACAAAGTAAATACAAGGACAAGTTATAAAAGTTTATTAACGTTCACGAGAAAGGATGCGCTACTTTGTATCGCAGACGATAGTCACACTGCAAATGTCAGGTCACAGACGGTCAGGTACCATAATTACTTAGAAATTAAGATTACAACATTGTAATTATGAATAGTATTAAGAATAAGCAGACATGAGATCTGCAAGTTCCCTCAGCCATGTGAGGGGGTAGGAACATTATAAAAAGTCCGGGAGCCCAAGTACCCGGCAGTCAGTCAAAGTATTCATCTTTAACATTGCAGTTGCATAGGCTGCTTACGATAGTACATTTATTAGTTATTTTCGGACTTAGATAATTTTAATTCAACTTGTCAAAATTCTATAATTAACGTCTGTTTAAGAATAAAATTTGTTAAGAAGTTTTGGAACTGGTTTTTAAAAGGCAGTTTCCAAGGCACGAACCTTAACTGATGCAGTCGTACGGATGTCAAAAGGTCACTAGGAAACCCTAATTTGAAGAACTGGTGGTTTGAAATTTCAATTCCAAATTTGACAGGACCAAACAGAAGTTGGAGGCGAAACAAGAATCGTTCAAACCCAACAAACCAAACAGAAGTTGGAGGTGAAACAAAAATCGTTCAAATTCAACAAAAGAAAACTTGGAGGAGATACAAGCATAAATCGAATCCAAAAAACCGACGTGGAGGAAGTACAAAATCGACGGAATCCATGAAATCAACGAAACAATTAATGTAAGTTCATTTCCTTAAACCAATTGTTTTTATTTTACAAACATTTGATATTTGCTAGTATAAGAGAATTTTTTTTATGATTTATGTATGTACAAATTTAAACTGTTACTACTATTATTTTATGTTATTTAATAAAAATAATTTACTTAGCTATTGCAAGGAATTATTTACGAGTTTATTTTTGAAAAAATGAATTTTGAGGGAATTTTAAACTAGAGAACCAAAAGGACGCATTACATGCGCATTTGAGACAATTATTACGAAATTAACTGGCGCAAAAATTATAGAAACAAAACGAAAACGAATTTAATTAACAATACAAAATTAACTAGCGCACAAAATAATTTAAAAATACCAAAAATAAAGGGAAATTACAATTTAATACCGAGATTTCTGTATATAACGCCAAAAGAATATCGAAACGAACTATTCAAACGCAAACTCATCGCAAGGAAATTTTATACAATTTTAAACAACGCAAAAAACGAAACCTTGCAAACTTTATATTTAGACTAAAGGTGACCGGACAATATAATTACAAAGAAAGCAACTTATAAATTATACACACTCTCGGAAAGAGATAAATGTAACACAATTAAATCAGCAGAAATAAACGAAAAATAAGTTTTAACTGTCGCAAAGCAAACAAAGTGAAATAAATTACCGTGCGAAATTATTCACATCGAAACCTTTCAGAAATCAAACCTACCGTACAATTAACATCAGAGAATTAAAAATAAACGTAATCAAGATAGTATCAAGCGTAAATCTTATAAAATAATTACAGCTCCGTACAATTAAATACAATACAAGCAACTCAATTCTTTAAATAATCTAAAACGACTCAAACTAAAAATAGCAAGTAACCCGACGCAATCTAAACTAAAAATTAATAAACTCAAAAAAAGAATAACAATACAAACCGCGAAATAAATCACGATTTTTACAAAATTTGAAATTAATTAAAATTAAAACTGAATATTAATTATTAGAACAACCTTCAGCCACAATGAGTGTAGATATGAAGACTTACTTGGAGACAATTCCAACGTATAATGGCAATCAAACTTTATTAGAAAATTATATCACCGAGTGTAAACTATTTTTGGAAACCTATTACAAACCCGGTGACAACGAAAGAAACGTATTACTTCTACGCCTGCTTATTAATAAACTAACTGGACAGGCACTAACACTACTAGCCAGCCGGGATGACTGAGAACAGTGGGAAGACTTCAAGCGAATAATGATTGCATATTTTGGTGATCAACGTAACCTAAAATGCTTAGTACGCGACTTAATAAACCTTAGAATGAAAAATAACCAATCCCCGCACCAATTTGGAATGAAATGTCAAGATGTAAAAAGTTTAATCTTGACGAAATTAAAAATTGACGACCAAAATATCAGACTTTTAAAAACAAAGATGTATGACAAATGGCACTAGACACATATTTAAATGCACTACCAGAAAGACTATCAGACAAAATAAGATTCCAACGTCCGCAAAACTTAGAAGAAGCCACGAATATGATAATCGAAAAAGAAAAAGTAATGTATTACAAAAGCAGATTATACAACCCCAACGCGAATAAAAGTTATTCACCAATAAAAACTATCAAGCCGCGAGATAAACAATTCCCCAACAAAAATTCACAGCATTCAATACACAAACAAATCAACCGCGAAGTAATAACTCAAATTTTGATAACGCGAATTATCATAATCAATATAGACAATCTACAAAACCAACGTTTAACCCAAATTTTACGAAACCCGCATTCATACCAAGATTTAACCAAAACGTAAATCAATAAAGACCAGCATTCAGCGCAAACCCTATTAGAAATTCACCAATTCAAACAATAATAACAATCCTAATAACTATTACAAACCCACACCAGTGGATACCTCATCTGGTAACACCAAACCAAATACAAAAATAACGCACATTCGATCAAACCCTAATCAAAAACGAACTTTTACATCGGAGGAACTATTTCATCAAGAAGAACGAAATTAAATGAATTAAATTAAAAATCAAGAAAAGGAAAACTCTCTATTTGTAATGTACGTCGGGAGGAGTTATGTATCCCACAATTGATGTACATATTATAAAATAGAATAATTAGGAAATTATTAGAAAGTGTAAAAAAATGTTAAGTGAAGTGCAACAAAGTAAATACAAGGACAAGTTATAAAAGTTTATTAACGTTTATGAGAACGGATGCGCTACTTTGTATCGCAGACGATAGTGACACTGCAGATGTCAGGTCACAGACAGTCAAGTACCGTGTTTATTTAGAAATTAAGATTACAACATTGTAATTATGAATACTATTAAGAATAAGCAGACATGAAATCTGCAAGTTCCCACAGCCATCTGAGGGGTAGGAACATTATAAAAAGCCCGGGAGTTCAAGGACCCGGCAGTCGGTCAAAGTATTCAACTTTAACTTTGCAGTTGCTTAGGCTACTCACGATAGTACATTTATTAGTTATTTTCGAACTTAGAATAATTTTAATTCAACTTGTCGAAATTCTATAATTAATGTCTGTTTAAGAATAAAATTCATTAAGAAGTTTTGGTTTTTAGAAAGGCAGCTCCCAAGGCCCGAACCTCAACTTTCGCTCTCGTTACAAGGTTCGAGAGCGAATGTGAAAAAACGCTAGCCTTTTGGATCATGTTATCGATTAGTTTCGCTGTAAAATTTATAAAACGTTTTGAGATATTTTGTATTCATTACATATGTTTGACAAACAATTCTGTGCTTGAGGGAAATAGATTGCTACGTATATTTTGAATTATATTGTAAACCATGCGCTTTAATAGTTTGGTAACTCTTAATCTAGAGCATATTTTTTTAATCAAGAATTCGACTGCATCTTTGAATCTCAAGAGCAATATACTTTGGGAGACGAGGCGAACTGCAGTTGCAGTTTGACTCTTCGTACATCAAGTGCGTATCCGCCATTGCTCTATTACATGTACTTCGGTACATAAAGGTACGTAGCTTCAAATTTATAAACTTTATTCAGTAAATTTAACAAAAAACAACTTTAAACTTGCTATACCGCAAAACTACCATTACTTTTAATATCAAATATAAGACTCTTAGCATGGACAATTTGGTTAACGGCATTCTGCAAACCACAAAGAGCGATTGGTCTATTATTTAAGTGATATAACAGGACCACACCAGAAATATTTATCAAGATAGAAGGAACGGTTTCCTAAGTCTGTAATCTCCAGGTGCAGCACTTACATTAACGTAGCAACATGAATATGTTAAAACATTTCTGAGGAACACCCAATAGAAATTATTTTAAATTGTAGAGTACCATAATCTTAGGTTTATAAAAACTTGCAATGCTTTTCTCGTTCATTTACTAAAATGTTGTAACATTTAATAATTTAAAATTGTATAATTTTGACTGAAGGCATTAGCTTAATTGTTTTACTTTTATTTAAGATACCGTTGATAAATGATCTTAACTGTTTAAGTAGCTTGAAGAATTCAATTTACTCAACCTTTTTGTAGAGGAAATGATCTGATAATTGCCCACTAATTAAACCTTGTGATAGATGGAAATAGTTACCGTAGAGTGGTTCACACATACTAATACGTGCAAAATCCTATTTAAAAGTACAGCAATTATCATCAAAGCTTCGCCATTCTCTAGCTATTTAGTATTTAGATGACTACACTAATTAAATGTTATTCTTGGGGTGGCTTTGCCAACCTGTTTTAATCTTCTTGTTTTGAAGATTTTAGGATCAGATCCTGATTTCCTTGCTACTCAAGATCCAAGAATGATTCTTTTGTGGCGTAGGGTGGAGATCAGGTAGTGGAACTCGGCTGATTGCTACCGTATTACGGTTGGTCTAGTAGTCTTCTTACTTTTTGCTCGTGGTGTTGTTGCCACGTTGCGATCATTTTTACTTTCATTCTCGCGAATATTATCTCCAATAACTCCATTCCAAGCTCTTCCTGAACTTCCTTGTTCGTGTGGTATCTGTATGCATCAGACGCTCTGCGATACATTCTTATACGGAATTGTTGGTGGTTCTTGATCGTGCTTGACAGAATATGATTTGCCCAAATTTGACAACCGTAGAGCCTCTACTAGTCCGTTGACTAGCGTGATTCTTGCGTTCTGGCCTAGACGTTTTTCTTTTACTATTCTGTAAATTTATTTGGCAGTGTGTTTTTCCTACTTTTTCTTCTTTTCGTGTGTTAGGCCTCACACTTACCTAAATTTTTGTATTATTCGCCTTCACTTCTTGGTGACACATTTTTGAGCTGCCTTTCCTGTAATTTCTCCCGGTTAGCCGTGCAACTTTTGTTTTGGCGGTGTTAATTACAATCTCCAGAGATATGCTCTTTCGATGACTGTTCGGCATTTTTTCTATTGCGGTCACTGTGTGGTGAATACTTCTGCCGTTGGTAATGATTACGATGTCGTCTGCAAACTGAAGAATTTTGTCAGTCCGGCTTGATGAGATACTTGTCACCGTTACGTTAATCAAAGTTAGAGACTGTGGGTAGCCCTATGTGGTAGCCCTATAAACCATCTTTTGATAATATCACTTTTGAATAAGTATTGCTTACTCTCACTACAAATTTTCTTTATTTGAGGAATTCTCTTATTATGTTGAGCAGATGGCATGGTGTGTTGATTCTGTTCAATTTGATTATGTCTGTTTTCCAGGTGCGGTCGTAGGCTTTCTCCATATCTATAGCGTGGTGATTTGTTGTCTCTGTTTTTTTTTTTGGTTATTTACACATTTTGTACTATATTTTCGATTTGCTTCACCGTGTCTAAATTTTTCTGAACCCGAATTGCGACCTAAGGTTCTGAATGTTTTTTCGAGGAATTTTTGAACGTCTTTATTGATCAGCGATTCTAGTAGCTTGGACACGGAACATAGCAAACTTATTGCACTCCCATTTTCTAGTTTGTTAGCGTCTTTGTCCATTTTTGGGATCTTAATTGTTATTGTTGTCTCCTACTGTTTCGAAAAGATATGCTGTTATAAAATTTTTACCAATATTCTAAATAGATCTTTCACTAGTTCTCGTGGTGCGTAAATTAGTTCCTCTTTCGGAATTATGTCGACGTCTGAGGCTTTCCTTTTGTTAGTTTTTTGATTGTTACTTGTATTTCTTCTAGAGTCCGTTTCGTTTTTTCTGTTAGTATTAGTCGATGTTTACGATTTTCCTTTTTTTTACTTAATTTAGCTTTTGTGTATATGTTTTTGATGGTACTGTATTGTTAAATTAGGAGGTTAGGTAATGTGCGCAATTCTTCTTGCTTTGTCGATTTCCTAGAAGGTTTATTTATCATTGCAGTATACCACGTTGTTTTCTGTTGCGTCTTTTCTAAAGGCTTCGTTAGTTTCCACATTTTTTGCATTGTTGGTTCGTGGCTTTCATTAATTTCCCCTCTTCTATTTTATCATCTCTTTGAATTTTTCTACAGCTTTGCTTAGAGCCGCTTTATCTTCTGTCGCTTTCAGAAACCTCTGTTCAGCTCTGTATTTTTGGTTGAGTATCTCTTTCTTATCTTGTGTGAACTTGAGGTGGTGAGAGATTTTGGTGCTAGATTAGGTTGCACTTTCTATGCCTTCTCTTTTTTTTGGGTAATGACGGTTAACTCGTCTTCTACGGATTTCTTTTCTTTATATTGATATTTTACCACTACTTCGTTATACATTGTACAGCTGGTTATTTTGATGTTTTTTTTGTGTTGTGTTTACTTTTTTTGTAGGTATTTCTAGCATCGCAACGACATGATCCGACACCAAGTTGTGATTTGCAGTTGTCTTTAAATATTTCTTTGTTTTTTTTGTCAGAAAAGAATCTATTGCGTTTTAGGATTCGTTTGACCCGTATCTTGTCGGGTCAAACGGAGCCTCGATATTCCCATTTGTTGATTTGCTAAGTTTGGGCATCCTTTTCCCATTGAGCCATGCAGCACCATTTTTGCCGTACTTGTAGTCAAAGTCTCCACCAATAATTAGTAGTACGTCCTCGTTTTTTTTACGTATATTTCTAGCGTCACTTCTGGGAATGGATTTGTGGGCGGTTGGTAAATGGATATAAGTCGTATTTTCTATATGTTTTAATGCAGTCTATTTTTTGTCTTTTAGTTCATCGACTGTGACCTGTCTTGCACAGGGAGTTTTGGATGATAGCTGTAGTGCTCTCATCTCGTTTATTTGCACGATCTTTTCAGAAGAGTGTGTGGCCTGCTATTCCCCTACATGTGATTTTCCAATGCTCCACCCGAAGGTACTACATTGGGCCTGCTATTCCACAATTTTGATGGAATGCCTTTAGGAGTGTCTCGTTAATCAGTGCTCTAAACATTGTTTATTTAAGTGCTTGGTTGTGGAGTTTTCTGCTATATATAATTTAAAAGAGAACAAAGTCATTTAGAAAAACCCCAACAAGCAATGTGTTACGTGCCATTTTGACGCGTTTCAAATTCCTTTTAGTATTTAGTTTTCATATGTAATTTCATCATAACTATACGCTTAAATTTAGCACATTTTTCAAACTTTGACGTGACATTCTGTTGAAATTTTGAGAGTACCTCTCAGCAATCGTTAGACGGTCGCAAGCCAATTAGAATTAAGTCTTTGTCAGAACGGGGTTAAGTGGCTTTCCTAGAAATGAAGTATTAACTTTTACCGGCATCTTGAACCGGTTAAGGAGGTATGATGTGCTAAAATTAAGTAGGTTAAGACTATTGAACTATGCCAGGGCAGAAGGGTTGAAAAAGTATAGAAATGGATGCGGAAGGTTTGGGGATCTAATAAAACAATTAATTGTTGGCTGTCACCAGCTTACGCGGTTCAAACCAAAACTGGAATTCACTGACGGAGGAAACGGTTAGGAATTTCTTAGAAAATACAGATGTTCTTAGATCGTTATTGGGGTAGAGAGGAAAAGAAGTTATTTAATAAAATTAGGTTCGGATCTTGTGAAAGGGGCGCGCAAACCAAATATTTTTGGAGCTCGTCAAAAAGGCGGGGTTTCAGTTACCTGAAAATAAGATTATTTCGGTAGTGAAAAATCGTTTTTCTAGAGAACAGGAAATTATTGTTTTTCACGGACAGCAGATGAAATAGAAAAATATTTGAAGGAAATAGATATGACGAAAAGGAATGGCAAAAGATGCTCGGAGTCAAATTGACAAGACAGAGGCCAAAATTTTAACCAAGCCATGACATCCGCGCAAATTATAGGTCTAATGCACTGAACTTTAGTATCGATACGACTAATCGTTCTTATAACAGGTCACAACAAAATATTGGTTCAGAATCAAAGGTTTCAAACGCCCTTGTTTCCGCAAACTATAGAGGTAATGATCAGTCGTCTACGGACGCTCAGAATTCACTAGTGGAAAAAGATGTCGATCTAAAACCAATTATATGGGCGCCTACGGTAAAGTTGATTATAAAACTTTGACTGTAAGAAGGTTAGCTATTTCTGCCAGTCAGTTGATATGTATAACGAATGAATTTTTATCAAAAATTATTGAAGTTAATTCCAATATTTTGCGCTTTCCATTTTCTGCCATGACTTTGGTAAGGGCTACAGGTAATAAAAACTGCATCGTGAGGGAGCAAGTCTATTTGAAGCTCGAACTCCAGGAGTTTGAGATTTCCTATCCTTGCGTAGTAGTGCCCGGTCTGCTTAGGGATATCATTTTGGGTTGTGATTTTTTTGTTGAACACGCAATCAATATAGAATTTCTGCGAAGCTGTCTGTCGGGAATTCTTATGGTTGTGAGTGTGCGCTAGGCTTTCAAATAGAGCCTCCTCCTGATGCCCACTTAATAATTTGCGAGGTTTGTGAAGAAATCAAATGCATAACCCTTCGGAATTCAGAAAAGTAGAGAATCGCGTGAAAGCTTTTCCGAAAGCGAAAGGAATAGTTTGTATGAGCAGTTGGTATGTTTTAGGAGTAATTTCTCTTAACAAGCTGGTCGTACCACGGTATATCAACATGAAATCGTATTACATGATCATTCGCCGTGTATGGTAAAATCGTATCCAATTTGTTGCGCTTGCAAAAATGAGACAAGGAAGCAGGATTAGGAGATGGTCCCATGGCAAGTCATAAAAGTTCTGTAGACAAAATATGTTAGTCAAGTGGTAGTGGTTAAAAAAGGACGAGGCTACAAGAGTTTGTTTAGACGCTAGGTTTCTAAACAAGGGAACAATTCAAGTTCAGGTCATGCCACCATACCCTGCGGATTTGTGGTATAATTTTACAAGCGGGCAGTGTCTCAGTAATATGGACGTGACGGCCAGTTACTGACATATAGGTATCAAGCCTAATCACAAAAATATACAGGTTTCATGTACGAAGCAAACACGTATGTGTATAGAGTTTTACAGTTCGGGTTCAGCATATTATAGGTTCATTTATTAGAGGTCTGAGTAGAATATTGGGTCCTGAAGTGCAGGCTTTAAGTGGAGAAAAAAAATCCGGGGAGACATTTGGCGCACCCCCAAATCATTAAAAAAATTCAAGGAAGCGGGGATAACTATAAAAATAAAAATTTAGTTTTGCCTGGAAACAGATTTTGTTTTTTGGTCACTAAATAACTGATGTAGGATTAGCAGTGGATCCGGCTAGGGCGGTGGTCATCATGAATGTTTCGATGCCGCTTAATCTAAAACACTTAGGTGGATTTTAGGCGTGGTGAATTGGGACAGACGGTTTGTAAAAAAGTTTAACTGCTCCCTGCGAAAGGGGTTTAGATGGGAATGGATGATAGAGCAACAGGAAGCATTCATGGTGATCAAAACGGAGTTTTTATCCGTAGTTATGTTGATGCATACTTATACTAATTAGCAATTGTTCATATAAACGCATGCGTCATGGGAAGATATTGGTGGGTGGGTGTCTGTTTAAAAAATCCGCATACAGGAGAAACGGATGTAGTGGCGTTTACAAATCAAACGTTGCGAGGACCAAAAGTCCTGTATTGGGAAACTGAGAAAGAGCCTTTAGCGAGTTTTTGTACTATGACAAGAATTGGTTGTCGTTGCTGACCACAAATCGCTAGCTTCTTTAATATCATGTAGGTTGATTAATTCGCGGCTAATCCGATGGGTGTTAGACTTTCAAGAACACTCCCTTAAAATTAGTATTGTAAAAGAAAGGACAATGTGGTATCGGACGCCTTGTTCAAGTATCTGGTAGAAAGTGAATTGGAACCGGAACGCTCAAAGTGCTGTACTACGGAAAGAAAGTCGTTACAAAAATCAAAGTTAAAAAAGGTGGAGATGAATATGAAAAATATACTGATTAAGCAACAGAAGGATGACTTTAGAGTGAAGGTAGCAGGTGAATTATTCAAGCACGAGTGCCGGAGCACTATCCGACATGGTATCTTATGGCACTGGTAGCGCTCTACCCTTTAAAACCAACTTGTCTTATCTGACTATGGGAGTTAATTCTTCAGTACCCAATGGGCGACTACCTTAGCATCGAAGGATGTAAACGCGTCTCCCACATAGGTTTATTTTCCCAGGGTAATATGACTGAAAGGGTAAATAAAAAGATTGTCCGGTGGTTCAGGTGCTTTTGTTATGCGGTTCATTCTAAATAGAGGGTAGCTTCGTAGCGTAGTTGGCATGTGTGTGACTACTACGTCCAAGGTCGCGGGTTCTGATCCCGACACGGTCCACTTAAAAAATGTTAGGCGAGTATTTTTCACAAAAATACACCCTCGTTCAGATGAGAGGTAAAATGGAGGTCCAGTGTGTGAGTGTTGTCACGCACGTTAAAGATCCCTACCCTGCTTGGAACAGCAAGGGTTCGGCAAAATTCAAATTTTCCAGGTAAAAAAAACTTGCTTCCTGGCAAATGTAGTACTTTCGGGCGGAGCATTGAAAAATTAAATGTATGGGTTCATTCTAGATGGGGATTAGCGTTAGATAAAGTAAAGACCTATTTAAATACATGCGTTCACGATTCCACCTGATTTAATCCTATCGAACTTCATTTCGAGATTGCTGCTGTAATCTTTTGACTATAAACGATTTGTTCTCCACCGCTTCTATAGCGGACCACACCAGGGAAGAAATGATAACCCTGGCTTACTATCGGTTACGGTCAAAGGCTGCGGCATGATAAAAATAATAAAAACCTTGTTAAATTTGAGGTTGGTGTTGAAGTCTGGTTTTGCATTCACTCAAAGTCTTCTAGTGAGGACCACGAAATAAAAAAATGTCTTGCTTAATTCAGGGCCCGCTACTATTATAGGCCAGAAGGGTTCTAATTCTTACGAAATTGAAAGTAATCAAAATGGTTTATTTTTCTTCTTTTTGTCATTCAAATTAATAAGGGAGTAATATGATAGACCTGTCTGTTATAAAACTAATGTTAAGATATTGTAATATTTTTAGACCTAAACAGGAATGTGTTTGAGTGATGATGTTTAGCGTGGATAAATATTTGCAGGTAGCATAGGACATTATGCTGTAGCGAAAAAAGATGTAATCTATGGGACAAGTGGGGAAAGCGGGCAGTAGAAGTCAACTGTCTAAAGTGAGTTTACGTATCGGGTGGTTACAAAAGGCTCGCCAGGTAAATGATTAAAAGGAGATTACTAGCGACCGAGCTTGAAAAAATGTCGTTTTAGTTGCTAAGGGTGCAACGCTAAAGATCTTATGCTGGATTGTTTATGAACCACTAGCGCGGCTCCTGAATCGCGGTAACACCTACAGAATAAGCTGCCTCAATAAGAAACTTAACCTAGAAGTCAGTGGCAATTGAAAACCACGGGGTGAGTGAAATAAGATGCACTTGTGTGTAGCTTTAGTTTCATGTAACTTATTAGGTAACTTTCAAGTTTAGTGTATTTGAACTCCACTTGTCCTTTGTTTACTTTATTGTGTGCCTGTACTCAATGGCAGTGATTAAATTAATGACGGGAGTACTGTAGAGAAATTATGCTTAGTCTTATTTGTGTTGTATGAGTACCCGACGTTTAAATACTTCAAGTATTCATATGGCTTCGAACTAATTCATTGACGCCCTGGGATTGTTTAGAATAACTAGTACTTTGTACTAATTCGTAATGAAACCAAGAGTCTTATTAGCTACAAGAAGGAGAGGTCTGTTCCCAACTTGTCATAACTCTTACCTTCATTCTTTCCGTTCTTTTATCGTCTTACCTTCACTGGGCCTCTTCTACAGAAAATGCAGCTTTGGTGTTTGCTTTTATGATCGTAAGTACCTTATTATACTGCATTTGTTGCAGTTTTTAGTAGAATATTATGGTAATAAGCCATTTTATCTTTGTGCGATTTTATCTTAAAAATGATGCAATGTTACGTAGTTTATTTACTGTACTTTAAAATATAACAATTTGCTGCTGAAATGTAATAAATGTTATTATATACTATATCAATGTTCTCTTTTTTAACTAATTTAAGTAAGTAGTAATTGGTTAGTGTACTGCGTAAATAATCGTACAGTGATCTTTTTAGCACTTTCTTGGTTTTAGTATTATCTTAAAGAAGTATACATTTTTAGTGTCGTTTAAATATTTGTTTCAGAAGTAATACATTATTTGTTTTTACAAATTCTTTACTACCATTCAATTGTTTTTAAGAAACATTAGCTTCACGTCATTAACTAAATCTGTATCATATGGTGAGCATAGCTTCATGACTTTAATATTGGCGCCAAAAGGTGTACAATTGAAAAAGATAAAACTTATTAAAATTGTAGTGGATTGATTGAGAGTTACAAAAGTGTATTTAAAAAACTCACACGTAGAACACAAAGGGGTGATTGGATCATGTTCTAGAAGATTCTGGTATAATACATATAAACCGTACGAGCCGACAGGGAGTCATTCAAATAATTAATTCACAAATAGAACGAACTAATTTATCAAAATACATACGTTTAATGTCTGCATAAATTAAGTGCTTGTATAGAAAATTATTTAATCAAATTTAGTAATATAGTGTAATAGTCGTATTAAAAAATAGATTAATGCAATAAAGATTGCTAGCAATTATTGAGTTATAAAGTTCTCTGATAGCAATTAAAAATAATTGTAAATAATTAGACTTGCACTGAGTAGAATAAAGAACAATAAAAGAGAAGTTCATTGCAATATCGATTTGAACTGGGGAACTTCATACAGGTATTTGTAAGTTGAAATAAGTTCATAAACATGCTATTTCAATCATAACAATTGTAATATTAACATTTATTCCATTATAATTTTGCCCTATTTACTTTGTTTTTATATCTATAGTACGCTTAAAGTCGTAAATTTGCGTTACTATACCATTACCGTTTGTGGTAATCCTTGATTTTAAGCTGTCTGAAGAATTCTATGCAGAAGACAAAAAAAAACTCTCAGGACATGTTCTAAGATTAGCTGGGTTCTTTGCCTTTGAGCCGCTAAATAACAAAGAAACATTTCGGAAGTTATGACGAATTGCAGTAATTAGAACTTTGTTAAGTATGTTTGCTAAAGTTTAATTTTTTGTTCAGCCATGCATGTATGACATACAAGTAGTAAACACGTGACTCAACAATCTGTTGACGGTACTAATTATAGCTTAGAGAAACCTACAATTAACTAAACAAACTAAGTCAACCACGGAAAACCACTTTAGTGCAATATCCTCAATATGTTTTATTGCAACTATTTAATTTCTAATCGTCGTTTAATAAAAAAAATGGGACTAACCTCTAGAACGCGCCGTAAATTTGAATGAAGATAACTTTCACTTAATATCATGATGTGACAATTATAGTCGAAGCAATTATCCAATTAAATTATAAAAAATATAGCCCAAACATCAGTAGCACGAAATCAATAATAGAAATACAACCTATAATTAATGTCTGTATGGTAATTAGACATGCTGATTAGGAAGCTACACAAAAAATAAATTGAAGTAATAAACAGATTTCTTGCAGGAAATACTCCTATTATCCATAATAGATCCAAATGCTGAGGTGACAGTTACTCTGGAAAAATTCGTATGTGAATCATGAGTAACTGCAACGTATATAAAAATACTTAAAAATTAAGATTGTGTTAAATAAACTTATTTTGCTGCATACCAATTCAATAATTTAAGGTAACACAAATTAACTAACAGCGTGAAATTGAATTTTAAATTACTATTTTTGTGCGTCATTTAAGACTATTTTAGAATACATATTCTTTAATTATTAAAAATAAGTTATTATGAATCCATTTTAATATCATCGTGCAAGTTTTAATAATTTAAATGCTTTAAAATTTTATAACAAATATTAATTAATTGATTTTTAGATAATTGGCAACTGCGAGCTAGTTACAACAAGCACAAAACCACAGCATTTTCAAATTAGTCCAGTTCAGATTATTAAAAACACGATATAAAATCAAATAATTTGCTATCAAATAATGATTTTGGCATTCTCAATGCATTTTTATTTACTAAAACATCCAACAGTATAATGCTTGTTTGATAATTTTATATTTACAAGCATTATATGACGTCAAATTTTTTAAAAGTAATCAATTTAATGTTGCTGCGGAATATTTTAATAAACATAGTCGCATTGGTTTTATGTGACGTTAATTTCTCAATACTAAGGTGTCGAATCGAGTAGAGAGAATGGGAGTAAAGATGTTATATAAAATTGAAAATAGGAAAATCTTTGTAACATGATAGCAAATGCACTATTTTTTCTTGTGACTAGGTAAGTTTGTTCATGCTGTAACAAAGAGCTATAGGTGTGATAGGATTACTAATTGATTAGTTCTGGATCATTATGTAAATATTAAAGGATTATTATATGACTAACTTTTGTTTTTATATTGTTTGAAGTTTTACCCGTACGCTAGTTAAAGTTCGTGGCTAGGAGCGGTCCTTTTTAAAAAGACATTTCCAACTTCTTAACACATTTATTTATTTATACAGAAATTAATTGGAATTTTGACAATCTTGAAATATTATTCTAAGTCCGAAATTAATTAATTGTACAAAAATGAGTAATCTAACGAACTGTAATGTTAAAGATGAACGATGGATTGACTGTCGTCGACTGGGGCTCCCGGGTCTTTTATTATATCCCTACCCCTCACATGGCCGTGGGAACTTGCAGACCTAATGTCTGCTTACTCTTAATTCCATTCATTAATACAATGTTGCGAGCTTACTTTCTAGGTAATCTTGGTACGTGACTGTCTGCGACCGCCTGTGACCTGACATCTGCAGTGTCACTTATTGTCTGTGCTACAAAGTAGCGTTTCCGTTCCCTTTGTTACGTTTTTTTCGTGGCACCACGTTGGGCGCCAAAATTTCTGTTACGGTTTTTTTCGTGGCAGCCACGTTGGGCGTCAAATTTATGCTACGTAACACAAAGAAAGTCAAAGAAATGACCGGGCTCAAACGGAGAGTAGGGGGGGTTGTAGAAAGAAGACTGATCTATGAGGTATGCGGCGATAAGGAGTTAGTAACAGTACCTGCAATAAAAGAAATTAGAATGGCAAACCTGTAATAAAAAAATATTAGTCCTGCAAACCTGAAATAAAGAAAAAGCATAGCAGCAATGCATAGTCTAAGTTATTCAGTACTTGGTAGAATGAAAATAAAAACTGTTTAGATAAACTATATAATATAACAACGGTAAAAGCAATACAAAAATATTTAGTACAAAGTGAGGTAATATTGGGGAGTAGCAGAAACGTTTCTTCACACACCAATTAAACATAAATCAGACAAAATATTAACAAAAGATAAATAGATAAGACACAATTGATATGAGTAATTCAGCAGTATTGATTTTTTTTTCTTTCTTTTTTTTTTTAATCGCAGGCAAGTCTATTGTAAAAGGTATCAGGACGACGAAGATATGGCAAAACCACGGATAGATATTTAAAGTAATAATAAGTAGGAAATAGTTCAACTTACAAAAAGTCCTTCAGGAACGCTTCCTTGCATTTGAAGTGTGAGATTCACGAGGTCCTGCACTAGCGAAGCACTTCACCCTTTACTGGGAGGGTGTTGATAGAACTTATCACACGTTACACTAATCACACCTACGTATTTCACTGGTGTTAGCAGCAGACATTATCACGCGTCGGAACTATGCAGCCTTGATAAATTTCTTGGTAATTCTATTTCCTGAGGCAATAATTTCGAAATATGTTGTAGCACTAGTTTAATTTCAACTGGGACCAAATGTTTATTATCTTCATAAACATCCCAAAAAGCAGTGAGAAACTTCATCCCATACCTTTGTAAGCCGGTAATCTGTTATATTTCGCAAACACAAAACTTGCACAAACAAAGATCTGTTGTAGATTCTTTGGGGTTAGAAAATTCAGAAACTACAGTATCCACAGTATTTGGATAATCCAAAGTATGAACTACTCACATAAGAAAAGGACAACGCCACAAAAACACAATTAGTAAAAGCCACAAGGAAACAGTATTTTTCACGTAATTAATAGGAACGAAGAACAAAACACAAACTACAACTCTTCATCTGTTTATCTCAACTCGTTGTTACTATAAACTCTTGTCGACTATTATCTCCTTCGCTAATAACATAAGGAACAACCTCTTATCGATAACCAGAAAATCAATAATATCCACTCATTATAATACGACGCATTCACCTAAGGATGTGTTTCAATCTCGATCACCTAACCACACTATCGAATCGTGGAGAGTGAAAGTCGATAATCGCGTAATATAATATAAAGGGATTATTCGCAAACGAGTTAATAAATATATAAAACATAGAGATAGTAGTTGCAGAAATGTATTTACGAATTGAGTATTGTAAAAAGGTTAAGCTACGAAAATGCACGTTACACTTTGAACGTTAATAAACTGTATGAATTGTCCTTCATTTACAATGTTGCACATCACTTAGCGCATTTCTTATATTTCTAATAATTTCCTAAATTCTTTACATATATCAATTGGGGGATTACATTACTTCTCCCGACGTACATTAAAAATTAAGGGTTTTTACCTTTCTTGATTTTTTAGTAAAAATTTATTTAATTTTTATTTCTTAAAATTCATACTTTCTAAGGGTACATTTGTTTTTTTGGTTTCCTTAAATCTAAAACTGTTTCCTTTATTTTTATACCTAATATACATTTTGTAAATTACATAAATGATCAATAAAATCGTCAAAATAATTAATACAATTGTCCATACACTAATATTATCGTAGTGCACTTTGGGCGTTTTGAGTTTGTTTAGGTGTTCTTTGTAGTTTTCCATGAGTTTTATGGCGTGGTTGAGGTTGTCTAACTCCAGGTGTTCCAGTTGCATGGGTTTTTGAAGTATTTCTTCGTCTTCGTCTTGAGTAATCTTGATTTGTAATTCGGGTAGATTTGCTAATTTCTTGGTTTGTACGGGATCTTGGTAGACTCTAATTATTTCATTTTTCAATTTTAAATAACAATTTTCTTTAAGGGTGATTAGTTTACTTCCGGTTAATGCTAAGTTGCTTTGGTCTTGATTACAGTATATTGTTGCTATTACTTCTGTGGGGAAAATGGCTATCCATTGGCTATCCATTGATTTGTACAGGTTCGGCTTCACATTTCTTGTAATGGTTGGAAAATTTTAGTAGTTGTACTTCGCAAGGGCAGTCTTCTTGAATTGTTGTCGTTGTCAATGATTGGCATAAGTATTGATTTGGTGTGACTTCATCACATTTTTCGTTCGTATTACCATATCTTAGTTCATTCAAGGATAGGAATTTGGTTTTGGGTATAATAACTTGGTATGTGCTAGTCATTTTCATTGGAAAAGCAAATAAGTGATAATAATTGTAATTGTTAATCTCTACTATTGGTATTTCTATTAAAAACGTTATATCGTTATTTTTTACATAGCCTTTAACTATAGCTATTTTTTCAATTATTAAAATATTTGATTCTACTACATCGAAAAGTAATTTACTGTTGGTTATAAAAGATTTTATTCTCAATAATTCCTTCAATAAATCAATTGGTTCTATGATACTGAAATATAGGGTATTTAATTTTGCGAATGTTACTGCGTTTTCTAACGTGGCTAAAATTTTTTGGATTAGGTAAGGGTTGATATTATCTGGTTATATATCGTGTTAAGTCTAATTAAATCTCGCATGCCTAACATGGTAGTTTGCATGTTATTTTCTAGGGCCTGTGTTCGATTGGCTATACTATCTTGGTTTTTAACTAATTTTCTTAATGTTTCGTTAAATTTCATGATCGTTGATTGAGCTAACGATATTTGGTTACTAATTATGGTTTTGATGTCGTTCTGGTTTTCGATTAATTGTTGTATTGCGTTGTCATAACGTTCCGCGTCTTGATTGTCTAAATTGCCTGTTATTGCTTTTATTATGTTTCCTAATCCGTTGATTAGTCCTCTTTTTCGTCTCGTCGTTTGTTCTGTGGGTATTAGTCGATTAAATTTGTCTTCTATGTTTCCCAAAATACTTTCTATTATGCTGTCATAGTTCAGCATTTTTATTGCGTATTCTTTTCCGAATTTTGTTGTGTCCATTAATTGTTTTAATCGGTAATAATTATTTTTGATTGATTGAAATTCTTGTTTTAGTTCTGTTAAATCGAATTTTTGTGCAAAGGCCCAATAGTGTTCTGCATACTGCCCAATTTTATTGGTAGTATACCGGGGTTATTTTTTATGTCTTCAATTATGATTTCGGTGTCCGTTCTACCTGGGTGGAGGTTGACGGTAAGGGTGCTGATTGTCCATCTGAAAGTACAGAGTGTCTTAAATTTTTGAGGTGAATATATTTTGTTATCTTGCCGTTGTCTACCACGGCTACGTTTCTGTCGGATATTCTTTTAATTTTAAAAGGGGCTTAAATTTCTAGGTGCCGTTTTATGTCTTTTGCTTTGGAATTTTTTTTGTATACGGTTTGTCCTATTGAAAATTTATTTACGTCTGTGTTTTTATTACGGGTCGCGGTAATGCGATCCTTGTCTTTATCTAATTTTTAGTTTCTCTTTGTGGTCCTTAGCGTTTTGCTGATAGATTTCTATGTTATAATGTATATCATAAGGGTTGCGTGAATCTAAATGTACTAGGGTTAATTCTAATGGTGTAAAATTGGTTAATGAATGGATTGTGTTATTATAGGCGATTAATGCGTATGACATTAAATTAGTTATATGTTTCTTCTTGTAATTTATTCTTAATAATCTGATCTGTTCTAGTAGGGTTGAATGTAGTCTCTCTATTAGTCCGTTGGATTCAGGGTGGTTTTCAGTTATAAAATGAATTTTTATCTTGTGTAATTCCAAAGTGTTTTGTAGTGTTTTGTTTTTAAACTCGCTTCCGTTATCTAACGTTATGGTTTCGGGCATTCCATAAAATGTAAAATAATGTATAAATCTTTGAGTTACGTCTATACTATTTTTATAGGTGATTGGTATTGCTTGGCCTATTTTTGTCAATGCGTCCACGATTGTTAAGTAACTTTGTGCTTCTACTACTTGAGTATCGGCATAAAATTTCTGAAAGGGTTTGTCTGGTGTTTTAGTCAACATTAAGGGTATCTTCGGGGGTTTCCTGTCATATTTTGCCTTGTCGAATAGTTCACACTGATTGATAAAGTCCGTAGTTAATTCTTTCATGTCCTTGAAGTAATAACGTCTCATGATTTGTTTTAGGGTTTCCTTAATTCCACGATGGTTGGTCTTTCCTTTGTGTTGGTTTCTGATCACATCATTTATTTCGTCAGGGTCGTCTAATGTTATTAATTTTCTTGTGTATCTTATAAATTCAGGGCCAGAATTGTTGAATAATTTAACATATATTTCCGAAAATCGTTTATGCAAATTTTCCGTGTTAAAGTAAAAGTAAAATCGTTTTTTCTCGGGGGTGTATTCTTTTAGAATTTTAATTATATGTGATTCATTGTCGTCTTTGGTTATTTGAATTTGGTATATCTATTTGTTATCTACTTTCGTATATTTTACAGGGTTGGGGTTGTTTAAAACTTTGGTGATTATAAACTGATTGGGTTTTATGTCTATGGCTTCATTTAAAATTTTAATTGCGGTTTTTTGGCTCGTCATTTGGTGTCGAATGTATGGTTTCCGTTTCGTCTGGGTCTTCTCTAATTTCTGTCTCGTCTACGTTTTCTTTCACTGATTCTGTTTCTAGTGCGATAAGTTGGATTCTACTTAAAGCGTCTGCGTTATTATTGTAAATTTGCTTTTTGTATATGATCTCGTAGTCATACTCTTCTAATCGGATTCTCCATCGTTGTAATTTTGAGTTGGGTTCCTTGAGTTTGCATAGCCATACTAATGGTCTATGATCGGTGTATATATAAAATTTTCGTCCGTATAGGTATGGTCTAAAATACTTTGTTGCCCAAATTATGGCTAACAATTCTTTCTCTATTGTACTGTATCTTTGATCTGTTTCGTTGAGGGTTCTGGATGCGTGGCTGATGGGTTTATCAATACCTACTGTTCCTTGACTTAATACTGCGCCTAAGGCTACATTTGATGCGTCTGTTGTTAATATGAATAGTCTCGAAAAATCGGGGTATTCTAATACGGGGTGATTTGTTAATATAGTTTTGATTTTATCTACAGCTTTAATAAATTCTGGGGTATGAACAATTTTGTTTCCCTTCTTTAAACAATTGGGCAGGGGCTTGATTATCTGAGCATAACTTTAATAAATTTGCGGTAATAACCACTAAGTCTTAAAAATCCTTTTTTCTTTATTCGTTTTCGGTATGGGGTAATTTAATACAGCGTTTGTTTTGTCGGGGTTCGGCATCACTCCTTGGGGTGTTATTATATGTCCTAAAAATGCTACTTCTTTCTGTAGAAATTCGCTTTTATCCAGTTGTACTTTAAATTGTGCTGTTCTTAATCTTTCGAACACTTCTCGTAGTCTTTCTATATGTTCCACTAATGATGTTGAATACACTATGATATCGTCTAGGTACACAAGGCATTTTTCGTTGTGTATCCCTCTTAGTATATTATCCATTACTCGTTGAAAAGTTGCGGGTGCGTCCTTTAGTCTAATTGGCATCCTCTTATATTCGTAATGTCTTCTAGGTGTGCTAAAAGCTGTTTTTTGTGTATTCCTTTCTTCCATTTCTACTTGATGGTATCCTGATGCTAAATCTAGCGTTGGAAAATATTGGCACTTGCCTAATTTGTTTAAAATTTCGGTTATATTTGATAGCGGGTATTTATCGTCTACCGTTTTTTCATTTAATTTTCTGTAATCTATTACCATTCTATATTTTCGTTTTCCTGATGCGTCCAGTTTTTTTGGTACTATTAATACGAGGCTGCTCCATGGTGAACTGGAGTGTTGTATGATATCTTGATCTAATAGATCGGCTACTTGTCTGTCAGCTTCTTCCTGACTTGCCTGGGGTAATCTGTATGCTTTTGTGAATATGAGTTTGTTGTCTGTTAGTTCAATGTTGTGCTTGACTGTATTTGTAAAGGTTAGGGGTATTCCTTCGCAATGGAATATGTCACGGTTTTTGAAACATAATTTTTTGATGGCTCTTTGTTCCTCGTGATTAATGTCGGTGTTAAATCGGAAATTATTTAAATTTTCTCTTAACATTGCGTCGTTTTCTACGGGGTTATAATTTTCGTTTAAGTATTCGTCTATTTCCATCTCGTTAAAATTTAATTCTTCTACGTTAATTGGGTTTGTTAAGGATAGGTGTCGGGGTAGTCATTTGAGTTTAATATTGTCGTTGTGGCATGATTATCTTTGATTTGTACTAATGCGGTGGGGGCTCTACTCATTGTTGAAAAGTTATGTGATTTATTATTCCTAATTTGTTATTTGAATTTACGGGGATTTTTATTTTTTCTTCTGTTCGGGTGTCTATTGTGTAATTTTCGTCAACTTGGGTGTTTTGAAATTTAATGGGGATTCGTCCATATTTGGTTCTTAGTAAATGGTTTTTTATGTCTATGTTGGCTCCTAATTTTCTTAGAAGGTCCATCCCTAATAGTCCGTCATAGTTGTCATTGAACTCAAATATGCAGAATTTATGCTTCATTTTTACGTTAAATGTTTTGGGTAAGGGTATATTTGCTACAAATTGGTATAGGGTTGTTTGATGGGCTGTCTTAATTTTAAATGGTTCTTTTTCTACATAGTTTAAGTAATATTTCTATACGGGCTAATTAATGTTTTTAAAGATCCGGTATCGGTTAGTAGTTTGAATTCTGCATGGGGTATTTTTATATAGGGTAGTACAAAGTGATTCATATTATTTAGGTTTATTACGTTTGGTCGTTTATAAATCGGTCTATCTGAAAATTTGAGCACGCGTTTTCTTCGTCGTCCTCCTCATAAGTTTCTTATGATTCTTCGCGTTTATAATGGTTGGATTGGTTTTGTTCGTTGTTTGTACTTGGTCGATTGCAATTATTTTGGTCATCTTCATATTTTTCTAATTCTTGGTGAAATAGCTCTTCTGAGGTAAAAGTGCGTTTTTGATTAGGGTTTGGTCTAATGTGTGTTATTTTTGTGTTGGGTCTGGTGTTATCAGATGAGGTATCCATTGGTGTGGGTTTATAATAGTTATTGGAATTATTATTATTTGTCATTGGTAAGTTTCTAATAGGATTCGCGTTGAATGCTGGTCTTTGTTGATTTACATTTTGGTTGAATCTCGGCTGAAATGCGGGTTTTGCAAAGTTTGGGTTGAATGTTGGTTTTGGAAAGTATTTATACTGATTATTAAAGTTTGAGTTATTAAAATGTGGATTATTGGTTTGCTTTTGGTTTGTTTGTGCATTGTACGGGGTGAATTTTTGTTGTGGACTTGTTTGTCTCGCGGGTTGTATGGTTTTTATTGGTGTGTAGCTTTTATTCGCGTTGGGGTTGTATAGTCTGTTTCTGTAGTACATCACGTTTTCTTCTTCGATTATCATGTTCATAGCTTTTTCTAAATCTTGGGATCTTGAAATCTGATTTTGTCTGAAAGTCGTTCTTGTAGTGCATTTAGATAGGCGTCTAATGCCATTTTGTCGTACATTTGTGTTTTTAAAAGTCTGACATTTGGGTAGGTTTCTTCAATTTTGAGTTTTGTCAAGATTCAGCTTCTTACATCTTGGCATTTCAGATTAAAGTTAGTGTCCTTCCGGTTAGTTTACAGATTATAAGACGTATGAGTAAAACGTTCCTTTCGTTGTTACCGGGCTTATAGAATGCTTTTAAGAATATTTTACAGGCTGAAATAAAATTGAAAAGTAAACATTGGTGTCCGTTAAATTGGAAGGATCATTCCCATGTAGATTTTCATTTCTGCACTCATCTTGGCTGGGGGAATGTTCTGGTAATTAAAATTTGGTTATTTTCCAATTTTTAAAAAATTTGGATTTATTTGGTAGTTTGTGGTGTTGTTTCCTTGCTTGGATTTATTAACTTTCCGTTTAGATTGCGCCGGGTTACTTGCTATTTTTAGCTTGGGTCGTTTCAGATTATTTAAAGAAATGAGTTGCTTAATTTGTGTTTAATTGTGCGGTTTTGTAATTATTTAATAAGTTTTACACTTGGTATTGGTTTGGTTACGTGTATTTTTAATTTGCCGATGTTAATTTTAATTTCTGAAGTTTCAATACGATTGAGTGATTTTTGTGGTAATTTATCTTGCTTGCTTGTTTTGCGTCAGTTAAAGCTTTTCTATTTTAGTTTCGCTAATTTTAATTATGTCTGTAATAATTATCTCTTCCAGTGGGTTTATGTAATTTGTAAGGTGTCTGCGATGCTTTTCATTTTATTACAATGTGGTAATTTATTGTACAATGTTGCCAGTTAATTAGTTGCGTCAGTGTCTCTGTTGCAAGGCTATTTTTATATGTACTGTGGGTGTTGCTTAGTAATTCTTGTGATTTAATACAATTTATACTTTATTTGATTGCGTTTTTTTCTATAATTAACTATTTCGTTCTGAAATACTCAATTATACTATGTCGCGTTTGGAGTAATAAAATTTTTGCGTTGTTAATTTACTGAAGTATTATAATTGTCAAGTCTAAATAAGGTTGTAATATGCGTTTTTCAGTACCGTAATTATGTATAGTTTTTCTGAGTTGGTAATTTAAATCGATATTTTAAGATGGTATTTTATAAAAGTTTGCGGTCGTAATTAATGGTGCTTTAATTTACAATTGCTTGAATCTTTTCCTGAAATGATTTTGCGATGCTTTAAATAGCTTTGTTCAGTAATTATAATTAGATATTTGTTGCGTTTAACGTAAATGATTTTATTGACTTTTAAAGATGAGATTTGCGTTCAATTCGCGTTTTGTTATTTTTCGTAGTAAAGATGTGGTTAATAATAGATTTGTGAATTATCTATTATTTTACGGAATACGATGAGTTTTGCGTCTGGATAATTTATTTTGGTTTTGAATTTCGTGATTTTAATTTTCGCTTTTATTCTTGGAGTATTGTGACAGTTAATGCCGGGTTGTTGAATTAGAAATTCGTTTTTGTTTCTAAAAAAATTTCTTGGGCCATTAAATCGTAAATTTGGTCTCAAGTGCGCTTAAAATTGCGACTTTTTAATTGTTTCAAGTTCTTATGTATCTCTTTTATACAAAAAATAATAATAATAATGAAAAAATTCAAGAACAGCTTGAAGATAATCTCTAGCAATAGCTAAGTAGACTATTTTTATAAAATTGCATAAAATAATGGTAATAATAGTCAATATACATATATAAATCATAAACTAGCAAATATGAAATATGTTTGTTAAAATAAAATAAAATTCAATTGGTTTAAAGGAAAATGAACTTACACTAGTTGCTTTGTTGATTTCATTGATTTTTCTCTTCTTCGGTTTTCTTTTGGATTTGATCTATGCTTGTATCGCCTCCGGTTTTTCTTTTGTTGAATTTGAACGATTTTTGTTTTGCCTTCAACTTATGTTTCTTTGCTGAGTTTGAACAGTTCTTGTTTCGCCTCCAACTTCTGTTTTGGTTTTGCCAAATTCGGAATTGAAATTTCAGACCACCAGTTCCTCGATTTTGGATTCGCTAGTGTCCTTTTGACATCCGTTACGACTGCGCCAGTTAAGGTACCTGGCTGGGAGCGGTCCTTTTTAAAAAGACATTTCCAACTTCTTAACACATTTATTTATTTATACAGAAATTAATTGGAATTTTGACAATCTTGAAATATTATTCTAAGTCCGAAATTAATTAATTGTACAAAAATAAGTAATCTAACGAACTGTAATGTTAAACTTGAACGATGGATTGACTGTCGTCGACTGGGGCTCTCGGGCCTTTTATAATATCCCTACCCCTCACATGGCTGTAGGAACTTGCAGACCTAATTCTTTTCATTAATACAATGTTGCGAGCTTACTTTCTAAGTAATCTTGGTACGTGACTGTCTGCGACCGCCTGTGACCTGACATTTGCAGTGTCACTTATCGTCTGTGCTACAAAGTAGCGTTTCCGTTACCATGAAAGTTAATTAACTGTATGGAATTGTCCTTCATTTACAATGCTGCACATCACTTAGCGCATTTCTTCTATTTCTAATCATTTCCTAATTATTAGTTTCTTTACATATATATCAATTGGGGGATTACATAACTCGCTTGGCAATGTGATGCAATCAAAGTATAAAGAGAAGTATGGTAAACAGCAATTGTTTAAATTTTTTTTTAAGCGATCCAATTTAATTAGCTCCCGTCACACTAAGTGATCCTTTTGGTTTATCGGGTACAAAAATTTTTTTGCCCCCGTACAATACAGTTTTGGTTACCCGAAATAATAATAACTTTTGGTTACCGCATATACATCTACAAAAGAGGAAGTAGATAAATACAAGGAAAGTAATTAAAAGAAGGAAGTTAGAATTAATTGGATGCTATAATAGCTTCCAAAACGAAAAGAGAAGAAAGAGGGCACGCTTTGAACAAGAGATGGTAGGCGGGGTGAATAGAAAAGCGCTACTAAACTCGCCAAAACGAAGTTAGCAACCTGGAGTGGGATTTAAAACAAGCCTGTCGGTGGAAAAATAAGGCGAAAAAATAAACAACGAAATATGAAAAAGTTAAATTTAGGACAAGCCTCCTATAAAAGAGAGAGTGAGAGAGCGGTGGAGGGGAAAAATGCTCCAAAACCAAAGAAATAAGGAGCCTGAAGGACCCCTGCGTAGCAAACGAAACAAAAATAAAACCAAACCCAGTCATTCTCAAAAGTAGACTTACTCAACTTAAAGACATCTAAAATCGATACGAGAATAGTCATCATTATCATTAGATCTTCAGTCGTAGAACTTTTTAAACGCAAACCTCTAATGTTTTTATTCTGAGCTAACCTACCCATTTTCCTGAAATTCCCACAGTCTGTCTTACACTAGCTGTGTGCAATAGACTAATCCAGGTCTACCTCTATCCGTCTTTTTTACTTTCTTTGCTTCTAATGTATCCCGCACTATTCCCTCATGTCTTAATATTTGCCCTATCCTGTTATTTATTTCTTTCCCTACCATTTTTAGAAACTGTTCGTTCTTAACTTTGTCTGTCCATTATATCCTGATCATACTCCTGTAACACCATACTTCAAAGGCTTCTATTTTTTCCCGTCCGCTTTTCCTCTTGTTCACGTTCTACAGACGTAAAGTGTTTTGCTCCACACATGCTCTCACTAATCCTTTCCTTGCTAATATGTTTGTTGACATTTAGAGGGTGTAAAGACGAATTAATTGGCACTTTTATCAATAAAAACGATGCAGCCGTTTTGACACACTAACATTAAAAAAAATGCCGCCATTTTGGAAAATATCCGCCATCTTGAATCTTAAGGAATAAAAATGGCGGCGCTTCTGGTCAGATTGTTTCTCTTAGTTTATAGTATCATTGTACAAAGTGGCTTGCTTTTCTCATAAAGTGCAGGTTTTTGATGTAAAATAGCCGTAACCGCTTGGTCTACCTGTATACCAATCAAAAGGGTTACTAATCACTTAATGTACATTTAGTAAAAGTGTACATTTCATTGACAGACTGATTGCAATATATTTATAGATATGTGGTGCAAATGCAAGAATTTTAAATGTAAATGCTCGATTCGCAAGAAGCACTCACAGTTTACATATTTGGAATAATTCTAATGTGTGTCAACTAATAGAAAACCTCCACAACAATGCACACATTTCTTACTGGCTTCTGGGTATTAAATAATTTTTATATATTCAAATATTAATTTTCAGGTGATTTAGGATGTGGCCTAAAACCTTTCTTAATTTTACTAATAATAGAAGTGCAACCAACAACACCAAAAGCACGCTTTTATGATGCTCAAAAACTTTACAATCTCTAATTGAAAGGTGCAATGGCATATTAAAGTTGCGCTTTAGGTGTCTACTGAAACATAGAGTTCTACATTGCACCCCTTCCACAGCAGCAAATATTATAAATGCACCTGTGGTTTTTCACAATATGTGTATAGCTAATGGTATTCCTGATATTCTTCCAGAAAATGCTAATGAAAATTGTTATGTTCCTTGTAGGGTAGTAAACACAAACACAACCTCGTTTACGAGTTTTATTATTCTCGTCAGTTCAAAATGCAATTCTACTGATGACGCTCTCTGTTTGGTGCATCCTAGGATCCTCGATTCAAAACCAATATATCAGAACAGATCTAGTGAACTCTACCGGAACTGTAAACCACCTCAACCATACAATAATATACAACATTTTCGTCCCTTCTAAAAAGGAACAAATATATTCTTAACAATAAAGTTATAGATTCAATATTAAGGATATCCTTCGAACACGCGTACTACGGAGTACTGCCTCGCCCATTAATGCGGGTGTAGACGGGACGGTATTCGAAGAGTTTGGACGGTAGATTGAACAACTAAATACATCAACATTTCGAGGTGGCACATGTTGTATAGACGACAACAATTTCTCACGCCATGGGGTCTCGCTGATCACTAGTTGAAAGGTCACTGACTTACGGTTAAACAGTTTTCTGAGGCTATTTATATGTTTATACAAGATTTTGCCCCCTCCCCCCAACTTTACCTAAATATGTCACAGGACTAACGCATACAGAAATTTCGCCATACTTCCATTTATTTTCCGCCCCAGACCCTAAACTTCCTATTATTACTTTCTCACCTACTACCTTCTGAGCCCCTATGTCTAACCATTTTCTTTTCTTCTTAGGTATTAACAAGTTCAACCTAGTTATTGGTTTGATTTTAAAAATCATCTCATTTGGACTCATGCCCGAACCTGTATCAGTAGTTCTATGACTAAATAAAAAATTTACAACCCGTTGTTTAGCAGTTAATGACAAATCCAGAAACAGGTATTTTCTAAATTTTTCACTAACCACTCTACGTAACGTTCGGCTTTTTACCGTTTGATCGTGGATGGCACGGTGCGGACTTTATTATAGTTATGCCGTTCCTTTTTCCAAACGTATAGAATTCCGTTGCATTGAGGGGGACATTGTCGGTCATTATTACTTTGGGTAGTCCGATTATAGACAAGGTGTTCTTTATTTTCTCAATTCTTTGTATTAGATTTATACCCTTGTTCATAACGTGCATCGATCTATCTTGATCTATTATTCACTAGCAATAGAAATCAGATATTATCTACTTTAAAGAAATCGAGGTGTACCAACGAAAACCACGCTTGCCATCTTTGGCCATGATGTCATGGTTTCTTAGAGTCAACTGACACACATCGAAGCCCTGAGTATGGGAGTATTCCCTGAGTATGGGTTTCTATATGCAGTTGAAGAGCCGTCCCCTACATTTGATTTTCTAATACTCCACCTGAGGGTATTTCATTGACTAGGAAATGAGTTTGTTTCACCTTGCAATTTTGAATTTTGCAAAACTCCTGCTGCTTCAAGCAAGGTAGAAATCTTTAACGGGCGTGACACGGGACACGGAATCTACATTTTACCTCTCATCCGAATGAGGGCGTATTTTTGTAAAAAATGCTTGTCTAACATTTTTCAACCGGACCGTGTCGGGATTTGAGCCAGCAACCTTGGACACACTCATATCAACTACGCCATAGAAGCGCCTTAAATGGTCAGCCACCAAATTATGGATCTCGCAAGCATTTTTGCTCGTGCAATGCCTTCCGTTGACAATTCATTATGCTTTAAATGGCATGATTTTAACTGGTCATCTACTCCGTCGGGCCAACCCGTTCTTACCTAACCGATTACTTTCATCAACACGAGATCCTTCTCAGAAGCTTTGGCTACCTCTTTCCATGCCAGAAGTAGTTTATTGATAACCTTAAAACATTTATACCTCCATCCACATTCGTGGAATAGTTTAGTGGTAATCGTGATAGTATATCTGATATGTATAGTAAAGACTCTCGTTTATATTCAAATTGATACTCATATGCTTATAGGATGATGTTCCAACAAATAATTCAGAACGTGGAAATAACCGATATATACTTATTTTGGTTAAATATAACTTTAAGAGGTTCAAGATCCGATACTAAGATGAAAGGCTTACCACATATACACTTGTGAAATTTCTTTACGCTGAATATTATAGCCAAGGTTTTTTTTTAAATTGGCGAATAATTTTTCTTGGCCATTGGCCAGTGACAAAACACACAGGTTTCTCTGTGCTGTTCTCTCTATGACTTAAAACACCATAAGAACTACTGTCACACGAAACAACTGTTTTGTTCGGGTCATAGTGTACTAAGATTTGGTTGTCTACAAATAGGTCTTTACTTAACTTAAACGTTTTTTACACGCCTTGTCAAAATAATACTTACTGCCTTTTTCTAACAGATTATATAACGGGCGTAATTGCGAGGACAGCATAGGTGTAAATTGACCATAATAGTTCAGTAACCATAAATATGCGCGCAGCTACGTAATGTTTTGTACATCAGAGCTTCCAGGATTGCCCGTGTTTTTTCTTTGGTAGGATGAATCCTCAAACCATCAATTCGATGACCTAAATATTCGACTTGAAGTTCAAAATACTTGCATTTCTCAAAGTTTACCTTAACGTTGTACTACTCTAACCTTTGTATTTTATTTTTATTAATTTACTTATTTATTGTTGTACACTATCCCTGGGCCAAAGGCCTAACCTAGTGAATTTGAACAGAAGTTTTACAGATAAATTACAATAAATTTGCAATATATATTAATTTCCGATGTAGTACGTTGATAATCTTGAGTTTCTTCTTCTTTTTTATTGTCGAGTTAATCTTGAGCTGTTGGTAGAGAAGTTGGTGTGCAGTGTTGTGTTGTAGAGGTGGGGATATTGGTGTGGAGGGAATATTATTATTGGATGGATGGTTTTGTAATAAGAATTTCATTTAGGAAATGGTCAAATTGGAAGGGATAGTTAGATGCGAGGAAATTGATGCTAGGTCGTGGGGTAAAAGAATCAAGTTGTATTGTGTTTTATGTGGGTTTGGCGAGCAATGGAGTTGGGACATAAGTATATTAACTTGTGGGGTTTCAGTAATGTTTTGGTTCGAGCAGAGACAATAAGGAGTGTAATTTTTGTCGAAATTTTCCGTGTCCGGTCAGGAATTGAATAGTGGATCGGTTGGAGTAGAGGATTTGTTCAGGAATGTTTGTTATATCTGAGAAAATGTCGCGTGTTTGTCTATCAGTGTCTTCGTTGTTCCATTGGTCTTGCCAGCTGTGCATTAGAGATTTAGTAATTAGGTTTTTTATGTTTATCTTTGTCGTTGTTTTGTATTCTGTGGGTTGTAGAGTGCGGTTATGTAATTGTATTGGTCTTCTTTTCTTTAGGTTTCGAAGTTGAACTTTGGAGTGGAGCAGGATGTTTAGGGGGTGGTTGTTTCAGAATTCTGTATAGTGTTGAGGTGGGGGTTGTTCTAAAGGCTTTTGTGGAAAATAGTAGGAAATGTCTTATGATTGGATTAAGGTTTTTGCAGGAATGGGGTGTTATAAGGGGCTACCAGGAGTCTATTGCATAACTTATGATGGGAATTATAATTTGTTGTAGGATAAGTTTACGGATAGGGCGAGTCAGTTCATTAGATTTTGGTAGGGATTGAAGTATATTATTAAAGATTGATTTGGTTTTGGATCGGAGATACGGTAGATGTGCGTGCATTCTAAGTCTTGTTTCGACTTGGATTCCAAGGTATGTGGTAGATTTGGATAAAGTTAAAGGTGTGTTAAATATGTGGATAGTGGGAGTGCGTTGGAGATGTCCTTTAAGTAATAGGATTTTGGATATAGCAGGTAATAGTGGTTGTTTGTTTAGTAAGGGCCGGGATTCGATTTTTTAGATCAGGTGGCGGGCAGTATTTTCTAAGGATTTGCGGAAGTTTCCATGTATGAGGTAGGTTAGATCATTAGCATAGGCAAAGGTAGAAATATTAGGGACATCAAGGTCTAGGAGGGGGTTCATAGAAAAGTTCCTTAGTATGGGTACGAGGATTGATGCTTGTGAACAACCCTGGGATAGAGGTTTGGTGATTCAAAAGTAGTTGAAGTTTAGGTTTGCAAAACGTGAGTGTAGGTAGGATTTTAGAATTTTGTATATATTTTGAGGAAAGTTGGTTTTTTAATTTGTGGGAGGATATTGGGCCACCATAGGAGATCAAAGGCGGATTACAAATCTAGGAAAATTGCTATTACATATTTGGAGGGGATGTCTTGACGATGGTGATTAGGGATCGGATGGTGTCCTCGGGACGGAATCCATGTTGGTTTTCAGAGAGGAGGGAATGTTTATTTACATGGGAGTTCTTCTGGATAAAGATATGTTCTAGGATTTTACCAATCGTGGGGAGAAGTGCTATGGGACGGTAGAATTTTGGGTTTTTAGTTTGTTTTGGGATTTAATATGAGGATAATACAAGTTTTTTTAAGGATATTCGAAAAAATACCAGATTTAAGAGATTTACGGATAAGTTGGATCATGGAATCTTTAATAATAGGTCAGGATTTTTGTATGATATGGTTGGAGATTTGATCTGGACCGGGGCCTTTGTTAGAGTCAAGGTTTTTTACTATTGAGTCTAACGAGACTACTAAGTCATACTCTGGTGTATTGTTTGGTGGTGTATTTGCGTATTGTATTGTTGCTTGTTGTTGTTCAGTATGTGCATAAGAGATGGTGGAGGGAATTACTGTATCCAGGAGTGTGGTTAAGGTATCAAGAAAATGAGGGGTCAATTTGGTTCAATAGTGTGGAAAGTATATGGTTAGGGGGTGGTTTTATTAGTTTATGATATGTCTTCTAGGGGTCATTGGTGTGTCGTTGATTATATTTATACAGTGTTCTTTTTTGGTATTTGTTATAAGTGTTTTGTATTCGATTCTTGTTGTTTTGTATTCGTGTGTAAGTACGTCAATGTTGTTGTGTTGTCTGCGTTTGGCGTTCTGAAGTTGGTGTAGTATTTTGTTCAGTGTTCGTCTTTTACGGTTAAGTTCTAGTGTCCACCATTTGTTTGTTTTTTGTGTGTAGTATTTGTATGGGATGGTGTCTTTAGCAGCGTTATGTATGTTCGTGATAATAATGATTGTGAGGGAGTTGGAGTTTGTATTTTTTTATGTGCTTGAAGGGAAGACGGGGGTATTTTTATTGAGGCTAGTTAGGAATTGCTGCCAGTTGGCTTTACGGGTATTGTAGGATGGGGTTTTATAAAAGGTTCGTGGTGGAAGATTTGGTAGTATTTTGAAAGTGATTATGATCATTGGTTTGAATTATGTAGGATAACCTTTGTAGCAGTAACTCGACTTTTTGTTGTACTTCTTGCATATTCCTGCCGTTAATGAGGATATCATCTAAATAACAGTTAACATTCGACAGACCACACAAAATTTGATCCATGACCTTTTGGAAAATAGCTAATGAACACGATATACCATAAATGAGCGGGGTAAATTGGCACATTTCAACATGGTGTATTGATGGTAAAGAAGTTTTTGTATTTTTGATGGACTTTCAATTATTCGTAGGCACATGCTAGTCTAAAACTGTAAAGACAGCTCCTCCCGCTAGACTTGCAAAAATATCATCCGGTTTTGGTAACGGATGTTGGTCTATATTTATCATTTTATTCACTGCAGCCCTAAAATATGAACAACTTCGGACATCACCGTTTTTCTTTCGAACCACAACGATGGGCGAAGTGCATTTACTAAAGGTAACTGGTTTTAATGTATCTACTTTGACTATTTGATTTGACCTATTTTGCTTTCTACAATAGGCCGTACGGTACATGGCGCGTCATACGCTTCTTGTACTATCGATTCAACCCTGTCCTTGACATTAAATGTAACCTCAAACTGCTTAATGGGTTTACATAGATTTTTGTCAAACACGTTTTGATGTTTGTTTTTTAAATTTTGAACTGCTTCTATTTCTTTAAACTGATTTACAGTATTAATAGAGGAATAATTTTTCCCATTTGAGAACAAAGCATCCAAACAATTTCGATTCAATAATGGTGTATAATCCCTCTTAGTTCTATAACTGTAACACTCAAGGTACGCCCTTTGTTGTTATTTATCGAAACTTCACATTTACCTACTGGTTTGATTTTTTTGTCCGACACTGAAGTTAACTTAAAGACAACTTTTTTAAGGGCAAGTTTATTGTTCCTGCATCCCTCCTTGTGACATTACTGCTTTGCATGTACCGGTGACAACTTCAAATTAGATAGGTTGACTATTTATTTGTAAGGTGATTCTATGTGGCGAATTATTACCGCTTGTACATACCTGATCGAAATCGTACAAATCCTCATTTACTGAGTGATATTCTACAGTGATACCTGAGTGATTGCTATCTCCCCCTGAAGTATTAGCATCTGGGACATTGTTAACTTCAGACTCTATTTGTATCAACCCTAGCTTGGATTTTGATAGGCACATATCACGAACATGTCCAAACATTTGGCGTGCATTTTTGTTTTGATTGATAACGTATTTTTTTATAACGTAAATGCCGGCACTTTGAGGCACGCTTTTCACTTACTTTTCAGCTAACTCCAAAGCTAAAGCTTCTTTACACGCACCATTAAACGTAAGCTTTTTTACCGAAAACAGCTTGGAATGATTGTATCTGGAATGTTATATCACAGTTTAGAGATTCAGAAAACTGGTTCCTATAGTATTTTCATTGTCACTGTCATTTTGTAGAATTATGTCGTTTAAAACCTAATCAAAAGGTTCTTTCAATTCCTCTTACTTTCATATCAATTTAAACGACATAATTCTTGGATAAACTTCTAAAACCTGAGCGGTTTAATGTCGAAACAACATCTAACTCCTCCGGCCAACAATGGAAGCATTGGCATAAAGTCTTCGAAAATTTTATAGAAGCTGCTGAAGTAAAAGATAGTACCGGGAAACTAAACTCACTAATTAGTCAAGTCGGGCCTGAAGTTTATGAATATATAAGCGAAGCTATCGACACTTTGCGTAAAACTTACATCAAGCCCAGGAATGAAATATTTGCAAGGTACACTTTATCGACTCGATGCCAGCAAGTTGGAGAAGCTATCGATGAATATTTACAAGTATTAAAACGACTAAGCAAAGATTGCGAATTTAAACTTGTTACCGGGGATCAAAACAGAGACGTCTTTATAAAGGGATTTGTTTATTAGTGGCCTAGCTTCGCTAAAAATTAGGCTGCGTCTCCTGGAAAGTACGTCACCTACACTGCAAGATAAGCTTTCGATAAAGCTAGTACACTAAAAATGGGGCAACATAATTCCGAAAGTTATATTTCAAGCTTACCACTGAACTCTATCTTAAATAAAAACGATGAACAAGACGAAATACAAATACATTCAAGAAATTCACCAACTAATGCGGCGATTACGTCGAAATGCTATTTTTATGGATATAGTAGACACCCACGCCACGCCTGTCCTGCTAAAAACGCTACTTGTTGTAACTGTGCAAAAAGGGGGCACTTTTCAAAGGTTTGCAAAAGCGCTAGCTGTACTAGCCAAACATCAGCAATGGCGCAAGCGATAATATCTGCATTAGCTCCTAAATGCCTGTCAAAAGCAATACTTCAAGTTAAAATATGTCGGGCTAAAACATATGCCCTAATAGATACAGGGAGCTCTGAAAGCTTCATTAGCAGCAGCATCGTCAAGGAGTTAGAACTGGATACTTTCCCTGCTCATGAAAGTATTATGATAGCTTCCAGTGAATTAAATTCGCAGATGAAGTTAGAAATTAACGAACATAGATATCTAAACGTAAAGCTATGGATTCTAAATGCGCTGTGCGCTGATATCATAATAGAGAATGACATACTGGGGCTTCATTCTGATCTGAAAATTTCGTTTGTGGGAGTAAAGCCGGCCCTGAAGATATGCAGCTTAGCTGAAGCTAAAGTAGAACCGGTCTGCCCGTTTCTCAACTTAACCAGTGACTGTACGTCAATTGCTGTAAAATCTAGACGACATTCTAATTCTGATTCTAAATTCGTCGAAGAGGAAATTCCGAAACTGTTAGAAGAAGGAGTTACCGAACCAAGTGTATCTCCATGGCGTCCCCAAGTTGTAGTAACTACGAATAAAAATCATAAAAGACGACTAGTTATAGATTATTCACAGACGATAAACCGGTTTACATTACTGAAAGCTTCCCGCTACCGAGATTTCGAAATATCAAGTATTTAGAACCATCGACTTAAAAAGCGCTTATCACTAATTCGCTATCAAAGAAGATGACAAAAAATATACTGAATTTTAAGCCTGTGGAAAGCTGTATCAATTTAAGAGGATTCCGTTTGAAGTTACTAATGGCGTTACCTGCTTTCAAAGAAACATCGACAACATCATACACACGGAAGACTTGAAGGACACTTTTGCATACTTGGATGTGATGTTACCATATGTGATAGAAACAAACTAGAGCATGACCAAAATCTACAAAAATTCATGACTTGTGTATACAAATACAACCTGAGTCTTAATGAAGGGAAATGTAAATTCTCCTTCGATCGTATAAACTTACTAGGCTACACTATTTCAAAAGGAACTGTTAAACCAGACGCCGATTGAATAAAGCCCCTCTTAAATCTAAAGGTTCCTACAAACATCTATTCCTTGCGTCGCTGTATGGGAATGTTTGCTCATTATTCTAAGTGGGTGCCTAAATTCTCAGAAAAAATTCAACCGCTTGCTTGATGTAAAGTATTTCCCATGCACGATAATGCAGTATCGGCGATCGAACTATTAAAGCAAGAAGTTGCCAAAGCGGGCGTGACCTCCATTGATGAAAATGCAATATTTGTTGTAGAAATAGATGCGTTCGATTTCGCCATCGGGGCTACTTTAGCTCAATTGGGAAAACCGGTTGTCTTCTTTTCCAGAACACTATCTTATTCTGAACAGAGACACTTCCATTGAAAAGAAAGCACATACTATCATAGAAGCTGTCCCTAAATGGAGACATTTTCTCCTAGGTAGACCATTTCAGCTAATAACAGACCAAAGATCCGCCGCCTTTATGTTTAACACATCACTTTCTGGGAAAATCAAAAACAAAAATTGTGAGATGGAGGCTAAAGCTATCGAACTATAAATTTGATATATTGTATCGACCCGGTAAAGAAAATGCAGCTGCGGATACCCTTTGGAAAGTATTCTCTGCGACTGCGGAGAATAAGAGCTTATATATAACCTACATAATTCATTGTGTCATCCTGGTATAACTAGACTATACCACTGGATTAAAAGCAAAAACTTACCATACTCCGTAGAAAACGTTCGGCGAGTAACCCAAGCATACGGAATATGTGCTGAACTAAAGCCGAAGTTCTCTAAAAATCAAGAGACTCTTATCAAAGCAACAACCCCCTCCGAAAAGTTAAATATAGATTTTAAAGCCCCCTGCCATCGGCAGGTAAGAACCAATACATACAGTCATATACGAATACTCCAGATTTCCTTTCGCCTTCTCATGTTCAAACATGACGTCGCAAACAGTAATATTGTGTCTCCAGCAGGTATTTACCATATTCGGAAAGCCTTCTTGCATTCACTCAGATCGAGGAGGTTCTCTAGTATCACAAGAAGTGAAATGCTTTTTGAATTCTCATGGCATACCTACGAGTCGAACTACTTACTGTATGCAACCCCTGCGAAAACGGGCAATGTGAAAAATACAATGGTATAGTATGGAAAACAATCTCACTAGCACTCAGAAGCCAAAACCTAAAAACGATTCAATGGGAACTAGTTTTACCTGATGCATTTTACTCGATACGTTCACTATTATACACTGCCACGAACTCTACACCTCACGATTTATTTTTAACGTATCGACGCAAATCTACTAATGGAAGCTCGATACCTACATGATTATTATAGCTCGATTCAGTGCTTTTAAGGAATCACGCTCGTAACTCAAAGTATGAACCCGTAGTTGAATAAGTTGAACTAATAGAAGCAAATCTGGAATATGCGTTTTTACGCCTACCCAGTTGGACTGAAAGTACTGTATCTATCATGGACTTAGCCCCTGCTACAAAAACATTGAAAGAGAAGAGTAAAGCGGTTATCGTGAGCCCGGAAAGTGAGTTTCAACTACGGACTCGATTTCGGTTTTTGAAAAAAGTAGAGACCAAAGGCAAGACGATAGTACCAGGACGGCGGGAGAAACTAGTAGGCCACTACGTGAAATACGCATGCCGTCGTACTTATCCGACTATATTCTTACAAAGAAGGAGAGAATAATGTAATGATTGTATCTAGAATACTACATCACATTTTAGACATTCAGAAAATTGGTCTCTATAGTATTTTTATTGTCACTGTCATTTTGTAGAATTATGTCGTTTAAAACCTAATAAAAAGGTTCTTTCAGTTCCTCTTACTTTCACATCACAGCTTTTCTTGGATTTTGTTCGAACTTTTTCCTCGGACGAACTGGTCCCGTAAGGCATCATCCAAAATTACAAGGGCTCGCTAACTTACGTAATTCTGCGCAGTACTAGGCTATTGCCTAGTCCAGTTTTTGTCACAACCAAACACAAACGACAAAAACATTTCGGTCTTAGGAGGCACATAGTACTCCTTCAACTTGGCTATTATCTGTTGATATGTGAAGTTGCCTGGTTAACCGGGGCTACACGGTTTTTTAACGTATTATACACCAAAGTTAAAAACATGTACACTCTTATCTTATCTGCACCTACACTATTTACCGTAACCTAGTGTTCTAGCGTTCGGAGTACGTTTCGAATTTTTCCGGTACACAACTAAATGGCTCAATGCTGATTAATAAAGAATTCACGATTTGACTAGAGGTCTACCACATTTTGCGTTCTAACATGGAATCTGGCAATAGACGCCACCGGCAACAGTACACTGGGCAATATACCTTACCAATGGTTTTTCAAACACGCGTTTTTTACACGGTTTACAAATTATTATGTTCCATGTAGGGCGGTAAACACTACACAAAACGTCGTTTACGAGTTTTATTATTCCCGTTAGTTCAAAATACAGTTCTATAGTCCTCGCAATTTCTAAACAGACTTTCGTCACAAATGACGTCACGTCATATCAACTACAAATGATATTCTCGTCTTATGCTAAATCCATAAAAAGGTTTCCTTCTCGGTTTGCAAATTTTGCAATGTTGCCGCCTTCATTTGAGACATTTGCTGACAACTAATATTACTTGTATTGGTTATGTTACATTTTCGTTAGCGTTCTCATGTCATGTCATTAACCTCTTGCGTAGCTTTTATCCCGCATTTTGTGTTATTCTTGCTTGCATTTAAAATTGTTCTTTTCAGAACAGACTTTGGGTGAATAAAACATGTCCGGTTCAGGTTCAGGAAGCTGAGGAAAGCTACTTGTAGCTAATTTGATAGCGTTTTTTGAACAAGAACGAGATAACGGTGGTCCATATATTCCTTTGACGGCAGTTCGCGAGGTAAATTTTTACTTCAATTTGTAGTTCATTAATTCTATTTTAGCGTGTAGCAGCGGCTTTAAATATCAATTTGTCCACGGTAACTGCTGTGTCAGAAGCAGTTAAAAACAATGAACCCTTGACTTTTAAGAAACGAGTTCACAAAAAACCTATTTCTGAAGTTGACCAATTTACTAAATGTGGTATTCGTAATGTAATTGACAGAATGTATGAAAATCGAGAGTAAATTTTATTAATTCTGAAATTGTTTATATAAGAATAATTTTAGGCGAGCATATTTCTATAAAAATTTGTTGGCAAAAGGTAGCAAACGCTGGGCTCTTTAAGGGTAGCGAAAGATCGTTGAATACAGTTCTGCATAGTATGGGTTTTAAGTGGAAACAAGATAATCCAAGACAAGGACTTATGGAGTTACCTGATGTTGTCAATAGAAAAGTGCAATTTCTGAAAACTTATATGCAAGTCAAACAGCAAAACTTGTATCAATTTGTTCTTTTGGATGAAGCATGGATTTTCCAAAATGGTTTTATAAACCGTAAAACATCACAGCCTCACGTACTGGGCGTTAGTGAAACTTTCTAAAAAGGTGTTTATTTTTTTTACAAAAGTCGTGCAGAAGATGTCGTTTTATCCATATTAACACAATTGACTTTTGAAGATTTCCGCACTAGCTCTAAACTTTATCTTCAGCGGTTTAGAGAGATTATCAGGGGGGGTCGTTAATTAAATATGGATGGGCAGGGCGCCACTGTACTTAGATAGTGTGTAAAAACAAGAATTATCGATAAGAAAAATACAGGAACCTCAACGAGTATATTCTGTTGTAAATATACAAGATTTTGTATTTTGCAATGGTACTAGGTTTATCCTGAAATAAAATAAAATACATAAAACAATAGTAGAGACAGCAATTTGCGCTTCAAAATAAAATCAATAAATCAGACTGGTTTTGTACATCTATGATTTCTGTCTTTTGTGTAATAGTGCATGAACACTCTACTTATTAAACTTATGCACACCTGGTTTATATGTAATTCATAGAATCCAGTAATAAGTATGGACAAAATAAATACTATTGCTTAAGTGTTTCCATGAATGTAATTAACCTTGTTTAAATATATAAACAAAATAAGACTGTTAAGTATGAACACATATATTAACTGAAAATTATTTCTGATTTATTCTGACATAGTTTCTGAATATTTAATTAATTTTTATATATATATATTGTTAATCTTGGACAATTTAAATAAAAAGGCCTCTAAAGCAAATAGGCACTATAAATGTCATTAACATAATTATGAGATTTTTTATGTCATCTTTTCAGTACTGACTAAACGACTCACATACATACAAAATAAGTTTGTAATATGATCTTTCAAATTAGTAAAATTAAACTTCGTTAAATAGTTATCGTGTATAAGCAAGTACATGGTTATATTATTTGTAATGCAAATTCATAAAGCTTTTGTAACATAGACAATTTTATAAAGCATAATTTTGATATGAAGCAACGTTGAAAATTTAAATTCATAATTAAATATTATCACAAAAATGTTAGTTTCCATAGGTTCAAACTACCAAGGTTAGATTTATACATGACGTTAAACGTCAAACAGATGATTGCCTGAACAAATGGAAATCACTTACCACCTTGACCTCAGGGCATGACTGCTTGCACCATTTAACAAATAAGTTCAACCCACATGTGGACTTCCAACATTGAACAAACACATGAAAAAGCAGTTGTCTACATCGTTATAACAACGCCTTGTAAACTAGAATCACATTGTAAGTTTTCAATGCGTAATCGTTTTATACGCAATTCAATTAACTTCTTACAACCATTAGTCAGCTCTAAGTATTGCTTCTGAATTAAAACCAAATTTCTATGTTGAAATATAGGGAACGTATATATCTTATACGCAGTAAAAATTCAACAGTTTCGCACGACCATTTTGCTTCAGTTATTAAATGTTATTTCTTCCGTACTTTAGTGTTGATTTATTTTTTTAGTTCATTAGTTCCTTTGTGTTGCGCTAAGGAAAACCAAATAAAATTAGTTTAAATTATTTAAATATAGAAATTACAAACCATGAGGAGTTTCTAAGCAATCACATCGATGGATTTATTGAAACTAAATTGCGACTCGCAAGTCAACTTTAGATATGAATTTAACCATATTGACGTTGTAATGATCAAAAGCCGACTGATTCGACTCATCGACAATAGCCTTAGCAAGCAGGTGCGCGAAAGCTATTCGATGTCACCTTGAAGATACGTTGTAGAAATTTTACAATACCAACTGGACATTTATAACTATGCGCTTTATTTACTATATGATTAAAAATAAAGAAGGACAATAATAGGGGTATTTCGAAATTATGATATTCTGTTTTGATTTTGTATTAATTGTAGAAATACGATTTATATTGAATTATAAAAGTAAATTTAAAAATTTTATAATACAACACGCGTTAATTTAGCAGAGGAAAAGCGAACTGTTACAGCCGTTCTTGACAAGATAACAATCTGAAAACTGTAAAAAGTACAAGAGTTGACGGAAAAAGGTTAGTGAGATTTACATTTGATAATGTGAATGCATGAAGTAATTCTGCATTTTAGGTACATAGTGTTGCATGCAGACAATGCAGATGGTTTTATTGATGGTAGTGAATTGGTCTTTAGTTCATCGGCAAAAAATCAAGATTATCATGGCGAAATGAATGAGGATAATTTTTTACGTTGGTTTGAAAATCAACTACTAAAAATTTAGGAACAGCATCTGTAATTGTCCTAGATAATGCTTCGTATCACAGTACTACAGAACAAAAAATACCAAACACTTCGTGGAAGAAAACTGAAATAGCAGAATGGCTTAGTAGAAATGGAATCCGTTTGGAATTAACATCTTCAAAAAGTGAACTGCTACATGTGGTTGCAATGTAAGTAGCAAATTGGGTATTCTTTGTAGCTGACTAAAATATTTCTCCAAATTCTAAGAACAAACCACCCAAAATTTTTAAAATTGATCGTTTAGCTGAACAGTATGGCCATAAGGTACTAAGACTGCCTTCCTATTATTGTATTTTTAATTCAATTGAACTGATTTGGGGTATTGCTAGAAATTATTTTAATCGTCACGTTGGTAGGGATGGCAGATCTATAGAAAACTGTATGGCAATGTGGCACGAAGCACTAGCGACCGTAACGCCTCAAGTTTGGGCAGATTCTGTACAACACACAGAAGTAATCATTAAAGAATGGTGGAATCACGAAATTCAGTTTGATATAAAGGATGTAGCACCGTTGGTCATTGATGTAAATGAAGATAGCGACGACAGCAATTGGGATTCAGACTGCAGTGATAACTAATCAACACAAATTGATAGAACCTTAGGGAATTTAATGAAATAAATTTTTTACAGGATAGACACATTGATGTTTGTAAATTAATTAATTATTGGCATTTAGTTTATTGTGTATTAATACATATCTTTAACTTTCTGTATAATAAATAAACACAAAACGAAATAGAATTTCTATTGCTAAATATCAAATTTTTAATAAGTACTTTGTTAATGTTTGGAAGTCGATTTCCAATAATAAATAGCCCATCATTCTCTTTAAAGATGGATACTCCTTTAAATAAAATGAAATTTTTTCTTCAGAAGAATCTCGCAGTTGTTTTAGACCGATTTTAGATGTTTTAGTCCAATATTTCTCGACCTGTGCCCAGGGTTCTACACTATTTCTTAACCATAACAACAGTTCGTCACAATTATATTTAAGAAAATATAATATAATATTTGTTATGATTGATTGTGAGATTGTTACCGGGCGTATCTTCAATTTGATTTATCATAACAATGGACTTTTTCAATTTTTTTTTTGTGTTGTAGTATTTATATACTATTTTTCCTGACACTATAATATGAATTTTCTCACCGGTATTTTTTCTATCTTTACAATAGTATGTTTCCTACAACATAATCATAATGTGTCATTTAGCAAAACAAAATTATCGATTTAACATGAAAAGTACCTTAATTTCTGTTAGAAATACTGCCACAATTTCATCTGCAATATCATTTAAGGTATCTGCATCGCTCCTGAAAACACATTATGGGTAGTTTCTAAATCTAGCAATTTCAACAGTACCCAAAAACTAGCTAGTTTTCACAATATTGTGTTGAGTTGTTTAAGATCCGGCAAACAATTAAAAATATATAACACATTAAAAACATTCAATTATATTTAAACTATGCTCACTAGTACAAATTACCACATAATAACATTTATTATTAAGCTAAACAACTCAGACTGCAATTTTGTCAGTATAAAATCATTTTACAAGTTACTTTTTAAAAAGTAACAAACCACATTCCGTCACCAATTACTAAATACTTGTAAAATTTATATTGTACCGATAGCTTCATTGTAGATACGAGGAATTGCTATTTTGATAGTGGCAACGGCGCCAATATATGACACCACAAATATTGATGACGAAAGTCGGTTTAGAAATTGCAGAAGTTATAATGATGATATTCTGTCAGATATTTTTGGTGCACCCCAAGATCCTGGATCGAAAACCAATATATCAGAGCAGGCCTAATAAACTCTACCCGAACTGTGAATCACCTCAACCATATAATGATACATAACAAAAATCTAGATTTTGGAATGCATCATTTGAAATTTTTTCTAATTGTTTAAATGAACCATGGATTAAAATGACAGGTGCAGAACGTTTGTTGAATTTAAATGAACAAGAACAAATTTCACTTTACACGATACAAGTAATATCAAATACCGTTTTCTAGTTAAAATCGTAAGAAATTAAACAATTGAATACAAATTGGAAGTGCAAATTTTCTATAACCCAAAAAGCAATACAAAATCATTAATCCGACAAACTGATAGCTGGGTGTCGAACAGTATTATTTTAATGTACTAAATAAACCATTTTACAGAACAAATGATCCTCTTATGATGGTAGCAGAATAAAAACATCTTTTAAGCTTCTGATGGATAAAAATAAAACATCTCACATAGCTACACGAAGTGTGTTGGGGAGATTCAATATAGTGTAATTGAAATGATTTTCCACAGAATGACTTTCGATTAAATGAAGACGTGAAAACCATCTAATGCACTCAAGTTCAAATATGCAAGTCAATTGATACCCATTGACCACAATTGAATACAAACGTGATGCAGAAATATGCTTTTAATACTCGCACAGCTGTAGTAAACGAAAAATGCACTTATATTCAAGAATAATACCGTTGTGTACCTTCCATTACATTAAATATTCTCAACATAAGGTTCTTTTAATTATCTGTTGTTTGTAGAAAGAATTTGAAATTTGTTTGAATGCAGATCACGTTTGTTAAAATTTAATGAATATTTTTACTATAGCTTTCGATTTAACAGCGTTTTACACTTACAAATAATGGACACTCTGGTCTACATTCCAATGCAACTAAACTTTTGGATTGTAAAAGCAATATTTGTCTAGAACAGTGTTACATTTAAAAGTGGTTATTTAAAATTCAATTGTTACATTTAAAATAAAAATACTTAAAGTTAAATGTAACTTTTCAATACATTTAGATAGTTTAAATTATATGAATGCTTACTTACAATTTTGACCAACTGTCTTTACGACAGTCTGAAGAAGTAAGGGGGTGTGATCGTGGTTATTCAAATTTATTGCAGAAAAGATTTCGGGTACAAGATAGTTAGACAGGAATAAGGAAGAAACAAAAGGGCCTACTTCTGCACATCTTGCAACTAAAGCTACCGGTTGTTACCCGTAAGTTGAGCGAGCCATGAATAAAAGAACGAAATGAGTAACAGAATGTTTGCCCAAATTAAGATAACACAGTCTAAAGAACGAAACAAAAGAACACACCACTCAATTTGACCTGAAAAAGATGATTAGAACATATAGACAGTGTCCTAAGTAGGTAGGGGAACAAGGGCACATGCCCAGGGCCAGACAGAAGCGGTGCCCCAGAAAGTCCCCAGAAAGATCGAAAAAATTTGCATTATATTAAAAAAGCAACTGCATACAGTTCAACAATTTTTTGGAAATCGGTCCAAAAAAGGAACCCACCTTTCCTCTTCCTGCTAAGTATTTTCTGATCGGTCCTGTGTTACCATTGTTTCTATTATAACATCGTTAGAAACAGACAATTAATATCCGATACGCCCGTGTCACATATACTGAGCTTCGAGCACGTTCGGAGTCATCCGCTCCACATGGACCAAGTGCTTCGGTTAGCACGAATATCTAGAATAGGTTGCGCTAAGCTGAGATCAATAGTGGCTGGAGTGAGATTGAGATTTTAACGTGACATACGAACTACTACGCGTATTCGGGCATTTCCCTTTCTTTCTTTAACATGTCTAATATATTCATCAGAAAGAAATAACATTGAGCGAATATGTTGCTCTCTCGTATTATCTACAAGGCACAATCACAAGTTACTGGTATATAATTTACTGGTTACGCATTACCTATAGATTTATAAACAGTTTATATTCAAATCTCTTTATGAAAATTTACTTTAAGAAATATTAGTTTCACCTCATTTGTAGTTTGAAAATAATTTGTGACACTGTTTGTGGTTTCTGAAAGCAGTTTATGAACGTGAGTTCTATTCGAATATGTATTTTACAATAAATAACTTTTTAATTTCGTGGTTTGAGTTTATTCCATGTAGAGAAAGGTAAAATATAATGTGATAAATGTTAGAAACTTAAAGCAAAGCAGACCCATGTAGAATAACAGTTTTCCGCGTAGGGGTAATATCGAAGGGATTGCCGAGACAGACGGTTTGGCGACTCTTAATTATGAAAAGAGAAATTCTTTTAGGGTAAGTGAATATAGTAACCAGTTTCTATTTCAAACCATTTTATTTTGTTAATATTTGTCTTTTTATTATTTCTTCCAGAGGAATCCGTACCCACACCACTGTGGTAAGCAGAAGCACCTTTAAATTGTTATAGGGTCTCTGACCTTTTAGGGCAAATAAAAATTTATGGCGTGGCGCTTATTATACCCGTAACAAGTATCTCGGCGAATAAACAAAATATTACTTGTTGAACCATTTGTGTTGTAATACATCGTAAAACTCCCAATATGTACGTTGTGGGTTGTTTTGTATTTTTCTTAATCTTCTTTGGGAATTAAACAACTCAGCGATGTTAAAATCGTCTTTATTTATGTTTCGACCCATGATCTAAGATCGTTGTCAGAATAATAAAAAATTTTTTAGCTTGACATTTATGACACAAGTTGAAGGTGACTTTGATTTACTAATGTTTGATTTGAATACATTAATAAATCAAAGTCATCTTCAAGTTGTGTCATAAAAGCAAACTTAAAATTTTTTATTACCTTGACAACGATACTAGGTCATGGGTCGAAGCGTAAAACTTAAATGTATCAAGTGCGATATATTTCTAACTTTATCCAACTAACCTGCTCAAAACAACAATTTAGTCTTTGCTTTGATATTTACATCATATAATAGGGCAGTCTGATTTAATCGTTATCACACATATTAAAAAAATCCCAGGGAATTAACTTGTTATGCGTTTAAATGTGCTTCACAAAAAATTTTAGAAAATAATTAATTGTATGGAATTTTTTGTACAATTAATTTATGTATATTACACGCAGTTGTGTAACGTAGTCTTAGGAGATTACGCATATTAAATGTGGTTTTGATGTTACTTTTATCACGTTTTAGGGGGGCTTTTTATTATCGTGTAACATTGTTGTGAAGACAGTTCTTTCAGTTTGCAATAGCGTATGTCGCCGTCTTTTCAATCAATTAGGACGACGAACTAGAAGGGTGGTGGTTTACAAATTGTTGAAAGCGCGCCGTGAGAGGATCTCTGTCTTGACTATCGTATCTTCAACTGCTAGTGCGTGAGTAATGCATTACAGACAAAGTAGTGGAGTTTTTATAATTTGATTCTTTATATATCTCTTTATCGTACCTCTATCGTATGTTCTCGTGTATGTTTTGGGAAAAACTAGCGTACCCCACCACGGACGTATGATTTAGAATAGGTAATCTGACATAAAGGAATAATTATCTGTTACTTAGTTTGCTAATATGCAGTAATTTAGAAAAGTAAGCGAAACGTACCACAAGCAAAAGTAGCATTATCCAAAATCTTGTTCAGTAAATAGAAAGTTGAGAAAAAATTGTTAAAGAAGAGGCAATAGCTTTTTTTCAAATAATTCTTAACGAGTAATAGAACAGTTCGTCCTTCCAGCGTGCCAACACGGTCTTCTAGAATTATTCCTTCAATAACTTTGAAAAAAAAGCATGTATCCAGTTTTACACAAGTCATTACTTAAATCTTGAATCCATGTTTGATTGGCTTCATTGGCATGTATTGCTTCAACGACGAACGCCCTTGGAAGCCTACCATGATTTTGTCAATAGATAATGGCCGAGCCGAAAGAAAGCTTTATTGTTAAAAAAGGCAATAAAAATATCGTAAAATTGATAAGAATGAATTTATAGGCTTTCGGATTTCAATATGAAAGATGGAGACAGAGGATCAACTTTGTACCTTTGACAAACATAAACGGCACGGCACGCTTCACTATGAACAAAAATCAATCGACCGCAGCGATTTGACGCTATTTAGGTAATAAAGCGCAGTCTTTTTGGAAAAATATCATCAATACGGTATATTATGTTCCATACGAAACAAGAAAACTCTCGATTGGAGATAAATTTAATATAAAAGCAGGAACTTTATTAAAGAGATTCATTCATTAAGTCACTTCAACTAAGTAATAGGTAACGATTTTATTTGAAGTAAAATAAGCCAAGTTGCATAAAGCTTATATGTTTAAATAGTTTCAAGCATGCAAGTTGATAAATGCAATCCTTTATTTGACTTGTAATATACAATGAAGATGGAACATTCTTCAATACAAAAAGTTATTTCTAAGCTAATTATTTATTTAAATCGAAGATGCACTGTTGTAAATTGATATTCTTCATGGAGATTTTAAATAATATAAAAAATCTAGCAAACTGAGATTTTAACGCCAATTTAAAAATAGAAGCAGAAAGTATTTACAACCGTTAAATACGAGAATTGGATAAGCGCATTGGATTTTTCAAGTATTAATTCTAGATTCCTTTGTTTGTAACTGATATTTTAGTATTATTGTCATTTGCATTTAATTTAGAATAAGTCTTAATCATATATCTTTTTGTACGGATATTTACCAGATAGTTTTGAAAACATTTTAACCTTTAATAGATTATCTGAAGCATCATTGGCCAAATATGCTTTTTCCTCGAGATAGTAAACGACAGATAAATTATCCACACAAGAAGAGATTTGAGTTCTGTAAAATTTAACCAAAATTAGGTGAGGATCATTTAAATAATTTAGTAAATAGGTACATGCTAGAAATAACTTTATGTTTAAAAATTATGCTGTAAGTGTTCTGTATTCTTTTGTACTAAAAAAATTGTTTCTGAATACATAGTAATCTATAGGAACACTGTGGCACGATTTAAATAAAATTAAATAAAAACCCTTAACCACAAAAAATATTTAAATTACTAGATACGTATTTCGACCACTATGTGGTCATCATCAGTAGAAAAACTGTAAAATATATATATATATATATATATATATATATATATATATAGCTGTTGTTCTGGAACACTTCAGAGGATATTCTCCTCACCACTTAGGCTGAAGTGAACCTTTCCAACCTATAATTTACTATATTGTTGCTTTAAACACTAACGAGGATATTCTCCTCGCCCGCAGGCTGGTGTTCTCAACAACAAACAAGTGGTGTGACATTATAACTTAAATCTACTTAATTTATACTAATTCTAAATCTACTGAAGCGGAACCAATTTAATCTTGCTTTGTCATTGGTTGTTGACCAATAGGAAAGCAAACAGATGCTCTATTGGCCTTTATCGGTGTTTAGGAGGGTCCTTTATGTTTAACAATTTTAATTGATTCATAGGAAAACGTTGGTACCGCTATTGTTAAAAGCGGTATTAACGTTTTCCTCCTTAAATGCCTATGAATCAATTAAAATTGTTAAACAAGACCTCTAAACACCGATAAAGCCAATAAACCATCTGTTTGCTTTCCTATTGGTTAACAACCAATGAGAAAGCAGATTAAATTGGTTCCGTTTCAGTAGATTTAGAATTAGTATAATAAGATTAAGTTATAATGTCAATTCACTTGTTTGTTGTTGAGAACACCACCTGCGAGTGAGGAGAATATCCTCGATAGTGTTTAAAGCAACAATATAGTAAATTATAGGTTGGAAAGGTTCACTTCAGCCTAAGTGGTGAGGAGAATATCCTCTGTGTTCCAGAACAACAGCTATTTTTTTTTTCCCTCAATTATAGCTACCTGTTTAAATCTGCTTATACAGGTCATGCTTTTCGACGAACATCAGCCACGTTGTTGGCCAATTCAGGAGGCGGGAGGGGGGCGATCTACTTAGACTAAAGCGTCATGACGGACGGAAATCATCCACAATAGCAGAAGGATATGTTCCAGGTTCCCTGGAATGTAAAAATGAAGCTGATGAGAGAATTTTTAATGGAAATGTAGCTACTATCTCCACAAAATCAAAAGCAATTGAAAATCAAAATCTCTGGCAACTACTGTCGATGCACAACAATCTTCATTAGAAAATGTTGATGTTTCGAAACGTATTATTAATACAATGGACTGTAATAATATGTCCAGTTTGATAAATATTGCTAGCTGCACAAATTGCACACTTAGATTCAACATTAAAAAATAAATTAAGTTCATCGTATTGGTTTTTATAATTAGGCCAGTCAATCTGGAGTTTAGGGTAGAACAAATTAGAGACAAGTTAATTTTTTTTAATGTAAGCGACCTCATTAACATATTAAAAGTCCCGTCCAATTTAACTGTTGCAAATCTTTAAAAACATGTCCGCCATCTTGATTTCTTGGTTTTTTGAAAATATCTTTTTTATTTATGAATTTAGCAAAAATTATTTAGACACCGAGTTTTTAGAACTTAACGAGACGCATATTTTGATAACAAAAACTTTTTTATAACTTTAAAAATAATAAAGTAACAGCTTTTAAATTAAATTTACCCTTATATAACTAAAATTTTCAACTGAAAGTGACCTAACTAATATATTTTGATTTTTAAAACCAAATTTAACTTATTAGTAAAAATTAATCCACAAACTTATAAAAAGTCAGTTATTTCTTCATCTTGTACTTCAAACACAGCATTAGCACAGGTAATTCCATAACTCTGTCCGCACTTTGGAGAACACCTAATGCCCAACTTTTTACATGAGCAATTTCGTCCACACGCACTTTCTTTACAATTACAAAAAACTTGTTTCATTAAATCTGTGGATGCTATTTCTTGATTTGTTGTGATGGAAATTAGGTCACCGTTGTCACTTTTTTCCAGCCCCTTGCTGTTGGGTACGGGTGATTACCCAGTCATTCTTGAATCTTAAAAATGCGTGTTTAAAATGAAAGATAATAATTTTTAAATACATTTTATTAAATTACGTGATAATATACTCTTAGTAAATGTTGTTCTGCGGATGTTTCTGTAGGAGGCAAAATGGCTAAATTAAATTGACCTGACAGTTCTTGTCTTGAAGTAATTCTATGATACATGAAGTACCGAAGTTCGTCTAAACTTGAGGTATTTTTGGCATTGTATAATTTTAGTAGAAACTTTACGCCGGTTTTATAAATTTCTGGTTTTAATGCATCTTTGGTAAAAAATAAAGTTAGTACTGCAAACAATTGAGGATTTTTCTTTAAAATAGACAAATATGCTTTCTTGCTTTGGTCAAAGAGAAAAGACTTCGTGTCACATCCTGAACCCGCATGTAAAAATAAAATTTTGTCTTTAATTGAACCGAGGCAATTTTTTAATTCCCAGATATTAGTATATCTATTATTGTTCCAGCTTTTCAGGACGAAGCAAGTATAAATTATTTTTGTAGCAATAGTGTAGTACCAAAATCATTATATCAGTATCCTCTGAAACAAGGGTCACAAACTCATGCTTAGAGCATAGCTCTACAGCTGTCAATGAAATCATAACGTCTGCGTCTCTTTCTGCCTGATAAACAGTTACTCTTGCCTGATGAAAAAAATCCTTTAGTAGGGTAATAAGTTTGCTTTTGTTTTCATTATTTCTCAAACACTCCTTCTGTGTGCAAGGAATTGCGCTATATAAATTAATAAGATCAACAACACGACTTTGTTTAGCACGTAATTTTTGCAGTCGTCCTTTAGTCGAAACATGTGTTTCATTATATCCATCAAAAACTACAACGCAGCTTGTACCATAACAATGTATTGCGTAATTCACGTATTGTATACATATGTCCTTATAGGTAGCTGGCTTGTTCCACACTACTTTTATAACAGTAGTCCACCGTCTACAACATACAAAGTGTTTTTAGGAGCGTGTTGTTCTGGTGGCAATATACAATCAAATTCCTATAATGTGCTTTTGTACCACTTTTTAATTCACCATCTTTAAAAATTGAGAGCGGGTAGGGGGCCAGCTCAAAAGTGAAGCATTCTTTTAGTTCTTCAGGACACTTTTTGGAACATACAATTCGGTTAAAAAGCTGCATTGGATTTATAACCACTTCACGTATAGTCACAGTAATTGTGTTGCTTATATGTGCAAAGGTGATAACCTAGTTTTCTCTTTGACATTTAATATCTGTGTACTTCCTGTGGATATTTTCATTTAATATTTTTTCGCCAACAGACTGCGCCTTATCACATTTGACGGTATCATGTGCAACAACTAGAAAATAGAGAGATATAAATTGTCTACACGTAAAAAGATTGTAAGCTTCTAACCATTCTAACAATTTGTTGAAGTCTATTTTATCACGTTGTTGTCTGGAATGTCTGAGTTCGACATGTTCTGACGAGCAAGTCTTCATATCTAAAAATTCTTCAAGCATATTGGATACGATCGAATTAGTTGTAAAAGAGCTGAATCTAAATGGCTAACCATGTATGCAAGACAAAACCTGCATGCTGCATCTCTATTTCATTCAATCATAATCAATAAGGCTCCACAATATCTGTATGATAAAATTACCTTTCGAACACACGTTCATAATATTAATATTCGACATAAGGGAACGTTGACACCTCCATTTCACCATACTGAACTATTTAAACGTTCGTATACGTACAATATAACAAAATTGTATAATTCAATAGTGGATGAAATTAAACCGGTAGGCATTATAAGATTTAAAAAATTACTGTATCAAAAGCTTCTTTGAGAGACATCTTTTGCTTTTATAGTTTGCACTGTAACTCTATAAGCTATTACTTATATGAAATATGTTTTTTGTGTTAATTTATTTTTTTTCCTTTTCTTTTTTTTGTATACATTATTTTTGGTTTTTTGTTTCTTGTTTTAAGTTTTACAATTGCGAATGTGGGTTAAGTGGAAGAACATCTAGTAGTTTTGCTACTAAGATGAACTTCGCCCATTGTTCCTTATTTCTTATTCATAATTTGCTTTAGTTTACATATATATATATATATATATTATATATATATATATATATATATATATAAATATTATAAGTAGTTTTTTACACAAGGTAAGTTGATAAATACTTACGTATTGAAATTAATAAGATGAAATTATAACTTAGACTTTTTTTTTTTATTTTTTTTTTTAAGTAAAGCCCAAATGATCATTTCAAATCGAGCTAGTAATTGAAAGAAGGAAAATATAAGGTCTATCGCGTGGAATTGAGAACAGCAAGCAAGCCCAAGTAATAATAAAATCCTAAACTATAAACTATTTACAAGGACGGAACACACACACATATATATATATATATATATATATATATATATATATATATTGTACGGCGGTGACTTTCGAATAACTCAAAAAGCGAGATGTGTGGACTGTATTTTTTCTATAGCGTGTTTCAACAAGCAACACAATTAATTAATGTTCATGCACATGACAAACAAACAAAGTAGCGTTTATTTTTTGTACCCACCTGCATGACAGCAACGATGAAAAAAGGTGTAACCAATTAATAGCTTGCAGCACACCGAACTAGGGTGATGCAATCAAAGTGTATAATATCCAATTAGCGGAGTAACACGTGCACACTGGACGCGGCACATGGACAAAAACGGTGCGAACACCAATGCGGTGCGTTACAATTCACAAACAAAACGGCACTATAAAGTACGATTGCGGTTTTTACGATAACATTTTCAGCGGCTTTTAATAAGCGAGGATATGCGGTTTCTTCAACGATATTTGTTGAGCGGGTTCAAATACTAGAGCGGCTTGTTGCTATGGCGGCTCTACCACATTCTTCTAATAATGCGGTCTCTACGATACTCTACTATCTGCGGGTTCTACGATACTTCAAGCTAATGCGGGCACTGCTAAGCTCGTTGAGCGAATTCGTTGAGCAAGTTCCTTGGATATTCCAAATCGATAATCTGGTGCGTCCACGCGCGACAGACGGTCACCATTCACAAGGTTAATATACATCAAATAAATGCATAGGGAAAATTTGACTAACAAAATTTAAATCTATCGCGTGGAATTGAGAACAGCAAGCAAGCCCAAGTAATAATAAAATCCTAAACTATAAACTATTTACAAGGACGGAACACACACACACACACACATATATATATATATATATATATATATATATATATACTGTACAAATCAATTTAAGGCAATAAAGACCTTTAATAATAATAATAAGAATAATAATAATAATACGGAGCTACTTGACGCCATAGTAGCAATCCACCGTGTTAACGTAGCTTCCTTAAAATCACACCCACGTGTTAACCCGCCTTGAGTTTTTATCGATCTCATCAAATACTGTTCTTTCACCATGTCGTTTCACATCCCACACCAAACTCTTCTGTTCTTTTAATGCCAAACATTTCTTGAACAACAAATTTATTATATTCAACTGAATCAAGCATTTTTAACTTTTTCATTTGGAAAACGTATAAATGCGCAGATTTGGCATAATTGTTATGTCCCGTGGCGTAAAAATTGGAATCATACGCTTGGTGCAGTGCAGATGGTGTGCCTAATTACCTTCTCTTTCAGTCCGTACGTACAGTTTCATTAAATAGACCATTTTTTAGTAAAGAATCCATAATTGCGCCGTTCTGTTGTTATTGTTAATTTCGTCTAATGTTTGAAGTCAATTTTCTGCAATTTTTACTAAAGTATCGTTATTGTTTACATTTTCCATGACTGGTTTGTCCTAAAGATTTTTTAGGTATCATTTTCAGTTTCGGTTAATGACAGATTTTTAAATAGGGGGATGTCTAAAGCTTGGTGACATAAAAAATGCGCCGGAAGTGTTCTCGCATAAGCATGCCCAGATATCATGTACTGAATGGTATGTTTTGTGTAAACAGTTTGCCACAATTCTTCAATTCCACTGCCTCATTAAATGCCTAACGCTGCCCAAATACGACATAAGCGTGTGGAAACCTATAAGCCGAACTACTACTGACAGTAAAATGTGATTTGATCTCGAGGTTTCCACAATATCAACTGCCTTTAAAAATAGTGGCTGATTAAATGGTATTATACAAGTCTTTCCGTATTTCTTACATTTTTCTGCAGCAAATAATAGTGACGTGTAAACCATACTAATATTTCCTAAGTCTAGGTTTATAAATGGCAATGGCAATATTTTGCTGTTTTTTTTAAACCTATATAGTCTACCGTTGACATGTAACAACTCCATGAAGGTTATAAACTACTGCTACAAAATCTTTTACTTATCCACAGAGCTTCCAAGGTAAATGAAATTTTTTCATATGATATTTTTATATATATTTCTAATGGCTCCATTGTTATTTCTTTTAGCCCAAGTTTTGATGGACGGTTGTAAGACTAATAAGGAGCAAAATATGGTAAGGTGATATACTAATAAAAAGTTATTCACCTGTATGGGAATATGTCCAAGCTTTCCTATTTCATTTGCTGAAAATCGTCATTTTCTTCTAGGAATACTGGTGCAATGTACTGCATTGTCAGGTGAAACACATATTATTCCGCCCACCGCATGAAATGTTCCGCGCCCATCCAAAGTTCGAATGTTGAAATCTACATTATCAAATGCAAACTGAAGAAGACAGTTATTGGCGATTTCATCTTTGTAATTTTGTGTAGTTGAATTTTCAAATTGTACACACTTATAATACAAAACAGAAACTCCAAGAGCCGAAAGTACATCAATTAAATATCTTGAACCATATTTCCTGTACAGCCGTACTCCTATTCCAAACATTACAGGCGAAACAAACGATTTAACCCTTACCAGTGATATACTAAAATTCTGTTATGCTGTAATTTTTGTTTTATATGCTGGCGATTTTTTTTATTAGTAACAATCAACTCATTTAGAAACTCATTTAATGATTCAGGAACTGCTGTACTTCCACCTGACTGAATTTCTTTAAGATATGGATAGTCATCGGTTTCACATACTGTTTAATGCGCGGGGGGTCTTATAAATCTGTATATCGACTTACCTCCGCGTTATTCTATGGTTCTAAAGTGTAGTTCCTACTCTTCAACTAAGTGGACTGTATGCGAATTATAGTACGTATTACTTTTGCATTTTCACTGTGTTTTTTAGGAGTTTATCGACAAATTTACATTCGGCGGCACTATTGACTAACTCACTTATCGAATGAACAACCGTTTTGCTTCGATATCGATGAGAGAGTGTTTTTGTTACTACCCCTTTTTCAACTTAATTTACACATGCACAAAGGAGGTTTTACTACAGGATATAACGGGGCAAGGGATGGCAGCTTTACTATTTGATTTACAACTACAAATTTAAAATATCTTAAAATTAACCACGCAAACGTGCGACAAAGAGACCGAACACATACCATAGATCTAATATCTTGTTTCAAAATTTGTGCCGCGGTTTTTAAAATTCTTACTCGCTCTTCTTGGGGCGAAGCTTCCTTCTGTTTGAACCATTCATCATTAAGCAATTTTTTGCAATTGTCGCGAAAACAAAAAACGCAGTGCTTACCAAATAATTCTGAAATAAATACATTACTTCCGTATTTTTCGGCTAATCTAGTTTTTAAATATTTCTCAGACCAAGGCTCTATTTTTGGAGGTAGGGCATGATTTAACTTTTCATAAACTCCTTTAATCGTTTTCAATATCCAAACAAACGTTTTCAAATGCCATCGGTATGATACCATTCTTTGGCCTTCCGGGTTTTTGGTTGGATAGCGGTTTTTTAAATCTCCAGTAACAAGACACGTGGTACCGTGCTTCAGCTGCAACAAGATCAATTTCCGTGCAAATTCGCTTATAAACTGCTCTTTTCCATTCGTCATTTCACTTCCTAGCTTGCTATATTATAGAAGTTTTTAAACTAATTGTAGAAACTACACGAGAATAACTGTCTTGGTTACCATTTAAAACCTCGAAACAAAGGAAAAAGTGTGTTTTAAAATCAAACGACTGCTGTAAGTGTTTCGCAGCACTGATTTTGCGCATTGTGGAGTGTCAGTTTCATTGTTACATATTTGTTGTGATTATTTAATGTTTGATGGATGAGGATTTTTTCTCTACATTCTTTATGAACTGTTAAAGAACTCACAGAATCAAATGTTTGCCATTTATCATCATTTCGAAGTTTACAATAGTTTGCAAACCTCTGCCTACCGTCACTAAAGCTTTAAAAGTATCTTCTTCACTACATATAGCACATTTGGTTACTTCCATTCTAATAACAGAAACGAATACAAAACAACACTACAGTAAATAATAGACGCGCCCTTTTGTGCAATAGTAATTATTACAAGACTAATTGTTTAGTGCTCATTTCACTTATTTATATTAATCGTTTTTAGTAATTTTATTTGCCTATTATTATTTACTTTAATTAAAGTTGGTTGCCATTAAACACGCCTTTTCCCTACCATCCAATAAAAACCTTCCTAACCCATCCTAAGACTTAATCCTCAACGGAGGAGATGGAAAGATTAAGGGATAAAAGCCTAAACACACGAAAGAAGGTTGTTATTATTAAATGCTTCGCTTGAAGATACTACGTTCTGCTAATGTAACTACTATCAAAGAACAGTATAGTGATAGTGCCAGTATTCATGAACAAACTTTAAATCAAGTAGTGCTGCGGGTACGAGTAATAAAAAGTCCCAATGAAGATAATCAACAGGCCAACTTTACCACCAATCAGCATACAAGGTTAGTAAGCCACTCTGTTTATTACCCTCAAAATTACCGGCATTTCCTTTATAGCTTCCATTAAATTCAAATGAGCAACACAATCTATTGGCACCATGCAGCTACTTCAGTTATTCAAATATTTAATTATGGTCATTGTAACTCATTACTTTCTGTATATTTTATTCATACATTAAAATCTAACAATATTATTTTTATTAAGTCTTTCATTTCCCTGAACAAAGGGTGGTCCTTCGCAAATCCCACACCCTTTACTTGGGCTTAGATCAAGATAACAATCTTTCAGGCCCCGTAACACTAATTATGAGAAACAATGCAATCAAAGAAACGCACTCGCTAAAACGTTTTTACAATCGTGCAGCGCCGTCTACCATGTTAACCCAATAGTTGCTACTACTACCAGAGCTGAAGAACAAATGACCGAGAACTCCCAGCTTACTCGAGTCTGGACCTCTCAAGTCCAACTTTCTTTTACAGCATTAATCATCAATTGATTTTGGCTGTCTCGTCGCTATCTGTTGTTACAGATTTTGCCATGTTTTGGCGGGTGGTTGATGCGGTGAGTAGCTTTCCGTATCTTCCCCTTGATTGTTCTCCAACTATACGATATCCAAATCTTGGGTCCACCGGCCTGTGGTTTTCGACCGACAGAATGATAATTCGCCACAGGCCGTTCCATCGTCAGGTAGCTCGTCGAACAGGACTGACGGATGTGCATCCCCAACGATTTTGCGTGTGTCCCCATTCCTTGGCACCTTGCATAGGTGGAAAACGCCCTCGAGTTGTCACCGTTCCGCTGCTCCCTTTGTTTCGCCCGGAAGCGAAGGTAGGTACATGTTGATTCCTGGAGGCCCGCTGTTGGACTGAGACCGAGAACTCTACACACATAAATTGCACGAACCGGTAACAGAACAAAAACTATATGAGATGGCCTAAGTCGTGAGTGCAGCGAATTCAGACGCACCAGCAACTGTGCAAAACCTAACAATCTCATTACAATGAAATCCGGTAGCAACGTAGTACGCAAATATCGCTTTGGTTATGTTCAATATATTATTAGCAAATAATAATAAAACAACGTTTTAAATAATTTGCATAATATATACCTTTAAAAGTTGTAAAATTCGTAGATAGATCAACTATTTTAAAGAATTTTTTTTAAATTTAATTTTCTTCTATATTTATAAATATATAAAAAACTTTTAGGAGCAAAATGTGTATTGTTTGCTTCTTAATAAAAAGGCTCTCTAGATATACTTTAAAATGACGACAAATGACAAACATTTGAGTCTGTGAGTTCTTTAGGTTCCTAAAGAATGTAAAAAATTATACCAAACATATTTGTCGAACATTAAAAGATCAAAACAAATATGTAATTTAGTTTAAAAAGCTGTAACTTTTTTATTTGTTTCGGTATAAAAAAGATTTTTTTACCAAAACATGCGTCTCGTTAAACTCTAAAAACTCTGTTTGATGATAATTTTTGCTAAGTTTATAAATAAAGAAGATATTTTTAAAAAACCAAAAAAATCAAGATGGCGGTCATATATTTAATATTTGCAACAGTTAGATTGGACGGGACTATTAGTATGTTAATGAAGTCGCTTTAACCTACACATCCTAAAAAAAAGTAGCTTGTCTCTAATTTGTTTTAGGTTACCTTTATAGAAGCTGCTATTTTTACTGGGGTAATTAAATAATTCCCAGTATTTGTTTAATTATTTTCTAAGTTAAAATGGTTGTTGGATATTAAATGTTCACTGAGGTGTTTTCTATTGTTTTTTTCCTACTTCTGAGGGCCGTTTCTACCACTTCGGTTTAAGTGCTTGACTTGGTTAAGTGTCACTTAAGTTGCCAAATTTACATTGCCCAAATGGCATCGACGTTTCCAATATAATGTAAATTTGACAACTTAAGGGACACTTTACTAAGTCAAGCATTTAAGCCGAATCGGTGCAGTCGGCCGTAAATCATTAAACATTGGTTTAAATAAAGTTTAAAATTCAACTAAGGATAGAGAATTATTTATTGTAGGCTTAGACCCGTAACCATGGGTTTGTAACCATGGCTTCTTTCATTTGGATGACAAGGGAAGAAAGTAAAAATTTACGTCCCGCTTCACAGCCATCCTAGTAAATGCAACTTACGGAAGGTCGTCTCAGTGACGAAAGTGTCTTTTACGGCTAAGGTAGCGAAAGAAATTGTTTATTATCCAATTTTTTCATTTTTCTTCCGGCCTTAATACAGCTTTATTACACTAAAGAAATTTTGTTACACAAAAAAAAATTGTTAGACGTTAACATAATGTATCAAATTATTGGTTTAAATCTTCATTAGCATTAGTAAGAACTGCCTAAACGGAAATAACCCATCAAAATACCCATATCATTTAATAACAACTCTGTGATTATTTGTTGTCATTAAAGATTTTATTACCTCTACTAAATTCCGAATCAGTAGCTCGAATCATGTTAGTGGGTTACACGTATAAACACTAAATACTCATATAATTACTACTGAGAAATAGAAATCTGGATTCGAGCTTCATATATTGTAAGTCAGATTCATTATATCATTAAATCGGCGTTAAATTATAGTTATATCTTAACCTGCAGGGATTTGAAAACTTTTGAGGAATGACGCAACTTACGAACAAGAGCGCATTCCCCTTATCGTAAATGTATGTGCATCTCGATCGATCTAATATGTGACGGCATGTGTGGATAATGGTAGATAATTAAGTGGTAATTTGCAATGCAAATGAATGCTATTTGTAAAGAACTCTTCGCTAGCTTAGCCAGCAGTGAGAAGGACGGTCTTTTACCTCTGTGTATTGCTGTTATTAACGGGTTTTTAAAGTTGCAATAAAGTTTATTTTGAGCGACATTAATCGCAAGTTGTTATTTTGATATTAGTGGTTTGGTTATAACCTGCAGAAAGTAAGATTAATTTGTAGCGATCGTTATATATAGCTTATGCAAACTATTTTCTATAAAGATGAGAGTAACAAGTTTTCTTAAATGATAGACTTTACAAGTTTAAATCTGTTTAATTTTAGCGCAACGTTGGGGCTATTTTCATTTTGTAGTGAACTTTTTACGGGTAGAATGAGCACGAAGTTAATAAATTTTTATTTGACTAAAGAGGCGGGGAACGGAACCTGTAACATTATAAGGGTGCGTCCGCTAATTGCAGTGGTGCGAGGAGCATTATCAATCCACACTTCGGCTAGAGAAGACACGAGTTACAGCATAGATCCAGATAAGTGAAGGAGATTGAGGATTTACTTCATTTCCATAACGTTTAACATCGTTACCGCGTAACCCAAAACTTCAAACCGTTAAAGGTGTACATCAATAAGCCACGGCCTTGATGTGCACCTAAATAGTTAACTGCTCTTTTTAGAGCAAAGAATCGCATATACGACTATAAGAATTAAAAGCTGCTCTTTTTAGAGCATAATATCGGACGCCGTTTCAAAGACGAAGAAGTTTTTGAAGATACCCGCAACACCTAACAGAGCTACTGTCGCAATAACGGAACACTGCGAAATCGAATATAAATCCGCTATCGAGCGTTGATGACGGAACGACCGTTCATTTTCAGAAACTGAATCGGAAAAGAAGAAGGCTATAAAAACTTCAACCCTGATAAGACCTGCGGTAAAGTACACGACTTCCGACTCCTCCACCGACCAAATCAGAAACTACGCTAATGCCGCCGTCTCGATCTTTAAAAGGGAAACACTAAGGACGGCCGCAAGCCGCCACATCCTTCGAAGACTACCAGCAGCCGCATACCGCCAATATTCATAGACACCATCTCAAACTTTCTACACCACCCAAAGGCACTGAAAAACCAGCTATAGAAAAACATCGATATAAGAGCTTCAAGACAAACAACGCTTTCGAATTCAGATTTCTGCCAAACTATTGTAAAGTCCATAACATAGAAATTCTACACATACACTACTAAACCGCAACGCGAGCTGAAAATTGTCATCAAAGAACTTGCTTTAAATATAATCACAGAAGACGTCCAGACAGAGTTCATCGACTTAGGTTTCAAGATCAACTACGTTACAAAGCTTCAAAACCAAGAAGGAGCATTTACCAAAACCTTCCTGATGGCGTCGTCGTGGATCAATGCAGTAAGCATAAGACTACGAATCTCAAGGTCCCGGGTTGGAATCCCAACACGGCCGACTGCTTGAAGAATGGCAGGTGAGCATTTTTCACAAATATTACGCCCTCGTTCGGATGAGAGGTTAAATGGAGGTCCCGTGTGTGAGTGTTGTCACGCACGTTAAAGATCCCTATCTTGCCTGGAACGGCAAGGGTTCGACAAAATTCTGAATTTCTAGGCAACAAAAAACTCGCCTCCTGGCCAATGTAGTACTTTCGGGTGGAGTATTGGAAATGTAAATACACGGACAACTGTTCGAAGTCAAACGAAATCTACACCCTTACTAGGTTCTTGTACTGCAATCGAGTCAAGGTCTCCGCTTTTGAGTCCACAGTGGAATTTTCACAATGCCTTTCCTGTTACAGTCGCAACTGCGGTTTCAAGCCGCGCTCCGTAAAATGTGGTAAAGAACGTCTAGCTTGTTACGATATTTCGTGCATACAATAAAGAAAGAGCAAAATAAGTAGAGGAAATCGCCTACACCGAATACCCCAACAAAAACAGAGACAGAATGATAAAATCAAACTCCAAAAGAATTAGAGCTCAAAAACGTCGTAGAGTGGGGTGGGTGATATAGAAAAAAAAATTGAAAACTTTAATAAAAAAAAGTATATTACAACATGTAGGAAAACAAACAGTCTCAAAAAAATATTTACAAACGTCGAAACACATTTACGTAATCGTTCGTTACAACGTGATGTACGCAAAGCTTCAATTTACATATAGTACAGTATAAACCTAAACATTTTAAGATATCGAGAATGAAATCTTATTATCGAAATAAAAAAATACTAACAACATGACCCAGCCCTAAATATTACAAGAAATAAAGTAATAACACAGTAGCATCTACTATAAGAAACGCACCTCGTAACATTAAAATTTTAAATAACAAGTTGTTGACGTTAACATTAATTTATACAGAAAGGTGTAACATGCCAATTCACTGTTCCCTTGCCATGTTACATTGTGGTTCCACTTTGTTTAATATAAAAGTATAATTCGTCTTAATTTTATGGTAATACTGTTTACAATCACAAGTGAGTTTTGATTTCTGTAACAGTTCCCTTAGTATTATTAAATAATACACTATATACACATCCATCTTTAGTTTTAATTTAATATTCTTTTTGTATAAATAATAATAAGGTAACAAAGGATATCGTGAATTTAATAGAAGAAAGACGAAAATACAAAAATAAATCAGACGAAACAGGAAAACAGAGATACAAAGCCATAAAATGGGAAATTATTCGAAAATGAAGGAAAGCTAAAGAACAATGGATTGATGAAAAGTGCAAAGAAGTACAAACTAAGATGGAAATAGGAAAGACAGACGAAGCATACAAATTAATTAGAATGAATTTTAGGGATATAAAACCGTATAGCAAAAATATAAGGGACGCACAAGGAAACATCATTATAGAGAACGTAGAGAGAGTGAGTAGATGGCAAGAATATATAGGGAATTTATATGCAGGAGAGGAACTAACTGCATTAGAACAGGAATCAGACATTGAAAATGATGACTTGGGATATCCTATACTTAGAGACGAGTTTGAACTTGCATTAAAGAGTCTGAAAAATGGTAAAGCGCCGGGTACAGATAAGTTGCAAGCAGAAACGCTAAAAGCCGCTGGACAAGCAGTAACAGAACATCTTTTCCGACTTGTAAGCTATATGTATGAGACAGGCGAGATACCCAAAGATTTCAAACGTAGCATCATAGTAACTATACCAAAAAAGAAAGGCGCGGATAGATGTGAAAATTTTCGAACAATAAGTTTGACAGCACACGTGTCAAAAATATTAACTAGAATTGTGCAAAGACGAATGGAAAAACGAGCTGAAGAAATACTAGGAGAAGACCAATTTGGGTTTAGGCGAAACAGGGGAACACGGGAGGCTATTTTAGCTCTGAGAGTGATGATGGAGAAAACAATAGAAAAGGGAAAGCATGTATATAGGGTTTGTAGATCTGGAAAAAGCATTCGACAATGTAAATTGGAAAAAATGTTTGAAATACTCAAAAGATTGGAATGAGTTATAGGGATAGACGAATAGTACATAGCTTATACAAAGAGCAAACAGCAGTAATAGAATTAGAGCAGGAACGTAGAGAAGTAAACATTAGGAAAGGGGTGAGACAGGGATGTGCTCTATCCCCATTGATTTTAACTTGTACATAGAAGAGGCAATGAATACTGTCAAATGCAGAAAGACATTTGGAATTACTATGCAGGGACAAAAAATTGATATGCTTAGATTTGCAGATGATATAGCGGTATTAGCGTCTAGCAAGGAAGAGTTAGAATCGGCTCTTAATGAAATGGAAACGGTTCTAACAGAGAGATACGGTATGAAAATTAACAAAACTAAAACTAAAGTTCTAGTTTGCAAAGGTGGGAAAATAAATCAAAAACAATAATACAAGTATTTAACACGAACTTACAAGAGGTTAAGGATTTCTGCTACCTAGGAAGCCAAATAACGCAAGATGGGAAAAGCACAAAAGATATAAAACAAAGATTAGCACAAGGTCGTACTACATTTAACAAGAAAAGCAACTATTGTGCTCAAAGACCACAAACATAGAAACAAGGAAAAGATTGCTTAAAACATATGTGTGGAGCACAGCACTGTACGGCTTTGAAGCCTGGACAGTAGGAGAAGCGGACAAGAAAAAGGTAGAAGCCTTTGAAATGTGGTGTTACAGGCGTATGATGAAGATATCATGGACAGACAAAGTTAATAACGAAGAGGTACTAAAAATGGTAGGGAAGAAAGAAATATGTGGAAAACGGTAAAAATAGGAGAGATAGGATGATAGGCCACATACTACGGCATGAGGGAATAGTGCGAAATATTTTAGAAGCAGAGATAAAAAAAAAGAGAAGAAGAGGCAGACCTAGATTAGACTACTGCACACAGATAGTAAAAGATGTAGGCTGTAGAGGTTTCAGGAGATGTATGCTAGCCCAGAATAGAAATCAATGGAGGTACGCATCCAACCAATCCCAAGATGGATAAACTAATGACGAAAAGATAACTGTGCGTAAACATGATGATTATTATAAGTAAATACAAGAATTGGTTGGGCAATATTCTCGTATAATGTTAAGTGTGTGAAAGGATTTACTGGAAAACCATTATTTCGGCAAATGTCTAAGTGTTGGGGGATCTTGGTAGCCACAGGTTGCTTTACCTCCTTCACTGAATCTCGGTAAAATAGGGTATAAAATTAGAAAACAATAGAAAGGGAACGAGCTGAATACACATACTCCCTGAAAACAAGAAAAAGAAGAAAACCACCAAAAACGCAAAATCAAAGAAGCTGCCTATATAACTCTACATGAAAATAACTGCGTTGCAAACGAATCCGTGACTTTCAGTAAACAATGGATTCCATTACTAAAAGAAATAACAAATGAAAATCAAATACCCACAATATCTAGGTAGCATTGCAAGTTTTTCCTGGGTTTTCCTTGCAATATTAACATGAAATACAGCCTACATACATGATTTCTATTTATACATAAAATAACTAATTACAAAAAAATAAGCATATTAACAATCCTTGTAAAACAGCATTGGTATCTGACAAGTATAAATCCACAATAAGGTTACCTCTAAACCATATACAATCTCCGTTGAACAGTATTGGTATCTGACAAGTGTAAACCCGCCATAGGGTCGCCTCAGATCCATATACAATCTTCATAGAACAACATTGGTATCTGACAAGTGTAAACCCGCCATAGAGTCGCCTCAGAACCATGTTAAAATCTACCAAAGAGGTAACTTAAATCATAATGAATTTTCCCCCTCAAAATAAATATAAAAAAAACGACTACTTAAGCCTTTCAATAATGCAATCGCACACTTCTTTAATAACCATCCTCTCAATTGTATAAATAGAAACATGTTAAAAAATGTTTTCCAATTCCAAGTTATTGAATTTATATAAAATTCACTAATAAAAATTAATCAGCTGATTTCACGTTAAGCGTATTGGCTACCTAAAGAAAGCCGATCCCAGGTCGCAACACAAATTGAAGGCAATCATTCTGTTAAACTTTAAAAATTTTTGCTTAGTATACTCAAACCAAATATTTCAAACATCAATAAATCAAAGTCACCTTCAATTTATGTCATAAATGCCAAACTTGAAGTTTTTATTATAATTTTGACAGCGATCCTGGGTTATGGAACGAAACGTGGATGGAGTTGATTTTGAAAACTATAAGTGGTTTAATTCCCAAAGAAGATTAACCTGAATACACATGCTGTGTGAGAATTTCAGGGAACTATGTAGGCTAGCTCAGAATATAAATAAGTGCAGGTATGTGTCCAAACAGTTTTGAGACGGAAAACCTAATGGCTGCGAAATACCTGCAACTAATGTTAACTGTGCGAAAAGATAAATTGGAAAATATATTAAATCGCCAAATGGTTAAGTGTTGGGAGAACTTGGCAGCCACAGACTGCTTACCTACTTTTACAACCATTGAAGGTCGGAGAAATAGGGCATATAACTGTAAAACAATAGAAAGTGATCGAACTGCATCTAACAAGAAAGAACATCGCCTATGAGGAAAGTCAACAAACAGAATAAGAAGAAAATTGTTGAAAGCATATGTGTGGAGCACAGCACAGTATGCCTATGAAATACGGACAGGCTGAAATGCAGACAGAAAAGCGGTAGCAGTCTTTTGAAATGCTCCAGATGTATGAGGACGATAGCATGGACAGACAAAGATAATAACAAATAAGTTACAGAAATAGTAGGGGAACAAGGATATCTGGGGAAAAAGAAAAATAGTAGGGCGGAATACGTTCTAAGGCATTTTTGGGGAATAGTATGTGATATATTACAAGCAGAGATAGGAAAAAGGGGTAGATGTATACCTAGATCAGACAGTTATAGATGCAAACTGTGCATATTTCAGGAAATCTGTAGGTTAGTTCAGAATAGGGAACAATGATGGTACGCGTCTAACCAGTTCTAGGACTGAAGACCTAATGATGATGATGATAAATAATATAAATAATTATAATCATATGTAATTTTCTAATTGGTAAACCTTTGAATAATATCCATAAATACACAACTAGTGTATATATAAATCTGTCATTTAGGATGGTTTTCTTGTTTGTCCCTCTCTCAAAATGTGTGGTTATCTTTAAACCAGAATAAATTTTCGTTTGTCTTGATATCTAACGGTCTTTTGAGCACATGCCGTTTCCTGATAAAGATGTCTTTTTTAAGGCCATGATGTCGTACCTGGTATGTAAAAGGTGTTTTTTTATTCTTCCTATAACAAACATAAATATCGTTTTAAAATACTAACAAAATGCTTATGGAGAAAGCCTACCTGAATCACCCGTTCAAAATATTAATGAATGGTAAGCTGATTACAGATAAATTTTTAGACTGTTCCTCGTGTTTATTTTATTTACTTTTGTCATGGAACGATGCGCATGCGTTACATTTTAAACCTCAATTATCTAGAAAAATAATGCATCTAAAATATAGTCATAACTTTATTTACCGATTATCTTAACTAATTTAATATTATCTTTGCTTTCCTATATAACCTTACGGTTTGTAAACAGAAAAGCTTTCATGAAACCTTTTTTTGTAGATTTTGAGGTTATGTTCAATTCAAATTCTCTTAACTAATGTTAAACACAACGAAGTGTATTTATGATTTCCTTGTATTTAGAACGTTAATTTGGAATTGTGTCTAAGCACAATAATATTTTTAGATTTTCTAATATCCTATCTGGTAGCATTTAAGACAAAATTTTAAAATTATAAGAGTGTAAATATATAAACTACACTTACTGATTTTGTCGTATGAAAATTTGGTTGTAAAAAATAAGGGTATATATTTAAATTTTTTATTAATGTTATTAACTAAACGTCAATATATAAGATGTATTAAAGTATTTTCTTCTTTTGTCATGTTCTAAATTGCGTCCTTATAACTTGTTTGGGTAAAATTTAACTTTGTTCTCTAAACCCCTGAGATATAGTCTTTTGCAATCTACCGCAGCCACAAACGGTCGATGTTGGCCCCGCCAGAGTTTTGTTTAGACACCCATTACTACCTGTAAAAAGGAACGGTACAAAGGTAAACGGTAGAAAGTGCTCTAACACATTTAAATTTTAAACAGCAAGCTCTAAGAATAAGGTACATAATTGTTCGTATTGTGAGCGTGCGTACGGTCTGCAATTTATTTTGGAATCAACCAAAAAGAAGTGTATATCTTTCAAAACAGCAACGCAAATAAAGCTATACCATCATAAGATGAGAAAATGCGGCTGGGTGCTGAAGCCAGCAAATTAATTATACTAGCACATAACGCATTTTAAAAGTGAAGCTGTACAACGCTCACAACACATTGTATCACAGTAAGAGAACGAAGAAGTCAGAGCGACGAACGAAGAAGTAAGAGACCTTTTCAAAATTTGAACTTGTATTTATACAACTTCAAACCACGGAGAAAATAACATAAAACCCTTCCCAGTAATAGAATGTTACACGTTCTACGAAAGAAAGCAAAAACATATACTCCAGATTACAACGATGAGAACATTCGTACATTGCAAGCAATAACTATAATTGATTCCAATGAATTTCGTTGTGTGAATGGGAAAGCAAAATACATTTTAAGACATCCCCGCGATTTAGGCTACCAGACATACGGCCAAGCAAATAAAGTTGCCTTACTTTTTGCAAAAGAATAGAGGTTTGTATGATTATCAATCCACGCTACAAAGATACGATGAAATAACCTAATCAGTACGATTTTATTACTCATCAAAGTTGAGTGAGTTCGAGTATGCAGATAATAAAATAAAATTTTACAGTAAACGTACAAAAAAACCAACCCAATTAAAGTGTTTAATGCGGGAGAAGCATTAATCTTTCGACGAATAACAATTTGAAATAACAAACGCGCATTTCAAAGAACGAGAAATTAATTAATGTCGTTTGAGGAGCAAACACTTCAAAGACTTATAAATGGATATAGGATATATTCCACTTACTGAGGAACATTTTTATACAGGACGGTTTTAATACGTATTTATTGAACTTATTATTTGAGAATACCATAGAAAAGGTTTAGATTAGCGTTTTAATCAAGGTAGTTGCAATTTAATACAGAATCGCTCTATTTCAAAAAGTTAGCGTAACAAGCTGTGAAATGTAAGAAGCCCAGAAAATTCTCACCAATATGTGCGAATTGCAACGGGCCGCATTCAGCAAATTATGGAAACTGTTCAACATGCAAAGAGCTACTGAGGAAGAAATATACAACACCGACACAACATCGTCGCAAAAACCGATGAAGAAAGGTCTACGTTAACTAAAAGAGGTCGTCATAAAGTTATCATGACCGCATCCAGCAACGCACCGGGGTAAACGCTTAAGCCAACGATATTACTTCTACAGACGAGGACCAGACAATCTCCTACAACGGAACGCATAATCCCAACCGCAAGCATAATGAAAGGCAACGGCGCCATTACCCGACAATACCCAAGACACCAGCAACCCAACACGCCAAAGACGAATTACAAACCGCCACAACAACAGCTGTGTGATAAACAGCACCAGAGAAGAACACTGCGCCCACAATCACAGCTTCCAAGGAACTAAAGGAACTAAAACACTTCTTACAAGAATACAACGTAAGTATAGCAATGATAAAAGAAACAATAATGACCTCAATAGACAGATAAATCTGGCGAACTACAGCGTCTCAGGACAAACCGCACACGGAGGAGTGGTAGTACGCAAGAAAACAGTACACTAAGAACTCTAACTAATAATAGAAGAACTACAATAGAAGCCGATGGCGTGCAACTCAAAGCAAACTGCCACTTTATCCGAGCACTTTCAGTTTATCGAAGTCTCAGTCATGCCGACAAAGATGACCTACTTATCGATGACACAACGACAATCATTTCCAGAGATTTAAATGCATAACATCAGCTTACCAGGTGAATCAATCTTTTTGATGAAAAATGCAGGCCTGTTCTTCCCAAATCTTTCCATAACAGAAGGCAATTGCCACGATTGCCTTGATAAACAACGAAAGTTTCTTCGTCGGTTTCCGTTGGGTTTGCTTTCTCTACTTTCTCAATATTGTCTCTACCGTTTTTACAGAATATGCAATTTTAATTACATCGTTACTTAACCTACTATTTGCTATTCGCCGCCATATTAACACTCATTTGAGCAATAGCTTCTCTCAAACACGCATTGTTGGGTTCATTTACAGCCTCGTTAATTGTTTGAACACCTCTGTTACTTCATCGCCCATCTTCTTAGGCTTTTTGTAACTTTTTCTATTTTTACTCCGTGTGCAATACGTCTGGGACGTCCGTTACAAAATCGTCAGTAAAATTCCCAGACAAAAAATGTCGCTCGATATTTCTTCGATACTACTACCAACCAGACATACTTTAGTAATGAAAATTCTTTAAATTTCAAATAGCAATAAACTTTGAGTCCGGCTTAATTACAGCACCGTTTCGCATTTAAATACTCTAATCGTAAATAAAGATCTGTAAAATGTGTTTGTATGCTTTTAGGGATCCGTACCTTATAAGGTATAACGGAACATCTATAAAATCACTCTCGTGTCCGTCCGTCCGCCGGTCACAGAGGTTTTTCTCGAAAACTATGTAACGTAGGAATTTGAAATTTGCACAATGCTAGATCTTTATGGCGCGCACATATATCGTCAGCCAGAAAATAGAAACAAAACATTTTTAGATTAAAATGGCGGGGGTTAATTCAGTCAAAAGAAAAAAATTTTAATAAATACATTGTGTAAGATATCATTTTTTTTTTTCAAGTATTACATTATAAATAATAACTACATTACATACATATACAATTAGTTAAAGTAAAAACATTACAATATTCGTTCATAGAATAATAAATATGCCTGTGTCTCAAGGACTTTTTTTTCAGGCACTTCGGAAATATTTGAGTCATTAATATAATACCATTTTCCCATTGAAATGTCAGTGTTACTTTTTGTGGTTTTGCGTTGTGAAAACAATAAATGTTTTTTATTTTTAGGTAGGAATTGCCAACGGTGACTGTCGTTATCTAACGTCGTTCTTACTTTTACATATGCGATATAGTGTCTATGATGAATAGAACCGTTATGCTGTATAACTCCGTATAATGTGTATAATACTTTGGATTGATTAAAGTTCAGCCCTTGAAGGTTTTGACATTCTTTTAAGCAAAATGGTGTTAAATCCAGTAATATAGGGAACGATACTTGGTCATTCAATTTTGTTGACCGAAATCTTAGGGTTTGAAATCTTTTTAAATGTAAAATCAATACAGGAGGTGGAATGTTGATTAAAATTTGCTTAATGGCATTGGTATAAACATTTTTTTTATCAGGTCCAACTTGTCTCTTTGTGCACCAATCACAGACTATTTTATTATTTCCGGTAAGTAACTCACATGCAGTAAATTGGTTTAAACAAGATTGCACGGAGTAATCAGTTTTTTCAAATTGATATTTTGGAACTATAGTATTTCTATATGTATCGTTTATATAATGTTCTTCATCTGTTTTTCATCTTTGTATATATCAAAATCTTCATAGACATTATGTATTTGCTTGCTGTCATTAAATAAGGATGTATTTCTGTCGATGGTATCTTCTCTATTAATGTAAGATTGGCCTTTTGGACTGCTTTCTTTAGATTTTTCAATTCGGCTGGTGACAGTTTGGTTGCCAGTAGATCCTACTTGATTAGAGCACTTTTGTTGTTTTCTGTGAGATTCTTTAATTATAAGTTTTTCTTTCTTTATTTGGTGTTGTGATGATTTATGTTCGTCAAATTCTTTTATTTTGTGATGAAATAATGGAGAAATTTGTTTTCTGATATTGGTAAGCTCAGATCAAGGAAGGGTTCATCTCGATGTGAAATGTGGTTGCAATCTTGGCACTGAATTGTACTAATTAATGTGCCTCGAAATACCTGTTCAGTGGGTAATAATAGCTCAAAGTTCTGCTGTTCATAAATTTGTATACCTTCTCTATATTTTCAATACACGAAGGATTTATTTTAGATTTAGTTCCGTTTTTGTAAAATTACTGCTTGATAATTTCTTAAATGATCTTCACGTATTGCTTCTAACAGATGTCGTAGCAATTCATGTGAGTCGTGTTGTTTGTTTCAGCAAACTGTGGCATTGTTTGCTTAAGTCTTGAAAGCAGTATACTGGGGTTATATATTTCTGGTTTACCATTTAGTAATTCTTTTAGCGTTTGTGCTAAAATGTGTTTTAAAGGGTGCTCTTTTCCAAAGCTTCATCAAATGAATTAGGTAATTGGAAATATTGTTCTGAATTTGAATTTTCAAGAAGTAATTGTAATAAGTATGGTGTTTGTCCGAGACATTGTATAACGGAATTGAAAAAGCAAGTATTGCCTAAATTTTTAAACCACGTGTTCTTGGAAAATTTACATTAAGTTCTTTTGTATTTTGTTTCTCCCATTTTTTATCTTTAATACTTTCTCTTTTGGATGTGAATTCATTATTCATTGTATTGTTTGTTTTGAAACATTAACGTTTTCCTTTAGGTTGTTTATACTAAGAGATCTATGGTCATTCTTCTGGTTTCTAATTAAATCTGAGTAAAATAAATCAGATACATGTTTAACGATTGAATCTGTTTTATTATTGTTTTTAGTGTACGTGTTATTATCTAAAGATTTTGAGGGTAAAAAAAAAATTCTTTTAGATTTTTAGATGGTGGGATTGTTCCGAGAACAGAAATAGCGTTTCCTCTTTGAATTGCTAAAGCAATCCTCTGTAACAGGAAGTTAGTCGCTCTATTGTCGTATGTATTGTGTGTAATTCTTTTACCTATTTCTTTTAAGAATTTTAATCCTAGTTCTCCAAAGGTTCCGAAGGTTTCGATCGAAACTGGATAAAATAGATAAAGATCTGATAAGGAAGAATATTTTTTTAATTTTATGTTTTCTCCGGTAATTGCTGCAGAACCGGGTTTATGTGAACAAGCAGTTACATGTGAGGGAGCAAGTGTGTCACAACAAGTAAAATCCCAAATTGCTGCTTTCCTAACTTCCATGGTATTAAACTAATTCCGTCTGGCCTTTGCCGTCATCTCTGAATAAATAATAAGGTTCAAGGATAGAAGGAACGTCAGCCGAAACTAGCGCTCGTTTAATTAGGTCATTTATGATATTATGACGTACGTGACGGCCTGCGCTAAGACGACAACTAAGTCCATGAATAGCTAATTCATTTACTTCAGTTCCGCAGATGCATGTATGTGGTGTGCATAACTTCGCGCCTAATCTAAGTCCTGCGGCAATTCTAAAAGAATTGTTGACTAATAAAGTCCCTAATGAAGCCGACGGTAAGGCTTCTAGCCAAATACCTGAGTATTTTGATGAAACTGCAAGAATGCGTGCCTTATGTATATGATTTGAAGCAGATTCAAGCATATTTTTTGAAACAATATCTAATAAAGGTATGTCCCATTCTTTCTGAATAGATTTGTTGTGTGTTATATTAGTTATTTTTGTTTTAGATTTCCATAAATTTTCTGTCTCTAAATGTAGAGTTTCGTTCGGAACATTTTCGAAATTTAAAAAGATATTTTGAATTAGAAGCCAGGATGCATTAATTGAAGATAAAAATGTTGGTAACGCAAGTGAATGGGCCGTTCGGATTCATAGCCCACCTCTTTTAATAGGTAACGAAGCTTGTGCCCATTCGGTTGGATTAAGTTTGATGTTTAGGATTTGCTCTAGAGTATTGTGTAGTAAATTGTCGAAGGAACTTAATATGTCCGGGTATATCCAGGTTGGACTACATCTTAGAATGTATGTCAGTTTGGGAATGGCAAAGCAATTTTTAAGTAGGAAGAATGATATATGCGACGGGATCATATTGGATCGTAGTCGATCGGCCATTATTGATAATGAATCAATTTTTTTATTTATACAGTTGGAGATTGATTCTGCACAAAGAGGTGCTCCAAGTAGGGTCCAATTATTTTTATCTGGTATGGCAATATTTGAGGCAATAGAGTTGAATAGCTCTTGAATGTATTTTCTATTCTTTGGTGAAATGTTTAGTAATTCGCATTTTTCAAATTAATTTCTAATCCTATAGATTTGGAATTTTCAATTATTGTTTTAAAGTTCTCAAAAACCGATATAATATTGCCGCCGATGCAACCATCGTCTAAATACCATACATTAAACTCTGTGTTTATACATTTAATTAAGTCGTTAATTGCTAAACAAAATAGGGGCGGTCCTAGCGGATCTCCTTGTTGTAGTCCCCTTTCTGAATAAATGATATTTTTGTCAAAGAGAGAAACGAAGAGTGTTCATAGCATTGTCTTATATAGACGGACAAATTTGGAGTATGTTTATGAATTTTATCAAAAATTGTATGTCTATGTATCGAATTAAAAGCGTTTTTAAAGTCTATTTTCAATAATATTTTTTCTTCCTGAAAGTTATTTAAACATATGCGAGCAGCGTGAGCTACAATTTCGCAGCCATTTAGGGTTGCAAAACCGAATTGTAATGGTCTAAATAATTTTCCTAAGTTTTCATTTATGTGTTTACAGCATATTTTAGATGTTAACCTACGGTAGACAGTACCTATTGCAATCGGTCTAATCCCACCGTCTTCCTTTTTTATAGCGCATAATGATGCTCCGTATAAAATTGGGCATATGTCGTTTGTTATATTTCCAGCTAGCATAAGATTGCATAATGATGTTATTGATTTCAAAAGATTCTGTGCATGAATCCCTGTTGAAAAACTTATAAGGTCTTGTAGGTGTGAGGGGCGAAGTGAATCCATACCACCAGCCGAGCTGGTTTTGAAGGATTTTATTGCCAATAGAGTATCTTTATCGGAAATAACTAAATTACAATGTGTGTCGAAGTTTGGGTATGTTGTGGTACATTTTGGATGTTTTAATTTTAAATTTTCAAGTGTAGCGTTGTCATAATCTGAAAAGGTTTCATTTGAACACAAAATTTTGATAGCAGATGATAGGTCACCATCTGAAACTTTTGAAATGACTTTTTTTGAGATCCATTTATTAAGTAAAACTTTTTTTTTTGTATGAGTCTCAACTTGATCTGGAATAGAATATTTTTTTATATTATCTAAAATTTTTTTTGTAACGGTATCTGATTTATTTTTTGATCGTAAATTTGGAATAGCCAATATTTTATATGGGAACAGAAAAAGGTCTTTCCAAGCTGACACTGAATTTAATTTTACACATTCATTTATGACTTCAGTTAATTTCATAGCAACTTGCGGTCTAACACTTTTTGGAATACGTTTTATTACATTACCGTTTCGTTTTAGGGATGCTAAAACACAATTCAGATTCCATATTTCCTTATCATCGCTCGGTGGGTTTCTACTTTCGTCGTTAGCGCTTGGATTATTGTTCACATCAAAATTTGTTTTTATGTTGTTGAATTCTCTATGAGCTGTTCTTGTATGAATTTTAACTCCTCTTTCATTTTTTAAATTTCTTGTTACATATTTTACATATATTGCCATTTTCTAGGTTTTGAGGTATGTCACTTTTGATTTTTCCTGTAATGTCAAGTTTTCTAATTTTATCCATATTATTCATATAAATTATAATTCCACTCTCTTCTATAATATAAATTTGAATACAATAATTATTCGGACTTGTACACCATCAAGTACTCATAAATTTACAGCCATAAACTATTTAAAATTACAAATGCAACAAGCTATAAATTGGATTGCACGTCAAAGTCATTTGGATGACTTTGAAAGAGGATTCTAAAAGGCTTCTAAAAATATTCTTCTTATAATTTTCGGTCTAGTAGTCTTCATGATATAGCTCAAAATGTGCCAAAAATGACGGTTTCCTTCCCTGTTCTCTTACATTTCCAAAGCTAAAATTTTAATTTTAATAGGGATAGTAACTATTGAGTCATAGATTATTGGAAAACTGCAAGTTTTTTTTGACAGTGTAATAGTTGCTGGGAAAAATTTTTTGAAACACAATATTAGACAAAGTATTTACTAATAATGTACCGGTACAATGTCGGACAATATATTCATTTTTCAGTAATCACAATCAAATTTGGATAAGATTTAAATATTCATATAAAATAAAAACAGCTTAATTTGGTTTATTGATTGCTCACTGTAGTATTGGTACGGAACCCTAATAGTGCGAGCTCGACTCGCTCTTGGCTAACTTTTTTATTTGTAAGTTACATTTGCTTTTCAAATTTTTAAGTTCGCAATATTGTTCGGGTTTAAAACTCAATGGAACCTTCAGTTTCTAAAAGTAGGCGATGTTCCGTTTCTCGGTATAATCATCACAACAATAATACTCTCGCTTGCGTTTGTTCCGCGCAACATCTAAGTTTATTTCTTGGACCGATTTACACACAGCCCAATGTTAATGTTTTCAAAAGTATCGATATCGTAGCATGAATTTCTAGTAAACTAATCCAAGCAAGCTTCAATTTACACAGCAGTACGTATAGGTTCCAAAATGAACCGTACCGTTTTGCACAACGTTACTGTGCAGTGCAGGTAATTAATAGATACGAAGTTCCACACAGCAGGATGTGGATTCTTGAATGCTTAATTTGATTAAGCTTGTAGAGAAAATTAATACAAATGGCGATGTTATTGTGACGCATTTAATAGAATTGTTTATAAAAAAAATATATCTACCACCAACTTAAGCTCAAGGCTTTAGTTATGCGAGAGTGGCTTAATATCCAATATACGTACTCCAAATGCCAGCAACAACAAGTCTACTTCTTGCACAAAAATAATGATCGATAAATAGTCTTGCCCCCTGTAATTAACACGTCTTCTACACGGCACGTGCTAACCACTTGAACACTCGCATACTACTCCCTCTTTTGTACCACTAGTCGACCGAAAAACGCACAACTCTCCAATACCGCCCTGATTCCCTTGCACTAGCGACCCCAAAACTCTTAAAAATAAGTTACAATATACAAATACATATTTGGCACAGTCAGCCAAACCAATTATTGAGTAATCAGAGAGGGTGGGTTTATTACAACTGCATATAAAGATTAAGCTAGAAATCCGTTACAGCGGAGTTTATCTCTCCTAATTTATACAGTTGGGCTTATCTTATCAAGCCTGGATCCAAAACTACTGTAAACTGTGCACACAGCTTGATGATTTTACATTTTAAAAATGCATATACCCAAACCAAGACAAAAATAGTTAAACAATCGACAAACGCTCAAACAACAAACTAATTTACAAAAATAAGAATGCTGTATAAAACTAGTAGCAGGAGAGCTGTTGACAATTTTCAGTGATTAATAAGTAAAGGCCTATTTTTTGTGGAGATGTTGGGGGATGTATGCTCGTGTACTCATATTAAGGATTTTGCCAGATAGCGGTAAGGGAGAGATGCCAAACGCCCTCAACATGTAAAAAAAAAGAGTGTACCAAATATGATTTGGTCAAGGCTGAAAATTTGTGCACAGCTTGTCTAGTGATGCAGAAATGCAGGATAGTATTTCCGGATCGATACATTGGTATTTAGAGGGTATCTAAAGAAAAAATTAAAAGGTATAGCTTTTTAATAAACATGATTTTGAATTTATTTTCATAGCTCATTATTGCAAAACTATACTTTGCTTAAAGCCGATAAAGCTATGCTGCCAGTCTTTCCTGCTCACTTGTGATAACACAAGTGCGAAAATACGTAAACCACTACACTCATCAGTTTCAGTTATTTCAAAATTATAACTATTGTGGAAATTTTACACGATGCATCAACAAAAAATGTGGATTACGCAATACTTTAATAAAAACAGTTTTTAAATATAACAATTTATTTTTAGAAATATACTACTTCAATAAATTTTTATGCCATCCCCGAGGTATCAGCCACGTACTCTATTCTTCTGGCTATTTATTCATCAAATGTTGTGTTCAAATCGCTAAAAGCACGGTTGTCCATCTATAAAAGATTAGGAGCATGAGCTGCATGGTACGTGTTCAGCGAACTACGTAATTTCAGGACCAGAACGAGTACGACCAACCGACTTCATGAAGGAGCTACAAAAAAGCCTTGGTTCAGTTCTTAATAAACTTTTATAAGAAATAAAGCTATTCATGCAAATTTTGAGCAGCGCTACACCTTCAAGATTAATAACAATCAAGTCCAACGCATCGTTAATGATCTGCTGTCATGTCAATATCATGAAGAGGCATATACAAAAATTATCTATCACGTGTCACAACTTGATGAGCCTTGTAGTATTCTAATCCGATGCTCAGACACTGATGCTTTGGTAATACTGTTAGGAAACATAATCCATCTTCAACATTTACACCAAATATAGATGGAGGTAGGGGTTTGAAATTCACAACGTTACATCGACGTGACGAAGTTGCAAGCAAAGCTAGGAATATAAATATCAAGAGCTTTGCCTGGCTTACATGCTCTAACAGAATGCGACTACAATCCTTCCTTTTTTGGTAAAGAGAAAAACTAACCACTTAAGCTCTTGGAAACATCTGAGACATACCAAATAGCATTTGAAACCTTAGGTATGAACGACGTTGATATTTTTACAGACTTTACCCTTTTGGAAGGGTTTATTTGCCAAATATACGGTGCTCGAAATGTAAATACCGTAAATAAAGCACGTTTAGAATTATTCAACCATGCTTACAAAATGGGAAAACACAAAATCGTTCACCAAACGCATCCGAAACTACGACACATCAAGCTTACCACCATGTTCTAGTGAAGCACAACAGCAGCTACGACGAAGTCAGTAAATTGCTAACATATGGCTTAATGCAAATTTGCAATGATCAACATGTAATTCTCTAGAAAATCATGGTTGGTATGTCAATAATGGCAGGTAAAACTTCGTTTGGTATAAAAGAAATCAATTACCCGAATTCGTTGATGAAGTAGTTGTAACTATCCTCGTTAACCCAGATAAAGATAGTGATAGTGAAAGTGAGCTAGGTATGAACACTAAATAATAAATACAATAATATAAAAATTTAAGGACAAGGTTTTGCTAATTGTTTTTTTTTTAATTTTACAGAGATGGACACCCGTGTTTCTAGCAGTTTGAACACAACATTTATTTGATGATGAACTAAAAGATTAAAGCACGTGGTTGATACCTCAGGGAAGGCACAAAAATTGTTGAAGTAGTATATTTCTTAAAATTAATTGTTATACTTAAAAACCGTTTTTTTTATTAAAGTATTGTGTGATCCATATTTTTTTGTTAATGCATCGTGTAAAATTTCCACAATAGTTATGATCACAGCAAAAAGCTTTTCTGAAATAACTGGAACTGATAGTGTAACGGTTTATGTATTTTTGCACTTGGGCTATCACTGGTGAGCAGAAAAAGCTAGCAGCATGGCATAGATTTTATCAGCTTTAAGCAAAGTGTAATGTTGCAATAATGAGCAATGAAAATGAATTCAAAATCATGTAAATTAAAAAGTAACCTCTTGAATTTCTCGATTTTGAAGAAGAAATAAGAAATATTCCAAATTCCATTTCCATCATCAAGAAAAGGTACGGGAACATTCAAGAAATGCGTTGCTCTACTGAACCTGACTTAAATTATTATAGCCTTTTTCAGTTTCACGTTATTACCCGCCATTGATTCGCAAAAATACAATTTAATCTTTAATCAACTCCATGCGTTTGTATTGATAGGACGGTGCGTCCGACGGAACAGTGCCTCAACCTTTGTTACATTATGAATGATAGCTGCACAAAGTCAGTGGAGAATATTATACAAATCGTTAAAATTCAATTAATTTGTCTTAATGTTTACTATTACAGAAAGTAGTAAAGTAATAGTAGGTAAAAAACTTGGTTCGGTCGCATGACAAAGGGATGTTTAAATTGTTCGACATGGGGGTTAATACCTACATTTTGGTCTGCAACTTAGAATATATGCTTGAAATAGTAGCTGTAGCGACATAATAAAATTTCAAGCTTGACCTAATAATATAAATTAAACCGTGTACATTACATGTTGGGGGTGATCGGCAACTCTCTAAATACCGATGTATCGATCCGCAAATACTATCCTGCATTTCTGGATCACTAGACAAGCTGTGTACAAATTTTCAGCCTTGACCAAATAATATTTGGTACTCAATTTTTTTTACATTTTGAGGGCGTTCAGCATCCCTCCCGTACCGCTATCTGGCAAAATCCTTAATATGAGTACATGAACATAATTCCCTCAACATCTCCACAAAAAATAGGCTTTGACTTAATAATCACTGAAAATTGTCAACAGCTCTCCTACTATAGGTACGTCAGTTTGTTTTTAAAAAGTGCATATATAGACACACAGAGACAAACATTACAAATAACTAAACGAACCTAACAAAACCATAAAAATACGACATTGGACAAGAATAACTAGATTGCCCAATAATTTAACAAATATATAAAGAAACGATAAACAAAAACACTTCAATTTCTGCAGAAAACTCATTACAGGTTCATCAACTTCATCGGCATTTCAAATGAATATTTAGCACTGTTATCGAAAATATTCTCAATTTTGCGTAACATCCGGTCATTAAGCCCAAACGGAAGGATCCGATGAACTGTTAGCTAGTCTGTATAATTATACAACATTCAAAATAGTTAAGAATAAAGCTACGATTCGTAATTACACTTGTGTCAAGTTTTAATTATAATTTGCTAGCAAAACAGCACATCCTCTTAATGATCACGCATTTTTTCTAATCATCAAGAATCAATCATGTATTATTTTTATTTATAACCACAAACATTAACTTCGACTAAATGCGAAAAATTCAACACATTAACGGGACATTTTGGAATTAAGTAAGTATAATTATTGCCTGTCCAAAAACCTTTTTAAATAATTGTTATTCTTTGTCTTTAGAACTTAGTATGGGTATAAAGCGTTTTTAATTAAACGTTCAGCGGTCTGTAAAGTTTGAAATTAAAGTGGTACTTAGGTACACACTGACAGTTGCAAGTGATTATAATTCAGTAACTGGCAAATAAAAATTTGCAAAAGATAGAAAGCGGTTTGAATAATATGTATATTCATGCATATTATCTGCAACATTATTAAAAATATCATTTATCTTATTTTCAATTAACCATAGTATTAAAAAATATATACTCTCATAATAGTTAGCTATCTTAACGGTAATTTTTATTCTAGCTTAATGTACACAATAAGTGAATACTCACGCTTTGGCTATAACCTTAAGAAACAAACAGTGATGAATTTCTAGGGTTGCTCAGAGTATCACGATGATAGTTATAGTAAAGCTAATGTCTTTTCACGTTAAGAATACGTTAAGGATGGGTAAAAATTAAAATAAGTTCATGCTGGTGTTTCAAGTTAACTGATAATCAGATATTTCAGTTTAGATCGCTAAAAGTTACCATACCTTCAAATGATCGAGTAACATTAATTTTAAATGCGGTTGCGAAAAATTAATCGAAAATAATTCTTCAAAACATGATTCATTGAATAAAATTAACCGAATCGCAATTCATCAAAACAACACTCCATCGAATAGACAATTAAGCCAAACACAATTAATCGAAACACAAATTATCAAATCAACAATTCATCAAAAAAAGTTTTAAAATTTTGAGTTTGAGAAATTCTTCATGTTTATTTAGAATAATATATTTGTTTTTCAATTTATTATTAATTTATTTATTGAACTGCCCTTCGCACTTTAATAAGGCTTAGAATTTGCACCGTGTTGGAGGCGAGTACAGAAGTTTTATTTGAAATCGCAGGAGATTCCTTTTTTTTGGTTTTTGATTTTTGTAAAAGTCGAAAAGCGATTTCTTTGTTCTTGTTTTTGTTTTTAATTAGATTAAAAGATGAAAAACAAATTTTTCATCATTTTCTTTTTATTTTTTGTAAAGATCGGAAAACTATTCTTTTGTAATTTTTTCTTTCTTTGAATTTTTGCGTTAAGTCGAAAAACAATACCTTTATCATTTTTTGTTTTTAATTTTTGTAAAAGTTGGAAAATAATTTTTGTTATTTTTTTTAAATTTTTGTAAAAGTTGGCGAAATATTCCTTTGACAGTTTTTTTCATTTCAATTTTTTTCAAGTCGAAAAACAATTCATTTTTTATTCTTTTTAATTTTCGAAATAGTCAAAGAACAATTCTTTTTCATCTTTTTTCTAAAATTGTTTGTTATGTGCTATTCCATGCAAAGAATCGAAAATATTGTCTTGGTTATACTTTTCAATTAGTTTACTATTATCTCTGCACGATCCCTGTATTTTTTGCGGCTTGTGGATCTTCTACATCCGCTACGTACTGTTCAATCTATAGATTAGAAAGCTTTGCGTCTGTTGAATTGCGCCAATAAACTTCCATATACTAGAATGATCAGCAGTAATTTGATGCTCGAACCTTCGATGCCATTATTGTAAGAAATTATTTGTTTTTGGTACGCCTTCATGTGTTCCTTGGAAACAGTTCCGTATGTTGTGATTAAATCGCGGCGCACGGCGACGATGGCTTCATATAGGACGTCCAATTTACATGTATTTGAAATAATCAAGAACGGGCTGGGTTCCTGGAGGTAATAAGTTTTCGTCACAAAGTCATTCAAATGCAATACCGAAGCCTATTGGAGGAACAAATATTAGTGCAGGCAATAATCGTAACTTCAACGCAAAATCCGCATCTGTTGCATATCTCGCTTGAAGGCCTGAGAACTGAATATTTTTATATACACCTTGAGAAATGTGGAAAAAATATCCTAGATGGCTGCACTGCAAAAATTCTTGGCTTAATACACTAATCATAGCCAATTCAAATTCTGTGAGTATCGCTCTAGGTGAAGCACCTGGTATTAGTTCCTTTATTTTCTGAAGAAGTCGTGCATAAGTTTCTGTAGTTTTGTCGGGTAACAACGCATAAACTAAAAGAATAACAAGGCTTTGCTATAACACATGAATAGTATATAGTTTAAAAATGAATTAGGTACAGTTTTAAATGTGTTATCTGCGTACCAACGATCCGCTCGAGCCAGGAGTTGTAGATTTCTTTTAGTACAAAAAATCAATATTTGGTTTTCGGTCGATTCAGAATCGTACACTAAAAATTCTTTTCCATTCTTTGTTTTTTTGAACAATTCTGAGAATATAATATCACTACGATTAATAAATAATGTTGGGACAGCTTGTTGTTTAGTCTATATGTTTCGTATAGTTCTCCTGATGCTACCGACTTTTGAAAGGGAAGCTGCAGCAGCTTGACTTACACCAACAGAAATATTTGAAACGATATGCTGCTGAATAGCTTGACTAAATCTTGCGTTTTTCGTATATTGTTCATCACTTTGGTTTCTTTTGCACCACAAATAGTTTATTATCCATTTTTTCTTTGGAAATATCTTGAGTATTTTACCATTATTTAATTAATACTTTTAAACCATAATTGGTTAATTAGCTATCCTTTTCTTTGGAATTATGGTTTGAGATGCTACTTTATCTTACCGTCGCAGTAAGGAAGACCCATATGTATCTTTCACTTTGAAATTATCTTTGAGATTTTATTTTATTTATCTGATGTTTGTTACGTTAACTTTATGACATATCACAATTCTGCATTAATTTGTAACTACCTTAATTAAAAACGCTAATCGAAACCTTTTTCATGTTATTCTCAAATTATACAATCTTAATAAGTTAAATAAATACGTATTAAACCGATCTGTATATAAATTTCTCTCAGTGTAGAGGTACGGGGAATATACGCTACAACAGTTTATAAATTCTTTAAAATGTTTGCTATCGTAAAACAACTTCTAAAAGCTAGAAGCTGGCTTTATCAATTGCCTGTAATAGATTTTAACGGCTGCTTATTATTCTCAATCTCTATTCGTTTAAACAAGCAAGCATTTGCTCCTCAAACAACATTAATAGTTTCTTCTTCCTTGAAATATGCTTGTTATTTACAATATGGTATTCTACAAAACATGTTCAATACAATTGCTTTGTACAAAAGATTCGTTATATTTGCAGGCGTTAAAGCTCACCTCAAGTTTTAAAGATAATAAAATCGTTCCCCTTAAGTAGTCGTTCCTGGTAGCTACGTAGCGTGGATCGATACTAATACAAACCTTTATTTATTTCTACAAGTCAGGCAACTGATTTGCTTTGGCCGTATGCCTGGTTGCATATTCGCTTAGTTGTTTTAAAATATATTTTGTTTTCCATGCGAACAAGGAAATTCCACGGAATTAATTATCGCATTATGCCTTCTTTATTGCTTGCGTTCTAAGAATGTTTCCCCGTTGTTGTCTGGAATATATCTTTGCTTGCTTTCGTAGAAGATTTAACCTTCTATTGCTTGGAATGGTTTGCTGTTACTTACCCCAGTGGTTCTTACTTATTTGACTCTTCAGTATCCGATTCTAGCACAATACAACGTCTTTTGAGCGTTAAAAAGTCGCGATTTTAAAATACCTTTTTGTACATAGTGTGCTAGTATAGTTAAGTTTTTGATTCCAACACCCAGCTGAAAACACATTCAGACTGCATTTACTCATTCAAAGATGGTACCAGAAAGAAGCTGATAACTCTAGGCACAGCGTAGTTTTCTGTTTACTTTACTTGTGTTGCTGTTTTGGAGGATAGACACTTCTTTTTGGTAGATTCCGCAATAAATTGCAGACTGTACGTTACCAAATGCATGCTCGCAACACAAACGATTATGCATATTATCTTTAAAGCTTGCGTTAGAGCATATTTACTTTTCTGTGTACAATAATGTTAACGTCAACTTGCTAGTTAATATTTGATTACGCAGTTTAAAATTTAATGTTACGTTTTTAAATTTTACGAGGTGCACTTCCTAAAGCAGATCTTACTGTATTATTTCTTGCGTGTATACTTTATTATTTATGGTACATATTTAGGGTTATAACATGTTGTAAATATTCTTGCATACATATATGTACCTATTATTTAGATAATAAGATTTTATTGTCGCTATTCTAAAATGTTCTAAAAGGTGTATACGATATTATATGTAAGCTGACGATTTGTGTACATCACGTTATAACGAACGATTACGTAAATGTGTGTTTTTGGTTTTTGTAAATATTGCTTTGGGACTGTGTTTTACTGACAGGTTGTAATATAGCTTTTTACTCAGGTTTCCAATTATTTTTCTATATCACTCACCCCACTCTACGACGTTTTTGAGTTACCCCGAATTCTAATTCTTTCGGAGTTCGATTGTGCCATTCTGTGTTGCTGTATTCAGGGTAGGCAATTTTCTTTCCTTACTTTGCTGTTTTCTTTCTTCTCTGCATGGGATACCGTAACATGTTCCAAACCTTTGGTATTTATGATCAATTGTATAAATGGAAGGTGCTTACCTATCCTTTAGCTCTGTATTTTGGTAGGATAGAATTAACAATTTATATATCCTTTATTCAGTAATACTGGCCAATTTATTAACGTAGAGTATTTTATTGTTGCAACATACTTTGCTAGTAGCTAGTGTTGTATTTTGTTTGATTTAATAGAGCAACGCTTGATGATCGGGTAGTTACCTTTTTTCGTTTCTTGGTATTGTAAAGATTGTTACGCTTTAAAAATCAAGTAGCGCCTAAAACATTTAAAGCGTTTTCTAGGTACATGAACCCTTGTACATAGACCTTTTCCTTGTTCTTCTTTTTAAAGCTTTGACGCGATTGTTACGCCTAATTGGCTTCACAAGCTATATTTTAATAATTAGACCTAGGAGATTTTCAATCCTTAATTGGCTCAATATTTTCCATGGTAATGACGCATTATAAGTGATGTATTATAAATGTGGTTTTTAAACTTCCAGCCTGTTCGGAATTTTATAAATAGTTTTATTATGTATGTTATAGTGTTTTGCGGAATAAACGTTTTCTAGTGCTGTGCGGCAATAAATACTTCTTGGTGCCACTTAAAATCTTCATTTCTAACCAATCTTAATGTAGAAAAATTAGTTTACAAGGCGCAAAACCAACACTTGCTCTTGCTTCAAGATTATTTATATCGAAGATGGTTTAGTTCTTGTAGTATTTTTAACAATAATCATGGTTTATAATTATTCAAAGTTCTATGTAATATATTGCATGTCGTATAATTATAAATAACTCGAAACTTACATGTTCGATGTCGTAAAATGAAAAACCTTTTTCCCCATTAAATATCGTTTTAATTTTTTTTCATTGCTTTAAAAGTGTATGCGGTTCGTTTTCAGTCTGCAATAAATGCCTCTACACGGATTTTTATTACATAATTAAAAACGGCGTCCATCCTATGCTTCATAAATGCAATAAGATTTGTATTACGGTAAATGACACGTGTTCTAGCTTTATGGTATCTCTCGGGAGTAATTATATACACATAGCTCAAAATAATTGAATTAACTTAATAAGTAAATTTAAAATTGGGCCTTGTTTATAAATTGTATGCGTATTTAAAGTATGTTATTTTACATGTGAATCTTATTTTATGTGCTAATGGAATACGCTTATGCGTTTATAGAGGGTGAAGTTTAAATATTGGGAAAATTTTTTAATTTCTTCCGCTGTTGGGTGACTTTTTTACACAATTTGGCGTTCAATGACATCTCATGACCTCATTATCACTATATATGTATTATATATATATATATATATATACACATATATATTGATGTCATAAGGAGGTCATAACTGAGCACTACATACTGTGAGAAAAACAGTTCCATAACTGAGAAAAGTAAAATTTTTCACTATTTAATTTTCACCCTGTATAATATTCTCGTATTATTCCTTTAGCACATAAAGGAAAATCCCTTGAAAAATTACACGCTCTAAGCGTTGTAACACCACTTAAAACGAAGCCCAATTCTAAAAAAAGTACAATTTGTACAAATACAAAGCATTCATTGATTTAAAAATCCGTGTGTAATTATATATTCTACCGAAAAATATCAGTTGTATTGCATTTATACAAACTGAAAAACGCGTCTAAGGTGCAAAGGTTTATCCACTTTAAGAATACCAAATAACTTCAATGGCAAGCTATCTTCTTTAAGATATATCATTTGAAACAAGCGCGAGTCGGCAGAAATATAATAATACGTACTTTTTTAAAATGTAAATTTAATAATGCATTCGTCTTCATTAAAATACCATTTAATGCACGAGTTTCTAAAGTGTAGTACTTTACTTCCAAAGAAGTCACTTTCGGATTGATTCCAGAATTCATTCTAATTTCGTTAACAAGCTACGTGAATAAATACGCTTTAAGTTTGTGGAACGCCTAAAAACTAGAACTAGATTAGATAAAAAGTTTTAATGGCTATACAGAAGCTGGTAAAATTACAATAGGAGTGAGATAATCGATTATTAATTTAGTTTATTAATAAAAGTTAGAAAACTTTATGATCGTCATAAATTTTAAACTGACGGACCATTTAAGTTAATGAACACGCAAATTTGTGGATAATTATTATATCATAAAGATGACACGCCAAGAATATTACTGAAATTCGAGAAAAGATGACGTATTAGGAATGTGTTTATACAATAGACTGAATTTAATGCGAGCGATTCATTCAAGAATTAACATTCAAGATTTGAACATAAATACTTCGAGCTTCGGTAATTGATAGATAGCTACTAAATGGAGTGCAACGACGATTAATTTAAGGCTCCAATATAAATAATAAGTTATCTTGGTACAAGGCCAGCGGCTATTTTAATCTATTATAAATAAAGATACTTTTGAAAACTGATACTACGACGTATAAAGATTAAAAATGAGACCAGGAATTTTTGGTGCAGTTAATTCTATTGTAAACGATTGTTAGATAGCAATATAGATAAGAATACCAGCAAGAATCTGATAATCCAAAACGCAAGTATATTTTGGTTTTAAACCTAAAGAGACAATTTGTATGTTAATAAGTGGATTAAACTAGTATAAGTTTTTATTTTGCTCATAGAAAATTATTTGTGATTGGATAGTTTTTATTTTAGCAATTTTGGGGTCAGATCTCGAGGTGTTTTGGCCTTTACAGAATTTCTGCTTAAGGTTGCTGGTCAGCTACACTGAGGGCGGATGATAAAAAAATATTTAAATTATCCATAAAAATTTTAAAGAAAATTTTGTTACTTGGGGTTTTTAATTATCAGCAAGAATTGGGTGAAAATTGTATTAATATGTAAGTAGTGATAAAATGTTGTTTGTTTCTAAACTTAAGCTGTAAATTGCAATTGAAAACTTTCATTATATTTGAGTGTAAGTAGATTGTTCTTAAGAAAATGATGTTTCTTAGAATTATATCTGTACTGTTGAGATTTCTTTGCTTCATTTCATTTTCGTAGATATCACAGTATATTCATCGCGGAGCTAGCAAGAGGAAACAGGCAAAACAAGGTAAGACTCCACATCATATCATCTTATCTTTTCAATAATGTTATTGCAACTTTATTGATACAGAGCGTTTATACCCGAGTATTGACAGCATATATATAAATATATACATGTATATATATATATATATATATATATATATATATACATTAATCAAATAATGGACTGGTCAGACTTATAGTATAATAAACATGTATGTTTTCATGTGATGTAGTCCAAATCAAAAGACAGACTAAAATTTACTGTTTAATCAACAAACTAACGTTTTGGTACATTTTTGCACCTTTTTCAAAGGCTAAAATGGAAACAGAATATTCGAAATTAGCAAGAAATAAATAAACAGACGCTAACTACTTACTTTGATCATTAAAATATAAAAATTTGAATGCAAAATACTACACGATTCACATAATAAATGTGGGCCCTTCAGGCAATTCTTAAATATGTTTAAATTTTTGACCCACATTTATTATGAGAATCGTGTAGTATTTTGCATTTAAATTTTTATATTTTAATGATCAAAGTAAGTAGTTAACGTCTGTTTATGTATTTCTTGCTAATTTCGAATTTTCTGTTTCCATGTAAACATATATGTTTATTATACTATATATATTGTAGTGGTTTTAAATGGTTAAATTTGATTATAAATAATGCAATTTCAAACACCCTGTATAGAGGAAACAAATATAATTTACGTACGAATTTTATTTCATCTATTTAAGTTAAAGTATCAAGTATTACCAAAATTTTACTATTAGGGATTAAAATTTAATAGGTTCGTAAAGAAAATCAAGTGTATAAGCTAATAGAAATTACTATTTAATTTAATTGAGTTTAATTCAAAGGAATACAACGTCTAAAATGCATAAGAGCGCGAAAAATCGATAATTCCAAGTTGGAAACGCTTTACTAACAAACAAACACGTCGAATATATAAAATACCTTTAAAAGCCAACTCCTAGAAATGTTGTTTTAAAACGTTCGTTAATTAGGCACAGGTGCATGTTTTAAAAGGTCAAATTCTCGTTATTTGTGTAGATAATAGACAGGATTCAAGGTATATTGTGTAAACGGTCGAACGGTTCGCATACATGCTAACCAAAAGTTTCCTTAAAGCGCAGAAGGGATGGACAATCAATGATATGCGTCGGAATGAGACAGGCATAATAGCAGTTCACTGCGAAACGCACGTATTCAGTCCACATGGATTAAATAGCACGCAGACGGTAATATCGATTTTCTACCACTCAAACAAGGTTAGAAAGAAACATAGAATATGCATAAGAAAGGAATAGAGTTAATACAGGCGGGGTTTCAAGACATCATTGAAATATATCATTGGTCTAGATATTTAGTTGTACAACAGACGAACACGGGAAAATTTGAATGCGGGGTTTTCGGAAAATATCGTATCAACGAGCTAAATTTCTAAGATTTTGAAAACGGTTACACCAAAATTTGAAGAACGAATTAGTTTAATTAAGTGTTTCGCGTTAAGAGGGTCTGGAGAGATTACATGTAGAATCGTATAAATGTGAGAGTGGAGTTATTAAGACTCTTTTAACTTCGCTCTTTGACTTCGTGAATTGGTATCACTTATTAAGTACAGAAATCTACTAACAAGCTTGTAAGTATTTAAAATTTATTAAATAATACAGTGTTAGATTGTTGGCCTCATAGTTTGAAACGCGATAAGTGTCGAGTTTATTTAACTGGGGTGCAACATAGATTTAAACAAGCTCGTAAAGTAAAGTAATGTAAATTAAATTATGCAATAATGGAAAAGTGTAATATATTTTGATTTGGATTTGGATGGATCTTGAATGAATAGCATAGAGCACAAATTAGATGGTTTTCATCTGTAAATAGCTGAAAGCGGCAAGCATAACAAAACCTAGACCGAGGGTTCTGGAACATTCGATATCGTCAACGGAGTTGGGATCTGCAAGAAATTCCAGGTAACGCTTTAGAATTTGCTGTTTTTTTTAAACTATGAAAATTATTGTGATGTGTTAGAGTGAACTTTGATGGTATTTTGCATTATTCTGCGTATTGAAAGGAATACGCATAACTAACTTTTATTATGGTATTTGAATATAAATTTAAAAGTGTATATAAAGCTTATTAACACTCCTAATGAATTTAAAAATTTATTGTTAAGAGTACATGGGTTTTTTTGTGTTTGTAGTAAGAGTATGCAAAGTTAAAAAGCATACATTAATAAGATAAACTGGGTTATCATGAGCTCACAATACTCCAGAGTGTACTAAGTAGAAATAATTATAATTAGAAAAAAAGGCATTATTCAGGGCCCATTTACTCCTGTTACATTTAACGTGTTAGATATTTCAATTTAAAATCTTGGACTTTACAAAGATAGAATTTATTGAAGAGTAATTTGAGAAATAAAATGTAAATAATCTTGAGTTATTATTTGTAAATAGTGGTAAATAGATATTGTATGATTGTTGTATTATTTTGTGGTTTTATTGATAGTGTGCGTGAACGATAAAGAATATGATAGTAAATCTAGGTATCCAAGAGGAGGCCCAGCTGAGCTAGCCAGTGAAGCGGTTGAAGAATCAAGTTGATAGAAGCTGAATCTAGGTAAGATATGTTTTTTTTTAAATTTTTATTTGGTGAAATTTTTGATTTTGGTAAATAAATTAATTTTCGAATCTACTGAGATTCTGGAGAGTTACACGGCATTTCACGGCAATTTATGTCGCCCAATTCGTGAGGCTCGATTCATACAGGCATTTCACGGCAATACAGCAATAATAATGATAAATGGTACGTCCAATCGTGGGAATATCACAGCAATCAAAATGACGTTCAACGTAGGGGCTTAAATAAATCGTACGGGCTTTAGCACACAAATACATATATATATATATATATATATATATATATATATATAGCCTTTGATAGGACGTAATTATTATTATTACTGTGAAATCCTTTTAAATTTTCTATAATTTGTTCTGCCTTGGCTAGCTCAAAACACCACATGCCCTTCTTCCCGATTGGTGCTATTGAAATTGCTATAAAATCCCTTTCTCTTTATCTGTTGAAATAATTTAAATGAAGCAATCCAAAATGATACAGTATAATGATTGGTAATATGTACAGTTTGATATCAATTCAAAAATTAGCCCCTGAATAAATTTTTCACATTCTCCAAATTTAATTTTCCTGGAAGCCAGCAAAATATCTTTGTAATTACTCTAAAGTACCTTTCGAACGTTCAAAGATGCTTTTCCCTATGCTTCGACCAATGAGGACATGCGATGTATAGGCGAAGGGCTTACGAGTTTGAATGAACTTTGGACTCTGTTACCGAAAAGACGAAGTGACTAGTCAGTGCGTTTAACATAGAGAAGTACGTTTTCTTTCACCTCAAATATCTGTTTCTTGTTTTAAATGTTGTTGGTTAGCAATAAACTCCACTACAATCTGGTGAAGAGGACCAAGAAGTAGAAACTCGAGCGAAAATTGGCATAGCAAATGGTTTCAGTAATTGGCTCTATTTTTATAGCGCTAATTATTATCCTTTTTGTACTGTAAACCAATGTAATACCACTACGCCATCTGTACAAGCACGCTACAAATTATTTTACTTTTATGCTTGTCTAATTAGGAAGTAATAGTTTTATTATGTGTTCAATTAAGCCCTTTTTGTTCGGAGTTGTAGGTTTAAGAATTAAAACCTATACGAACCTCTAATAAAAAAATGCAAAATCTTAAGCCGCTATAGCTGCAACTACTTACAGGTCTAGGAATTAAAAGATCAGCAAAGAAATAACTTAGAATAAATCCAAGAAGTTAAATTTCGTATCAAATTTATTCATATAAAGAATGTTATAAATGTCTGTGCGTTCTAAGGTTAACTGTTTGTGAAGAATGGTCAATGTTTACACACACACATTCTCCGTTTAGTATTTGCTAATTTATATACAAATTTAAGAAGTGAAAGAAATTAGTATATCGGCTTCTCTCCTATATTTTGTACTAAAGTTGCACTCAAGGTAGATATTTCTTGACACCAATAGCAAAATAAATAGAAACCTTAAAAACATATGCTGCCTTCAATTCAGTCAAATTACATTCTCACGGCTCATTTATCATAAATTGTAACAATTATGTTTAACCGTCGGTTTTTTCACTTCCCATTTCAATATATGCTTAAATTTGGGTTAGGACCGTAAATTTAAAAGTACAAAAACAACGTTTACAAATTACCAATAAGTATGAGTAAGGTGTGTAGAACTACTATCAAATAATTATGCCTTTCTTTTAAAAACGGGACAGTTAATTTTCTATACTTTCATGTTGTCGGTAAGGATGTCTGGCAGCGATTTTCCCAATTATTTTAAGTGCTCCTTACAGCACATGTGTTTAAATTTAATCATAAATTTGCTAATACTAAATTAATCCTTATTTTATTTTAGTGAGACAGATTACTCCTACTAATATTCAAATAGTTGTCCTCGATTTGTTGTTCCGTTCATAGGAAATTGTAGAACAATTTGGCTAGTGAATAAAAATTAGTTTATACTTTTACTTCTAACTACTTATCTGCAGAAGTAGAAACATAAATGAACAAAGTAGAGATCTTCTATATAAGTAGAGTAGTCAGGGCCGGCTGTGGGTTTTGCGGTGCCTCGGGAAAATATTATACGCGGAACTTCTTCCCAAAAAAGAAGAAATGATTCATGGACATAATTTTATCAATTTATTTAACCCTAGAATACTATACTGGTTTTGATACACGTAACTACTATACTGTCGTAAATTTCACGAGCATTAAATAACCATGGTATAAAATCTGCATTTTTATTTAAAAAAAGGTACAAAATTTAAAAATAACTTATTTATATATTCAGTAACACGATAAAATGTAATAACACAATTTAATTGTTATTGTGAAACACATTCAGTATAGTAATTCCCGCGATGCGTTCCGCATATTGCGTGTTGACACTGCACCCAATATGTAGTGGTCATACGTCTTAATTTACCCGGGCAGTAAAAACAAACTGTACGTTTTTTTTATCTTGAACTACGGTATTTTTATTTACCGCATCTACCTTGAGTCTTTCGCAATAGTTTGGCGAAGATTTCGACACAAATTTGTAATGCTTATTCTGTGTTCAATCCATGACTTTGTAAGATGATGGGCCAATTCAATCATAAACTCTTCACGTGGTAAAGGTTTTTTGCCCATCTTAACTGTATTGTAGCAATAAACTATAACTAATTCTGGCTGAATTTATCATTCCGTAAAACACGCATAACGGCCATCTTCTAGGTTTTCGGCTACAACTCATATCAAAAGAAAGTTGATCGAAAGTGTCAAACCCCTTTTCGTTTCATTATAATTTAGAATTATCTGTGGTTTACAATTTTGTTCTGAAATTTCGGTTCCCTCATGCAATGTGGATAGTAATACAATAGTAATACAACGCATTTATTTTTTTTTTTGGCATATGACACCAAAGTTTCACTTTGGTCAAAACAAAATATTGAAGTTTTTGGCTTCCTATTCTTCGTGTTTAATAGTTCAAGCAGTATCTCTCTTTTATTTTTTTTTATTGTTCCTAACAGTGTAAGTTTATATTATTACAATTTACTTGGTGATAGTTCTTAACATTTAGAAGTCGATAAAACAGTTTACGAAGTCGGTAATACAGTTTAAGAGTTCATAAATACATCGCGCAAGCGCAATGAATAAGAAAGCGAGCAACGCCCCTGGCGGATGTAAGCGCGAACCTTATTACAGATTCCGCGCTGCCAACTACCAATGACGTCACCAATACAAAATTTATATTGCGCAATACTTCGGAAAATTTAAGAATTTAAAACAAAAGGTAATACATTAATTACTTACATAAGGAATCCGGCATCCGGCAGGATTAAGTTAAAGGTGGCCTCCGCTCCGGGGCTGTTGGCTGAGCATGGACATCCAATTCGTCTCGGGTCGTACGGTTTGGTTTCGCCTCGGTGGTTCCAAATTTATCACCTACCTATGCAGGGAATGACGAAAAAAAACAGGTAAGGGTCGACAAACAAAAGACAAGCAAGCAGGGAAACTACATAGGTAAAGCTAAGCACGGTACGATACCTGACCCGACCACACTCCTTAAAGATCCAAGGAAAACAGCCACCTTCAAGCGTCTTCCAAAACTCTCACCACTTTGTCCCTACTCCACTCGCGTCGCGCAATCTGCGCAAACGCACTCTGACGTATCGGAAGTACACGTCTAGTCTATTTAAATTCCACGCACCGCGTCTTTTGAAAATATGGCGCGAAACTCCCGCACATCAAAACTAACCTAAAAACAATGTTTAAGTGCCAATTGGATTGGCACGTAACAATATGTAATGGCTCTTTTGATAGTTCATCAGCAAGGGCTACCGAAGTGAACCAACTGTCCATCAAGATATTTCGATTACTGCCGTGAACAGACTTTGATAATTCTATTACGAAATAATTTGCTACTGGTAAACCTCATGTTTTTGTTCCTTTTCCTAAATATGGACAGGCGTCAATTAGGTACTTCGATGAAGAATCACATAGCATCACAATCTTTATTCCATATTTTGTTGGCTTGTTGTTGTATATACGTCTTAAATGGACACTTGCCACGGAAACCTAGAAGTTGTTTGTCTATAGTCAAGTAAGACAATGGCGTATAGGATGTTCTGCAGGTATCAGTAAATATTATATGTGCAAAAGGATCATCTTGATTCCTTTCCTCTCTACTTTCTTTATCGTCAAATCGAAGACAGTTAATTAAAAAGTAGAACCGTTCGTAGCACATGCAAGCTTTATAAAATGAACCCGACTGAGAAGAATCAAACATCACTTTGGCGTTAAGATGATTATCTTTTTTTACTGTGGAGAGAATCAACACAGCAAATAGTGGCACTCATTTTTCTTTCGAAACATGTGATGCCCAGAATTCGGCTTTAGCATACTTCACAGATTGTCTGGTAATTTCCTCATTAGTGTGTTCAAGAATTATATTGAGTATATCATCAGAAATGAAATGCATGAAGTGATCATCAACAGTTAAATATGCATTAGCTCTTCCTCTGCTGCCAACCACAAAGTGAATTAAATTTCTACTGGCTGTTCTTTTAAATTTTAGTGGTAATTTAGTTGACCACTTATGGCCGTCTTTTCCCTTCAGGTTGGTTGTTTTGGACGTAACTATACTCGTCTTCTTTTGCTGTATATTAGACAAGGGAATCTCTCTCTCGGTAAGGTAGCATCATTTTCTTGTTCAACGTTGTGTGTTGGTATTGTTGAATTACGTACATCAAGGGCACTCTTAGCACAACGTGTAATCCCATGTGTGGTTGAAACTGGCAAATTATGACTTGCAGTTCTAATACCGTCGTCCAGATCGCTATCATCATTGTTTTCTGAATTACGCTCTTCTATTTCCAAATTATCTTCCTCTCAGTCACTTCCACTTTCAATATATGGTTATGGATCACTATCTTTCCCATTCATAATCCGTTCAACGTCATTTTGTATTTCACGCTCGGACAAAGGTCTCTTCGACGACATTTTACTAAAACATCAACTATTACTTCAAAAATAATGAAGTAAGACATAAATTTTCTTACTTAATAATAGAACGAAATATATTTATAATTGTACCAATTCTCACGCATACATCAATACTATTTCGTCGTAAAATCGACGACGAGTTGTCCAGATAGCGAATACCGGAAAAGTTATACAGATTTACCTACACAAATGTATAGCTCACGACTAGTTAGGAAGGTACTGAGAACCTTAAAACGGACAAGTAGTCGAAAGTTCGAAAACTAGTGAAAATACTCGACCGCGGTAAATTTTACGAACGAGTAGTATTCTAGGATTACTGAAATATTTATTTCTTCAATATATTCAATAATATACATACGTACACATACTACTTTTATTCCTATTTGGTACAAACTTTTTTCACTGCTAATTCCTTGATAATATCATCAAAATTTATCTGTTTTGTTACCTCCTGCTCTATTGACAACATAGCCACCCCCTCTAACCTATCTTGTTGCATGGTTGATCTTAGATAATTTTTAATTAACTTTGGAAAAACAGCGTTCAGCGGAAGCTACTGAAACAGGCGTTGTTAACATAATTCTCAATGCTATATATGTATTGGGATATAGAGAAGAGGAGGGTATAATGGATTAGTCGGGAAATATGAAATATCGAGGTTTCGGCTCTGTTTGGTGCTGCTATTACGTGGAAATACCATGAACTACTCAAGAGAGACTCCCATGATGCAGTGCAGTGAGAGTAAACCGCTTGTTGTTGCCGTACCACTCGCTACAGAACAAATTGTATTTTGTGATTTTCAAGAGTTTTTGCAGCTAAGTTTTCAAACATTTTAACCTACTAGAATTGAAGTTCGTTATAAAGTTGTCGTTTTTTAGCTGACAATGTTTTGTTCATTAGTTTAAAGGTTCATTTTCCAAGATGGCGTGTCGGGTATTATGGAATACTAGGTATTTCATAATGCCCGACGTAAAAGTATAGTACTCCATATATCCAGACAAAATATACTCAATAAAAATAAAGTTAAAAAATGAGTTTTGAGTATAATATTGATAGCTACACTAATTATTAATTATATAAATAGTAATATAACCTAATTTAGAACCAAAGTACATTTTTTTAAAAGCTAAATTCATTGAAATGGAAACAAAATAGAACCTTTTTGTTATTTGATAATTAGCGTATAGTCCAGGTGTGTTTTGTCTATTTAAACCTACCACCTCCCCCTCCACCCCCTCCTTTAGTTGCAAGAGTTTTAAATAGTCTGTGTTTTTTTAATTTTAGATATGCCTAGAAAGAAGGAAAATGAGGGAAAGAAGCGAAAGCTTTGGAGTCAGACGCAGATGGCTAAGACTATAGAAGCTGTTTGTGAGAAAAAGATGGGGTACCTTAAGGCGTCTAAGAATTCCAGGTTTCAAGAGGGCTTGTCTTCCGCCTTGTCAACAGTAAGGAGAAAAATGCAATGATAGCAGCCTCAACTACTCTTGGCCGTAAGCCAGTTTTTCCTAAAGAACTAGAAGACGAGTTACAAAAATATTTAGTTGAAATGGAGGCCATGTTCTATGGGCTCACAAAAAAAAGGTGTCTGCAGTCTTGCCTATCAACTTGCGGTTCGCAATAACATACCACATCCATTTAAGGACGAAACTGCTGACAATGACTGGTTCTACGCTTTTATAAAAGGAACCCGAAACTTTCAGTCCGTAAACCCATGGGTACATCTTTTGCCAGAACCAGGGGATTTAATAAAGAAGAAGTATACAAGTTTTTTCACCTGATCGATGTTGTTTTCAAAAAACACAACTCTCCTCCTAATAGGATATTTAATGTAAACGAAACTGGTTTGTCTGTGGTTCAAAGTAAAGTTCCTCATGTGGTAGGCCTAAAAGGAAAGAGACAAATTGGGTCCCTTACTTCAGCTGAAAGAGGTTCTCTCGTAACCATCATTTCCTGTATGAGTGCAGCAGGTGACTTTGTCCCACCTCTTGTGATATTCCCTAGGAAAAACTTAAATGAACATTTTCTTAGAAATGCTCCACCAGGGACCATCGCATCGTGCCACCCGGCTGGTTGGATACAGACAAACATTTTTTCTCAACGGTTTAAACATTTTATAGCTGTAACAAAACCCTCGGCTGAGTCACCTGCTTCTCCTTGACGGGCACACAACCCACAAGCGTAACATTGACGTAATTAATTTAGTAAGGAAAAGTTATGTTACGATTTTGTCTACCCCCCCTCCCCCCCGCCCCCCCTGTTCGCATAAAATGCAGCCCTTGGATAAAACCTTTATGGGTCAATTAAAATCTCACTATAATGAGGAAGTGAGATCTTTTTTAAGGCATAGCTCAATGCCCTTGAGTATTTTTGATATGACGGAACTGTTTGGCAGGGCCTACCTTAAAGTACAACGTGGGGACATAGCAGTAAAAGGCTTCAAAGAGACTGGTATTTATCTTGTCAATAGAAAAGTTTTTAGCAGTAAAGATTTTATTGCTTCTACACTCACTGTTCCTACGCCTCAGACTGTGAGACCAACAAATGACCCTCTTCCATGTTCGTCTAAAAGCTCTGATTCACCTCAACCCTGTTCTTCCAAGAGTCCTGATGTAGTTGTCACCAGGCGGCTCCGTGGCGTAGCGGTATGTGTGTGACAACTACGCCCAAGGTCCCGGGTTCGAATCCCGACACGGTCCGCTTGAAAAATGTTAGGCGAGCATTTTTCACAAAAATACACCCTCGTTCGGATGAGAGGTAAAATGGAGGTCCCGTGTGTGAGTGTTGTCACGCACGTTAAAGATCCCTACCTTGCTTGGAACAGCAAGGCATCATCGGCATAATCCAAAATTTTCAGGTAAAAAAATTGCTTCCTGGCCAATGTAGTACCTTCGGGTGGAGCATTGGAAACTCACATGTAGGTTGTGAAGGGGGGGTAAGCAGCTTGTGGCTACCAGGTTGCCCCAGCACTTGAACTATTGCCGATTTAATATTTTTCCAAGGTATCTTTTCGCACAGTCAACATTAGTTGCACATATTTTACAACCAACACCTGTAGTTGTTTATAATAATCATCAGATTTACCTGCGCTTATTTTTTCGTCATTAGGTTTTCTGTCTCAAAACTGGTTGGACACGTACCTCCACTTATCTATATTCTGAGTTAGCTTGCACAGTTCCCTGAAATTCCCGGACAGCCTATATACAGCTCGTTTCTCCTTCTATTGTTTTCTAATTATATGCCCTATTTCACCGAGATTCAGTGGCATGCACACGGAGTTAAGCAACCTGTGGCTGCCAAGATCTCCCAACACTTAGACATTTGCCGAATTAATAGTTTTCCAATAAATTCTTTCACACAATTAATATTATTCGAGAATATTGCACCAACAATACATGTAGTTTCTTATAATATTCATGTTTAAGTACAGTTATTTTTTTCGTCGTTAGTTTATCCATCTTGGGACTGATTGGATGCTACTTCTATTGATTTCTATTCTGTGTTAGCTTACACATTTCCCTGAAATTCCTACAGCCTACGTCTTTCACTATCTGTGTGCAATAGTCCAACCTAGGTCTACCTCTACTTCACTTTTTTCCTATCTCTGCTTCTAATATATTTCGCACTATTTCTTCATGCCGTAATATGTAGCCTATTTTGTACCGTTTTCCACATATTTCTTTCTTCCCCTACCATTTTTAGGACATCTTCGTTCTTAACTTTGTCTGTCCATGGTATCTTCATCATTCGTCTGTAGTACCACATTTCAAAGACTTCTACCTTTTTCTTCTCCGCTTCTCCTACTATCCAGGCTTCACAACCTTACAGTGCTGTGCTCCACACATATGTTTTAAGCAATCTTTTCCTTGTTTCTAGGTTTCTTATCTTTGAACACAGTAGTTGCTTTTTCTTGTTAAATGTAGCACGACCTTGTGTTAATCTTTTTTATATCTTTTGTGCTTTTCCCATCTTGCGTTATTTGGCTTTTTAGGTAGCAGGAATTCTTAACCTCTTGTGAGTTTATTTACTTATTTGTATTCTTGGTTTTGATTTATTTTCCCCTCCTTTGCGTACTAGTACTTTAGTTTTATTTTTGTTAACTTCCATACCGTATCTCTCTGTTAGAATCGTTTCCATTTCATTAAGAACAGCTTCTAACTCTGCTAGATGCAAATATCGCTATATCATCTACAAATCTAAACATATCAATTTTTTATCCATGCATAGTAATTACAAATGTCTTCCTGCATTTGACAGTATTCATTGTTTCTTCAAATTAAAAATTAATGGGGATAGGGCACATCCCTGTCTCACCCCTTTCTTAATGTTTACTTCTCTTTCCTGCTCTAATTCTATTACTGATGTTTACTCTTTGTATAAGCTATGTACTATTCGTCTATCCCTATAACTTATTCCAATCTTTTTGAGTATTTCAAACATTCTTCTTCATTTTACATTGTCGAATGTTTTTTCCAAATCTACAAACCCTATATACACGCTTTTCCCTTTTTCTATTGTTTTCTCCATTATCACTCTCAGAGCAAAATTGGCCTCCGTGTTCTCCTGTTTCGCCTAAACCAAAATTGATCTTCTTCTAGTATTTCTTCAACTCGTTTTTCCATTCGTCTTTGTACAATTCTGGTTAATATTTTTGACACGTGTGCTGTTAAACTTATTGTTCGAAAATTTTCACTTCTATCCGCTCTTTTCTTTTTTGGTATAGTTACTATGATGTTACGTTTGAAATCTTTGAGTATCTCGCCTGAGTCATACATATAGCTTACAAGTTGGAAGAGACGTTCTGTTAGTACTTGTCTAGCTGCTTTTAGAGTTTCTGCTTGCGCCTTATCTGTACCCGGCGCCCTACCATTTTTCAGACCCATTAATGCTAATTCAAACTCATCTCTAAGTATAGGATATCCCAAGTCATCATCTTCAATGTCTGATTTCTGTTCTAATGCTGTTAGTTCCTCTCCTACATATATTCCCTATATAATCTTGCCATCTACCCACTTTCTCTCCATTTTCTATAATGACGTTTCCTCCCGCGTCCTTTATATTTTTGCTATTCGGTCTTATATCCCTAAAATTGATTCTAATTAGTTTGTATGATTCATCTGTTTTTTCTATTTCCATCTTAGTTTGTACATCTTTGCACCTTTCATCAATCCATTGTTTTTTAGCTTCCCTGCATTTGCGAATAATTTCCCATTTTATAGTTTTGTATATCTGTTTTCCAGTTTCGTCTGATTTATTTTTGTATTTTCTGTCTTTCTTCTATTAAATTCAGGATATCCCTTGTTATCCATGGTTTCTTATTTTCTTTTTGTGTATACCCCAGAATATCTCTGGTTGCCATGTCTAAGTTGGATTCAATGTTACTCCATTCTGTTTCAACTTCCTTAGTGTCAGGAATTTTTTCGGTATCTTTCAACAATTCGTTTGACTTTTTTTCAAATCTTTCTTGAATATCTTTATCTTTTAGTTTCTCAAAGTCAAAGTGCTTTTTCCAGTTTCGTTTTTTTCAAATTTTTAAATTTAAGTGCGGTCTTCATAATTACGATTTTGTGGTCAGTGTCTATATCTGCTTCTGGGTAGCTTCTACAATCTTTTACTTAATTCTTAAACCGCTGCCTAACAAGAATGACTACATTCCGTATACAACTAAAATTATAATCATTTATAATTATTAGAATCGACGACGGCTATTAGACAGGTGTTGTTTCCAAATTTGAATCATATTATTATTGATTTACTTAATTTTAGTGGATCTGAATTGTATAAAGCCGACCTTTGGAGTACTGATGAAAGTGGAATTGACATGTTTCGTACAACAATGTCACTAAAATGATTTATTTTTATTTTGCTATAACCTTTGCGGTTAGATAATATAGAAAACTGAGCACTACGCAAAAAATTGATAAGTTGGCACCGATTAGAACATGTTCTGATCGGTTTGTCGAAAATTCACGTAGTGAATATCTGACCGTTGACGAAAAATTAGAGCCATTTAGAGGACGTCAATACCTCCCTAATAAACCTGCAAAATATGGGTTAAAAATTTTTGTTCTGGTGGATGCAAACGCCTATTACTGTCTAAATATGAAAGTTTATGTAGATATTCAACCAGAAGGACACTATCGGCAAAGTAATAATGCACAAAAGATTGTTGAACGTCTGACTACGCCTGTCTCTAAAACCAATCGTAAATTACATTCGATAATTGGTTTGCAGGTTACCCCCCTTCACGATTAATTTACTCCAGACACATAAGCTTACATCAGTTGTAAAAGTTAGGCATAACAAGAGACAAATACCGTCGGAGTTCCTGAACATTCGGAACAGAGCACCATTCAGTTCCATATTTGCATTCAAAACTGTAATATCAAAGCTGTTTCATACATGCCAATAAAATAAAAAAATGTAATTATGTTTTCTACTTTACACCAAGATAATACTATTACTAAAAAATCTGGTGCAAAATAGTTACCAAAAATAATAGATTTCTATAATTCAACCAAAGGCAGTGTAGATACCTCGGACGAATTATCTGCTAATTACAACGTGGCACGAAACAGCCGGGTTTGCCGTTAACGCAGAGTTGCGCCAAAATCAAACACCAGCAAGCTGAAAAGCTGAAGTTAAAAAACTTAAGTCAAGTAATCGATGTTCTGTTTGTCTAAGAAGCAAGAACCGAAAAAGTTATTACATTGTATGCAATACGAGGGTAAAGAGAAAAGTTCTCGGCCTGACACAAAGCTGACGTTTCGATCAGCAAATATTTGTGCTTTCCGCCTGCGTGCGCATGTCATTAGTTCGTATGACAAGTTTCAACTTGCTATCTCGAGTAGTTTGTTTACACGAATTTTTTCAAGCAGACGTCTTATACGTGTTTCCTTAAGATGGATAAACTGGAATATCGTGCGGTCATAAAATTCTTCGTTTTGGATGGATTAACCCATCAGGAAATTTATTCGAAGTTGACAAAAGTTTACGGAGACTCTGCCCCTTCCCTGTCAACCGTTAAAAAGTGGGCAGTTGAATTTAAACGTGGTCGCACGTCTCTCGAAGATGACCCACGTAAAGGACGACCAAAAACCGCAACCACACCGGAAACGAAAAGTGCATAATATCGTGTTGGACGATAGGCAAGTGAAAGTGAAGGAGATAGCTGAGGCTATAGGGATATCGGACGAAAGGGTGCGAAACATCTTACACAAAGAGTTAGGGGTGCGAAAGCTCTGCGCAAGATGGGTGCCGCACTTGCTGAATGCCGATCAAAAGCAAATGCGAAAACGAGTTTCGCAGCAATGTTTGACCCGGTTCAATAAGGATTCGAGCGACTTTGTGCGGCGATTTGTCACTATGGATGAGACATGGGTCCACCATTACACGCCAGAAACGAAACAACAGTCGAAGCATTGGGCGGAAACCGTTTCTTCAGCGCCAAAGAAAGCGAAGTCGATCGCATCTGCCGGAAAGGTGATGGTCAGCGTGTTTTGGGATGCGAAAGGGATGCTCTTAATAGATTATCTTGAAAAAAACAGAAAAATTACAAGCTACTATTACTCCACCCTTCTTGAGCAGCTGGATGCCAAAATTCACGAGAAGAGGCCTGGTTTGAAGAAGAGAAAATTATCTTTCACCAAGACAACGCACCTGCACACAAGGGTGCTTTGGCGATTGGAAAATTGACCGATTTGGGGTACGACTTGCTCGGACATCCTCCCTATTCCCCTGATGCACCCTTAAACTTTTATCTGTTCCCAAACTTGAAGAATTTGTTTCTGGGAAGCGCTTCATGTCCAATGAAAAAGTTGAGAGGGCCGTAGACAAATATTTTCACAGCCTTCTAAACTCCTACTTCCGGGAAGGAATACTGATGTCGGAGAAACGCTGGACCAAGTGTGTTGAAGTTAAGGGAGATTATGTCGAAAAATAAAATATTTTTTTTACTGAAAATTGCAGTCTTTCATTGTAGGCCGAGAATTTTTTACCTTGCCCTCTTATAGTGTTCCCATTTGTTTAGAACACGCGTTTTTGAGTTGTAAAAATTGTGCAAGTTTTAAAGTGGCATAACTTTTTTACGTTTGACAATATTACGATCAATCTTTTTATAAATGGTGTGTTAGCAATTTGATTTAAAAATCTATTTGAGTTTTCCATTCTGTACGGACGTGCACCTTGAAGAAGTTCTAAAATACTAGAACGGGTAGAAAGGCTTGCGTGTTTCAGTGAGCTACAGAACCGAACTATAGGTTTAACCAAATTAATGGAGTCGTTAGTGAGGAACCAGTCTAAGACAGGTCCGCAAAAGAGGGCAGCAATTTTTTCGGTACTTGGAGTGACAGAGACCATAGGGGTCGGTATGTCATTCTAAGACACACTACTGCGATGTGGAAAGCAACGGGAAACCACCACATTACCTCCCAAGTACACAACGTAAATAAATTGTTATTTAGGATTATGGCACCCTCTGGGGTAAAAACTTCCGGAGTTAAAATAGTCCCCCATTCGGATCTCCGGGAGGGGACAACGTCGGGGAATGTGATCCAAAAATATACAAAAGAAGTCGTAAACATTCTGCGAGGCGGAGCGTGGATTGTCAGAAGTATGAAGTAATTAGATAAGTTAGAAAACTGGAAAATTGAAATGGATAAGTTAGCACTAGACATAGTAGGGATCAGCAAAGTTCGGTGGGCAGAGACGGAAGATTTTTGGAGACTTCAGGGTAATTCATACAGGAGCACAGGAAGAAAAATTTGGGTGTGGGGATAGTTATGCAAAAAAAGATAGGACAATGAGTAGAAAAATACTTACAAAAAACGAAAAAGTACCCATGGTTAGATTAGAAACTAAACCGGTAAATACAGTAATAATACAAATATACATGCCCACCTCTAGCTACAGCGAGGAAGAGGTACAGGCGATCTACAATAGATATCGAAGACATGACAAGATACGTAAGGACATGAAAATTTAATAATTACGGGGGGTTTTAATACAGTGGTAGGTGAGGATAAGGAACGAGCGGTAGTAGGTTTATTTGTTTTAGGCACGAGAAATGACAGGGGGAAATAGGCTGGTAGAATTTTGCGACAAAAACAATTTAACTATTACAAACACATTATTTCAACATCATGCTAGAAGACGATACATGTGGAAGATACCAGGAGATATGGAAAATATCAAATAGATTACATTCTTGTTAGACAAAGGTTTAGGAATTAAGTAAAAGTCTGTAGAAGCCACGCAGAAGCAGATATAGACACTGACCACAACATCGTAATTAGAGAGACCACTCTTAAGTTTAAATTTCGACGAGAATTTGGATGGTAACTTTATAGAAAGTCCGAAGTCCTTCATGGTAAGGCAAAATGCAACGTCTCAATCAACAACGTAAACTCGGGAAACCAGTGATACAGGTGAAGAGATGGATTCTTTATATAGGACACGAATTTGATAAACAATCAGTCCTTCTTCTACCAAGGCACGCCCTGTACAAGTTCAAATTGGAATTTCACGCGAAGTGAAAATAGTAAATTAAATAATTATAATTTTAGTAAAAGTCGTGATAGAAAAATTTTGAAATAATAATACTAGTGCATGTATACGATAGCAACTTGCCGTTAACTTTGAAATGTAAGTTAAAATTTTTAATTAAACATAATTTAAATATATAATAACTTAGGGCTCTAAATATTCGACGAGATAACCAACTAAGCAATCTAAATACTCGAACAGAGAACCAACTAAGTAATCTAAATACCCAACACATAACCGACTAATTGGTCTACATAAGCATCTGAGCATTGAAGGGAGAAATTAATTAAGAAAATCAACTAAGGGTTAAACTGGGCGTTTGGCCAAGCTGTACTACGCAATAAACAAGAGAGCTTAACTGAAAACAATCTAAAGGTACTGGTCAATCGCATGTAGCAGCAATTCCAAGAATTGAAAACGCGCAAGAAAAGCACATGCCAGAAATAAGAACATTCTTTAATAGAATAAGGCATTAATTTCATTTTAAATATTTACATTTTTGCATATATTAAAATATTTATGTAAAGGGTCATTAAAAATCTTTTAAAAATTACGTAAAGAGAAAGAAGGTCATTTGAACGTTCAAAAGGTACTTCCAGCAGTATACGGTGTTATTTTTGCTGACTTTAACTGATATAAGAAGAGTTATAATTTGGGGACAAACAGATTTATATTGTTACTTTGATTTAAGGGTTTATTTTTGAATAGCAAATTACATAAAAGTTGTAAAGCTGTGAAGTGTATATATATATATATATATATATATATATATATATATATATTACTCATATTTAGACCAGGGTAGAAAATTAATTAATTACATCAAATAATTTTAATCACCGTGTATAAGGAATTTTATTAGATACTACGCTTTCTTAAAAAAAATCCGTGGAGCATAAAAATTCGTTCGTTTTATTAAAAATAATGGAGTTGAATTATTTACAAGACGCTTGCTATAAAAAGAAGCAGAAATAAAATGCTCAACGTGTAATTTAATTATTCCGAGTAAAGAAACAAATGGAAATTACGTGCAAAATTTATATTAATTGATTCAAGTTTGGGTAACGAGTATTAAACAAAATGTACAGATAATAATTGAATATTTGATTAGGATTCACTAAAAATTAAAGGGTATTATTTTAATTGGAGTTAATTGAACCATTAGTAACATATAATATGCATAAAAGCTTGTAAAAACCCAATAAGATTCAAATCGTAGAAGTGTTAGCTAGAAGTAGGACAAGTGAACACCTGCGTATTTTTAAAAGTCTCGTTCTGCGTAAATTTTGCAGATAACAAATGGTTACAGAGAATGTTGGAGAAACCGTCGCTTAATATTTACGGGAAATGCTAATAAGGTGGGTTATTTCACAGTCAACGTGGATTGAAAATAACCGATACTAAAGAATATCAATTTGTACCACTCAAAACAGGGTAGATAGAGACAGATAATATGCGCAAGACAGAGACGCATATAGTAAAAGGCGTGGGTTGAGCAACGTCACTGGGTTGCGATTGGTTGAAAATAAGAGGCAAACATGAGAGGTAAAAATAACACTTCGGTATAAAAATTAATTAGTTATTCTCAGACGTTGCGTGCCGTGTGCAAATTTTGTAGAAGCTGTGCCGAGCGATCGAAAAGGGAACATAGAATGACGAAATTCTAGAAACTGTCCGTTTTGGGGAAAAAAGCGACGCACGGGCAAGCGATTATATAAACCCGTGTTGATAGGAGTGGGGCTCTCTTAGTTTTTCGATTTTAACTGAATAATTTAAACAGTTTGCTTTTATATTTTGGTGATTATTTAATACTTTAAAACAGTTTGCTCTTTACGTACTACGATGAAAGTAATTTAGTGCACTTAGAAAAGCAGATGCAAGGTAATAAAGTCTAGTATCACTGTACCAATTATTCAAATTTGCAACGACAAATGAATACACAAAAGTAGGCAGTTTTGGCGTATAGCGTGAAAGAAGTATGAATTTCTTTGCTATTTTTCGGAGGTGTTAATAATTAAATGATTCGTAAACGTGACTAGATCCACAAAACAAGATACAGATATATACAGATGAGTTCCGGAAAAGCACTGAAACAACTTTAGATAAATGGTGGTGTAGAAAATTTTAAAGACGACCAGTAATCCGAGGACCTAAACATAACCCAGTTGGAATGGTGTGATTAACGGAGGACGATGTACATTGGAGCCCGAGTGCATTAACCTTCAGGTAACTTATGCTTTGTTGTTCGATTTTTGATGTTTGGTGTGTGTTGAATAACTTTATAATTTGTTTACTTAAAATGGACAGTAATGAATTTGTACTAACAACAAATTTTTAACTTTAAGGTGAAATTTTCTTGTTTAAGTAGAAAGGAGTATTTAGTATTGATGTTCTGGATTATGATGAAAATTTGGGTATGTCTTTGAGCTCAATTAGACGAACCTGGTTAATTAACGTAAAGGGGTGGGAGATGCTCCCTTTGTACTCAGACTCAGGTCTGCATATATTGTTATATTAATTAGTAGGCATCCTACAAGGACTTTAATTCTGGATGCACATTAAAATGATAACAAATTTAATCTTGAAATTTTCTGATACTGAAATTTATGCTGAATTTTAATTTTGAAATTTTAATGTATTGTGAATATTGATGTAAATAGAGTTAACGTTGATGTTTGTGGTAGGAATGTGTTTGTTTTTTTTATGAATGAGGATGAAGGTTTAACTAGGTGAGCAGCCGAGGCGGAAAAGAGTAAAGAGGCGATTAACAGAAGAAAGTCAACGGACCAGTTAAGTTAATAGCTTTTTGTAGGTTTTACAGCATTCTTGACGCCCAATCTGTGGGGCTCGAATGTTTTTTTTTAGAAAGGGCCAGTTCCTGCAGATATGAGAGGATTCACAGCAATATATATATATATATATATATATATATATATATTAATAGTTATTAAGATGAAATGAAAACCCAACTTTGTATTTTAAAGTTGAATTACCATTTCAAATCGAACTAGTAATTGAAAACCACTAAAAGAACGGCTACAGCAGGATTTGAACCTGCAACCTCTGATTCTCCGGATCAGTGCTCTAACCAATTGAGCTATCTAGCCTAATTGTTTAGATGATGTTATACTTAATACTACTGAAGCTTGGCCCTTGTTAATGATTTTCAATTACGTCTTGCATTAAATACAAAGTTGGGTTTTCATTTCATCTTAATAACTATTAATATATATTAAGCATTCATTTGCATTCCAAATGTGGATTATTCTTCCTATTAATAATAATATAATTACATGTTTGTATTATTCCGAACTTTGCAAAATGGGATGATCAAGTTATTAGTACATGAATTATGTATATAACTAGATTCAATTTCCTTAAATGCAAGACGTAATTGAAAATCATTAACAAGGGCCAAGCTTCAGTAGTATTAAGTATAACATCATCTAAACAATTAGGCTAGATAGCTCAATTGGTTAGAGCACTGATCCGGAGAATCAGAGGTTGCAGGTTCAAATCCTGCTGTAGCCGTTCTTTTAGTGGTTTTCAATTACTAGTTCGATTTGAAATGGTAATTCAACTTTAAAATACAAAGTTGGGTTTTCATTTCATCTTAATAACTATTAATATATATTAAGCATTCATTTGCATTCCAAATGTGGATTATTCTTCCTATTAATTATATATATATATATATATATATATATATATATATATATAAGCTCATTATACAAATGTTGGTAAGTTCATTTATATCATTCAAGTAGGAAAGGGTTAGAGAAAAAGGGGGTAAGAATTTCTTTGTTATCATACCGTTGTGCACTCACGTTTGGGTCGCCATAGTTATCGTGCAGCTTAATGTGTAGGAACTCTCAAACAGGACCAATCGTGCTCCATCATTTTGGGTGCCATAATTATTGTCAAGGTTAGGCTCTTTGGACTCGTGAAGTTTACCTCGGTTTCTCCGTTCCGTTCCTACAAAGCTTATGAACTAACAAAGAAACTTACTTGGCCTCCTGAATCTCAAACTCTTCCTAACTGTCACTATGCTTTGATTTGAAAGACAAATACTTCTCTACAATCCTATCCAAAATAACGCAACTACCAAAATACATCACACTCTATTTACACCAAATAAAATTTACATCTTCCAAAACTCTTTTCATTGCAACTGTTCACTGACATACAGAAATATATCTTTGATTAGAAACAATTCATTTCCAAAAATGTGTTTGGAATAATTATTTTCTTCATACGTATACCTCATTAAAGTAAGTGGGCTAACTTCATACCTGACTAACCCTTCTCTTAATATGAGCTCACAGTAAAACTCTTTCAACCTGTGTGCAAAATTATAGTACTGTAATAATAACTTTCTTTCTTATGCTTCGTTATTACGAATCCCACTCGGATACGTGCCCTCTCTAAAACTGTCGCGCGTCTACTTGTAACGTCGAATTATATCTCTTAATTTCTCTCCTTTTTAAATCGATACAAACATCTTCTATCGTTCTCCTGCTTATAGCTTCTAGTTTATTCTTGTCCCCTTGTTTGTTACGAACTCTAACTGATATTTGACATATGCATCTCCGTCTTTCATATGCTGTAACAAAATCCGTCTTTGTTTGTGATATCGATTCGTGTCTGCCTTAACGTTTATTTGTATTTGTACAAAATATTGATTTTCTTTCCTATCCATAACAAGCTCGTGTTTTTAAATGCTATCTTATGTTAAACGGTATTGAAACGTTTCCACTTTACTAAAAGATGCTCTTAAAATACTGCAATAAATTTGTGTGATAAGTTATCCTAAATTGTGGGATCCAAGATGAAGTATAAATACGTTATCAAGAAGAAGTTTAGTAAATTATTACTGTTTTGTATGTTAATATACTGTCAAAACATTTTATTTTGATTTATGGAATGTGTCATTGTTTTCAGACATACCGCTGCCTGCATTCCCAGAGTATGCACACTTAATACAACCTCTATCTATACAATTAAAACTATGCATATAACATTGGCAATGCAGCATTTTATCCAATTGTGATGTCATCCTAAGGTTATAACGAATAGACTATACCTAGATAGCTATTAGTTAAATTATATAACTAAGCATTGAAAAACTGGCCCTTAAAAGCGAACTTTCTGTGTGTCAGCTGAACTGAACATCCATTTATACTTTTTCATCTGAAGCGATTCCTAAGGACGTAGTGCCAATTTCCAGTTCTAGACTTTTTATTCACGTAAAAAATATATATACAACCGTGTTTTTTGCACAAAAGATATAACCTTTTGTTAGAAAATAAGCCATCGTAGTATTCGTTGCCATAACAAACTGGCCAGGAGATTAATCCAATAAATAAGGTATACAATACACCTCTATTACAATCGATGTTCATTTTCCATCACTAGTTCAAAGGATTTGTTCTTGTATCCGCTGGTATGTGCAGATTTTAAAACAGCATTATTATACGATTGTTTTCTATAATAACGTGTACAAACAGGGTAAATATAGTTGCAAACAACATAAGCAATTTAGGAAGTTGAAAGCGTCTAGTTCAAGACAATTATGGAATTGTCAATATTTTTTGCAAGAAACATGTTCGTTAAATGTGTTTTAATAAATCGCAAAATTACTATAAATAGAAGGTGCTTAATTAAAATTTATAACATTTTTTAAAAAATAAATAAAGCGATTACGCATTATATTGGTTCTTTGAGTAGCGACGTATTTTAAATAACTGTTTTGAAATCGTCTTTTGTTTTCGTTTGTGATCAAATTGGAAGGGTCTCCTATGAATAAACGTTGACTGTAGTTTGAATACTACATATGTGCGTTAAAACTTGAACCACAAATTAAGTTTTTTATTACACATGAATAGTTAACGATGAAACAAAGCACTACAATTGCGCTAGCTATAAGTAGAAGCATTAATTTATAAACAAAGTTGCCGTGAAGGGGCTTGCGGTTCTCTTGAAGTTTTTATTTTAAGTACCCTTGTTGACCTTTTTGATCGCAAGAAGTATCTTTCAGCTCAGGATGCATAACTGGTGAGGACAAATACATGCATTTGTCCATTCAATAACTGTATATAATATAATAAAGGCGGGCATTTCAAACCTATGAAAATTTTGTAATTAGAAAAACAAAATAACGAACTGTAAGGTCTCTTAGTCTAAGAATAATACATTAGAGTGTAAGCGAAGCGTTTGAGCACAAAAAATGATTGACAAGTTCTGCAGTGCGGGATTTCTTGATTGACAGGTACAAGGCTGTATTTAAAGATTACAATAGGTACATTCGAGATTGTTATTTGCATAATTTTGGTATGTGCTAGTTAGAAGAATTGAAATGTATATAAATTTGGGGTCATAGATACTGCAGGTCAGTTCTGAAGTTGAGTTCTAATTAAAACTTTGATACGAGTTTTGATTAAGGTTTCATTACGATATACTCTAGTTTAAAACTTTGAAGGTTGTGATAAAAATGTCTGTGTACTGTCGATATAAATTAGTGTTGATATTTATTATAATGAAAAAAGAATCATAGTGCTACTATAGTAATTCGGAAGATCGAAATCGTAGCAATAGGAAGATAATACTTGTACTGATAGAGATTAGTTCTGAAAGTGAATAATGAAATTTTATTGTAACTGGGAACTGTTGAGCAGGCTCGTATAATCTGTTCAGAAATAAAGAACTGTTATTGCCAATAGAGTTTTCGTTACAATACACTATATATTAGAGGTAATGAAATTCAAAATTAAATATGAAACATAACTTAGACTACTGAATACTAGTAACTGCAGATAACAAAATAAGTAGATATAAAACGTAAGCTAAGCCATCATTTCACAACACTATTTGCCATTCAGTGAAAGGTCCACAGGTAAACCCCTACAGAAGTCCTTACTGATGGGGCGCGATTGACACCGTCAGATCCAAGATATATCTGGACAATTCTACCTAGTTTTAATCGCACAGAAAGCGAATTATATTCCTTATGAAAACGAGCAGCCTTTGCTGGTAAATTTGAGTGTTCTTTTTGTCAGTTCTAGCGTTGCTGGGGTTAAGAAATACATCCCCCGCTTCATAGAACCCATATACGTTGGTCTATCTGCTCAATCTTTTGATAGGTAGTTAACCTTGTATGTCGTATCTGAAGTGGCAGTTAAGGCGGGATCGGGTAATACTGTTAAATCTTTACTAACCAAGACATGTAAGGGTGTAAGGGATTGCAGATCAATGGAATTGAATGAAGGGGGGCATGATATAGGTTTGTGTTTAAGAAAACTTCTACCTGCGAAAGGAAGGTACCAAGTTCCTCAAATGTCAACTTATGACTACCCAACTCAGGTTTATGGTGAAATTTACAGGGTTTAACACCTGCCTCCAATAAACCATCAAAATGGGGACTATATGGCGAAATAAAATGCCAAGTAACAGTGTCACGCGATACGGCTTCTGGGATGTTGTTGTACTGACTTTTTAAAAAACTTCCAAGCTAACGAAGTTCTGACTATATTTGCATCAATAAAGCTTATACGCTTGCAAGCGTATTATATATTTGGAGTGGCTTGCCGTGACGGGATACAAATCTACGAAATGAAAGCAGGAATGATTCTGTATATAAATCTGTTACCAGATTGAGATGAACAGCCTTACTGGAGAAACATATTGCAGTGGATTTCCCTAAAGAACAAACGTGCTCCAGAGTTGGGCCTCATAAAATTTGCAGTGGATTTGCTATTTCAATTCTCGCCCTCCTGGATTGGGCGTCATAAAAGTTGCAGTGGATACCTCTAAAAAATATCAGGATCGCCTTCGAGTCCCAGTGTCGTTGGGCCGTCATAAAAATTTCCTGAAAAAAAAAATATAAAAAAAAACACTTCCAATAATAGCTCTAAAATCTGCTTCTTCTTGGATACCTACTATTCTAAGTTTACTCTTTCTCACATATATAGTCAAATAAAAATACCACTCAAATAATGCAACGAGACATACAACCCTTTATTTACATATATTAAAAAAAGATTCCATTAGCAAGAAAATATTTACACATTTGTATATGCAGTTTTATAAAATGTTACCACCTCAATCCTTACACCTTTTAAAATTTCATGTTTTTATTTAATTCAACAATTTTATTTTAGACGAGTAGATGGGCCCGTCGTGCAATCCTAAATTGATTTTTATTCTGGTCTATGGTGAGCTCAGTTACTCTAAATGCTCTTAAACATCGCATCTTTGTTTAAAACAAACTTAAAGATCTGTTTACTCATCGCAACAAAATTTTTTACATCATTTATTAACATTTTTAAATAATAAATATCAATTGTCCTTTACATATATCCCGTCAAAGGGGTTTTATGGTATTAAAATACACCCCCAATAAGTCAAAACACTCAAGCACAAAATACCAGCACAAATGTTCAAGCAAAAGCAAGAAATTAATTTCTTTACCTGGAGTAAGCTTCTTCCATCGTTACCCCTGAAGATGTGTTCCAAAACCCTCGTCGTTGTGTCCACACACTTTGTTGTTATACATAGATCCAACTCATTTTCACTTGCTATCCAAATCTCTGCAACCGCCTTCCGTGTTTCTACCCCGATAGTCGTCTCGACCAAGCTTAACCTTCCGTAATCACCGAACTTCACGCATTCTTGTTTCAAATTTCTCGACTCGCTTACCCTAGTACCGTACCATCCTTTCATTAGATCGTTGCGTGTAGTAACAGCACCGTCTATAAGCCAGCACTCACTTGTGCAAATCACACTTTTAATAAATTGTCGATGTACGTTACTAACAGCGTTTTACACACTTTTAATTTAGGATGTTGTATTATATTTCAAAGAATAAGCGACGTACAAGAATCAGTAAAAAGTAAGAGCAAGTAAGAGAGCTTTACTACCTCTCCTAGTGTATTTATATGATTTTGTACACCACTCATGGACCCTATTTCCGTCGAAAAGCTTAGTTTTCAAAACAGTTTCTACAAATTTTGTACGTAACGAACTTCTACGTCCGAAAATTTCCAGTCCATCGTGCTTTTACCTTGAAATCTGTTTAACAACATCTAACCGTTGCGAGCTTCTTGAAACTTCTAGCATACGACCAATTATATTGCTTTCCCCCGTTTTAAACGTCCAACCCCTAGCTACCTTTCCTCGTTTCACCCATATTTACTGTCTCTTTTAAAATCCCACTCAAACAACAGAAAATTGATATTGTGGTTGACCTCCAAATCTACCGAGTACTTTAAACGAGCATTTTAACCAAAGTTTTATTATATGTGATATTGTCGGAGGCTTTCACGGCCGGAGTCATTATAATTATTTATGGTTCCGGGTTGGGACCGTGTCATTTTATAAATTAAGGTCGACGTTTCGCCCACTTTTGTAAGGGGCTTCATCAGGACAATAAATATATTAAAAGTTAATATTAAATAGATAAGTCACAGTGTAAAGAGAAGAGTTACTCCTGAACTAGCAGACTCACTAGCCCATTCATAGCCAAGAGGTGTCTTGTGGCGAAGTAACTGGTAAAATTAGCGAAAGTGGTGGTTTATATAGGGCGAGAACTTGATGCATGAGTGATCATGCATAGAGAGGAGTGTCGTAGTGGATCAGTGAACGTCACGGTTTCGCTGTTGTGAACATAGGCTTGTTTTCCAAATAGGGGGAAGGTAGTAGCCATCGTCTTTGTTTAGATTATTAGAATTTTATTGATTTCTATGGATTCTCTAATTTTCTATTGTAGAAAAATGGAATTCTGGCAATCAGTTTCGTCTTGTCGAAGTTGATGGTATGGCCTGTTTCATGTTGGTGTTCGGCCACCGCTGAGCGATTGTACTGGCTTGTTCTTAAGCATCGCCTATGCTCGTTTAGTCTAGTCTGTACTGACCGTCCTGTTTCTCCTATGTATACTAGACCGCAACTGCAGGGTATACTATATACGCCTGGGGCTTTAAGACAATTTTCGGAATCTTTTGGGGTTGGTAATATTTGTGAAATTTTATTAGTGGGTTTATAGATTGTTTTGATGTTGTATTTACGTAGAATTTTGCCAATTCGGTCTGTTACTCTGTGTATATATGGCAGGATTGCTAAGGACCGTGTATCGAGATTACAGCGTGGTTTAGGGGTTCGTGTAGGATGCACATGTCGGTTTATTACTCTGCCGATATCTGAGTTGCGATAGCCGTTTTTTATAAGACTTGTTTTAAGATGGGCCAGTTCAATAGATAAGTTTTCCGGTTGTGAAATCTTCATTGCACGGTGAACTAAAGAGTTGATTACCGATAATTTTTGTGAGGGGTGATGATGTGACGACGCATGTAGGTATCTGTCTGTGTGTGTGGGTTTTCGATATACGGAATGACCTAGTCGTCCGTTAGGTTTGCGCTCTACCAGAACGTCAAGGAATGGCAGAGTTCCGTTCTTTTCAATTTCTATAGTGAACTTAATGTCTTTATGTTGATTGTTTATGTGATCTAGAAAATTATTAAGCGTTTGATGTCCATGGGGCCAGATTACAAAAGTGTCGTCTACATAACGGAGCCAAGTTTTGGTTTAAGGTCTGTGGATTCTAGGGCCATGGATTCCAAAGACTCCATGAATATATTGGCCACAATAGGGGACAGAGGTGAGCCCATTGGTGTGCCCGAAGTTTGTTTGTAAAATTGTCCGTCGAAAACAAAATAGGTAGAGGTTAAACATTTTTCTATGAGCATGGCCAGGTGCTCAAATTCGTTTTCTTGAGGTAGGAGTTGTTTAATAATGGAGACAGTGTCTATTATAGGTACGTTTGTAAATAGGGATGTTACATCAAAACTGACTAGTATATCAATAGGGCCTAGCTCAATATTTGCAATCAGTTCTATGAAATGAGTGGAGTTTAAAACATTAGTAGGGTGTTGCCGGAATAAGGTTTTAAGAAATTTGCTAGGTATTTTGCCAGATGGTATGTTGGTGAGTCAATTGTGCTAACTATCGGACGGAGAGGGACATCAGGTTTATGGACTTTAGGAAGGCCGTAGAGGCGAGGTGGTTTAGATTCTCGAGGTATTATGCGTTTTGGATAGTTTTGGAAATATTGGAGGATTTGATGAGTGCTGAAATTTCCCGTTCAAGTTTTAAAGTGGGGTCTTTTGTTATAGGAGTGTAGGAACCGTCTTGTAATAATTGTTGAATCTTTTCTTTGTATTCTGTGCGGTTTAGAATTACAGTCGCATTACCTTTGTCTGCAGGAGTATAACAATTTTCTCGTTTGTTCGTAGGTGTTTTAAGGCCGTCATTTCTTGCTTTGTCACATTTTTGTTAGGAGTTTTGGCCTTTCGGAGACATTTAAACGTTTCAAAGCGAATTAAGTTGGTATCGTCTTGGGGTAGAGATCGGACCGCTGATTCTACAGAGCTAATGATTTCCTCTGCAGGAATTTTTCTGGGTGCAATTGAGAAGTTTAGTCCTTTGGACAGGATATTTAGTTCGTTTTCGGATAGGATATGTTCTGATCGGTTTATGACGGTATTCGAAGACAGAGTTGTCGGGTAAGATGTTTTTTCGGGGTTTGAAAAGTTCTTGGAAAGTTGCAGGAATTTATGTAAGTGAGTTTTTGTGGTGAGTTCGGTGGTTTTTTGGGCTTGCAAATATGTAATTCGGTCAAACAGAGTCCAGTCATTGTAGTTAAGCGTGGCGGATAATGTTAGATGAAGCTGTAGGAGTTGTTTAGAAATGTTGTCTATTTCTTTTCGAGTATTGGAAATTCGTTCGCGAAGAAGTGAGAGTTCTGCTCTGTGAAGAATTTTTCGGCTGGAATATGTTTTAATGTGGTATTTTATTTTAAGGAAATTTGGAACTATGTCCGAATCACGACACCGTACCAAAAAGGTGAGTGTACAGAGTAATTTTGCTAGTGAGTGTCTAAGGTTACTGAAAGTTTTTGTTTTGTTTACAATATCCTCCCCGTAAAGGTTTTTGTGATATTGTCGGAGGCTTTCACGGCCGGAGTCATTATAATTATTTATGGTTCCGGGTTGGGACCGTGTCATTTTATAAATTAAGGTCGACGTTTCGCCCACTTTTGTAAGGGGCTTCATCAGGACAATAAATATATTAAAAGTTAATATTAAATAGATAAGTCACAGTGTAAAGAGAAGAGTTACTCCTGAACTAGCAGACTCACTAGCCCATTCATAGCCAAGAGGTGTCTTGTGGCGAAGTAACTGGTAAAATTAGCGAAAGTGGTGGTTTATATAGGGCGAGAACTTGATGCATGAGTGATCATGCATAGAGAGGAGTGTCGTAGTGGATCAGTGAACGTCACGGTTTCGCTGTTGTAAACATAGGCTTGTTTTCCAAATAGGGGGAAGGTAGTAGCCATCGTCTTTGTTTAGATTATTAGAATTTTATTGATTTCTATGGATTCTCTAATTTTTCTATTGTAGAAAAATGGAATTCTGGCAATCAGTTTCGTCTTGTCGAAGTTGATGGTATGGCCTGTTTCATGTTGGTGTTCGGCCACCGCTGAGCGATTGTACTGGCTTGTTCTTAAGCATCGCCTATGCTCGTTTAGTCTAGTCTGTACTGACCGTCCTGTTTCTCCTATGTATACTAGACCGCAACTGCAGGGTATACTATATACGCCTGGGGCTTTAAGACAATTTTCGGAATCTTTTGGGGTTGGTAATATTTGTGAAATTTTATTAGTGGGTTTATAGATTGTTTTGATGTTGTATTTACGTAGAATTTTGCCAATTCGGTCTGTTACTCTGTGTATATATGGCAGGATTGCTAAAGGACCGTGTATCGAGATTACAGCGTGGTTTAGGGTTCGTGTAGGATGCACATGTCGGTTTATTACTCTGCCGATATCTGAGTTGCGATAGCCGTTTTTATAAGACTTGTTTTAAGATGGGCCAGTTCAATAGATAAGTTTTCCGGTTGTGAAATCTTCATTGCACGGTAAACTAAAGAGTTGATTACCGATAATTTTTGTGAGGGGTGATGATGTGACGACGCATGTAGATATCTGTCTGTGTGTGTGGGTTTTCGATATACGGAATGACCTAGTCGTCCGTTAGGTTTGCGCTCTACCAGAACGTCAAGGAATGGCAGAGTTCCGTTCTTTTCAATTTCTATAGTGAACTTAATGTCTTTATGTTGATTGTTTATGTGATCTAGAAAATTATTAAGCGTTTGATGTCCATGGGGCCAGATTACAAAAGTGTCGTCTACATAACGGAGCCAAGTTTTTGGTTTAAGGTCTGTGGATTCTAGGGCCATGGATTCCAAAGACTCCATGAATATATTGGCCACAATAGGGGACAGAGGTGAGCCCATTGGTGTGCCCGAAGTTTGTTTGTAAAATTGTCCGTCGAAAACAAAATAGGTAGAGGTTAAACATTTTTCTATGAGCATGGCCAGGTGCTCAAATTCGTTTTCTTGAGGTAGGAGTTGTTTAATAATGGAGACAGTGTCTATTATAGGTACGTTTGTAAATAGGGATGTTACATCAAAACTGACTAGTATATCAATAGGGCCTAGCTCAATATTTGCAATCAGTTCTATGAAATGAGTGGAGTTTAAAACATTAGTAGGGGTGTTGCCGGAATAAGGTTTTAAGAAATTTGCTGGGTATTTTGCCAGATGGTATGTTGGTGAGTCAATTGTGCTAACTATCGGACGGAGAGGGACATCAGGTTTATGGACTTTAGGAAGGCCGTAGAGGCGAGGTGGTTTAGATTCTCGAGGTATTATGCGTTTTTGGATAGTTTTGGAAATATTGGAGGATTTGATGAGTGCTGAAATTTCCCGTTCAAGTTTTAAAGTGGGGTCTTTTGTTATAGGAGTGTAGGAACCGTCTTGTAATAATTGTTGAATCTTTTCTTTGTATTCTGTGCGGTTTAGAATTACAGTCGCATTACCTTTGTCTGCAGGGAGTATAACAATTTTCTCGTTTGTTCGTAGGTGTTTTAAGGCCGTCATTTCTTGCTTTGTCACATTTTTGTTAGGAGTTTTGGCCTTTCGGAGACATTTAAACGTTTCAAAGCGAATTAAGTTGGCATCGTCTTGGGGTAGAGATCGGACCGCTGATTCTACAGAGCTAATGATTTCCTCTGCAGGAATTTTTCTGGGTGCAATTGAGAAGTTTAGTCCTTTGGACAGGATATTTAGTTCGTTTTCGGATAGGATATGTTCTGATCGGTTTATGACGGTATTCGAAGACAGAGTTGTCGGGTAAGACAACGTGTTCTCTGTCTGTTTTCCATGACGGATATTTCGTCTTACTTTGCCTTCAAAACATCTGTTATTTTAGTAGCTCTCGCATCGACCGTTAAATACGATTCTACAGAATTCTATGCCCAACGTTTATTTCAGTTCTTTGAACTTGACATTTTAACTATCATGTGTTTCTATGAAGCAAACTGTCTGTTTAAAATAATAATTCCAAGTTCTAGAATTTCTTAGGATCTGTATAACGAACGTTTAGTTTAGTTAAATGGAAATATGCGTTTAAATTATTGATTTTCTATATCCAAATGCTCCGTTTCTTATGCGATGCGCTTGATTTAAAATATTAAAGCTAATTATGCGTATCCTTGAGTTTCATGTACTCTAAAGCTTCTACACGTTATGCAAATTTAACATTCTAATTTAGAAAGACCAAGATATGTTATTATCCGTCCGTTTTCAATGTCACAACTAATTCATTTGGCGCATAAATAAATTGTTCCTGTTTCCTATATACACAGTCGTTAAAAATTTATTATCTAGACCTATCTATCCTTCTTAACCTATAATTTCTACCACAATATATATATATATATATATACACACAAACGTAAGTTTTCAAAATTATACAACTACTGCATTTGCTGTCTTCGATTAACACAAGGCCAGCATAGTCGCGTCTGCAGCTGTAAAGAGATATAAGGATTCAACATGGACGGAAGGTAAATTGTTCCTAATTTGCTGCGTTGATTTATGGGAAAAACTGAAATATGTGAAACATTTAAGACACACCACTTTGGACAAACTTCGAACAGAGGTAGTCCAAAATCCGTCACACAAGGATTACAATAACATCCGGGAACCAGCGTATAATAAACGAACTTGTTCACGTTCTACAATAAGTTTTGACAAATGATGTTTTTATGAAATAAGAATTTGATGATTTTTGTCGTACGAAAACTACGAACTTTGGAGTTTACTTCTAATATGAATGATTCCATCAAAATCTATAAAGGGACTATGACGTAAAAAAAACGAAGTAGATTCCAATGGTCTATTTTGCAAAAGTTGTTTAAGCTCGTCTGCTTGCGCGATTTTTATTAGTGTATTTTATTAGTGTAAATAGTGATTTCTTTGAATTTCCTTTGCGATAAGGGTGCCTCTTTGACGAGTTTTTTTTAAATGACAAACAGTTGTGTTAAAATCGTAGATTATAAGCGATAGTTCTTTCGAGGCGTCTAACATTAGAAAAATCCTTAGTAACAAATTAAAAGGCCACAACCAACAAACATTGAGGTTGTCTTTTTAGGTCTGATAACTCTGCCACACAAGAACTAGATTTTGACCAAGAAGTAGGCTCTTCAACAATACTACTAAAGATAGGAAATTTTCAACATTGGGGGAGGAGGGGGGTCCCGAGACGATAAGCCGGTGGGATTTGATTTGGTGGGTACGTTACGCTACTTTGCGTTTGCCATCAATTCTTGAATATCTGCAACTCTATTACAAAGCGTCGGAAAAACTATGGAGCCGAATATCAATAGAGCTTGGACATAAAACATGGCGAGGAATGTTTATATCGTTAAGTCCCATAAGCTCATTATGATAATAAGTCCATAAGGGCTGAATTCTGGTTGGAATTGAATCGTCGCAGGACAACGTTTCTAACAGCAACTGCTGTAGAAGAATTTTTGCACGTGTGGCGTAAGGTGTAAGAAGACCAAGTCAGTCAAAATTTTGAAATATTAAAAAGAATTATTCTTTTTCTAACCTTTACGGCACAAAAAATTGTATATGAAAGTGAATATTTCAAACAATCAGTAGTAAAAGACCAAATAAGACTTAGGGTGTTGATATGATCATGAGGACTAAACTTAAGTGCGATACGATGTAAATCGGATTCTGGAACGTTGTTTAAAACCGCAGCATCATTTGAGATGCACCTATGTAGCTGAGGCCACCAAAATCCAAACCACTGCGAAGTTGAGAACTAATTTCACAGTCATGGTCCAGGGTGCTTGCACTAGTGAGCAAGTTTGCTACATACATTGACGTAGCCTACAAAAAACCAAAGCAAAAGAAAAAGTATGACCGGGCTCAATCGGTGAGTGGGCGGGGTTTTATACCTATAGACAAATTAAAGAGAAACCTGAAATAAATAAAGAGAAATATTTATATACACTCACTCATTCACACTCAGAACAAAACATACAAAAAAAAACAAACTTATAATTAAACAAAATATTTATAGAACACAGTATTCCCAAACCCAACAAAAAAATCAATGCCCCCAATTTACATATACATCATGAGAAACCCCCAAAAAAAATTACTCATGAAAATGGCGAACTGTAGTTTTTAGGTAGTTACCCCTGACATTATTTAGTAAAAAAAAACAACCGCAACTCTAAAAACCACAGCTCTAGATCATCGTAAATATAAACTTAACCTATAGTTACAATTATAATGGCAACAACATTTTCACACATGCCAGCAAGTATTTAAACCATTTTTACGTTAACAAGTAGTGTATTTTTAGTTATTTAAAAACAAATAGTACTGCATTAATATAATGCCAATAAATACCAAAATAGGGTAATAATTTTCGTGTAGATCAATTATATTTAAAAATGTATGATACTTGAACGGTAAAATCCCAGGCGATCTGGTTCCAAAGTAAGTAGCGAGAGAAAACAAAAAACTCACCCTCGAGTTGCTGACGTCGGGGTTGAGTCAGTAGCTGGTTCACGTCAGCGAGTAGGTGGGCCTACGCCCATGAAGAACGCGTTTGGCCTCTCATTACAACAAGAAGCAGCAACTCAAGGGATTAGCGTGCCCCCCGCAGGAAGCTTGAATAATTACGAACAATAAATTAATTTATTGAAACCGAAAAGTACCGTTTTATAAAAACTCTACATACTTACCATGCCGCATTGCGTGCACAAAATTCGCATAACGAAAAACGGAACGAAGCAAAACAGGACGAATGTATTCGTGTTGCTATTCGAACAGAAAGTGAATATTAAATTTGTTTAGCTAAAGCACAGAGCTCAAAGTAATCTTGTTGTTAAGGAAATAAAACGGGAAAACCTGAGTTTATTGAAATAATATGCAGCTTTTATTCCACGAATTCTTTCAAAGGGAAAACACATAAGCATTAATTATCGGATACTTGAAAAGACGTTCTTGCCTATCTAATTATGGCGTAAATTCCACGTTAAGGAATTTTTAGAGAGGATATTTATTTTTAATGAGCAGAAAGATTTATCAAGTAATATATATAAGATATTTATTATTAATTATAATACAATTTTAAACACGTGAAAGGGTTATTTTAATTTATAAAATTAATTTTCGTGTTTAACGCCAAAGGGATTTAAGTTAAAAATTATTGTATATAAACTAACCAATTATTTCCGAAAATGAACGTTACAAGTTGTCTAGCTAAATTTTTTTTATTGCTTGAGAAATCTCCAAGTATAAGTTCTCACAATCGATACATAATTGAAGGAAACTACTAATGGCTATGAAGGCGGCAGAAGCGGTGCGGTAGGTGACAATGTTAAGATCATATGATTTAATTTGGTCGGTTGGTAGAAATCGCTATAAAAAACGTTGCATTGATCATTGTGAAGTTCTACTCATTTTCTCTATGTCGGCAGCAAGGGCATAAGAATATTTCCAAAATCGAACAAGAATCGAGAAGAGATCGTTCTGAATGGTTAGACCTACTATCTGAATACTATTAAGAGAAACGCCTGTTGAAGTTGTTTGAGAACCGTTAAATAGTATACGCAGTTCTGTTGTTAGACAATCTTCTTTCAACACTCACTGATGGGATAAATATTATGTTCTAGTTATTCAGTCATTAGCCAGAAGACGTCGCTTGAACGATAAAAACCTTTTTTATGCTACAACGATGGAGACCCCCAATATTTCAATAGACTTTTTGAAGGGAATAGAGACAAAAATCCATTATCTGAATCTCTATATATATATTTTCGATGAATACTGTTATACTTCCTTCGTAGAAGACAAATCGTTGGCTACTCCTCGAGCTCCCCGCGAGTTAATTGTTTTAATGTGTCAAAAACACTGGAAAGATTGCATTGTACATGAGCATCCTCTGTAATTATAGGACCAGAAACAATCCAACTGAAGCGTCTCCTGAAAACTTGGTTGGTATATGCATAGTAGATCAAAGAAAGCAGGAAAACCATTCAATAAACTGGTTTTCCTTGATTGACTGACGGAAGTGATAGAATCTAGTTTCCCTGAAACGATGTTAATAATAAAGGTTTCGAATAGTTGTTCAAGTATAACAATTGATTGAAGCGCTTGAGGTGCTTGAATAGAGAGTCGTTAATCTTATGACGATAAGACGCTGACTATAATTCTGAGATCGATTTAAGATTGTTGTGGATTGAAAGCTTAGGTTAATCATACCTAGAAGCTAACGTTTCGAATGAAATTTTATAAGTACAGGCCTATAACTAATTCTTTGATAACTTCTGGATTAAACTGTTCTTCAAATAATGAAAACGCTGAATATTTGTGAGATCTGGATTTTCAGATTGGATCGGCTTTGGTATCTAAAATAATTAATACTTACTAATGTGTTATAAATAAATAATGAAACTCAAAACACGCAAATGGGGCAAATGTACGAAAATCTGAAAAACTTGTTTTGTTTGTAACAAAAGACGCGAATGAGAAAATAACTTGGCTTTTAAAAATAATTCAAGTTAAGAAAAATGAAATATCATAGAAGGAATTACAGGATTAGTCGTAATGGTATTTATTTGTTCTAATGTGGGTCACTGTGCAGGCAAAGTATTGAAAATGTGCGCTCTAATAATTGCAGGTAAAACGGATAATAAAGTTGTTACGTTTTTTGAGGTCTTTTCTGAAGAAGCATCCGTTCTTTGACGACTTTGACAGTGTTGACGCCATTCTACCTTTGTCCTCTGTGATTGCTACATTCTACTTTAACCTTTTTCTACATCCTTAAACTTCTTGATTTAGTCCGGTGTACTGGTTCTTCAAGCCGGATGAGATTTTTGGGTTTCTTTTTTTTTGGTTTTTTGTTTTCGTAAACGAATTTTCATTTGTTTTTTTGCTTAAGCGAATTTTATTGTGTGTTTGGTTTTTAGTATTGCCCACTCCCGTACTTTTGCTTTCTTACCCCGACCTTTTAATTTTGCTGGGGGAGGGGGAAGGATATGTTACGTTCATTCCGAACGGTAAAACCGTATCCGTTTATTTTATTACTCATTCTCATAGATTCTGTTTCTACTCTTCAAAGTCCCAACAACGTCTTATATGTTTTACCCGTTTAGAATAAGTACGCTTTAACTACATTTTCAATTTCAAATCTATCTACTCTAAGACAAAGAGTTATACGCTATAAATTATATAGTTGGAACCTTGTTTTGAGTATCCTTTAACTTGCTACACATTACGACAGCGTATAATTGATTTTTATGTGATTGCCATCTAAATAGTAGTCGAAACAAGGTCGCGTACTTTTAGATAAAACCGTGTTTCAAGTTTTTTAATCGCGTTTGATAACACGTGTATTACTTTTAACTCTGGTTATTGTTTAAACGAATTAATACTCACTTTCTTTTTTAAATTTTTAAAAGCACTCGTCGTGATTGTTAAATTTTTCGTTCCCGTTTTTATGGAATTTTATGCACGCAATACTACGTGCTTTTTCCGGTAGGCCTAACAATAAGTTTGAACCATCGCTCCTGTTGGCATGGGAAAACACGCGCATGGCGTGATTCCGCACACAGCTGTTTACTCTGTCCTTGTAGACGGGAGCCAGCCTACAACTTGCACGTAGGTGAGTCGCACTGCTCCTGCGAAGAGTGGCGTCCACATGTTTATTGGATTCGACTTGAAGCCTACACTTTGAAGTTGTTAACATGAGAATCGTTAGGTGAGATGGCATTTATCATTACTATTGTACGTACTGTGACCATCCTACATCTGTAATGGTATACTTACGGCGGTAATTAATAAGGGGTTTCTTTTTTTTCTGGGGTTGTAAATTTTTGTTAATCAAGACATTGTAGTGCTAAGATTTTATATGTTCTTTGTTATATTTAAGATAATGATTTAGAGCTGTTGTTTCTGGTGTTGTAACTTCTTTTTCTTTTCTTGGTAATTAATATGGGGGACCTAAAACGGCAGCTCGCCATTTTAAGTATTTATTCTTTTTTTGTGTTTATTTTTGACACTGCTATGCTAGTGTAATATGCTTTTTTTTGTAATAAGAGGTTGTATGATTATTTTTGTGAGTTGTAAATGAGTGCGTGTCTTTTTATTTCAGGCCTTCCCTTATGGTGCTAGTTGGAATACCCCGCCCACTCACCGATAGAGCCCGGTCATTCATTTTTTGTTGTTGTTTTTTGCTTGTTTGTAGACTACGTCGCTGCACGTAACAAAGTGTAAGGTATATATAAACTTTTATTATTTAATTGGAATTTTACCTGAAGCCAGTCACATTGAACAATAGGGTTTGTTGCTTCGTTTGTATAGCAGATAAGAGTAGGTCGTGTCCGCCTTTCTTAAATAAAAACAACCATTTGGATTTTTATAGCATAAGGCGTCTATCCTTTACCCTACTTTGAATGTGAACATTTTTTCTATTTGTTTCTACTCTGAGTTCTGATTTTCTGAATATTGGAGCTAGCATGAAAATAAATAATGTGTAGCTAAGATTTTAATTATAATTAGTTGATAATTTGGCGAGCAGGACCATATGTTTAAAGCAGCCATTTGGTCCCGCTTGTGATCAAATTGGACGAGGGTACTTTACGAATAAATGTGAACTGTAGTTTGAATTCTATGAGCAATAATACTTGAATCACAAATTAAAGCTTTTTATTACACATGAATCATCAACGAAGGTACAAAATATTACAATTATGTTAGATATAAGTACAAACATTAATTTATAAACAAAGTTACCGCGAAGGGTTTTATTTTAAGTGTCACTTTCGGCTTTTTGGGTAATAGCTACTCTTCTACTCGGGATACAAAACTGCAGGGGACAAATATATGCAGTTGTCCATCTAATAGCTGTACATAATATAATACATACTTAACAATAACAGTGACATAGCTCAACATCCTGTAGCAAGTAAAATAGGTGCCTTTTAGTAGTATAAACTTACAAAATCTGGGTAGATTTTTGCTCTCATCTAAATAACATTGTCATTTTAAATTATCAGAAGCTAATACTCTCCTTTAACTAGCCATAGTTTAGCCTCCGGCATGGACCACTGGACTTTAACATTTTTCCGCTGGACCACTGAACTTTAACATTTTTCCGCTGGACGGTTGGACCTCTACATCCTTCTGCTGGACCATTGGATCTCAACATCTTTCCACTGAACCATTATGACGTCACAAGATGGGCGCCAACCTCCAACCACTAACGTCACAACTATCACTTCATTTTGTTACTCGCCATTTTTTCTAACCATCGGAAAAAAGTTGACTTAGCAGGAATCGAACGAGGTATCTAAAGATACAATTTTAACATAATTGAAATTAAAGACAAGCATAGTATAAAACATTATTTAAACGTATTTTTAAAAGGAATACATTCTGCTTAGTACAAGGTACATAGCTATTTTCATGCATTAGACAGTGTGTTTGCTGATCATCTACCTCTCTTCTAAGCGCTTTAGGGTTTGATATTTCAAACTTCTCCATACCCAACACTTCATTGTTTGGTAAATATTTAGATATAATCCTTTGTTTTAATAATCCCTCGACAAAGACGTTAACGTTCGGAGGTATCATTTTTTGCAAATGAGGTAAGCGGGCTTAATTTTGCAGACGAAGGCATTTCCCAATTTACTCCATGCAGGTAGGTTTTATTGAATATGTTTTGTTTCTGGAAATCTTCACTTAGATATTCACTACCTAATGGCATCTTCAAAATTTCGTGCCATACTTCATTTGTTTCCACATTGAGTAAAAATATTTCTTTGATAAAGAACTCACTTGTCTTATATTGAAAACCGTGGAAGTCTAAAATGTAATACATGTTTTCTCTTTGGAAACTGACTCGATAATGACTAAATTCTCGTTTATATACTAAACAATATCAGTAAACTTTACCCAGAATCTCTCTATTAGTCAAGCTTTTTACTGGAAGTAATTAGATTTCTTTACCTTGTGGTGTTTGTTTCCAGGAAAAGATCTGTAAACCTCATTAGAATAATGTTCTGATGTTCTAATGTTCTAATCTTCTATGTTCTAATGCATGGATCGGCAACTTTTTTCAGACGGCAAGCCATTCTTAAAATAAAATTTTTATGCGGGCCGCACATTCAAATGTAACTTAAATAGTGCTTTTATATCATATACTGGTACACCTAATTTTTTCAATGTAACTACTCCATCTTATAGGCGGTAGAGCCTCTGGAAATTAAGGGAGTTTCCTGTCTAAAATTCAAGCCCAGGGTAAAATGTATGTAAAGCAGCTTTTAGTACCAAAGGACCCTCAAAAGAGATCTTCCAGCCAGCTAAGTTTTTTTAACTTAGGGAAGAGCAATGAGCCAGTATCGTAGGATGGTATACGATAAGAAAAGAATATTTTAGACGCCACCGTATTTTAATAATAGTCGTAATGTATAACAATTAAAACGTATAAAATAATACTTACTTACTTCTAACACTGCAAGCTTGGATTGGAACGGTGATTTCGTACTGTCTGGAAATATAACCGCCCAAAAAAATCCTTAGAACTAGGGCTTCACTAAAGCCTAGTCACTTTATTACAAACAAAATTTCAATAAAAATAGCAATTCAAAAATATGACTATAATACCTTACCAATATAATGTCTATACTCAAGAATTTTATGAATTTGTTTGTATCAATTATGAAAAACTATTATCAACTTCGATGAAAATAAGCTTTAAAATAATATAATCCATTTTCTATTATTATAAAGAAATATATATATATATATATATATATATATATATATATAAATAGTTATTAAGATGAAATGAAAACCCAACTTTGTATTTAAAGTTGAATTACCATTTCAAATCGAACTAGTAATTGAAAACCACTAAAAGAACGGCTACAGCAGGACTTGAACTTGCAACCTCTGATTTTCCGGATCAGTGCTCTAACCAATTGAGCTATCTAGCCTAATTGTTTAGATGATGTTATACTTAATACTACTGAAGCTTGGCTCTTGTTAACGATTTTCAATTACGTCTTGCATTTAAGGAAATTTGCATTCCAAATGTGGATTATTCCTCTCTATTAATATATATATATATATATATATATATATATATACACATCGTTTAGACAATTTTACAAACATTGATTTTTTGTAATCAAACTATAAAGGTATTTATCGTTATCTCTTATTAATTTTATGTATTTCAAAAATCTTAATTTATTAAAAGTCTAATAGGAAAATATTGTGTTTTTAAAAATACATAACAACTTTAAATTACTACCGAAAAAGGATCCTGTTTTGGTTTACAAGTGAATGAATAAATGAATTGAACTTATTTCATGTACGGTGGAGTTTAGATATTTATAAAAAATATTACTTGGACTAAAGGTCAAATAGCCGAATGGTATAAAGTAATTTGTAAACTATTATACTTTCGAGTAAAAAACTGGACCATAAAATGTGACAAACAAACACTAAGAAGTCACCTATTAAGTTGCAAACAAATTCTTGTTTAACCTTTTAAATTCTCAGAAAGTTATCTTTAAATTTTCTATGTTGCTATGAACATTTATACAACTCAAACTGTTAAATATTGAACAAAAAAGTTTGCGTTAATTTAAACCACTATATAACTTTACAAAAAAATCACTACGTTTCCTGTAATTTATTTGTGTAACTAGAACTGAATAAGGAAATCACTCACCATATATCATTTTGCACGACAACTATATAATTTCAGTAGCCATTAGTAGTTACCAATTTATTTGATGATGACCTTTGTGCCATCACTCAACAATCCTCGTGCACAATTTCAACAACAGCTGCGCGTCCTCTACATGGGCTTGAATACAAACTTGATTTCTATTCTCAAAGGAACGCTTAAATTTTGTTGTGCACGACAAGGGCAGCTTAACACTTTATTATAAAATGTTTAATAACGAAAACTTTGCAATACTCCATAATTAAAATTTGCAATACTTAATACCAGAAAAAAATTTGCAATATTCCATAACTAAAATTTTAACTTTATGTTTAGCTTTAATTTATTTTGCGCGTGATGATGTTATTTCAAAACCATCTCCTATAAACCACTTTAAAGTCGACTAACTTAGTGATGGTTTCTACCACAAAAGACTAAAGGAATTCTTCCGCACCAGGCCACCTGCCTGTTGGAAACCACCCTCAAACCAAAACTACTCGACCACGTGTCGAAAACTTGTCTAAGTGATTACCTCTTCCTATTAAATTAGCCTAAAGCAATAAGGTGTTTTGCTACGCGAGCAAGCGCAGTGAACCGAATTCTTGCATCAACACACTAGCGAGTAACAAGGAAACTGAAAAGCTACATTAAATTTATAAGCACAGATAGAGTTATATATACCATAACGAATAAATATTACATTAATGGAATAGCAAATTTATGCTTTTCATACCGTAAATGATGTTTCTAAATTAATAATTGCAAAAAGACGTAAATTAATTGTAAACAAAATCGTGTTCGTTACAATACGAGTATAATAATTATAAAAAATAAATATAGAAAAAGTTTATTTTTTATTGACATGTTATAATAACAATAATGTCCGATTACATATGTTTAAATATGTAAATATAAAATATATAAAATATTAAAGAAAATATTATATCTTTCATTTTATTCATTCATTAAAATTCAATGCGCTTTTTGTTCTTGAATATTGTTTGATAATTCATTTAAAGTCCGGTTGAGTTTGGGATACTGAGATTCTCAACAAGTTTTGTAAATTTTCATGTCAACGTCGTTCTATATTTTGATATTATGAAATTCATTCTTGAAAATGTGTGTTCGCATAAATAGGTGCTTGAAAAAATACAAATCATGGTTTTTGCAAAATTTCTTAAATTGGGAAATTTATTTTCTGGTAGATTTGAATAGATTATTTTGATCAAAATTATTTTTATATACCTTGTTAGATTGCAAATCAACTAATTCTAGTTGTGAAATGTCTGGTCCTTTTACAATATCAAATTTTATTGCAAATTGTCTGGTGCTTTTACAATATCAAATTTTAAAGTATTTTCAAATATTAATATGTCCATTTCTTTTGCATAAAAATCTTGAAACCGTTGAGGAAAATTTTCATCCAGTACTTTTAGTGACTCAATAAAAATATTCGAAGGACACTGTTTGTCGTTTTTGGTTAAAAACGATTGCAAAGTAGGAAAATGACAATAATTATTCTTTTCAAGTTGGAAATATACAATTTAATTTTAAGCTGAAAACTTTTGATTTCTGTAAACAGCTCGTTGATTAACTTTCCTTTGCCTTGTAGTGTTATATTTAATTTATTGAAGTAAGTTGTAATGTCCACAAGAAAAGCTAACTCGCTTATCCATTTAAAATTCGATAATTCTGGTATATTATTTTCTTTTTGTCAAAAACATTCAATCTCGTCTATCAACTCGAAAGTTTTTAAAACTTTCCCACGGCTGAGCCATTTTACTTTAAGAAAAATAAATATCTTCATATTTTGCGTCAGTTTCGTTTAAAAAATTTCGGAATGTTCGATGTTTCATACCGTTTTTGCGAATATAATTGATAGACTTTACTACAATATTTATAACATTTTTCAAATTTACAACTTTTGCGCAGAGTGCATGTTGATGGATAATACAACGAAGTGGTAGAAGAGGCTGTGTAATATTTAATTCTTTCAATGCTTTATTAATCATGCCTACCAAACCAGTATTGTGACCCGTCATGTTCTTTGCAGGATCAGTTGTCACATTTTTTAATTTTTCCCACTTGAGATCGTACATATTGAAAACATTTAATAGTTGCAAAAATATATCGTCACCTGTTTTTCCCATGGAGGCTTTTTAATGCAGCAAGTTTTTCTGATACACAAAATTGTTTATCAATTCCACTGATAAAAATCAACAATTGAGCTGTGCTAGTTACATCGTTGCTTTCATCAAGTGCTAGTGAAAAATACTCAGATTGTGAAGAATTCTCTTTTAATTTATTAAACATATTAGTTGATATATTTTCAATACGTTGAACTACTGTACCTGCAGACAAACTAATATCTTCAAATTTTTAAATTTTTTCCGCACAAATTTCGTTAACAGCAGCCAAAATACATTTATTAATGAACTCTTCATCCGTCAATAGTTTGTTAGGTTCGGCAATTAATTTCGAAATATGCAAGGACGTTTTGACCAATGCTGAACGTTGTTCCTTACATTTTTTAAAAACGCCTTGCGTGCTTCTAATGATTTTTGTAAAGAATCAATTTTATTTTGTCTGAATTGAGATTCAAATTTATCATATTCACTTTTGTGTTTTGTATCGTAGTGGCGACTCAAATTAAATTCTTTGAATACGCTTATAGATTCTTTGCAAATTAAGCATAGTGCTTTATTGTAATTATTAATAAAGAAATAATCAAAAGTCCAATTTTTATTAAATTCGCGGTTTTTCTCGTTAATTTTTTTTTTCGGTATTTTATTCATTTTTCCTACGATAAAATATGAAATATTTTACCAATAAATTAAGAATGACATGTATTTTTCATTACCTATTGTAGTGAAACGTCATACGTTTGTCAATATGAACGTGTTTATGTGCAAAATGCACATATGAATATACAGTAGCAAACTTACGAAATGAAAGAATGCTACACTTGCTAAGTGAGCCGTCATATTCGCTGGGGAGTGGGGATTAAACTTTCGCAGTACAATAGGTTTCCCACTATGCTTCTGTTAGCGCGCATTTTTGTCATCGGCCACATTTCGGCACACTCACGCTCTAAGTTTGTTGATTTTTCCTAAAATTATATTGGTGCTTTAACGGGCCGTGCATTTATATTTCCAATGCTCCACCAGAAGGTACTACATTGGCCAGGAGGCGAGTTTTTTGTTGCCTGGAAATTTAGAATTTTGCCGAACCCTAGCCGTTCCAGGCAAGGTAGGGTTCTTTAACGTACGTGACAACACTCACACACGGGACCTCCATTTAACCTCTCATCCGAATGAGGGCGTAACTTTTGTGAAAAATGATTACCTGCCATTTTTCAAGCAGTCGGCCGTGTCGGGATTCGAACCCAGGACCTTGGGATCCGTAGTCTTACGCTTACTACATTGATCCACGGCGACGCCCTGCTTTGAAGGGACGCGCAAAAAGTTGCAAAGGGCCGCATGTAGCCCGCAGGTTGCCGACCCTTGTTCTAATATGTGCGTTTGCGTGTGCTTGTGTGTTTGTGCACATGCATGTGTATGTGGACATGTGTACACGCATGTACAAGTTAGAGCGTAAGCACGTACAAACTGTTACGTTCATTTTCGGAAATAATTGGTTAGTTTATGTAAAATAATTTCAATTCAAATCCCTTTGGCGTTAAACACGAAAATTAATTCCGTAAATTAAAATAATCCTTTCACGTGTTTAAAATTGTATTGTAATTAATAATAAATATCTTATATATTTTACTTGATATATATTTCTGCTCATTAAAAATAAATATCCTTTCTAAGAATTCATTAACGTGGAATTTACGCAATAATTAGATAGGCGAGAACGTCTTTCCAGGTATCCGATAATTAATGCTTACGTGTTTTCCCTTTGAAAGAATTTCTCGAATAAAAGCTGCATATTATTTCAATAAACTCGGGTTTTCCTGTTTTATTTCCTTAACAACAAGATTATCTTGAGCTCTGTGCTTTAGCTAAACAAATTTAATATTCACTTTCTGTTCGAATAGCAACACAAAAATATCCGTCCTGTTTTGCTTCGTTCCGTTTTTCGTTATGCGAATTTTGTGCACGCAATGCGACGTGGTAAGTATTTAGTGTTTTTATAAAACGGTACTTTTGGGCTTCAATAAATTAATTTATTGTTTGTAATTATTCTAGCTTCCTGCGGGGGACACGCTAATCCCTTGAATTGCCGTTTCTTGTTGTAATGGGAGGTCAAACGCGTTCTTCCTAGGCGTAGGCCCATCTACTCGCTGACGTGGACCAACTACTGACTCAACCCCGACGTCAACAACTCGAGGGTGAGGGTTTATAAACTAATTACCTTATTTAATAACTACGCTTGGTGTCCTTAACTTGATTATGATGTGGGTTTACCTTGTTTTTTTTGGATCCAAATTGTTTTTAGTTAAGATCTTGTACTGCCAATGTGGCATAAATCATTTTATGTTTATAACCATTTAGAGCTTTGGTTTTTAGGGTTGCGTTTGGGTTTTCTTTGTTACTAAATAATATAGGGTTGTGACCTAAAAACGGCAGCTCACCATTGTACAAAATGATTTGGTTTATTTGATATTGTATTGCTAGGTTTAGGTTGTAAGTATTGATTGTTTGTACATATTCTGTTTAATTATAGGTTTTTCTTTTGGGTATGTTTAGCTGCGAGTGTGAGTAACTTTTTTTTATTTCAGGCCTCCTATTTAATTTTGTTGTGTATAATACCCCGTCCACTCACCGATTGAGCCCGGTCATACTGTTTCTTTCTTCATTTTGGTTTTTTTAGGCAACGTCAATGCTCGTAGCATAAATTATTGACGCCCTGACGTGGAGCTGCGATTTTGTTCAGTTAATTTCTTCTATGATTTGGATTTCGTTAATTTTCTTGTGCTGCGATTTTGTTTCGTGTAACTTTGGCATTTTTATTTTAGTTAGTTTTGGCTCCGAGTTTGTTTTAATTAATTTTTGCTCCGATTTTTTGTTCCTACATGATCCGCATTTTCTCGGCCTGATATTACTTATGTTTCGCCCCTTACGCTTAATATTATTGCTGGGTTAATTTTAGATTATTAGACTTGTGCTTTTCCCAATAATCCTAGTCCATTGAAAATGCTGGCACCCATGATTTTTCTTTTTCTTCCTTCCCTCTTGTTACGGGTCTGTTTGACACTACGACACCAGGGGACAAAAGGATTGATATCCTTAAGTTGACTAGCTCTAGTCGGCTAGGGGTGGGTCTGACACAAGTCGTAGTTTGGGTGTCTAACAGCCCAAATCCGTAGTAAGCGGTAAACAGTATAGATTAGAGATAGGTTTTACCGATAACCAAAATCGGGTGGGCACCACCAGTAATGACACAATGCTAGCTATAATCATAAGAATCTCGTTACTGGTCGAGAAAGCTTCTTAGCACTTGGTAGTAATAATAAAGGAAAAATAAAGAGAAACTCACGGTGTAGAATGCTCTTATTTGCCCTACTTGCACATGCAATCTTAAGTGAAATGATACACCTTATCTTCGGTTGCTGGCTCTATTTCTACACATAGCTGTAAGGATTACATTAATTGACACAGATATATATATATATATAATTCAAAATTTATTTGTGGGTTTGAGGTCTCTGGAATAAGGTGAAAACTCTTTTCTATGGCCTAAATTTTCGAATTTATTTTAAATTCTTGATCACAAGCATATCTAAAAAAATTTTTATACGCTAGATTATAAATGTGGTACATAGATTATAACTTACAAACTTGAGGTTAATTGAAAACTAGCATAACAAACATAATAAAATCTTGGAAAAACTCGTAAAACTAACAAAATAAAAGTTCTTTAAAAATAAATTGTAAACATTAAACTTGTATATACATCAATTTGATGTCATAAATTTTGAAGTAAAAATTTTTGTTTCATAGGATATAAGATAACTGATTTGTTTGATGACAGAGTATCGAGGTGAATAAATTTTGGGTGTGTTCATGTATATTATATGTTGTGAGTGTATGTGTGTGTTGTGTGTGTGTGTGCGTGTGTGAGCATGTGTGTGTGTGTGTGCATGTTTAGTTTAATTTTTGTCATTAATTTTGTTCAAAATTTAATAAATATGTGTATATGGAACTTAAGTTACTAATATCTGTTTTCTTGTTTATTGTATTTTTAGTTTTATAAATATGATACATTTCCAAAAAAATCCTTTTTGATTTGTTGCTCTCTATTTCTAAGATATCTGGATTTTCAAAATCCATACTGTGATTTTGTCTATTACATGTGTGGTTAATGCACATGCTTTTGGTTTGATAGTTATGTCACTCTTATGTTGAGTTATCCTTTGTTTTAGTAGTTGAGAGGTTTGCCCAACATACAGTGAACACAATTAAACAATTAATTTTATATATTAAATTCCTCTGGTTCATTTTAGATATTTTGTCTTTAGTTTTAGTAAAAATATTTTGTAATGTTAGTACGTTACGTTTAGCAAACTTTATTTTTCATTTTAAAAACTTTTATTAATTTTGGTGTTAAATGTTGAATATATGATATTGTTTTGTACGTGAATAATTGATTGGTACTGTTTTGATTACTGTCATTTAATTTGTTTGTGTTAGGATTAAATTGTTCGGATAGTAATTTTTATTAAATGGATTGGATAACTGTTAGTTCTTAATATATCAGTAAAATTTTTATGTTTTTGGATACAAGAGGATGAGAAATTTTTTATTCTTTGTTTTAAACCTAATATTATATTTATTTTGTTGATAGTGGATGATAGGAATAAAAATTCAAATATCTCTCTGAATGTATTGCTTTTATACCAATCCAAAATAATTTTGTTCTCATTGTTTCTTATTAGTAATGTATCAAGAAATGGAACTGCTCTATTACATTCTTTTCAACTGTAAATTGTATGTGAGGATTATAATTATTAAATATGTATAAAGTTTCGTCTATTTTATCTTCAGGAACTGCTGTTATGGTGTCATCCACAAATTTTTGAGAAAAGGTATTTTAAATGGTAAATTAGCTATAACATTGTCTAACAGAGTATTCATAACTAGATCAGCAAGTACTGGACTGATGTTTGAACCCATAGGGCATCAAATATTTGCTGAAAAATTTATTACTAAAACTAAAGTAACTACTTTCAAAAATAAAATCTATTATATCTAAAAAAAAGTTTTTTGCTAATTTTGCAGTTCAATTCTATTTTATTCCAAATAAGTGATAAATTTTCTTTTACTAAGTTTTTAGGTATGTTTGTGAATAATGAAACTACGTCTAAACTAATTAATACATAATTTTCCGGTAGTTGGAAGTTGTTTATAAATTCGGAGAATTCAAATGAATCTTTGACATTGTATTTATTTTCTAAACTGATTTTTATAATTTGTGAAAGGTATTTAGATAAATTTTCTGTTGGAGAATTGTTTAAATTCATAAATCCGGATACCCATTAAGACCAATTGTATCATCCAACAATTCTCCAACAGAAAATTTATCTAAATACCTTTCACAAATTATAAAAATCAGTTTAGAAAATAAATACAATGTCAAAGATTCATTTGAATTCTCCGAATTTATAAACAACTTCCAACTACCGGAAAATTATGTATTAATTAGTTTAGACGTAGTTTCATTATTCACAAACATACCTAAAAACTTAGTAAAAGAAAATTTATCACTTATTTGAAATAAAATAGAATTGAACTGCAAAATTAGCAAAAAACTTTTTTTAGATATAATAGATTTTATTTTTGAAAGTAGTTACTTTAGTTTTAGTAATAAATTTTTTCTGCAAATATTTGGATGCCCTATGGGTTCAAACATCAGTCCAGTACTTGCTGATCTAGTTATGAATACTCTGTTAGACAATGTTATAGCTAATTTACCATTTAAAATACCTTTTCTCAAAAAATTTGTGGATGACACCATAACAGCAGTTCCTGAAGATAAAATAGACGAAACTTTATACATATTTAATAATTATAATCCTCACATACAATTTACAGTTGAAAAAGAATGTAATAGAGCAGTTCCATTTCTTGATACATTACTAATAAGAAACAATGAGAACAAAATTATTTTGGATTGGTATAAAAAAGCAATACATTCAGAGAGATATTTGAATTTTATTCTATCATCCACTATCGACAAAAATAAATATAATATTAGGTTTAAAACAAAGAATAAAAAATTTCTCATCCTCTTTGTATCCAAAAACATAAAATTCTTACTGATATATTAAGAACTAACAGTTATCCAATCCATTTAATAAAAAAATTACTATCCGAACAATTTAATCCTAACACAAACAAATTAAATGACAGTAATCAAAACAGTACCAATCAATTATTCAAGTACAAAACAATATCATATATTCAACATTTAACACCAAAATTAATAAAAGTTTTTAAAAATGAAAAAATAAAGTTTGCTAAACGTAACGTACTAACATTACAAAATATTTTTACTAAAACTAAAGACAAAATATCTAAAATGAACCAGAGGAATTTAATATATAAAATTAATTGTTTAAATTGTGTTCACTCGTATGTTGGGCAAACCTCTCAACTACTAAAACAAAGGATAACTCAACATAAGAGTGACATAACTATCAAACCAAAAGCATGTGCATTAACCACACATGTAATAGACAAAAATCACAGTATGGATTTTGAAAATCCAGATATCTTAGAAATAGAGAACAACAAATCAAAAAGGATTTTTTTGGAAATGTATCATATTTATAAAACTAAAAATACAATAAACAAGAAAACAGATATTAGTAACTTAAGTTCCATATACACATATTTATTAAATTTTGAACAAAATTAATGACAAAAATTAAACTAAACATGCACACACACACACACATGCTCACACACGCACACACACACACACACACACACATACACTCACAACATATAATATACATGAACACACACATACATTTATGCACTCGATACTCTGTCATCAAACAAATCAGTTATCTTATATCCTATGAAACAAAAATTTTTACTTCAAAATTTATGACATCAAATTGATGTATATACAAGTTTAATGTTTACAATTTATTTTAAAGAACTTTAATTTTGTTAGTTTTACGAGTTTTTCCAAGATTTTATTATGTTTGTTATGCTAGTTTTCAATTAATCTCAAGTTTGTAAGTTATAATCTATGTACCACATTTATAATCTAGCGTATAAAAATTTTTTTAGATATGCCTGTGATCAAGAATTTAAAATAAATTCGAAAATTTAGGCCATAGAAAAGAGTTTTCACCTTATTCCAGAGACCTCAAACCCACAAATAAATTTTGAATTACAAATATTTAGGTCGTAATTATTATCACTTTATATATATATATATATATATATATATATATATATATATACATTTGAACAAACATACGGCGCTTACCAGTACGCCTTAAATGCAACAAATATAAACAATAACTTACTATTAAATCGACGTTCGCACTGGCCAGAGCTATCAAAATAAACTCTTATGTACAACTTATATTTTTAAACAAAGTAGGGATGGATGTACCTGGATCTCACGCTGATGCGGCTAATCAATTTGACGACTTAGGTTATGAACTGGAACCCGAAGTATCATGCGTTTTGATCCGGGTGCATGCAAAACCTGCTGTATCTAGGTGGATACTAAACGTAGGACTAGTTGAATAGGTTTGCTTTACACATATTATGAACTTGCGTCGACGGAACAAATTACACCACGGCTATATTACCTTGAAAAGGCTTGTAGCTTTACAGTTATAAATGCTAACAGTGCGCACACATCTATTTCTATCCCACGTGGCCGACGGGGTAGCGAGGATAGAGTGAATATACGTCAAAGCGCACTTTTCTAATGTTGGCTCCACTGACACAGATTGTCAACAACAACTTATAGTTTTGGGGAACAAAATAGCTCAGTGCCAACGTGCGGAACTAGTCTGATCACTAAATAAAAATAGTAACAGTTCAACGCTTACCTTGTGGGGTAAATCAAACCACTGTACATAGTGAGGAGTCGTGTACGTTTTAACAAACTACCAACAAGCGTCATTACAGGGTGTGTGCTGTTCCCAAATAGATTGGACAATTACGGCTTACGGCATACGTAATTTAAAGGTCCTTTCTTTCTCGTCCAAATTAGAAATTCCCAATATGGATTTGTATTCTATATATACATGGATATAGATAACGGCAAATAAAAGTGGACAATGAGTAGACCTGCAACAAATAGATTAACACACCCGCACCATAAAATAACACAAAAAAACTCTGACGTTACTTAATGTCAATTCCTCGCCTGCTTTAAAATTAATATTCGAAGTGCGTCATTTACTACGCTTGCTATACGATTATAATATAATGAATGATTATACCAACGGAACGTTACACTCTGTATATTTTGTTCTCCCATCAAATCTAGAGTTGGTTTTTTTCCTCCGATTTTTCCTTTATTTTACAGCCCTATTCTAATTTCTATTTTGTTGTTTCGCTCCTATTGGTGTTCCCGAAGATATGTTTTAGATTGTCCTGTATTCGCAACAATTTTTTTTTTGAGCTTTTATCGAGTTACGGTTAGCCTTTATTTAGTTACTTTGTACCATTTTCTATCTCGTTCGTTTTTAAAATGACTTCTTTTTTGACTTCCCATCAAGGCTTCCCAGTGTGGGAGTGGAATTTGAAATTTTCTGGTAATTTAAATACTCTTACCGTACATAAATTTTTGGAACGAGTCGAAAAACTCCGAATTGCAGTTATTTGAGTCTGCAACAGAGTTGTTCGAGGTTAAAGCTTTACTTTGGTATCGTGGTTTTCGGCATAGGTTGTCTGACTGGAAGTCGTTATCCAATTTACTGATTCATCATTTTGAACACATGGAGTTTGTTTATAAGGCTACTACTATTGAGAAAGATACTTTTACTTCACATGACCGAGTTGTTAAGGTTTCTCCTACGCCTACGGGTAGATTCTATACTTCTTCCGTACGTTCTACTGTTCTTCCTCTTATTTCTACTCCTACTCGGCAGGTCGTATGCTTTAATAGCAACAAACCTGGTTATGTTTCGACCCGTTGTACTAGTCCTAAAGTACTCCATTGTTATGGTTGCGGACATAAGGGAGTTACGCGCCAAAACTGTCCTAACTGTCAACTTACAACTAATATTTCAGCGAATCAGACATCCAATTCTGTTCTTAGCTCTATGAGCCAAACTTCTTCTGTTTCTCACTCTACGTTCTCTTCTGTCCCTCATCCAGGTCATCCTGCTACTACTATCGAGACCTACCCCTCTTCGGCAAACACAACTTCGAACAAAATTTCTTCCGTCTCTAGTTTTGCATCTTTTTCTACCCCTCCTTCTGTTCGCCCTACTTATTCACTCTTGCCTTAAGCTGTGCCTTCACCACCCTTACAACCCATGCTTGAAATTTGTTTGTTCCCGCTTTCCTAAACGATTCAACCAAAGAATTTTCTGTCGTGTCTGCAAGAACAAAGGTCGCTGAAACGACCATAACTTCTAATTCAATCTGCCAAGGTCCTGTTGAAGTCCACGAACCTGTATCTTTAATGCCTCTTCCCGTTTTTGTCAAAATTTTACGTGTTCCTGCTTTCTTAAATGCTTTGACTCAAGAAATTCCTGTTGTGCCGGCAATCACAGCCGTAGCTGAAGTGAAGATAATTTCTAATACGAATAGAAAAGGTGCTGTTGAAGTTAGGGAACCCGTAGCTGTGATGCCTGTTGCTGTTGTCGTTAAAGTTTTACCTGATCCTGTTTCGTTACCTACTCTTATTCATTTTTCTCATACTAACAAAATGCTACTTACTTCTGTTCTTTTAACTAAGGTTGGTGACATTTTAGCTGATGTTCTGTTATCTAATGCTGACGAACTTCTACTTGATTCTGCTCCTTTTCCTAAGGTGGATACTTCCACAGCCAATGCTATTTTCTTTCCTAACTGTGATACTTCTAGTCCTGCGCATAACGTCAATGAAATTTTATCTGCTTCTGTCCCTTTCTCTATCGTAACTGAAGTGTGTTCCACTTGTGTTTTTTTTCTTCAGGTTGGTTCTCGTACAGCCAATACTTTTTCTTTTTCCACCGTTGATATTCTGACAACCCATGATTTCCTTTTCTGCTGTTGACCTTCTTACCACCCATCCTAACAATAAACAACGTCCTTCTATGACGCGTTTTGAGTTTTCTAAACTACCCTTGCCACCTCCTAAACCTAGAGCTACAACTACTACACCCTCCTTCCGATTTGGCAAAAAACTGCCCAAAAGACGCAGAATTATATTCTATGCTCCTTCTGAACCTGAGGATATAGCTCGGCGAAACTCTAATGTCCTTGATCTTGTTTTGTACTCCTTTTGGAGGCGTAAACGCCTTAGACCCAATACCTAGTAATCGTGCCCCCAATTCTGATGTCGACCATGCTCTTCCTCGGATTTGATTTTTGTACTTACAACTTCGTTTTCTTCCCTGTTTTGAGGGGTTTCCTTTTGTTTTCTTTCTTTTCCTTCACCCGTGTGGATCCGGAAATAGAATAGTTCCACGGTACGACCTGTCTGTCGTAAAAGGCAACTACAGGGGTTCAACACACACACATACAGACTTCATACACACATACACACACTTCATAAACGCACACACTTCATGCACCCACTCATTTCTGTTTGGTTCTCCTTCTTTTGTTCTCTTCTTGGGTTTTTTCCTTCTTCCCCCGTGTGGGTCCGGGAATAGAATAGTCCTACGGTACGACCTGCCTGTCGTAAAAGGCGACTACAACGGTCCAACACATACACATACAGACTTCATACACACATACACACACTCCATAAACGCACACACTTCATGCATCAACTCATTTCTGTTTGGCTCTCCTTCTTTTGTTCTTTTCCTGGGTTTTTTCTTCTTCACCCGTGTGGGTCCTGGAATGGAATAGTTCCATGGTACAACCTACCTGTCGTTAGAGGCGACTACAGCGGTCAAACACATACACACCCGCACACTTTATACACGCACAACACCCACACATTTCTTACACACACACAATACACCTACACACACACACGCACACGCACACACCCACTCATACCTAACTACTCTGGAATTCTGTTTTATTTTCTTTGAAACGATTTTTTAGGGTTTTTTTGGGTTTTGTTCTTGGTGTTGGTATTATTCTTTTTGGGTTTTTTCTTTTCTGTATTTTCTTTCGTTCCTTTCGTTCCACTTTCCTTTCCATATCCTTTTGCTGGTATTTTTTGCTGTCGATTCTTAGTCTGTTTGTGTTTTTTCTATCCGCTCCTGTGGTAGGTGCTTTCTAGTCTGTTTTTCTTTCTTTGGAAGCCGCAACTTAGTCGGCTGTAGGACTAGTCAGCATTCCCTTTCGTCAGTTTTTCGTTTGTTGGGTTTTTTTGCTGCCACAGTTGAGAATACATCGTTCCAGTTACCAGCGTTCCTCTTCTCTTCCTCTCGTTCTCCTAGTTGTCCCTTTTGCTTACTTGAGGCTTGACCTTTGGGCCCCATTCTGGCTTCACTGTTAGTTTTCTTCCTCGTTCCTTTTCCTTACTTTGGTTTTTTTTCGCGAGAAACCAATTTTTTCGTTGAAGTCGAAGACTTCCCTGTTTCGCTGAGTTGCATCCATCCTCTGACGACTTTGCAGTGTCAATGCCATTTCATCCTTGTTCTCGATGATTGTTATCTTTTCTTTTTCCTATGACCTTTTCACTTTTGGTTTTGTACGGTTCCTTGGTCCGTCGAGCCAGATGAAAATTCTTTTCAGTTTTTTTGGGTTTTCTTTTGTTTTGGAGTGTTTTCTTTAATTTTTTTGCAAAACGAGCTTTTTTTTAGTTTCCAAGCGAATTATTTTTGTTGGTCTTACCTACTCCCATTATTTGGCTTCCAGACCCCGACCTTTTAACTTCGCTTGGGGGGGGGGATTTGTTACGTTCATTTTCGGAAATAATTGGTTAGTTTATGTACAATAATTTTTAACTCAAATCCCTTTGGAGTTAAACACGAAAATTAATTCCGTAAATTAAAATAATCCCTGTACGTGTTTGAAATTGTATTGTAATTAATAATAAATATCTTATATATTTTACTTGATAAATCTTTCTGCTCAAAAATAAATATTCTTTCTAAGAATTCCTTAACGTGGAATTTACGCAATAATTAGATAGGCGAGAACGTCTTTCCAATTATCCGATAATTAATGCTTATGTGTTTTCTCTTTGACAGAATTCGTCGAATAAAAGCAGCATATTATTTCAATAAACTCGGGTTTTCAGGTTTTATTTCCTTGCCAACAAGATTACTTTGAGCTCTGTGCTTTAGCTAAACAAATTTAATATTCACTTTCTGTTCGAATAGGAACACGAAAACATATATCCTGTTTTGCTTCGTTCCGTTTTTCGTTATGCGAATTTTTGTGCACGCAATGCGGCGTGGTATGTATTTAGTGTTTTTATAAAACGGTACTTTTTGGCTTCAATAAATTAATTTATTATTTGTAATTATTCTAGCTTCCTGCGGGGGCACGCTAATCCCTTGAGTTGCCGTTTCTTGTTGTAATGGGAGGTCAAACGCGTTTCTCCTAGGCGTAGGCTTACCTACTCGCTGACGTGCACCAATTTGATTATGATGATTTATAACTGTGGGTTTACCTTGTTTTGTTTTTTGGTTTTAAATTGTTCTTAGTTAAGATTATGTACTGCTAATGTGGCATAAATCATTTTATGTTTATAACCATTTAGAGCTGTGGTTTTAGGGTTGCGTTTGTTTTTTTTGTTACTAAATAATATAGGGATGTGACCTAAAAACGGCAGCTCACCATTGTACAAAATTATTTGGTTTATTTGATATTTTATTGCTAGGTTTAGGTTGTAAGTATTGATTGTTTGTACGTATTCTGTTTAATTATAGGTTTTCCTTTTGGGGATGGTTAGCTGCGAGTGCGAGTAACTTTTTTTTATTTCAGGCCTCATATTTAATTTTGTTGTGTATAATACCCCGTCCACTCACCGATTGAGCCCGGTCATACTGTTTGTTTTTTATTTTGGGTTTTTATTAGGCTACGCCAATGCTCGTTGCAAAACCTACACAGTTGCACTTACGTACGCTCTTACGCAAACATGGGCACGCGCACGCATTCAAGGAGGCACACGCGTTCTTGTACACACAGACTTGAACATAATTTTAATTTAACTTTTTATTTCAAAATCGGCTTTACCAAATGGGCAGTTGTACTATAAGGGTCGTTAAAAGACCTGTCGTAACGAATGCTAACTATATCGACTAAACTACGTCGTAATGATACATGTTAGTTTCACGTAAACCGTTTTTGTAAAAATAAAAAAAGTACCACTTTATTCTAGCATATAATTGTAAAAAGTTAAACTCAGAATATAAGTGATCATTAGTGCAAATTATACAAAAATTTCTAAGTATATAGTCTAGGCGATAAAGCTTTCATTACCATTATTTAGGATACAATGACTTCTTCATTTGTTCACCTATAATTATTTTACGTTTAAACTTCACATATCTGACTTGCAAAGATGCTTTACTATTTTTCTTACTTTCCGCATTATATGGTAAGTTATATATACTTGTATTAATAATTGCATACGAACTATAGTAATGGATGACATAAAAAGAAAGATAAGTACAGCAGTAGTATTAATGTTAATGTAGTAAAGTGCAGGTTATTGTCGACTTTATGAGAACACTTATGACTATGAGATTAAAAGCCAGTAGGCATTAGGAGAGTAAAAGACGCGGCTGTACAGGCACTAAACGTAATGCCTCAATATTAATTTATTATCGCTGCACCGCTAGTGTATTTACCCTAGGTTAATTGCAAACTTTCTCTCTTTATTGTGGTTGTAATCGCAAAGGATGGTTATTGACATTAAAAGGGTCTAATTCTTCTATTGTAGATTTGCATCTTAAACCTGCATTTATTTATTTATTAGAGATATTCACTGCGTTCCATTAGTAAGGAATAAATTAATTTTTAGAGTTTATGTACTATTGCGGAAAAATCTAAAACAGGTCGATTTCTATTCTTAATTTGACAATTTATACTATGAAAATATTACCCCTTTTGAATTATAAGCACCCTCTCAAAAATTTTAAATAAGAAAAGGGATCGTGTGGCACCTTGTTTGAAAGGAATTTTAATTTTCTGTTTAGCAATATAAAGTTTTTTAAAAATTTGGTGCAAGCCTAGCTGAGAAAATTAATGTTGAAGATGTAAAATTTTGATGTCTCCATCACAAAACTTTATGTCGAATGAAGCAAAAAATGTCACATAATTTTTAGAATGTGTTTTTCAATTTATTTTACAATTAAATTAAATGTTCAAAATTACTACCATTTCTTCTTGACAATAAATAAGACGATCTTGGAATTCTCGTGTATATGTCCACCTTTACCTGCAAAATTAAAATGATCTAATTTTAGGTAAAAATCTGGATGATATTGAGTTTAAAGTGTGCGATACTTTGTAACGAATACGATTATCTGCTTCTTAAATATACGCTTTTGTTCTAAATATCTATTCGACAAATATCTATTATTAAACAGTAAATATTAAATTCCCATAGAAACAATATATTACTAATTCATACATAGAGCTCCACCTATACTTAAATACTCAAAGTAAAATTTAAGATTTCTTCTATTTGTATGTATCATGATACAATATCCCCTTTTCTGCGCGTGCTTGGATAGTAACATAGCCTCGTGGCCAAGCTTCATTATTTTACATCGGGATGTTATCAGCGAAGCAAGTGCTAACGTAGGCCAGCAGGTTTTGATAAAACATACCGTCCAAGAAAGAGGTGAAATGGTGTCAACGCATACCATGGCCTCATTTTTAGTTGTTTTATCGACCTAGTATAATCAAGAAAAATATATCTACGGTAGGTGAATAATTCTCAAGTTTACCTTCAAATTATTTTCCCCGTTTCTTTTCAGCGCAAGTACGAAATCATATTGAAAGCAATCAATCTTTCGTATATAACTATTGTGGAACACAGAAGCACTTTTGGATGTTAGTTGTATTGAAAGTACAGTTTTAAATGCTGCTATGCAAGAGGGTGGAATTTTCCACATATGTTGGTTTGTATAGAGGTCAACCCCGGGCACATGTATCAGCCGCGCGCACCTGCTATTGTAACTACCTAAGATGTTTAACGAATTTAGTTGCCTAGCAGATTGTCTGTGGTATTTCATGGAATCATCACTTACAATGTACAAATAATTTTTGAAAATTCTATATATGTTTACTTAAATTTGGTACACGAAATCTTTGTAAAATTTTTATGTCATTAAAATTGATACACGTAATATTTTGTTCAGAATTTAATAGTTGGATATTTCATAAATGCTCTTATAATCTCAAAAGAATTTCTATAAGATAATTTTTGAAGTTACAAGGTTATACTAAAATGTATTCGTAACTAAACATGCAATACGTTGATATTTGTTTGTCACATTATAGAGTATATTTTTTTTGGCAGTACACTTGAAGTACAGCTTAATTCAAACAATAAGTGTTTTTTGACCTTTGATTCCATCAAATAAATTAATTAAAAATGTAGTTCTGTAATCTACAAAAAGTCTGAGCATTTAATTTATTACTTGTAAACTCGAACAGGATCCTATTCAAGCAACTGTAAAATGATAATGAAAACACTATATTTCTTAAAGAGAATTAACATAAATTTTTTAATTATAAATTTCCTATAAATAATCAGAGATTAATACTAGATCTTAATAAAAGTAATTGTTTCGAAAGTCTCAGTTCATATAACTTTGTACAAGCGATGTACATATATATTTTTTGTAAATTAATAGAAAGAATAATAAGTTGTCTTAAAGCTCTCTTTCATTGAAGTCATCAGTAATTTTTCTATAGAAGCAAACAACCACATTTCTAAATTTTTTGTAGTGAAGAAAGATATATTATTGGTGTTGGTTTAAATTTTTTTTTAAGTATAATTTTTGCTAGTTGATCTTTCTATACTTTATTTTCTTGGTGATAAAGTGACTGGGCTCTAACGTAGCCCTAGTCTAAAAATGTTTAGAAGTGATTAAATTTTCAGATAGTACGAGAACGTCGTTCCCATTCCAGTTTGCAGAGTCATAAGTAAGTATTATTTTTTATATGTTGCTCGTCAAAGGTATTTTTTTTCTTTTTGAAGTTTTCCGTATCTGATCTTCGGATTGATTCTTATTATAACATTTATTAAGATACGGTGGCGTCCAATAAAACTTCTTTTATTATCGTATACCATCCTACAACCCTAGCTCATAGCTCTGCCCTAGTTGAAGAAGCTTAGTTGGCTGGAAGATCTCTGTAAAGGGTCCTTTTTTACTCAAAGCCATTTACCATCCTCTTTACCCTGAGCTTAGACTTTAAACATGAACTCCTCATAATCTATCGAGGCTCTGCCGCCTATAAGGTAGAGTAGACACACTATGTACCTTTTGAGAAAAAGTGTGTAACACTAATGGCGCCCAACGTTTTGGCTCGATTTATAAAAAACATTTCTGGCACACAAATGTGGGGCCAATTATAAAAAAATTCTGGCGATACCAACGTAGCTAGACTTAAAAGAAAAATTTTTTTTGATGGTTTAAACATTTCTAGCAACACTAACGTCAATCCTCGATTTGGTTATTTCAATTATTGACATTGCAACGTAAAAATTTTTAGTAGTTTGCGGACAAGAATATTTAGCGGAACGAGAGTGCTGTTTTCACTTTTGATAGTAGTATTAGAAATTTAGTGGTTGAAAAGTTTTTTTAAATTTTTGAAATGGCAGATATTTTCCGATTGTTTATTTGCACAAAGAAGAGTTAGAGTATGAGTTAAACATTAGAGGTATATAAAGTAGTAGGTCTATAGTTGAGAAAAGGAAAATTTTAGGTAGACTTTTGGCTAAGGAAGTGAAGGAACCGGGTTGTTTAATTAATCTTCTTGGGTATACAGTAACATTTTTAGAGGAACGTAAGGAGATTGATTCTTCGCTTGAATCTATAAAGAATATTTTGTCAGAATTTGATGGTAATGTTGCAGATTCTATTTTTAAAAAGGTACAATCTAGACTGTTTCATCTTGTCGGTCGAGTCAAAAGAATTAAACTTCCTACAGAAAATGTAGAGGAAGCTGTGCTGTTTAAAAACGAGATGTTAGCTACAATTTTTATTCTTGAGGCAGACTTATATGAAAAAGTTAATAGAGCTGGTGGTTCAGGTGATCGTAAAGAAGTGACAATGGAATCTCCCTCAGTTGTTAGTACATTTATTCCCACAGTTACCATCTTACCCCCTCTATACCTATGAATTCTTTACCCGTGAAATTTTCTGGTGACTCAAAACAAGTATATCAATTTTTAGACAGAGTAAAAGAACTAGCAGATTCTCGAGCTGTATCAGAAGCTAATCTATATCGTGGATCCTCTGAATTATTTGTTGGAGATGGTTTGATTTGGCATAGAAGTATTCGTAGTTCAGTGAAAGATTGGAATTCTTTAGTTAAGCGATTGAAAGAAGATTTTTTGCCTGCTTGTTCAGAAGATGACGTTTGGGATTTGATAAAAGCGCGCCATCAAAAAATGTCTGAATAGTTGTTTTATTTATTGCCCATATGGAGAATTTATTTAGTAGACTACCACAACGCCTTGCCGAGGTTACAAAAGTTAGAATGGTTAGAAAAAATTTATTGCCCGAATTCATTTCATATCTTGCTTTGTCGGAGATAGATGATATGGAGACTCTGACTAAACTCTGTAAAAAGTTGGAAGAAGCTGATCATTTGAAACAAAAGTCGGTTTCTGCTTCAACAAGTTATTCGTACAGGTCTAGGGACAAGAATCGATCAAATTTTCATTATACATCTTCAGTATGGTTTAAAAATCCCTCCAAACCTAAAAGTCAAGTTGAAAGAAATCTAACACAATTTCCTCAAGCTGAAATTTTAAATAGTAATGATTCAGTACCGGTCTCGAGTAGCCCTAGAATAGTAAAGAAGAATAATGGGTGTTGGAACTGTTTGCGATATGGCCATACATTTCAATTTTGTAGAGTTCCAAAGAAAATTTTTTGTTATAAATGTGGATATAAGGGAGTAACTTCAGCTTTTTGTAAGTCGTGTTCAAATTCTGCTTTAGATTTAGATAATGGCGTTTCAGAAAAGTAAATTTTGACATTGATTTCTGTTTGTCAAAGAAAACTTTTGTAGTATGAAGTATGTCGAGCGTTTCGGTGATAATTTTGTTTAGGTAACAGATAAGCTTTCGTGTTAGTTCATATTATTTTTTTTTGTTGAGTATTAAGTATGTATAAGTTTAGTATCATGAAGAATTTTTCTGAAATACTTGCGCGTAAGTAATGGTGAAGTAGGTAATGTTGAAGTAGATTATGTTGACGTAGATAATGTCGAAAAAGTTAATGTTGATTGTATTGAGTATGCTGATTATATTGGTCGGTCGATTATATTAATAAGGTTGATATTTATTATGACGACTATAACGATGAGATTGCCAATGTTTAGGTTGTTGATTTTGGATGATGCTGAAGAAGTTGAGTATAGAGGTTATGTTAGCATCGATGATGTTAACTATATTTAAGATTTTAGAATATAGGTAAGCGGGAGTCGCTTGCATTGTGTAGAGATTTTTTTGTGAAGTTGGTCAAAGTTGATGGTTATATTTTGGGTAGAAGACGTTTTGACCAAAGTATTGGTATAGAGTGTTTGATTTGGTAACAAATCGAATGGTTTTTGGTGTGTCCACTGTGGTGCGGACATATAATGGTGAAGTTGAATTTTATGAATTCCATTGAGAGTTGGTAAAGCCTAGTGTTGAGATATGATAGTCTAGGTAGGACTATGCGTTTTTGGAGTTGAAAGTCTAATGAGGTAGTTCTATCGAATTTTTTTTGTGAAAGGTAGGACGTAACACTAAAGTACTTTATTTTTGCTGTTTAAGTTTTCGCTGTAGATTTCTAAAAGATAAATTTTTAAGAAAGATTATGTGGGTTGGAGTTGTCAAATTTTTTTGATAGACAATTTTGATTCCCGATTTGAAATCTTTTTGCTCCTAGGACTTTACGAAGTCTAGTTTGAATAGCATTTGTCCGTGTGTGAATATTCTTAATTTAAAGTTAGTTTTAGGACATAAAAAATCTTATGTAAAATATTTTTAGGTCTATAAGTATTTCATTTTTCGTCTAGTTCATTTTCTTTAGTCTATAGAGCCGTCGGTTAGTGAGTAGTAGTATGGTTGTACATATGCACATACTTATTGTTGTTACTACTTCATTGAGTGACTTTTGATTGTCCGACCTTCCCGATTAAGCCCTATCTATTTTGTCTTCCCGGATATGTCTCCTTTTTAGACATGTTGTACGCGTTAGTTACTATTACACTCATTCGCTCATCATCTTTTTTATTTTCATCTTCCCATATTACTAGTCAAGCAGGTTATAAGAAAAATTTTTTTGAGTTGATCTTACGTCAATGTTTGAAATACGTTGGGCGGTATTTGCTTATCTTCAATTGGTTAGTTAGTTATGTTGAGATTATTACTGCGACGATTATAAAAGAAAATCTTTGTCCCTCGTTAGGATTTGTTTTGTTTATCCAAGATTTTTTTCTTTTTGGAGAGAGGCTGTGCAACGAATACGATTATCTGCTTCTTAAATATACGCTTCTGTTCTATAATATCTATTCGACAAATATGCATTATTAAACAGTAAATATTAAATTCCGATAGAAACAATATATTACTATTTCATAAATAGAGCTCCACCTATACTTAAATACTCAAAGTAAAATTTAAGATTTCTTCTCTTTATATGTATTTTCAAATCATTTTCCCCGTTTCTTTTCAGCGCAAGTACGAAATCATATCGAAAGCAATCAATCTTTCGTATATAATTATTGTGGAACACAGAAGCACTTTTGGATGTTAGTTGTATTGAAAGTACAGTTTTAAATGTTGCTATGCAAGAGGGTGGAATTTTCCACATACGTTGGTTCGTATAGAGGTCAACCCCGGGCACATGTATCAGTCGCGCGCACCTGCTATGTAAGTACCCAAAATGTTTAACGAATTTGGTTGCCTAGCAAATTGTCTGTGGTGAGTCATCCTCAATTTTAGAGCAATTTTCATTTCATGGAACCATCACTTACAATGTACAAATAATTTTTGAAAATTCTATATATGTTTACTTAAATTTGGTACACGAAATTTTTGTAAAATTTTTATGGTCATTAAAATTGATACACGTAATATTTTGTTCAGAATTTAATAGTTGGATATTTTATAAATGCTCTTATAATCTCAAAGGAATTTCTATAAGATAATTTTTGAAGTTACAAAGTTATACTAAAATGTATTCGTAACTAAACATGTGATACGTTGATATCTGTTTGTCACATTATAGAGTATATATTTTTTTGGCAGTACACTTGAAGTACAGCTTAATTCAAACAATAAGTGTTTTTTGACCTTTTATTCTATCATATAAATCAATTAAAAATGTAGTTCTGTAATCTACAAAAGTCTGAGCATTTAATTTATTACTTGTAAACTCGAACAAGATCCTATTCAAGTATCATGTATAAACTGTAAAATGATAATGAAAACACTATATTTCTTATAGAGAATTAAAATAAATTTTTCAATTATAAATTTCCTATAAATAATCAGAGATTAATACTAGATCTTAATAAAAGTAATTGTTTCGAAAGTCTCAGTACATATAACTTTGTACAAGCGATTTACATATATATTTTCGCAAACTAATAGAAAGAATAATAAGTTGTCTTAAAGCTTTCTTTCATTGAAGTCATCAGTAATTTTTCTATAGAAGCAAACAACCACATTTATAAATTTTTTTGTAGTGAAGAAAGATATATTATTGGTGTTGGTTTAAATTTTTTTTGAAGTATAATTTTTGCTAGTTGATCTTTTTATACTTTATTTTTTTTGTGATAAAGTGACTAGCCTCTAACGTAGCCCTAGTCTAAAAATGTTTAGAAGTGATTAAATTTTCAGATAGCACGAGAACGTCGTTCCCATTCCAGTTTGCAGAATCATAAGTAAGTATTATTTTTTTATATGTTGCTCGTCAAAGGTATTTTTTTCTTTTTGAAGATTTCCGTATCTGATCTTCGGATTGATTCTTATTATAACATTTATTAAGATACGGTGTCGTCCAATAAAACTTCTTTTATTATCGTATACCATCCTACGACCCTAGTTCATAGCTCTGCCCTAAGTTGAAGAAGCTTAGCTGCCTGGAAGATATCTTTAGGGGGTCCTTTTTTACTTAAAGCCATTTACCATCCTCTTTACCCTGGTCTTAGACTTTAAACAGAAACCCCTCATAATCTATCGAGGCTCTGCCGCCTATAAGGTAGAGTAGACACACTATGTACCTTTTGAAAAAAAGTGTGTAACAACTTTGAGCCTTAAGTATAATAAATGTTTTGTAAATTCAGGTTTACCGCTGAAACCTGCTAAAAAGTTTTTTCCGTAATCGGAATATGCAGAACAACACCTACACCTGAACGTTGACAATCAGGTCTTATCATATAATTAAAAAAAGCTCACAATCATTGCTTACAAGTTGATGCGTATCATTTTGATGCTTATCAGATCCCTTGTTGTATATAACTCTATTATTACTTTATGTTTTAATGTCTTTTTCTAAAAATTTTCGTGACTTCTTGTTGCTTGATGATCGTAGGACAACGCAAATTGAGTGTTTAGCGTAAGTGCAGAAGTGACATCGTTTCCGGGAGGTCCCTAGTAGTGAACTGGATATCTTTTACTAGTACATCGAAGTTTAATGTGTGCAAAATGGGCTCTATTTCCTTCTCTATTATTTCTCTCTATCTATCTGAGTCCCAGGTCTCCTACTGTAGCTTGTTACAACCTTTTAGCTCCACTGCCACCGTTTCTTGTTATTATTTTAATTTCACTGGTCTATTGTTTCTCGTTATCTATTTGAAAAATGTTAGACGAGCATTTTTTACAAAAATGCGCACTCGTTGAATGAAAGATCTCGTGTATGTGTTGTCACCTCCAAGCAAGGATACGGCAAAATTCAAAATTTCCAGGTAAAAACTCGTTATGGCCAATGTAATACCTTCGGGTGGAGCATTGGAAAAATCAAATGTAGTGTCTGTATGTCCAGGCGGTTCCTACTATGCCCAAGGACCCGGGTTCGAATCCCGACACGGTGCACTTGAAAAATGTTAGACGAGCATTTTTCACAAAAATACGGCCTGCTTTGGATAAGAGGTAAAATGTAGGTCCCGTGTGTGGGTGCTGTCACGTGTGTTATAGATCTCTACCTTGCTTGAAACAGCAATCGAATGGCCAAATTCAAAATTTTCAGTTAAGAAAAAAATTGACTTCGCGGCCATTGTAGTACCTTCAGGTGGAGCGCTGGCAAATAAAATATAGTGTCTAGTGATCTTCAAGTATTTGTGCTGTAAAGAGAATAAATACCTTCATTTCTTTGGGTTGATAAATTCAGGTGCATAAATTTCTTCGTCTTTTTGGAACTAATTGTTGGTTGGGTATCCGTTGCTGAATTGTAATACTCTATTCATAATCAACTTTGCGTTTATTAACAAGGTTTTGCAGTGACCTTGATCTGTGCCGTAAAAATTATAAGATTATGTTTTAGTCACATTCATTAGTTATGTTTTGGAAAAATGTTTTTTTTTTGTTCGCTATATGAGGCAAGGTTGGTGGGGCTAAAGTGAGTTCGACAATAGAAATTCTTTATTCGGTCTCTTTTACATCCAAGCCTCAATATAAATAAATGGTTCCATAACTCTGGTGGCCCGTACTGTATAGTTAACGGATTATTTTCGGATTCGTAATAAACTCCTTACCTGTTAATGAGTTCAGTTTTTCCATTTGTGATTTAACTAAAATAACGGTATTCTGTTTAGACTGATTTATATTGTTAGTGTAGAATCTCTATTCCTTTTGTAAAGTCGTATATTGTTTTGTCCTAGAACAGCTAGTAAGTGACTAACTGGAAGTTTCCGTTCTTGTAGAGATTTATAGGAAGCACTGGTCAAGTGATCTGCATCTTGATTTAGCACCAATCAGGTGACCCACACCTTCGTTTAGCACCCATCAAGCAACATTCTGGATTATCAACTGTCAGGTAGATTACATCTTGGTTTAGCGCTGTTCAAATAAAATAAACTATATCCCGCATGATCTCTGGTGTGTCGACCTCCATCACTAATAACTACGTCAAGTGATTAGCAGCCCATTTGGTCTATCGAGAGCTGGTCGCGCTTTTGTCTCAGGACCAGGGACCTGGAACGTAACCTGCAGATTCCAACTCCGAGAGCCTAAACCGAGCGAAATAGAAGTAAAACGGAAAAAAGTTAAAATTTCCGAATTTTCATTGTTCCGCTCTGTATAAAATACGCGTATTGCATGTACAAAGCTGTTAAATTTATTTCGTTTTAATAAAAAACATATTTTTCCGTGTATGATATAAAACTTACTCCGTGTGTAAATAAAAAGCCATTTAAATTCATCCCAATTAATAAAAAACATTTATTAACAAAGATCTCTTCAAAAGTACTAGAAATAACTTAGATTAAATCCATTTCATTTTCATTTATTGTAAAAATACACTTTCCGTGCATGGAACACGTGAAAATCAATCTTTTATTACAATTGTTGGGACGCGGGGCTTTTTTCATTTGCAAACTGTAACTAAAGCAATTAAAGCTTTAGTTAATCATATAAACTGACCTCCGGGTGTATCGAAATATCATTTAACTTCATTTTAAAGGTTTTTAAATAGAACCATTTCTAGAATTCTCTGGTAGATTATTACTAAAGACAAATGAGTCGCCTTTACTAAGAAACATTTCAAAACCCAATTATTTTCATTAATAAATAAACATTTATTCAAGAAACTCGCGTTATCATTAAAAAGGCAATAAAGATGTCGCAAATTGATACGAATGAATGTATAGCCTTTCGGATTTAAATATGAAAGAAGAAGACAGCGGATCAACTCCGTGTAGTGTTCTCTTGGGGGCTTCAGTAGAGGCGATTAAAACAAAGTCGAAGACCATTTCACATCTTTAATTTAATTATCACTTTAAGTGCAGTACAACCGTTACATCAGAGGGTTAGACTTATAATGAATCTTATTCTATATTAATTCTTAACTGCTAACAATGATTATGCAATTATGCTTATTTACTAATTCCAATTACACCTAGCCTAGAGTTCGTTGCACGTGTACTTCCTATCAATTGTCTTCCTGTACAATTCCGCACTTTGCACTTCCTATAACAAGTCACTCACCTTTTAAATGCATAAAACTTAATTCAATGTAATAACTATAAATTATTATGATATTCGGTTATTACACCATCACATCCGTATGTTGGACAAAGACAAACAGCACGTTTTACTACATAAATAAATCACGCCATTTGACACTAATTAGGTAATTAAGCTTGTTTTTATCGGTAATATGACATCATTACGGTGTATTATATTCCAAACGGAACAGGTGAATTTAGAATTGAGATAATTTTAATATAAAAGCGAGAACTTTATTCAAGATTTTTTCATGAATTTGTTTTTTATATACAAACATAAGTAATCGACATTAAATTGATTTGGTCATATATCAAGCAAGTTGTAACAACATTGAATAAAGATTCATTCCTTCAGAAAGAGAGCAAAATGTAGCGTTCATTAATTAATTTGCGTTTGTTTATTTTTAAACCTAAAAAAACATGCAAATTTCCATGCCTTTTGAGGAAGAATCAGTTATTTTGTAATATACAATGGAGATGGAACATTCTTCGATACAAAAAGCTTCTTTAAAGCAAATGCATTAATTAAATCAAAACTGTACTTTTGCATTCTGATGTCCTAAGTGGAAATTTTAAATAATATGGAAACTTGTACACTGGATTTTAACGTCAATTAAAACTGGAAGCAGACGGTATTGACGACTATTAATTACGAGAATTAAATAAGCGCTATTGGATTTTGCAAGTAGATTTCTTTTGTTTGTAACCGTTACTTGAGTTGTTTTGTCATTTGCATTTAAGGTAGAATAAATCTTAATCATATAATATTTTTGTAAGGATATTTACCAGAAAAATAATATATATATATATATATATATATATATATATATTAATGTGATAAGGTGTCACGAGAGGTCATCGAAACTCAAATTCTAAAAATAAATCCCACCCAAATATAATGGGAATCCGGAAAAATAGAAATTTCGTAAATTCATGGTTACACTCTGTAAAATACAAGCGTACTTTTATTAACTAAAGTGCCATGCAAAAACGCAGATTGCGCGTGTATAAGTAATCACTCTGTACTATATAAGCGTATTGCAAATAAATAGCAAGTAATGTAAGTTGTAAAACGTAATTAATTGTAGGATACCGTAAAACGCATTTCAATGCTAACGTAAATCGATGCATATAAAATTATTCTTTCATTTGCTGTAAATAGCATAAGGAACTACAATCAACATGTATTTAAAACCCCAAAATCAACAGCAATTTTGTGTACTTAAACACAAAGAGCAAACATTTGCAACCCCTTTTGCATTAAAAAGCAATTAAAGTTTAAATTGGTTACCTGGTGGATTATAGAAATTTATTTTAAATAAAGAATTTTCTGGAATGCACTAGATTGGGAAGGAAGTTACGAGAGAATACTTCAAATTCGTATAAACTTATTATTAAATAAACCTTTTATTCCTAGAAAGGGTACGAACAAGAAAAACCCATTAATATTCAAAAAATATCAGAAATGTATTGATTATTTTTCAGCATTAGTAGGTGACGCCGTAATAATAATATATGTGAAACAAGGACAAATAGCGCGTCACGAATAACTGGAACCAGATATATTAGGCAATAAAACGCTGCAAATTTAGACGCTAATTGCTTTTTCAAAGAAATTTTACATTATTATGTTTCATACTATTCGAGTAAGCATCTGGAAACAGATAAAATTTGAATATATAAGGTAGAGTTTATAAAAAGGGATTTATTCGATTTCATTCATTAATTTGATTGGATTTATTCGAGTGCGAAATGTTATTTTAAATCACGAGCAGTTGCTATGCGGAAGTAGTATTTGACAATGCAGTATGCATATTGTAATTTAATAGTGGCGAGGTTGTAATGAATAAAGAACCAATGTTTTAAAGGTAACTTACAACAAAAAATGAGAATTATTAGTTACAAGAGGGAAAGTTCGTCAAGATAAAGCTATTTTTAAAGATTTTATTAAATAATCGAAAGGAAGATTTAACCAGAATTGTACTTTGGTAATTGTTGTTTGAAATGAGAATTTTTTTATGGAAAATCTTGTACGCTGATTTGACGTCAATTTAAAATAAGAAGATATTTTATTTCGAGAATGTTTTTGTAGATTCTGCAAGTATCACTGTTAAATTAATTTTTAACTGATTTATTTTTAATGTAAGGTATAGTAATAAGTGTTAATCATATAATATTTTTATGTAAAGGACTTTACCAGGAGAATTTGTGATCAGAGTTCGAAATACTCTGACCTTTTTATAGATTATCTGTCAAGGGTTTTTTGGTCAAAACAAATCTTACAAGCGTGGAAACCAAATAAACCATCCTCAAAAGAATAAGTTTAATTCTGTAAATTTAAAGTAAGGTAAGCAACAATTTCTGTTTGTAATCAATACTTCTTAGAAATTATTTTATGTCTGAAAGAAACAAAGTTTTAAATGTTTTAAATGCTTTTGTACGAGAGAAAATATTTAGTAATGTATAAAAGCTTTGTGATATTGCTGTGTTTAATTTCGTGTTGAAAACTCCGTCAATTCCGTGGAGATAGCCAGGCAAAGTTAAAGGGGAAGGTAAGTGAATAATTTCAAGTTATACAAACTGCAGTAGCTGTTTTATATTACCCTTTCAGTAACGAGACAAAACGATGCTTTGTCATATCACTCTTCTAATGGCGCCCAACGTGGTACCTTATCACTTCAATATGTATATATTGTTCTGATACTGTAGCAATACCCCTAAGCGCCCTTTTTATGAATTAAAAAGTAAAAATTTTTAATCTCTCAATTTTTGATTTTTAACATATAATTTTAGTTGCGTCGGCTAGCTCAGTTTTTGAATTACGCACGGAGCTTGGCAACAATACGACAAACAAAGCATTTAAACCTACCATCTACTTCTCTTTCGTGTTTTAAAATTTAAACCAAAACACCATTAAGCACAAATTATTATAATGTTCTCAAAAATATTTACAACGTATGAAAGAGGTTAAAAATTTTTTAACTAAAATTTTCTTGTAATAACTGAATAAGAAAATTTAATAATCATCATTCCCAAGGATGATCAAAAAGCCAGCAACATCACAATTATTATTAATTATTCACAGAAGCCTGAGGAACGATCATTTAACCTCTTTTACTATTTACGTAATTTACAACGTATACTGTAAAAAAATAAATCTTGCCGACCCCTCACATAAATTGTCATGAAAGCAAATTTTAAAGTATTCAAATTAGTAATATTTAATAAAATGTTAAATTTAAAATTATTTAGTTATTCAGTTTAGCAAAATGCAATGAAATATCCACAAATAAAATAATAAAATAATAAACATTCTGTTTGGCTAAACTGTTGTTTTCAGCTTAAATCAGTCTCTGGCCCAACCGTCGTGTGCATCCCTTATAGCATCGCCTTAAATACACTAGCGTACTCCATTAAACTCTTTCGCCATTAATCATTGAAGTAAATGCATGTTGCATTTCCTCATTTATTCCAGTAATAATCATTTATACTCGCTTCAGCATTTATTTAAACTTGTTCCCGTATTCATTATTCAGAGTTGTCTCCCGTAATTGTTTAGACTTATCTCCAGTGATTCTTTATAGTCTGTATTATTAAGGTTAACATTAGAATTTAAATTAAAACAACTTTTAGTTATTTACACTTTTTTCTATTTAAGGATGAAACGACAAACCCATCAATTTTTCATTTTAGCGGTATTATTTTACACTTCACAATTACTCACTTTACGTGGATATTTTCGTTTTCAGAGACGTGAACCATACTTTACCACATGATAAATAGATTTGTTTAGAATTCTGGTCATATTTAAATGCGCCGTCTATCTATTGAAAAGCGCAAAGTTTGTTGTTTGTATAAACTTTCATACCAGATTTTCGGATATCCCATGGTATTATTGTTGTATATTAACATCAACACGTTTCTCTTTTCACGTACGATTTCGAGTTAATAGCATTGATTCACTTGGATTTTCATACTTCTAGATAAGTACACGATTGTTTGTTCAAATAAATTTGGTGAACTTTGACATTAATTACCATGCCTTGTTTGTTTCCAATATATCAAGTGTCGATTTTAATTCTCTAGTCACGTAGACGTAATACAATGTATGCATTAAATTATATGCGTTTGCTATCTTACGCATTTTTAAACCTGCTTGTTTTAATTAGGATTCTTGATGTAATAATGATGCATTATCAATGCATGTCGCGTTTCAGCTTGGATTTATGTTTTTTAACGACTTGCGGATATGTTTTATTTAAATAAATCTTTAAAATATTTTTCATTAACTAAATTAATTATGATTATTATTTATATACAGGCGTTGTCATTTACTTTCCAGTCTGATCATTGTATTTCTTGTTTTCTTCAGAAAACTGTGTCGGTTTCTGAGCCCTTAAGTGTGTTATGTGGAGTGCGCTATACTCTTGGTCCTAACTACCTGTAAATGACCCTATTAACACAGCATTATATATATATATATATATATATATATATTTAGTTAATAAGATGAAATAATAACTTGGACTTTTATGCAAAGCCCAAATGATTATTTCAAATCGAGCTAGTAATTGAAAGAAGAAAAATATAAGGTCTGGGATAGGACTCTAACTTGCATCGTGTTTTTTCGCGGACTATGCGTTTTCCAATTACGCCACAGAGACCGATGACGACAATTGGAAAATCTATAAATCTAAATCATGTAGACAACTATACGTGAACCTTAATTTCATCGATCTCGGTGACATAATTGGAAAACGCATGGTCCTAGAAAAATTAAGATACAGGTTTGAGTCCTGTCCAAGACCTTATATTTTCCATCTTTCAATTACTAGCTCGATTTGAAATAATCATTTGGGCTTTGCGTAAAAGTCTAAGTTATTATTTCATCTTATCAACTATACTGCGTTAGTATTTATCAACTTACCTTGTCTAAGCTTTCTTAAGTAATGGGATGCTTCTACTATGGAAGTTTACTGTTAAAAAGTCCTACTAATTTGTATTCAACAAAGATAAAACACTAATTTTATTTTGTTTTTAAGTTTATGATTTGAATGGAAGTACCAATTTTATTAAAATACAATGCTGTTGAACACTATTCTACACGAAACCAAAATTGTATAGAATGCTTCAATAACGAGCTGCTTGTTTTAAATTACTTTTCCCCTTTTTCGTCTGATTTTTATTTTCTGTAATGTCTAAACGTTACATGCTTCGGAAGTGGACGACATTTTAATTATTATCTTGGTCGATACGCCTACGTGGTAGAAAACGGGCAGTCTAGCTATTTAATTGGTACATCTCGTAGATCTGCCGATATTTTCTACGTACACAACATGCGTTTATGAATTTTAAACATTTCATTATCTACAACTAATTCGTTTCCAAGAAAAGGCCATATTGGGAACGTAAAATTTATTAAGATTTCGAATGGTTAGTAAAAAAATACGCACAAACGTATATAAAAATTGTTATGGTCAATCGTATTCAATGTATCCTTTTATTTAGTCCTTTAGTTAGGAATATGGCTGCCTACGTGACGATTTTATGTACTGTAGCAAAATTTTGGCATTGTCCAATCTTCTGGTGGGTACTGTACGGTGTTCTAATTAAATTAGTTTGAGCAAAGGGACTCAATCTTCCTTATCAAACTGTATTGCAAAACAGTAATTTTTTTAGATCGTCTTAAAACGCTAAATCATATCTTAAGAATTCTAGCGATGAAATTATTAGACAAGTAATTAGATTAGGAATGTTTGCAGTTTGTACAGTAATCAAATACTATTCAAGTTTAACGGCTAATGAAAGGGTAATTGTACAAATTATCTATAAAATGAGAGCCTGCTGGTAATTTATAGCACCATTAGTAATGAGATCGTCAGTTCGGTACTTGAATGGAATTGAAGTTTTATTATAATAATAGAGACAGTATAATTATTTCGGCGACTTTGAACTTCCCGACAAATTTACATGCGTTGTAAGAAAATTGGTTAAAATATATTTCTAAGAACCAGTTCTAATGGACCTACAAAAAACTACAATGGAAATGCAGCAAATGAATATATCTTCGTGCAGAAAATTGCTTCATTTTATTTTACTGTTCTTAGACAATTAGTGTAATACTGGACCACCAAAAACTTACTATTATTTGAACAAGACTAGTTTATTTACATCTTTCTCATTGGTAGGCTACATAGTAGTTTGGTACTATGATTCTAACGTAGTTTTGCAATTTCTTTTAGTTAGATTGTAGATTATTGTGTGTATATATATATATATATATATATATATATATATATATAAAAGCAAAACTTTCTCTGCAATTTGCAGTTAAAATTAAATGCAAATACCAGTTCGATTTGTATAGGTAAATGTAAAGTGCATTTACGGATACATCTCATGTAATTGGTATATATATATATATATATATATATATATATATATATATATATTGCTGTGGATTTCCCTAAAGACCAATCGAGTCCCACGCTTGGGCCGTCAAAAAAGTTGCAGTGGATTTTTCTGGATTTTGCTTTGCGAAAGTTATATAAATATCTTTCCTGACAATAAAAAAAAATTCCAATATCTCTGGAACGCTCCCTTTATTTCAACATACCACGGCTATCTCTAAAATCTGCGTCTTTATAGATCCTTACCATCCTAAGTTCGCTCTTTCTCACTGATACTACCAAATAAAAGTACCACTCAAATAATTCAACGAAACATACAACCTTTTATTCATACAAATAAAAATTTTTATGTCTCCAGCTCAATATTTACAAATCTGGATATACAGCTTTATAAAATATTACAATCTCAATCATTAAATCTTTTTAATGTTCATGACGTTAATTTATTTCAACAGTTTTTGTTTTATATAAGTAGATGGGCCTACCTTGAAACCCTAAATTGAAATTTACTCTGGCCTATCGTGAGCTTAGTATAAACCCTGTTACTCTAAATGCATAAATAAATCGCATCTTTGTTTTCAACAACCCTAAAGACCCGTTTACTCTTTACATCAAATTTTTATGTCATTTATTTACACCTCTAAATAACAAATACAAATTGTCTGTTTCATATACCCCTCAAATGAGCTTTTATGTTCGTAAAATACACACCCAATGTTTTAAATCGCTTTAGCACAAAATAACAGCACAAAATGTTCAAGCAATAACAATAGAAATTAATTTCGTTACCTGGAGTAAGCTTTTTTCATCGTCACCTCTGAAGATGTTGTCCAACAAAACCTCGTCGTTGCTTCCATACACCTCTCCGCTATATGTAGATCAAACTCATTTCCAATCGCCATCCAAGTCTCTGCAGACGCTTTTAATGTTTTTACCCAGATAATTGTCCAAACCAAGTTAATCACCTTCCGCATCTACCAAACACCCAGCATCCTCGTTCCAATAATTTCTCAGCACGCTTACCTAAGTAACATCCTCCGTTAGTTCTTTGGAAGTAGCTACAGCACCGTTTACAAAATAGCACCCATTTGTGCTTTTCACACTTTTAGTTAACTTCCGACGGACTGTACTAACACCGTTTTATAAAATTTTACACTTGGATGTTACCGTAGAAGTAAGTCAAGTAAGAGCTCAGTGTAGTCAAAGAGCTAAGCGAAGTCAAAAGGTAAGCGAAGTAAAAGAGCCTTACTGCGTCTTCTAGTGTATTTATAATGGTTAATACACACCTCCTGCACCCTATTTCAATGAAAAAGCTCTCCTACCTTGATCGATTTTGAAAATTTTATACGCAACGAACTTTGTAAAACTCAGAATTCTCACTCCATCGTCGCTTTAGTCCGAAACACTGATTAACAAAATACAACGGTCGCAATCTTCTTAAAATTTTCTCTTACCCCTAACACTCAGCCAATCACACACATTTCTCCCATTCTTAGGTCTAGCCTTCCACTATCTTACCTTCGTCTAAGTCATATTCGTTGTCTCTTTTACAATCTCACTCAAGCAACATAAAATCGATATTGTGGTTGACCTCTAAATTTTGTCGCGTACTTTAAATGAGTGTTTTATCTAACGTCTCTATTTGTTTTTCTCGTCTCGCCTATGCTATCGATATCGCGTCTCAACTTGCTTTCAAACCACCTGTTGTTTTGGTAGTCTTCGCATCGACCGTTAGCTGAATTTTTACAGAATTATGTTCCAATGTACATTCAAGGTTCCTTGAACTTGTTTATTTATCTGTCCAGCCTTCTCTGAATCCATTGTCCGCTTGAAGTCGTATTTTCCATGTTGTTCAAGTTATAGAATTTCTTAGGATTTGTATTTAACTAACGTTTTGTTTAGTTAAATGGAACATATGCGTTTACATTATTGATTTTATATTCAAAAGCTCTCCTTATTATTTGATGTGTTTGATGTGTTTGATTTACAACCTGTAAAATATTAAAGCTAATTATATTCGTATCCTTGAGTTTTCACGTACTACAAAGCTTCTACACGTTATGCAAATTTAACATTCCGATTTATTAACACAAATATTAACGTCAAAAATAATTAATTTGGCGCGTAAATAAATTATTCCTATTTCCTATATACACGGTTGTTACAAATTAATTTTTTTGACTTATCTATGCCTCTTAACCTGTAACTTACACGACAACATATATATATATATATATATAAAATATATATATATATATATATATATATATATATATATTGTATATGAAGTAAGATGTATCTGTAAACAACTCTTATGAAAATAAAAGCCATTGACAAATACAAATCGGGCTGGTAGTTATATAGCCATTAACAAAACATTATCTTTATTACTTCATAGGGGAGGAAACATCCACTGACCAATGGTTTCGGCTTGTTAGCCTCATCAGAGTGGAATAGTTCCCAAGAACCCTATGAAGTAATCGAAGCTATTATAATGATATAATTTCGAAACAATCACTGTACTATGGCAAAAGTAAATAAAACCGCCATCAGGTGATAAAACACCAACACTACAAAAGTGTGGAAGTACAGAATTGAACCGAAACTACATAATAAATTTTATAAATGACTATAAAAGTACGTCATGCCTTTGAGAATTTGCGGAATGTTACTGCAAAATTTATTTGCATACGTAACAAACCTTCTCGTGGCGACACCCGGGTTTATGTATATATATATATATATATATATATATATATATATATATATATATTGCAGTGGATTTCCCTATAGACCAATCAAGTCCCACCGTTTGGCTAACATAAATTTGCAGTGGATTACTCTAGAACAATCGGGATCGCTTTCGAGTTCCAGTGTCGTTGGGCTGTCATAAAAATTTGCTGAAAAAAAAGAAAAAAATATAAAGGAAATTCTTCCAATACCTTTGGAACGCCTCCTTATTTCTGCACACGCCTGCTAGCTGTAAAATCTGCTTCTTCCTGGATATTTACCATGCTAAGTTCACTCTTTCTCACATACACAGCCAAATGAAATTACCACTCAAATAATGCAACAAGACATACAACTTTTTTATTTACACATATTAACAAGTTTGCATTACCAAAAAAATATTTACACATTTGTATGTACAGTTTCATAAAATGTTGCAATCTCAATCTTTAAACCTTTTAACATTTCATGATTTCTATTTATTTCAACAATTTTATTTTAGACGAGTAGATGGGCCCGTCGTGCAACCCTAAATTGATTTTTATTCTGGTCTATGGAGAGCTCAGTATAAACCTAGTTACTCTAAATGCTTAGAAATATCGCATCTTTGTTTAAAACAAACTTAAAACCCGTTTACTCCTTACAACAAAATTTTTATGTCATTTATTAACATTTTTAAATAATAAATATCAATTGTCCTTTACATATACCCCTTCAAATGAATTTTTATGGTAATAAAATATTCCCCCAATAAGTCAAATCACTCAAGCACAAACTACCAGCACAAATGTTCAAGCAAATGTAAGAAAAATTAATTGAGTTACCTGGAGTAAGCTCTTTCCATCATCAGCTCTGAAGATGTGTTCCAAAACCCTTGTTGTTGTATCCATACACTTCGTTGTTATACATAGATCCAACTCACTTTCACTCGCTATCCAAATCTCTGCAACCGCATTCAGTGTTTCTACCCCGATAATAGTCTCAACCAAGCTTAACCTTCCGTAATCACTAAACTTCACGCATTCTTGTTTCAAACTTCTCAACTCGCTTACTCTAGTACCATCCTTTTATTAGTTTGTTACGTGTAGTAACAGCACCGTATATTAGCCAGCACTCACTTGTGCAAATCACACTTTTAATAAATTATCGATCTACGTTACTAACAGCGTTTTACATACTTTTAAATTAGGATGTGTATTATAAGTCAACGAATAAGCGACGTACAAGAATCAGTAAAAAATAAGAGAGCTTTACTACCTCTCCTAGTGTATTTATATGATTTTGTACAACCCTCACGGACCCTATTTCTGTCGAAAAGCTTATTTTATCAAAACAGATTCTACAAATTTTGTACGTAACGACCTTCTACATCTTCTACATCAGAAAATTCCCAGTCCATCGTGCTTTTATATTGAAAACTGCTCAATAACATATAACCGTCGCGAGCTTCTCAAAATTTCTAGCATTCGACCAACCATATTCCTTTTCCTCGTTTTTAACGTCGAACCCTTAGCTACCTGTCCTCGTTTAACCCATATTTACTGTCTCTTTTAGAATCCCACTTAAGCAACAGAAAATCGATATTGTGGTTGACCTCGAAACCTACCACGTACTTTAGACGAGTATTTTAACCAACGTTTTATTATACGTGCTCTCTGTCTGTTTTACATGATTGATATTCCGTCTTACTTTGCTTTCAAAGCATCTGTTATTTTAGTAGCTTATGCATTGACCATTACATACAATTCCACAGAATTCTGTCACAACGTTTATTCAAGTTTCTTTGAATCTGTTATTTTAACTATCAGGTGTTTCTATGAAGCAAACTGTCCGTTTGAAATTATATTTCCAAGTTCTAGTCTTTCTTAGGATTTGTATAAACGAACATTTAGTTTGATTAAAAGGAAATATGCGTTTATATTATTGATTTTCTATATCCAAAATCTCCGTTTATTATCCAATACGCTTGATTTAAAATATTAAAGCTAATTATGCGTATCCTTGAGTTTTCATGTACTCTAAAGCTTCTACACGTTATGCAAATTTAACATTCTGATTTAGAAATACAAAAATATCTTATTATCCCTCCGTTTTCAATGTCACAACTAATTAATTTGGCGCGTAAATAAATTGTTACTATTTCCTATATACACAGTCGTTAAAAATGTATGATCTAGACATATCTATCCTTCTTAACCTATAATTTCCATATATCAATAATGGACTGGATAGCATAAATATTTTAATGATAAGTTGTTTGTATATTGGGTATGAAGTCCAACCAATAAAAGTTGGTGTAAAATTCAAAAGTTTAGTTTTATTATTCTTAACGTTTCGGCGATTTTTTTCGCCTTTATCAAAAGTATTTACAAATTTGTAAATTAAAGCTATCATTGTATGTTGAAAGTTGAAATGATAAAAAGTCGGTATTTTATTTTTTATTTTATATTTTATATTTTACATACCGACCTTTCATCATTTCAACTTACACATACAATATTTTAAAAAACTTCCCTTCAAGTTTCATCTAAATTTATTTTAATTATCATGTTAATCAACATAATCATCTGTCATTTTTAAATAGTTTTTTTACACAAGGTAAGTTGATAAATACTAACGTATTAGAATTAATAAGATGAAATAATAACTTAGACTTTTTTTAATGCAAATCCAAAATAATCATTTCAAATCGAGTTAGTAATTGAAAGAAAGGAAATATAAGATCTTGGACATGATTTGAACTTGCATCTCAGTTTTGCCGGAACTGTGCGTTTACCAATTACGCCACCGAGACCGACGACTATAATTGAAAAATTTACAAATCTCAATCGTGTACAGAACTATACATAAACCTAACTTTCAATTACGTTTAGCATTTTTGTCAATCATATCTGACATTGTCAAGTTTTTGACTTATGTCAGATATTGACAGGAAGCAACGCTCAAAATTACGGCTATAAGCCAAGTATTAATATGTAAATAATTTAGGTAGTTTCTTTACGCGAGGTAAGTTGATAAATACTAACGTATTACAATTAATAAGATGAAATAATAACTTAGACTTTTTTATACAAAGCCCAAATGATCATTTCAAATTGTGCTAGTAATTGAAAAAGAAAAATGTAAGGTCTGGGACAGGATTTGAACCTGCATCTCAGTTTTGTCGGAACCGTGCGTTCAAATCCTGTCCAAGACCTCATATTGTCCTTTCAATTACCAGCTCGATTTGAAATGATCATTTGGGCTTTGCATAAAAAACGATATAAAACGATATAAAAACGATTTGTCTATTATATAATTTAATTTTTAAAGTTAAGCAAGTATAAATTGAACTTAAGCTACTAATGTCTGTTTCCTTTGTTCATAGTATTGTTGTCTTTATATATATTTTTGTAATTTGACAAAATTTTTTATTTATTTCATTATACAATTTTTGATGAATTTCGTTTGTTTTATTCAAGCGAATTGATTGTTGGAAAGGAGTGAGTAAATATTCTCTGTTATCATAACGTCATTTTACTCTGTTATGCATGGGTATCACTGAGCTAGTTGAGACATAAATTTGAATGTTTTAATTTTAAATTATTGTAAAGGCACAGAGAGGTGCCGATCAACAGACAATTGATCGTTGGCAAGTACGGCGATATCGCAGCTAAATATATATATATATATATATATATATATATATATATATATATACTCAAATTTAGACCAGGGTAGAAAATTAATTAATTACATCAAATAATTGTAATCACCGTGTATAAGGAATTGTATTAGATAATACGCTTTATTAAAAAAACCGTGGAGCAATTCATTCGTTTCATTAAAAATAAAAGGGTATTATTTTAATTGGAGCTAATTGAACCATTAGTAACATATAATAAGCATAAAAGCGTGTGAAAACCCAATAATATTCAAATCGTAGAAGGGTCATTTAAAATGTTACGTTTGAACACACCTGCGTATTTTTAAAAGGCTCGTTCTGCGTAAATTTTGCAGATAACAAATGGTTACAGAGAATCTTGGAGAAACCGTCGCTTAATATTCACGGGAAGGCTAGATACGGGGTTATTTTACCCAGATAACAGTCCACGTGGACTGAAATAATCGATAGTAAGGAATATCAATTTGCACCACTTAGAACAGGGTAGATAGAGACGGATAATATGCGCAAGACAGAGATACATATAGTTAAAGGCGGGATTTGAGCAACGTCACGAGGGTCACGATTGGTTGAAAATAAGAGGCAGATATGAGGTGTAAACGTAACGATTTCGATACAAAAGAAATTAGTTATTCTCGGACGCGTTGCGAGCCGCGTGGAAATTTTCTGAGATTTTCAACTGGCGCGTGTGCAAATTTTGTAGAACCGACGCTCGGGCGGTCGAGATGGGAACAGAGAATGCGAAATTCTAAGAATAGTCCGTTTTGGGGACAAAAGCGGCGCACGGGCGATCTATTATATATACCAGTGTTAATATGAGTTTCTCTCTCTTAGATTTTGACTATTCGATGCTTTAAAAAGTGCTTTTAGATTTTGATTCAGTAATTTAAACAGTTTGCTCGTATATTTTGGTGATTATTAAATACTTTAAAACAGTTTGCTCTTTACGTGCTACGATACAAGGTAATAAAATTTAGTTATATGTGCAAGTATTACTGTACCAACTATCAAAATTGTAACGATAAATGAATAAACAAAAGTAGGCAGTTTTGGCGTATAGAGTGAAAGAAGTATGAATTTCTTTGCGATTTTTTGGGGGTGTTAATAATTAAATGGTATTCGTAATCGTGATTGGATCCACAAAACAAGATTTTGATATACATAGAGGAGTCCTGAGAAGCTCTGAAACAACTTTAGATGAATGGTGGTGTAGAGAAAATTTTGAAAAGCGACCAGTAATCCGAGGACCTAAATATAACCCAGTTGGAATGGTGAAATTAGCAAGGACGATGTACATTGAAGCCACTAGTGCAGTAACCTTCAGGTAACTTATGCTTTGTTGTTCCATTTTTGATGTTTTGGTGTGTGTTGAATAACTTTATAATTGGTTTACTTAAAATGGACAACAGTGAATTTGCACAAACAACAAAATTTTAATTTTAAGGTGAAATTTTCTTGTTTAGGTAGAAAAGAGTATTTAATATTTATGTTCTTGATTATGATGAAAATTTGGGTTTGTCTTTGAGCTCAATTAGACGAACCTATTTAATTAACGTAAAGGGGTGGAAGATGCTCCCTTTTATTCAGACTAAGGTCTGCTAATATTGTTAAATTAATTAGTAGACATCCTACAAGGACTTTAATTCTGGATGCAAATTTAAAATGATGACAAATTTGATTTTGAAATTTTATGATACTGAAATTTATGCTGAAATTTAATTTTGAAATTTTAATATATTATAAATATTGATGTAAATAAAGTTAACGTTGATGTTTGTGGTAGGAATGTATTTGTTTTTTTTATGAATGAGTATGAAAGTTTTAACTAGTTGAGCAGCCGAGGCGGAAAGAGAATAGAGGCCAATATCCGAAGTGAATCACAGCAAACATGACGCCCAATCTGTGGGGCTCGAATGTTTTTTTTTAAAGGGCCAGTTCCCGTGACCAAAGGTGTCAGCAAAAGTTTCACAGCAATATATATATATATATATATATATATATATATATATATATATTACTCATATTTAGACCAGGGTAGAAAATTAAATAATCACATCAAATAATTTTTAATCACCGTGTATAAGGAATTTCATTAAATAATACGCGTTATTAAAACCATGAAACATAAATAAACTCGGTTGTTTCAGTAAAAATAAGAAATTTAAATTATTTATAAGACGCTTTATATCAAAAGAAGCAGTATTGAAAAGCTCTGCGTGTAATGTAATTATTCCTAAACAAAGAGAAATTACGTGCAAAATTTATCTTAATTAACTCTATTTCGAGTAACCGGTATTAAACAAAGTGTACACATAATAATTAATATTTAAGTTGTATTCGCTAAAAATGAAAGGATAGAAATCAATTTAATTGGAGTTAATTAAACCGTTAGTAACATATAATACCTATTAATACTTGTGAAAATCCAAGATTAAAATACCACGGAATAAGGCTCTGAGAATTAATATTATTTTGAACACCTGCGTAGTTTAAATATCACATTCGGCGTAAATTTTGCAGATAATTAATGTTTCAAAGAATGTTGGAGAAACCGTCGCTTATATTAACGGGAAGGTTGGATACGGGGTTATTAAACCAAGATAACAGTCCATGTGGACTAAAATAATCGATAATAAAGAATATCAATTTGCACCAATACGAACAGGTTAGAGAAGGAAAGAGAAAATGCGTCAAGCAAAGACACATATTGTAAAAGGCGGGATTTAAGCAACGTCATGGGGTTGCGATTGGTTAAAAATAGGATGCATATATCAGAGGTAGAACAACAATTTCTGTACAAAATTAATTAGTTTTTCTCGGACATGCTTGCGTGCCGTGTGGAAATTTTCTGAGATTTAAATGGGGCGAGTGAAAATTCGTAAAAATCGACGCGTGAGCGACGGACTGGGAACATAAAATGAGGAATTTTTTAGAATTACCCGTTTTGAGGACAAAAGCGACGTGCCGGCTTTTTGCTATATATACCGAGATGAATATAAACAAGCCCTCTTAGACTCTTAGACTTTTGACGATTCGATGCGTTAAAAGCTCGTACATACGCGACTTGATTGAAGATGTTAAACCGTGCATTTTAGTTTGATTAAATAATTTAAAGTTTGCTCGTATATTTTAGTGATTCAAAATAGCTTGTTATTTACGTGCTAACATGAATGTACTTCAGTGCACTTAGATACAAGGTAATAAAATTTAGTTTCACTGTACCAATTAGCAAAATTTACAACGACGAATGTATACACAAAAGTAGGCAGTTTTGGCGTATATTGGTGACAGACGCATGAATTTCTTTGCTATTTTTCGGGGGTGTTAATAATTAAATGGTTCAAATACGTGTCTGGATCCATGAAACAAGGGTCAGATAAACACAGATGAGTTCCGGAAAGGCCCAGAAACGACTTTGAATGGATGGTGATGGAGAAAATTTTAAAAGCGTAGAGAATCAGAAGCCGTAAATATAATCCTGTTGAATGGTGTGATTAACTAAAGAAACGATACTTTGAAGCTACGAGGACAGTAACCTTCAGGTAAATTATACTATTTTGTTTGACATTTTTGTGTGTATTGAATGACTTTATAATTGATTTACTTTAAATGGACATTAGTGAAATTGTACTAACCATAAAAGTTTAATTTTAAGATGAAATTTGCTTGTTTAAGTAAAAAGGGGTATTTTGTTTTGATGTTCGGTAATATGATGAAAATTTGGGTATGTCTTTGAGCTCAATTAGACGAACCTGGTTAATTAACGTAAAGGGGTGGTAGATGCTCCCTTTATACTCAGACTCCGGTCTGCTTATATTGTTATATTAATTACTAGGCATCCAACAAGGACTTTAATTCTGGATGCACGTTAAAGTGATAATAAAATTAATCTTGAAATTCTTTTTAAAAATGAATTTTATGCTGAAATTTAATTTGAAAATTTAATGTATTCTGAATATTGATGTAAATAGAGTTAACGTTAATGTTTGTGGTAGGAATGTGTTGTTTAATTTTATGAATGAGGAGGTTTATAAAATTAGGTGAGCAGCCGAGGCGAAAACAGGATCACAGCAGTTTATGACGCCCAATCGGTGGGACTAGAATTTGTTTTTTTTTAAGGGCCAGTTCCCGCATACAAAGGAGAATATCACGGCAGTATATGGCGACCACAACGTGAGGGCTCGAGTTCCAAATAAAATTTTTGTGATTTTATTCCAGGAAACTGGCGATCTGAGAGAGAGAGTTTCTGTGTGTGTATAAATTTAAGAGTATTTTAGAGTGTGTGAGAGTGATTAGAACGTATGCAGAGAAAGGAGTGGTTAAGGAGTCAAGGAGTGGAAATTGGAAGTGACGATAGTGCATTGTGTGGGAAAAATTCGAAAATGGAAGAAGCTGGAGGCAGTAGAGATCAGTCGAGGACGGAATCAGGAGAAACAGGAAATGAGTTAATGATGAGAATGTTAGAGGAAATGCGATTAGCTAGGGAAGAATCGAATAGAGCGATGGAGGAGTCTAACAGAAAATTAGAACTGCTAAGCGATGAATCGAATAGAGCTAGGGAGGAGTCCAATCAAAAATTAGAGCAGATAAGCGGGAAAATTTAACAAAATACTAAAGAATTTACAGAATTTAAAGATAGTCTTACCGTAAAGATGGGGGAAGTTGAAAATAGGGTTGATAAAAATGAGCGTGATATTACAGGTCTTCGACAGGAAATGGGACATTTAAGGTCCGAAGTACGCATTTTTTGTGAAGAAGAGATTAATGTGAAAATGACTGAAGTGACGGACTCATGTAGGGATCAGTTAGGCAGGGTAGAACGTGAAGTTAGTAGTATTAAATACAACATGTCAAATTTAACGGGGGATGGTCCCAGATTTTCTACAGGTGGAGTATCATTGGACCAACACATGAAGTTTTATGGCGATAACAGGGTAAATCCACAAATTTTTATTAATAGTGTAAGAAATCTAGTGGGAAATTTATTTGACGAACAGACTAAACTAAATACGATAAAGGCTTTATTAAAGGACAATGCGGAGGCATGGTACAATTTAGTAGGACAGGACATAGACACGTATCAGGACTTTGAAAACAAATTTTACAACATTACTGGAGTGATCACAAACAGGATCAGATTAGGGACGACTTGATTACAGGAAAATTTAAGGAGAGTTTGCAGGTTCTAGGAGCAATATGCCATCCGCAAATACAGTGTGGCCAAACAACTGAATCCACCATTGACGGACAGACAGATTATCAAGTACCTATCACGACATTTTGAACTGGAAATTAGACAACACGTGGCCTTACAAAACATCACAGAACGGGAGACATTTTTAAAGTATTTGCAGAGATATGACGATGTATGTGTAGGACGGACAAGAGAGATACGAGAACGAAACGTTAACACAGTTAGGTTTGACAACAGGACACCGAATTATCCGAGACGGCCTGACTACAACAGAAATTTTCGACCGAATTGGGAACGACGAGGACAGGAATACAGGAGCAATAGTGCGACTAGGGGACCGACGCCAAGACCTAGTTACACGCGACAGAACAGTTTACCGGAAGTAAACAGGACTGTGACCAGCACGCCGAATAGAGACAGGGACACGGATATTAACACGAGAAGGACATACGCACAGGTTGTAGAAGGACAACCAGGACCAAGCACGGAAAACAGGATGAGACAGGATTTTTAGAACGTGACAGACCACTAGATTTCTGTGTAAATGTATACGAACATCCACGTGAATTTTTCAAAATTGAGGAGGAAGTAGAGCCAGAAACTGAGGAAAATTATGTTTGCCAATTATTAATTTAGAAATTTTGAGAATAATGTAGAAGTATTACTTGATACAGGGGCAGAGGCGAGTTTAATATCGGAGGAATTCGTCAGCAAAATTAGGGATAAGGTTTGTGATAGAATTATGCCTATAAAACGTAGCCATTTAGTAGCTCAAATAAAAAGAAGTTTGCTGTAGTAAATAGTGTTGTGGTGCTTAGGATAGATATAGGAGGTTTAAGCTGTGAACAGGAGTTTGTAATTGTACCTGGACTAAAGTTTCAGAGCATTTTAGGTGTTGACTGTATGATGAAGTTAGGGGTTTTGATAGATATGGAAAGGAAGGTAATAAGGATTAAAGATAGGGTAGTGCCATGGAAGGGCAGTTATGAAGTCACAGAGGATGACACGGGGTTTAGTATTAATGTAGTAGAGGTAGAGGATGATGAAGATAAACAGATCAACACAATAAGATGTCCAGAGGATAGGAGAGTAGAGGTTCAAGCTTTAGTACAAAAACATGCAGAAGTAGTGGGGGTAGAAGCAGCATATCAGGAGCAGGTGAAGGCGAAATTAAGTAAAGATGGCAAGTTTGTTTTTAATCAAGTAGATTTAAGGGATTCATTCTGGCGGATTCCATTACATAAGAATTCTAGAAGGTACGTAGGATTTTCCGTAGAGGGAAAAATCGGGAATTGTAAAGTAGTATCGTTTGGTTTGTCGGCAGAAAGGGAAACAACAATAAATGAGAAACAGACAAGTGTAGAGACTGAAGAAGAAGCAATATTTAAGAGTGAGGATAATAGGGATAAGTTTATTGTATGTGAGATAATAGGGAGGATAAGTATAGATATAGAAGGGGGAGAAATAGGGATGAAGAGTATTAGGATGGTTAGAAGAAAGACTTGGAGGGTCAAGAAGAGAGTTAGATTTAAATAACCTAATGAACAAAGGATAGAGATAGGTGAACTTTAGTATAGATATAGAACAAGGGATAGAATAGGTGGATAGAAGAGTAGAAGTAAGTGTTTATAGAAAATAAAGCTAGGTATAGGATAAATATGGGAGATAATTAGGAATAGGTTTAGGATGAGAATAAAGAGTAAATGTAGGAAGAAAATAAGATAGGTTAAGTGTAGATACTTCATGGAAGATTAGTGGAGAGTTAGGAATAGAGTAAGAGTAGGATAGGCATATAGGATTAGGTAGGGGGAAGTAAAGTATAGTGAAGATTAGTTAAAAGTTAGGAATAGGATAGGCATATAGGATGTATATAGGATTAGATGGATAAGTAGGATGAAGTTAGGGATAATTTCAGTTTATACAATTAGGTGAGAGTTAAGAATAGGATAGGGATATAGGGTAGGTGTAAATATTTTTTTTGGATTGGAGACAAAGTAGGTAAGTTAGATAGATAAGGGTAGAGAGAGATAGGCAATTTTTTTTTTGTAATTTTTTTGTCTAAATGTTTTATATTTGAAGTCAAATAAGTGGGATTATTTGTATTCAAATAGGGGGAAAATACTCATATTTAGACCAGGGTAGAAAATTAAATAATCACATCAAATAATTTTTAATCACCGTGTATAAGGAATTTCATTAAATAATACGCGTTATTAAAACCATGAAGCATAAATAAACTCGGTTGTTTCAGTAAAAATAAGAAATTTAAATTATTTATAAGACGCTTTATATCAAAAGAAGCAGTATTGAAAAGCTCTGCGTGTAATGTAATTATTCCTAAACAAAGAGAAATTACGTGCAAAATTTATCTTAATTAACTCTATTTCGAGTAACCGGTATTAAACAAAGTGTACACATAATAATTAATATTTAAGTTGTATTCGCTAAAAATGAAAGGATAGAAATCAATTTAATTGGAGTTAATTAAACCGTTAGTAACATATAATACCTATAAAAACTTGTGAAAATCCAAGATTAAAATACCACGGAATAAGGCTCTGAGAATTAATATTATTTTGAACACCTGCGTAGTTTAAATATCACATTCGGCGTAAATTTTGCAGATAATTAATGTTTCAAAGAATGTTGGAGAAACCGTCGCTTATATTAACGGGAAGGTTGGATACGGGGTTATTAAACCAAGATAACAGTCCATGTGGACTAAAATAATCGATAATAAAGAATATCAATTTGCACCAATACGAACAGGTTAGAGAAGGAAAGAGAAAATGCGTCAAGCAAAGACACATATTGTAAAAGGCGGGATTTAAGCAACGTCATGGGGATGCGATTGGTTAAAAATAGGATGCATATATCAGAGGTAGAACAACAATTTCTGCACAAAATTAATTAGTTTTTCTCGGACATGCTTGCGTGCCGTGTGGAAATTTTCTGAGATTTAAATGGGGCGAGTGAAAATTCGTAAAAATCGACGCGTGAGCGACGGACTGGGAACATAAAATGAGGAATTTTTTAGAATTACCCGTTTTGAGGACAAAAGCGACGTGCCGGCTTTTTGCTATATATACCGAGATGAATATAAACAAGCCCTCTTAGACTCTTAGACTTTTGACGATTCGATGCGTTAAAAGCTCGTACATACGCGACTTGATTGAAGATGTTAAACCGTGCATTTTAGTTTGATTAAATAATTTAAAGTTTGCTCGTATATTTTAGTGATTCAAAATAGCTTGTTATTTACGTGCTAACATGAATGTACTTCAGTGCACTTAGATACAAGGTAATAAAATTTAGTTTCACTGTACCAATTAGCAAAATTTACAACGACGAATGTATACACAAAAGTAGGCAGTTTTGGCGTATATTGGTGACAGACGCATGAATTTCTTTGCTATTTTTCGGGGGTGTTAATAATTAAATGGTTCAAATACGTGTCTGGATCCATGAAACAAGGGTCAGATAAACACAGATGAGTTCCGGAAAGGCCCAGAAACGACTTTGAATGGATGGTGATGGAGAAAATTTTAAAAGCGTAGAGAATCAGAAGCCGTAAATATAATCCTGTTGAATGGTGTGATTAACTAAAGAAACGATACTTTGAAGCTACGAGGACAGTAACCTTCAGGTAAATTATACTATTTTGTTTGACATTTTGTGTGTATTGAATGACTTTATAATTGATTTACTTTAAATGGACATTAGTGAAATTGTACTAACCATAAAAGTTTAATTTTAAGATGAAATTTGCTTGTTTAAGTAAAAGGGGTATTTTGTTTTGATGTTCGGTAATATGATGAAAATTTGGGTATGTCTTTGAGCTCAATTAGACGAACCTGGTTAATTAACGTAAAGGGTGGTAGATGCTCCTTTATACTCAGACTCCGGTCTGCTTATATTGTTATATTAATTACTAGGCATCCAACAAGGACTTTAATTCTGGATGCACGTTAAAGTGATAATAAAATTAATCTTGAAATTCTTTTTAAAAATGAATTTTATGCTGAAATTTAATTTGAAAATTTAATGTATTCTGAATATTGATGTAAATAGAGTTAACGTTAATGTTTGTGGTAGGAATGTGTTGTTTAATTTTATGAATGAGGAGGTTTATAAAATTAGGTGAGCAGCCGAGGCGAAAACAGGATCACAGCAGTTTATGACGCCCAATCGGTGGGACTAGAATTTGTTTTTTTTAAGGGCCAGTTCCCGCATACAAAGGAGAATATCACGGCAATATATATATGGAATGATAGCAGAGAATTTTTACTCACTCCTTTCCAACAATCAATTCACCTGAATAAGACAAACCAAATTTATCAAAAATTGTATAATGACCTAAATAAAATTTCTTTGTAAAATTACAATTTACAAATCTACGCTCTTTTTAATGTCATTTACCTTTTATAGAACCTTTAAAGCAAAATAAAAAAATATGCCTATCGGATTAGCAAAAAAATCTATCCTACCACGAATATTTTCGTTGAACGTTCAAAGAAATATCCCTTTTTTTAACATAATTCTACGTAGCAACCAAATTTTTGCTGACCTTTTACGCACTATATTTTATCATATACAAAGTTTATGCTTTTTTCTGAATACACAAATTATGTAAAATTACAAATGCAACGTGCTATAAGTTGAATAAATAGTTCTGACTTATAGTTCTTCTGTTTTTTTCTTTCTGGAGGTTCCTGACCCAAATTCCGACTTGTTCTGCAACTTACGACAATTCGGATTTAAAATCAGTCTTGATTGTTATCTAGTAACTTGAGTCTTTTATTCAGTCGCTTAGAGTCGTTTATTCAGCGACTTAGAGTGTTTGCCAGTATCCTAGATTTACTCAGTAATTTAGATTATTTACCAGCAATCCAGATTAGTCGCCAACACTTAGATTGTTTACCAGCAATTAACCAGTAATTTAGAGTTTTTACCAAGCTTGGAATCAGTCGTTAGACCCCTAAATTAAGAAAATTACAAAGATTTTAATTTATATTAATTATTTTTAGATTTACATTTATATTAACAGCAAAATTCTACATAAATTTGTTTCAACACGCACTCTACTGTTTATATCACTTTACTTTAAATTTTGTTAAGTTCAACTTTTAAAGTTAGAAATTTTCACTAAAAATTTCTATCGCGTAATAATTTTTTTTCAAAATAGCACAGTCGACACGTGGATTATAAAAATGATGCCTCTCTATTTGCTTCGCTAGTTTTATCGAATCAAATTTCTTCTCGAATGTTCCACGCTTTCTGAATGGTTGCTTTAATTATGGTTATATCTGCAACGTGTTGGATTTTGGATGATCTAATATGTACGTTCTAAATTGCACGTATATCGGACTTTCTAGAGGGACTTGATTAACAAATGGTATTAAATATGGTATTGTATGTACGTTCTAAATTGCACGTATTATCGTAGCATCAAATATCCATGCTTTATAAAATATGCTTGTTTTTAAGTGTTTGGCTATTACAAACTGGTATGTATAAATTACACGTATTTATTAGTTTCTTTACGCAAATGCGTTTAGATTGAAAGAAATTTCATTTCACGTTTATTTTCCTTTAGATATATTGGATTTGTATGCGTTTTGAGCTTAAGAATGTCCTTAAATGTTCTAAATTGATTGAATTGCTTCAGCAATTATTTATTTTAATAAAATGAATGTAGTTATTACGCAATGAGCTTCCTTTAATTAATTGTAGCATGTTATTGATTTTATACAGGGTGATGAGTATTTGCCGTTCCATAATGAATGAATTACGTATATTATTTCCAGTCTATTTTCTGCCAACTTTAGCTTTAACAAAAGTTTATTAAATTCTACGTCAGGCTGTAAGTATCTTCTAAATGAAATAGAATTTGAGCAAAGCATGCACTTTGTTACTACTTAATAAAATTACAATCAAGTTTATAAAAAGAAAGAAGTTGCTTTACTACTGCAGCTAGAAAAGTGATATCATAAGACATTACCTTCATTAAGTAATTATCTTAAATAATAAAACGAAACATGGAACGAGTATGTATAATTATTTCTTGAAAATTATACGCAGGAAAGCATTTGCTGTAAGTACTATGTAAATGTGCTCAGAGAATGAAATGCAATCAAACAGATTTATTCTAATGGATTGCTGATTTACATTGTCTGATCACGTGCAATCGTAATTTGTCATTTACAGCTAGATAAGATTCAGCAATTTATAAATTGCAGGTATAAGGAAACGTTCGTCTGGCGGAAGCAAAACGAGAATCAGCAGCACTAGAATTATCTATCTTCAGGAATTAGAGAACTGGAATGTACATATTTCTTAGGGAAATTTGTTTTTCAAAAATGATTTACTAAAGAATAAAACTGATGAATCCAATGCCGTTGAATAATTTTCGCTTATACTCTAGAAACTTACTTTAGATTTTAAGAGTTGCTTTGGACATTGCTTAAAATTGGCTTATGTACTAAATCGTGAAGTTGTTTAAATTTTATGCAGAGCGTACATGGAAGTAGCTTAAACAATTTAAGTTTTTCAAACTCTAATAAATTATGCTTATTAAAATCACTACATAATAAGTTTTAAAGATTTGGTATTTTTTTTCAAAAATGGGATAGAGGCTGTTTTTAGTTTTGAATATCTTAATTCAACTAAGAGCATGTGAATGAATTTAATTTTTCAGTTTGTTGAACATCGTTTAACCAGGTTTCCGTGTGGTGAGATACTTTTTTCTTTATAGAAGATTAGGAATCTTTTGATGGAACTACAGTACTTTCTCTTCTGCCTTACAGCTTCTAGACTTTTACGAGGGTAAAGTGAAAAGTTCTCGGCCCGACACAGAGATGGCGTTCCAATCAGCAAAAATGTGTGCTTCCTGCCTGCGTGCACATGTCATTAGTTCGTATGACAAGTTTCAACTTGCTATCTCAAGTAGTTTGTTTACACGAATTTTTTCAAGCAGACGTCTTATGCGTGTTTCCTTAAGATGGATAAACTTGAATATCCTGCGGTCATAAAATTCTTAGTTTTGGACGGATTAACCCCTCAGGAAATTCATACGAAGTTGACAAAAGTTTACGGAGACACTGCCCCTTCCCTGTCAACCGTTAAGAAGTGGGCAGCTGAATTTAAACGTGGTCGCACGTCTCTCGAAAATGACCCATGTGAAGGACGACCAATAATCGCAACCACACCGAAAACGATCGAAAAAGTGCATGATATCGTGTTGGACGATAGGCGAGTAAAAGTGAAGGAGATAGCTGAGGCTGTAGGGATATCGGACGAAAGGGTGCGAAACATCTTACATAAAGAGTTAGGGATGCGACAGCTCTGCGCAAGATGGGTGCCGCATTTGCTGAATGTCCATCAAAAGCAAATGCGAAAACGGAGCAATTTTAAGCCTAGTTCTATAAGGATCCGAGAGATTTTGTGCGACGAATTGTCACTGTGGATGAGACATGGGTCCACCATTACACGCCAGAAACGAAACAGCAGTCGAAGCAGTAGGTGGAAGCCGGTTGTTCAGCGCCAAAGAAAGCGGAGTCGATCGCATCTGCTGGAAAGGTGATGGCCCGCGTGTTTTGGGATGTGAAAGGGATCCTGTTAATAGATTGAAAAAGGCACAATTACAGGCCAATATTACTCCGCTCTTCTTGACCAGTTGGATGCCAAAATTCGCGAGAAGAGCCCTGGCTTGAAGAGAAAAAAAATTATGTTTCACCAAGACACACAAGGGTGCGTTGGCGATGGGAAAATTGACGGATTTGGGGTAGACTTGCTTGGCCATCTCCCCTATTTCCCTGATTTGGCGCCCTCAGACTTCTATCTGTTCCAAAACTTGCAGAAATTTGTTTCTGGGAAGCGCTTTATGTCCAATGAAGAAGTTGGGAGGGCCTTAGACGAATATTTTCAGTCTTCCAGACTCGCACTTCCGGTAAGAAATACTGATGTTGGAGAAACGCTGGACCAAGTGTGTTGAAGTTAAGGGGGATTATGTCGAAAAATAAAGTCATTTTTTTTACTGAAAATTGCAGTCTTTCATTGTAGGCCGAGAACTTTTCACCTTACCTTCGTATTGTGGGAATGACGCTTACCGAAAGGATGAATAATAACGCGACAGATAGTGTTAGATTCGCGCACGCTTCCGGTAAAATTAATCCAATAAGGAAGTCGTAGTCACTTCCTGAGCGTCCCGCTAGGAACCCATGCTGATCAACTAAACTTTTCCTCTTTTCTCTCTAGTAACAAGCACCCCTCAGACGACCGAGAGGTGTTGATGAAGGAATTTTTGTTACCCTCTTTTTATTGTTTTCTGTGCCATGGTCTTATTCAAACTATCTATGATAGTTTTTCTGTGCCTTTCATCTGCTTGGTTTCTTGTCAATGTTTGTCTTACCACTCAAGCAATATCATTCCGGCAGTGCTCACTTTTGTGAGTAAGAGTTCCACTATGTTGTTTGTTTACCAGGCTGTTACACTCTATGTGTGCTTTCGTACAATGTTGGTCCCATTTATGACAATGGAATATATATTATTTACTGCATCAATATAATTACAGTATCAGCATTCCGCACCCCCTTCTATTCCGATCCCATGTAAGTATATGGCGTAAACGTTATGGGCCGTTATCGCTCGTGTCACTTGGTGGTCTATTTGGCCGCATTTTCTATTGCACTACTGTTTAATATCTTTTATGTATGTCTTGACCCATCCTTAGTATTATAACTTTTCCATACTTTGTTCTCTTGCGATAACTTTGTTTGTTTGCTGTTTCTATATATATATATATATATATATATATATATATATATATATATTGCTATAATACTTTCTAAATTATCATGCCTTTACGTTGTGCGCCTTATTAATTTTGCTATGAACTGCCGGAATTATCGAACCCCTATGTTGGACTGTTATATTATTTCCTATGTACTCTAAATTATTCACGCTCCATCATTTGGACGACCATTTTAATATTTACTATGAATAAACAAGATTGTAATTATCTCCTCCGACGTTGGGCTGTCTTATTAATATTGCTATCAATTCCCTCCAGAAACTTAACTGGATTTTATCTTGAACCAACCTTGTCAGCCAATAGCAAAATTAGATACGTTACCGCCTTATTTGTTATCAATTTCCTATTCAACTTGTAGCTCCTCCTTGAACTATTTAAATCTTATGACCTCTGATAGCATTTATTTGGAATTATAAAATTCAGTTAATTTCGATTTTATATAATGAAACCAATATATTATGTACAGCTTTTGTAAATTATTTGAAATACACTTTTCAATTAGTCAATGTTGTAAATTTCATTTATTAAACATCATATCCTATTTACTCAAAACCCAAAGTCACCAAAAAAAACCTATTATCCTTATCAACGAAGCGTAGAACGTTCTAAACCTGTTATCATATTACTCATTTTATACGTATGCAACTTCTTTTGTTGACTTTTTCACATTCATATTATATTAAGCAAATTCAATATTCAAAAAAATAAAAAAATATATAGAAAAATAAAATGTCTTATAACTAAAAATATCTGACCTGGTCTATTTTCTTCACATCAACGCTCCCATTTGAATAAAAATTATCTTCCCCCAATTCAGGATTGCATTTAAATTATTGCCATTACACTATGGACTACCATTATTAATTTATGCACCCCAATTTATTGTCGTTTCATTTCAGACTTATTACTTTTTATCAATCAATTTCCTCAAACTTATAATTGTATTACTCTTCTTCCAGACTTAGAAATTGTAGTTTGTTTCCCCCGTGCTTCGAAATTGTAGTTTATTTTCCCCAGACTTCGAAATTGTCGTTTGTTTCCCCCGGACTTCAAATCGTCGTTCGTTTCCCCGGACATAGAAGCCCTATTATTTTTATGTTTTAGTTTAAAATAAATTCATCAAAATGTACTTACGTTTAATCGGCAATTATAGTTTTCATCTTGGCACTTATTTTATCTTTCACTTTTAAAATTATTACGTATTACTTTATTTCATAGCGGCGCACTTCGGCCTTTGTTGAGTTGCAAACTGACTTCGTTTTCACTGTACCTGCTAATATATTATTCCGTTCCCACTCCGTCAGTGGGTATGGTCTAGAACTCGTCGCTTATTTATGACCAATCAAATAATTACATTCAAAGTAGTTTCTGATGTAATTCTCCACAATTCCCAATAATTGTAACCTGCTTCCAGCTGTCTTCGTTATCAACATGCTGTGTTTTGATAGATCTAATTGCTTTTCCATAAACAACTGATGCAATTCGACTTTTAATTTTCATAGTTACATGTTATTCACGCAATTTTTAATCTTTTTCTTATCAAAAATGGTTAGCTATTTGCACGCATTTACCTATGCTACCTGAAGCTCTATTTCTATCTCCGCATTAATCTAATTGTTTGGAACTCTTTTAAATGCGTGTCTAATTACACTTTATCGTTTACTTATAAATATACGCGTGCTTCCACTAAAAAATATCATTACTTGCTTAATCTAAATTACCTAAAACTTTATCTACAGGGTATTAAATATTTTCTATTTACCTAATGAATGTCTTCCTGATTTCTACGCTAACTATGCGTCTTCCTATGTTTATCTGCGTCGCTTAAAACTATTTATACTTTATATACAGGGTGTTGACTGCTTACTATTTACAAACTATGTCCATTTCTCAATTCTTCACTAAATAAATGCAGTTTTCTGCTGCCTATGGTGATTTCTCATTTCTAAATGACCCTTCCTATAAAGTACATCCTTAAACAATCCCTTATCACAGCAATATATACATATATATATATATATATATATATATATATATATATATACAGGTGCTATTTTTTCGGGCGCTAGCTTTACTGGCGGGAGTACTGTAATTGCAAAAACAGCTATTGTAGGTACATCTTTATATGCACGTGCTACTCTTAATATTTTCATAGCCAGCATAATCTAAGACCGCCAACCAAGAGCCCCATATAACATTATCGAGGATACTATTAATGTTAGGACCATACGTTTTTCATTTTTAGCCCTCTTATGTTTGGCATAACTTTTTCGAACGTCATAATCAATCTGTTGGTCTTTTCACAAGTTTCCCGTATGTGTGTGGTCATTTTGGCATCGTTGTCAATAAAATATACCTATACACTTAACCGCTTTAGAGCTCGGTACGTTGACCCCGCCGAGAGCTAACTTAATATTCCGCTAGCAGTACTAATTATGTTTTTTAGGAACTATTTTTATTTACATGGTATCCATTTCTTCCCCGATCCTTGACATAGGATATTGCGTTTGCTCTTCTAGCATGGTATTTGTTTTAGCTTCTCACCACTCCTAAATCGTTAGCCTACGCATTTAAGGTAATACCTACACTAGCTTTTACGCGCAGGATCCTATCGTAAAATAAATTCCAAAATACTGGGCCAGGTATCGAGCTTTGTGGGACGCAGACGTTATCTGTTCAGTCTCCCCGTTCTGTCATTATTAACCTATCACTCAGGCACGATTAAACCATCTTTATTGTGTAGGCAGTCTCGGTTTCCTGTGACTATTATATATCCAAGTTCCGACACATCCTGTTCCAACTCTGCACATATCTCCTCCACTTCTGTTCTCTTGTCTTTAATATGGCATTTTGTAGGTTTTTCTTAGTTTGAGTCCATTTTACTCTGACCTGTTAGCTTGTACTTTATCTGCGCGCTGTTTATTTAATCTAACTACTACTGGTTTGCTTTTCAGATATTTTCCACCTAAAATCTCGGATGACACCAGCATACCTTTGTGTGGTTCTATTTAGTTTCCTTTTCCTAGAATAATTCTTGTCAATTAAGTTTGTATAATTTTAACTAGTTCTTCAGGTATAATATTTTCGGGTTGTAAGTGTTCTACAGAAATTTACATACTCTCCTCTGTAAGCTTTTTCAGCTTTCTTTTGTAATATGTTACCTTTTACGGACTGCGTTGTTCTTCAACGAGCCACCTTTATCTCTTGTGTTGTGTTATGATCTCTCATTGTAGAGTGTAAAGTACCGGTAGCTATCGACGTTGGTATATAATATATTGGGCGCTTTTCAGTTTATTGCTGGAGCCTAATTTAATATTAAACATGAAATTGCCACGTTAGAAAATGTAAACTACCAAGCTTCTATAAACATTCTAGGCTGCTCTCACGCTGTAAGCTCTTTTAACAAACTGAAATTCATAAATTCTTTTCTATTACCTAATGTTTACTTCAAGTAACGCACTCGCGTTACAAACCTGTTGCAAACCTAATCATTAAACAAAAAAAAAGCAGCTAGAAAGTTGGAAGTTTTTGGAATGTATTGTTTTGAAAGGATGATTAAGATCAGCAGCACTGTTTATGATAAGGTACTAGAAATGCTTAAAGAACATAGTAGCCAGGAATAGTTAGGACAGTGATAGAGAGTAAAACAGAAGGTAAAGTATACACAACAAGACAAAACTCGGAGAAGGGCAAAGGTAAAGATAGTTATAAGGCATCGAAAGAATTAGTTCAGGATAGGCACACGTCAACGTAAGGGCTGGGACTAAGAGGGATACAGACAATAGAGTGCTATAAACTTTGTTACGCTCATTTTACGACTAAATTTAAATCTACCCTTTTTGGTTCATTATTTATTTACTTAGATTCTGCTCAAATCCTCCAACAACCAGTATATTAGACTTACCTACAATAAAATACGCTTCTAGTAATTTTCAAGTTCAAATCTATTTGTTTTAAAATGAAAAGTTTATTCTATAAATTAAATAGTCAATACCCTGTTTTAGGTATTTGTAAACTTGCTATACATTGCGACAACGTGTAATTACTTTCTCTTATTCAAAACTCATTGAAATGAGGTATTGAACTATCCGATAAAACCATCTTCTGATGACTTTGCTGGGGATGTTACTGATAATAAGTTTGATCGTTTACGCTTCTTATGGGTACACATTCAGCGAAGTTGTGAGTTGATGGTGGCTAGCTCTGAGAAGGAAGCCCTTACGAAAAAAAAATTATTATTCGCTTAACAGACCATTCGTTCTGATGTTGAGGCGACTGTTAGAAAATTCAAGCGTGCTACTTTTGCGGATTTTACTCAACAGCCTTCTTCCAGCCCACAAATTCTTAATGTAACTGCTACCGTCACCGAAGAAGATCCTTGTCTGTCTTCTGATTTCGAGGAAGAATTGGACACTTCTACTACTGCCCATACTATGACCCCTACAAAAGGATACCCGCTCGCTAAACAGAATGTCTCTTTCTCAGGGGAAGGTTCGCTACCGGAATTCTTGATTCGTATTAAGAAACAGCGTTTCGCGTAATGTTTCTGCTCAGCAACTTTTCTTTTTACTTCGGAATTACGTACCGGAAAGGCCTTACTTCTCTTCCGCGCACATCAGCGCCCCATCAGATCTTGGAAAGACGTTGTTAGTTTATTAAACGATGAATTCTTACCCGTGGATGATAATAAACGCCTACTAAACGAAATAAATTCTGAACCGGGTCTTGCTTATAAATCTGGTCCACTTGAGAAAAATACTTTTACTTCAAATGACCTAGTTGTTGGGGTTTTTCCTACGCTTACGGGTAGATCAGATACTTCTTCCGTACTTTCTACTGTTCTTCTTCCTAGCGCTGCTTCTACTCGTCAAGTCAGGTGCTTTAATTGCGACAAACCTGGTCATGTTTTGACACGTTCTACTCGTCCTCAAGTACTCCACTGTTATGGTTACGGATATAAGAGTGTTTCTTGCTGCAACTGTCCAGACTGTTATCATACTACTAATAGGTCTTCGAATACTACTTCAAATTCTGTCCTCACCTCTTGGTGCCTAATTTCTTCTGCTTCTCACTCTACGCTCACTTCTGTACCTCATACAGACCATCCAGCTACTACTATCAAAACATACTCTTCTTCGGCAAATATAGCTTCGAACAAAATTTCTTCCGTCTACATCCTTTTCTACACCTTCTGCTCGTCCTACTACCATCACCTCATACCCTTTTCAGCCATATGATCCTTTAAATTGTAATATTGATTTTTACGACTATCACGCCCCTACTTACCGAACCTCTACTAACAAGAACCAAATTTCTTCTGTCCTTGCGAATCAAAAGATGATCAAATGGATCCTACGTTTTCACTTCCTCCTTTATATATGGTTGAAGTGTTATCGGATTCTGCTCCTTTTGCTAAGCTTGATATTCCTACAGCCAATGCTGTTCTCTTTCCTAACTGTGATACTGCTAGTCCTTTATCTAACATCGATAAATTTTTATCTGTTTCTGTCCCTTTGTATAATATAACTAAAGTGTGCTCTGCTTGTGTTTCTTTTCGCAAGGATGATTCTCCTACAGCCAACACTTTTTCTTTTTCTAGCGTTGACTTTCTTACCACAAATTCTAATAACAAACAACTTCCTTTTATGATGCGTTTTTGAGTTGTTTGAACTGCCCTTGCCACCTCCTAAACCGCGTGCTACAACTGCTACATCCCCTGCCGTTCTTGTTTGGCAGAAAACTGTCCAAAAGAAGCAGACATTAATGTATGCTCCTTCCGAACCGGAAGATGTATGTCGGCGAAGTCCTAATGTCCTTGATCTCGTTTCATTTTCTTGCTGGTGGCGCAAACGTCTTAAGCTCAATACCTAGTCCTCGTGCCCCCAGATTCTTATGCCGATTTTGCTCTCCTTAAGACTTGATTTATGGACTTTAAGATTTCGTTATTTACTTCCCTGTTTTGATCGATTTTCTTTCTTTTGTCTTGCACCCGTGTGGGTCCGGAGGTAGAATAGTCCCACGGCACGAACTACCTGTCGTAAGAGGCAACTACAGAGATCCAACACATACACATACACACACACACACACAACACACACACACACTTTATACACGTCCAATCTATACCCACACACTTCATACACACACACACACACACACACACACACACACACACACACACACACACATACACCAACACACTTCATAAACACACAGTTCTACTTGGTTCTCCTTTTTTTCGTTTTCTTCTTGTACTCCTTGCACACGTGTGATTCCGGAAATAGAATAGCCCCACGGTACAACCTGCCACTCGTAAGAGGCGACTACAGCGGTCCAACATACACACACACACACACATAAACCTTATACACGTACAACACATACATACACATTTTATAGACACATACACACACACTTTATAAACACACAGATGACTGTAAGCTTCTTTTCTTCCGTTCTCTTCATATTTCCCAACACCTGTGTGGGTCCGGGAATAGCCCCATGTTACGACCTGCCTGTTGTGAGAGGCGATTACAACAGTCCAACACATACACACACGCATACTTTATACATGCACACTACATACACACACCCAGTTCATTCAGACACACACACACACACACACTCACATACTCATACATCAACACACACATACGCTCGCCCATGCACACACATACTCATACATAACTACAGTGGGATTCGGTTTTATTTTTTTTTGTGCAATTCTTAGGTTTTTTGTTTGTTCTTGAACTTGTTCCTTGGGGTTATTCTTTTTGGCTTTTTTCTCTTTCTTTGTTTTTTTGGCCCCTTTCGCTCCACATTCCCCTCCTTTTTCCTGTGGCTGGTTTTACGTTCTATCGGTGTTCATGCTGACTTAATTAGATTTTTCGATCCACTACCTGTGGTAGGTGCCTTCTAGTCCGCTTTTCTTTTCTTCGGAAACCACGACTTAGTCGACTTTAGGTCTAGTTAGCAATTCTTTTCTTTGGTTCTTCGGTTGTTACGATTCTTGGGTACCACGGTTTGAAGTAATTTCATTTTCTTTTCTGTCCAGCTTTTTGTTGTTTCCGAGCATACTTTGAGGCTTAACACTTTTGTCACTTTGGCTGTTACTCTTGGTTTCCTTCCTCGCTTCTTTTCTTTACTTTTGGTTTTTCTGCAGGAAACCAATCTTCTTTTAAGGTGAAAGATTTTCCTGTTTCTTTTCTGTAGGAACATCCGTCCTTTGACGACTTTGACAGTGTTGACGCCGTTCTACCTTTGCCTTCGTTCAGTGCCACTACCTACCTATTTTTCCCTGTGCTTCCTTCAATTTTTATTTTTTTGCTTCATCCGGTACTTTGGTTCTTCGAGCCGGATGAAGTTCTTTTTTTGATTTTGGGGTGTTTTTTTTGGTTTTTGTTTTAGTAAATGAACTTTTTTAGTTTTTTCTTTTTGTAACAATTTTATTTTTGATTAATAAATCCCTTCATCAAAGTGCGAGAATAATAAAACACTTTTATTAAAATAATGGTAAAATACATTTAACAACTAAGGTAATACGTTAAAGCAGCATCGTCCTTTGGTATTCTATTTGTGGTTGAATATCTGTGTCTTCTACAGCTATTCGCAGGCGCGTTTCGGTTTGACAGTCCTCTCCTTGGACGCTCCGGTCGCCCGAGCTAGTTTTGTAATGAGTCGGCCATACGTGGAAGAAGCAATAAGATGTATCAAAAATTGCAGGCCGGCAATTTGCGTATCAACTTTGATGAGTTGGGACACATCTTCGAATAGCGCGCGACGAGACATAATGCCACAATTGACAATGCAACTCTAAAATTAGAAAATTTAAGAAACCAATTTTATGAAGACCACTTTGTTATACAACGTAAGGATGCTACTTTGGTGAGGCGGCGTGATTCAACATCCGGATTGCAGCGGCTGCCAAATGTATCGTGGCCGTATTTGATTCTACACGTGGAGCAACTCCATAGTAGAAGTGGTTTAGTATGAACTTGGTTCACACTACACTTACTGTGTAAGATTATACTTATCTAGCGTACTTGCAGCAATAATAAGTCATGCAGCGAGCGCCTGGGCAATCAGATTACATCTAGTAAAACCCAAACAAAAAGTCAACAGTGCCCAAAGGGGGGCACTAATAAGACTTACTGGAGCATACCGGACCGTATCACACGACGCCCTCTATGTGATATTAAGAGTCCTTCCTCTTGATCTGTATATCAGGAAGAGAGCGGCGATATACTGGTTAAAAAACAACCAACCAGAAAAAGTCCGGGAAATCCTAAAAGTAACATCAGAAATTCGGATAAAAAAGGAAATTCAGGACACAATACTAACCGAGTGGCAAGATAGATGGAACCAGAGCACAAATGGGAGGAGGGTATACGCACTGGTTCCAAACATCCGAGACAGGCTAAACTGTCACCACTTGGTCCCCTCACAAGGGCTCATTCATTTTCTCACGGGGCATGGTCCTTATCCAACCTACAGGAACCGCTTCGACTTCCAAGACAATAACAACTGCACATGTGGTGAGGTGGGGACACCGGAACATCTGGTGTTCCACTGCGCCAAACTGCAACAGGACCTAGGAATGGACAGGACAATCCTACGGGACATACCCCTCTCGGACATGCTTTGGAACGAAAACATATTTCCTTACCTAAACAGAATCACTCACCAAACTACTACTATACTACACCAAAGGTACACAAACGGACTCTGACAGGACACACACAAACACCATACAAACCCCACACATCACAAATACCACAAACACAGATCACACGAAACACAGAAGTTTGACGTAACGCATCGAACTTGCATTACGTAAGCACAATCCACCCAACACACATGGGAACCGACAACAAACAAGCGGCATTCTCCCAAGGACATACCAGGAAGCACGTGTCTTCTGAAGATCTACCAGAAGGCTCGTGAATCCTGACGACCGGGAGTGATACCAGTGAAAACAAAGTGAAAATAGTGAAAACGGCAAAAGTGCGGCAAACGTACCTCAAACACAAGTTTCCCCCAGAACACTTATTAGCATTAGAATACTAACACTAGTAGGATAAGGTCTCAATACTAACCATCTAAAATAAAAAATACAGCTAACTAAAATAAACAAGAGAAAATACTAACCATATTCGTAATTGCTTTAAAGAAATCTAACCCTAGCTTCAGTAACGTAATGTTTATATATCCAATGTTGTAGCGCAACTAAAATTACTACAGAGGAAATATTCTGACAACATAATTACAACACATCAGCACGACAAAATACACACAAACACGCACACGCACAAGCACACACACACACACACACACAACAGAGACTGTACGTGGCCTCCCTGGTTTCCGGCTGCCGATAGCCAGGACACGTACAGGAAAACGTATTCTCGGTTTCTGATTTCCGGCTACCGGCGGTTGGAAACCGGAGAGGGAAACAGTCCCAAGGACCTCACCACAGACATAAGCACACGCACACACAAACATGAAAACAATAAACACACACACCATTATAGCACACTGGCGCGACAAAACACACCAAAACACACAGAAACACGCACGTACACGTACCTGCACGCAGACGCATACGACACAGATATATACGCACACGCGCGCACACACACCAGGGACTGTACGTGGTTGCCCTGGTTTCCGGCTGCCGACGGCCAGGACACGTACAGGAATGCGAACTTCTCGGTTTCTGATTTCCGGCTGCCGACGGTCGGAAGCTGGGAAGGAAAGCAGTCCCAAGGACATTACCACAGACAGAAACACACACACACACACACACATACGCACACATACACATACACACCAGGGACTGTACGTGGTCCCCCTGGTTTCCGGCTGCCGACGGCCAGGACACGTACAGGAATGCGAACTTCTCGGTTTCTGATTTCCGGCTGCCGATGGTCGGAAGCTGTGAAGGAAAGCAGTCCGAAGGACATTACCAAAGACAGAAACACACACACACACACACACACACTCATGACCCCACACGCGCGCACAGACACAAACACACACACGAGTATTTCCAAACGCAAATAATATAAAACTAACTAATATAATTTAAGGTAGCAAATAATTCTGTTAGATTTCTTAGGAGTAACAGGTTTGCTGTAATTTTTAGGTAGCAGACTAATTGTAATGTTAGAATAAATAAAAAAAAAAAAACTACACGCATCTTGATCTGTATATCAGGAAGAGAGCGGCGACATACTGGTTAAAAAACAACGAACCAGAAAAAGTCCGGGAAATCCTAAAAGTAACATCAGAAATTCGGATAAAAAAGGAAATTCAGGACACAATACTAACCGAGTGGCAAGATAGATGGAACCAGAGCACAAATGGGAGGAGGGTATACGCACTAGTCCCAAACATCCGCGACAGACTAAACTGTCAACACTTGGTCCCCTCACAAGGGCTCATTCATTTTCTCACGGGGCATGGCCCTTATCCAACCTACAGGAACCGCTTCGACTTCCAAGACAACAAAAACTGCACATGTGGTGAGATGGGGACACCGGAACATCTGATGTTCCACTGCACCGAACTGCAACAGGACCTAGGAATGGACAGGACAATCCTACGGGACATACCCCTCTCGGACATGCTCTGGAACAAAAACATATTTCCTTACCTAAACAGAATCACTCACCAAACTACTACTATACTACACCAAAAGTATACAAACGGACTCTGACAGGACACACACAAACACCATACAAACCCCACACATCACAAATACCACAAACACAGATCACACGAAACACAGAAGTTTGACGTAACGCATCGAACGTGCAATACAAAAGCACAATCCACCCAACACACATGGGAACCGACAACAAACTAGTGGCATTCTCCCAAGGACATACCGGGAACCACGTGTCTCCTGAAGATCTACCAGAAGGCTCGTGAATCCTGACGACCGGGAGTGATACCAGTGAAAACGAAGTGAAAATAGTGAAAACGGCAAAAGTACGGCAAACGTACCTCAAACACAAGTTTCCCACAGAACACTTATTAACATTAGAATACTAACACTAGTAGGATAAGGACTCAATACTAACCATCTAAAATAAAAAATACAACTAACTAAAATAAACAAGAGACAATACTAACCAAATTTGTAATTGCTTTAAGAAATCTAACCCTAGCTTCAGTAACGTAATGTTTATATTTCCAATGTTGTAGCGCAACTAAAAATTACTACAGGGGAAATATTCTGACAACATAATTACAACACATCAGCACGACAAAATACACACAAGCACACAAACACAACAGAGACTGTACGTGGCCTCCCTGGTTTTCGGCTGCCGATAGCCAGGACACGTACAGCAACGCGTACTTCTCGGTTTCTGATTTCCGGCTACCGGCGGTTGGAAAGCGGGAGAGGGAAACAGTCCCAAGGACCTTACCACAGACATAAGCACACGCACACACAAACATGAAAACAATAAACACACACACCATTATAGCACACTGGCACGACAAAACACGCACGCACGCACGTACACGTACCTGCACGCACACGCATACGACACAGATATATACGCACACGTGCACACATACACACCAGGGACTGTACGTGGTTCCCCTGGTTTCCGGCTGCCGACGGCCAGGACACGTACAGGAATGCAAACTTCTCGGTTTCTGATTTCCGGCTGCCGGCGGTCGGAAGCTGGGAAGGACAGCAGTCCCAAGGACAACATCACAGACAGAAACACACATACGCACCCTCACGCGCGCACAGACCCAAACATACACACGCACACATACACATACACACCAGGGACTGTACGTGGTCCCCCTGGTTTCTGGCTGCCGACGGCCAGGACACGTACAGGAATGCGAACTTCTCGGTTTCTGATTTCCGGCTGCCGACGGTCGGAAGCTGGGAAGGAAAGCATCCCAAGGACATTACCACAGACAGAAACACACACACACTCACACACCCACACGCGCGCACAGACACAAACACACACACACACACAAGAGTATTTCCAAACGCAAATAATATAAAACTAACCAATATAACTTAAGGTAGCAAATAATTCTGTTAGATTTCTTAGGAGTAACAGGTTTGCTGTAATTTTTAGGTAGCAGACTAATTGTAATGTTAGAATAAATAAAAAAAAAAAAATAAAAAAAACTACACGCAGTGATCTTCGCATGATATAACAAGTACCTCATCAAGGCGAGAAATGCAGTTTTTGGTTCGTAGTTAGCTTTAAGTACTTTTTTGGTGTTTCACATTAGAAACACGTTAATTTGTTCTTATGTGTAAAAGCATGAATATTATAAAAGTTTCAACTATTGCTGAGCTGGATTTCCAGTGTCGAAATTAAAATTCACTAATTTGATGTTTTGAGAAACAACACGCGTGGTTCATTATGAATCGTTAGTAACAACAACAGGTGTTACTGACGTCACTTATTTTTCTGTAGTATACTGCTGACAGATGTGTTCTTGAAAGCAAATGCTTCGAACAGCTTGCGCACAGGTTATGTAAACAAGAATATTTTTGTGATCTGCTTTTTTAGAAACTAAAACTAGTAAATGTAACTTAAAAAGGAAAAACTTGAGTAGTAACATTTTTAGATGTAACCTGCTTGAACAGATCTGCACGGGTCGGAGCTTTTTTTGTGTAACAAGTTTACAATATACTGTAAAATGTTTGATTATAAATAATTTAGATAAACCTGAAGTTGAAAACCACGAAGTAATTCAGTTATTAATTAAATTTTTGTTGCAATTCCTTTTATTTTAAAAGAGATTCTTTTTAGTAAACAATTGGTTCAAAATTAAAGTTTTTTATTTTGATCAAATATGATCAAACCTAAACACATACAGCTAACATCCTTATGAGTAGAATTTTGATGCCAACTTTATATTGAAAATATCTTTTTACTACTTCTTTATGTATATTTGCTGGACACAAATAGTGTTCCACTTTTTTATTTATCTAACTATTACAATTTCTTACAGGAACAGCGTCTTATTTTATTAAGACAGGTTTTTGTCATCGAAGGCGATCTTTTTTTCTTTGGGTCTCCACGTCCGCCCTTAGAAATATGCCATGCCATTATCATGAATAAGTCCGGACTTGGTGGCGCCTATTTGTCTGAGATTAAGTTTGACCTACAAACAGATTTCGACTTACCCCCCCATTTCTCATAGCTCTACCCAAGGAATAGACCCCTAGTTATGTCGGAAGACTTAGTTTCACTGCCACCCAAAATGGGGCTGGTGCTTTAAGAAAAGATAAGTTTCACTAGCGCCCATGCGTGAGGCCTGCCATATATCTGAAAAATTTGTTTTAGAAAAAAAATACGTTTCACTGGCGCCGCAACGTCTAGGGCTTCGAGATTTGTTTGTTCAAAAATTATTTTGCTTCGAAATTTGTTTGTTCAAAAATTATTTTGCTTCGAAATTAGTCTGTTCAAAAATTATTTTGCTTCGAAATTTGTTTGTTAAAAAATTATTTTGCTTCGAAATTTGTTTGTTCAAAGTTTATTTTGCATTAAGATTTGTTTGTTTAAATTTGCTCTTGATATAAGTTTGGTTGAGACGTTAACCCCCATTCAGTCAATTAATTACCTTAGTCAAATTTATTTTTAACTTTCATTCTGTTTTGACCCAATATAATTTTTTTTGATATTGTTTTGGCAAAATTTATTTTACCAAATACACTTTTTGACTTTTACCTTTAGTTGCCTGAATTTGTTTTGACAATTTTTGTAAGGTTCAAATCATTTAGATTTACCAGTTTGATTTCATTAAAATATTAGGCTATAGCAATCATGTCGGAAAAATTCCAAATTATTTGTTTACTTAAAGAGGAGCTGGAGTATGAACTGAAAATTAGAGGAGTAGTGAGTGAGAGACCAGTGTTGGAGAAAAGGAAAATTTTAGGAAGATTGTTGGCTAAAGAAGCTGATAAGCCTGGAGTTTAATTCGTTTGAGTCAATAAAGAACATTTTTGTCCGAATTTGATGATAAGGCTATGGATTCTATTTTGAGGGTAAATCGGTTTGAGCTGTCGTCGTATCATTTGAGAATTGCTCTTGTGTATAAGCACGTTTTTGATTTTGTTAGCAGATTTTTATTTAGATCGGCATTGCAACGCAATTTAGTCTAGGCGGAACTTGTCGTCGTGGTTGGTCGCTCAGCAGTATGTTAGTCTAGACGAGACTCAGGAAGAGTTGGTCGCTCAGCATTACGTAAGTCTAGACGAGACTCGAGGTGAGTTGGTCGCTCTAGAATTTTTGCATCATAATTTTTTTTTGAGTTGATGTAATTTTTGTATTGTTAGTCTAGGTGAGACTCGTAGAGGGTTTGTCACTCTAGCAAATTTAGGCGTTGTGAAGCATTATAGTTGTTTCGACAGTTCGGTTGGTAGTAGGGTGAGAGTGTACCTGAACACTGATTTTTCTTGTTAGCTATCGTCGTGATTAGTTTTTTTTATTGTTGATTCATAAGCAGGAAAATGGCTTTTAGTTGTTGGTGACTGGTTCTCGAAGTATTCAATTTTACAACCTTTGCGTAGTGCCACAGCACATTTGATAGAAAAGTTTTTGGAAGAAAGAGTGTTTCTTGTCTGCGGAGTACCACAATTTGTTGTTTGTGGTAATGGTCCACAATTGATTGGACGTGTTTTTGGAGCTTTGTGTGCAGGGTGCGAAATCCAGGGGATTTGGTGCAGTGCTGTTTATGCTCCTCAATGCAATTTTGTGGAAAGAATTAATAAGACGGTTGGTAATGCAATTCGTTTGTACGTGGAAGAGCATGATGCGTGGGATAGTGAGATATCAAGGGTTCATTACGCAATTGATTCAGCAAAGCACGAATCCACCAACTATTCTCCAGATTTTTTAGTCTTTGGTCGTCAGGTACCCTTGAGTGAAAAGCTTATAGTAACAATTTTAAACCTGGTGAGGATGTAAATGTTGTTTCAAGTAGTAGACCTTCTTATGTTTTGGATCGTCAACCTTTGTTTGATATTTTTGGAAATGTCCGTGAAAACTTACATGTAACTTATCAACGTTTGAGTAAACGCTACAATCTTAGAAGAAGAGACATTTCATTCCAAGTCGGAGAAAACGTTTGGAGAACTAATAAGGTACTTTCAAGTGATGGTAATAAATTCTCCGCTAAACTAGCTCCAAAGTTCGTTTTGTGTGAAGTTCGAAAAAAACATTCCAATTTAGTGTATGAATTAGAGAATGAGGATGGAACAAGAGCCGGAAAATGGCATGTTAGGGACTTGAAACCCGTTGAAGCGTCGTATCCAGACGAGAATGATGATCCTGACGATTAGTTCCAGTTTAGTCATTTCTTTGATGTTAAGCAAAACAATAGTTGTTTGCTTCGTTTTGTTCCGATTTTTGATTTAGTATCGTTTAACTAATACTAAATGGATACTGCCCTTTTGTAACTCATTTTGTTTGAAAATTTTGTTTGATAATTGACGCATGTGGTTAAGAATTTATGTAGTAGTTTTGTGGTGTGCATTAGTGTGCATACTGGTTGTTTTAGTCGCGCGTTATTTGAAGATGTTATTAGAAGATGTCTTTGAAAGATATCTTTAGAATGTAGAGATAAGTTGACTATTTCAGTTGCTAGTCCTGATTTCTACATATTTAGGTAGAGAGAATATTGACTTATTCCTTCCCTTATTTCGGACCTTTCTGGGATTTTTGTTTGATAAGGTCGGAGGTTTGCATGGTGAACCTCACCATTTGATCCATCACTAATGAGATGTGTTGTTTGAAAATTAGTGATAGGATAATCAGTAGGGTGTAGGAGATTACAGCCCTAACTGGTTCGATTTTGAATTCGATTTTTGTAAGTAACCTTTTGGTTAGGTTACCTTAGTTTTGATTATCACTTTGTGATAATAATATTTTGAATTCGAATTTTGTAAGTAACCTGTTAGTTAGGTTACCTTAGTTTTGATTATCACTTTGTGATAATAATATTTTGAGTTCGATCTTTGTAAGTAACCTTTTGGTTAGGTTACCTTAGTTTTGATTATCACTTTGTGATAATATTTTGAATTTAGACCTATTAGTTAGGTTACTTTTTTGATTATCACTTTATAGTGATAATATTTTGAATAGTTATGCTATTTTGACGTTGTAGCGTTCCTTTTTTTTGGTAGATAGAGCTGCTTGAGCTCCAGGAAGTGGAGTTTTTATTTTTGAAAATTAAGATAATTTGTAATGTGTTTAGTTACAGTTAGTAGATACTAGCCTTAGTAAGAGTAAGAAAACTCTAGTTAAAGGGTTACCATAAATTTAGATTTTGATTAATTTTTTTGTCCCGTGGAGTGTTTGACTTTTTGATTTGACCTCTCCCAATTTTGACATACACCGATTGTGACTCCCCGATTTTGTCTCCCTATGGACGCTTGGTACACGTAGTTACCGACACACTTAAATTTGTAGATATTTGTCCCGCTCGTTTTGATAGGTTCATAAGAATTCATAATGATAATTAAGAATGTGGAAGAGGCTAGTATATGGTTAAAAAAATCTTTTGTATTTGTTTTACTTAAAATTTTTTCTTTGTTAAAATAAAAAAAAAATTTTTGTATTTGTTTTACTTAAAATTTTTTCTTTGTTAAAAAAAAAAATTTTTTTCTTTTAGGAAAGGGGTAGTGTAACAATTTTATTTTTGATTAATAAATCCCTTCATCAAAGTGCGAGAATAATAAAACACTTTTATTAAAATAATGGTAAAATACATTTAACAACTAAGGTAATACGTTAAAGCAGCATCGTCCTTTGGTATTCTATTTGTGGTTGAATATCTGTGTCTTCTACAGCTATTCGCAGGCGCGTTTCGGTTTGACAGTCCTCTCCTTGGACGCCCCGGTCGCCCGAGTTAGTTTTGTAATGAGTCGGCCATACGTGGAAGAAGCAATAAGATGTATCAAAAATTGCAGGCCGGCAATTTGCGTATCAACTTTGATAAGTTGGGACACATCTTCGAATAGCGCGCGACGAGACATAATGCCACAATTGACAATGCAACTCTAAAATTAGAAAATTTAAGAAACCAATTTTATGAAGACCACTTTGTTATACAACGTAAGGATGCTACTTTGGTGAGGCGGCGTGATTCAACATCCGGATTGCAGCGGCTGCCAAATGTATCGTGGCCGTATTTGATTCTACACGTGGAGCAACTCCATAGTAGAAGTGGTTTAGTATGAACTTGGTTCACACTACACGCAGTGATCTTCGCATGATATAACAAGTACCTCATCAAGGCGAGAAATGCAGTTTTTGGTTCGTAGTTAGCTTTAAGTACTTTTTTGGTGTTTCACATTAGAAACACGTTAATTTGTTCTTATGTGTAAAAGCATGAATATTATTAAAGTTTCAACTATTGCTGAGCTGGATTTCCAGTGTCGAAATTAAAATTCACTAATTTGATGTTTTAAGAAACAACACGCGTGGTTCATTATGAATCGTTAGTAACAACAACAGGTGTTACTGACGTCACTTATTTTTCTGTAGTATACTGCTGACAGATGTGTTCTTGAAAGCAAATGCTTCGAACAGTTTGAGCACAGGTTATGTAAACAAGAATATTTTTGTGATCTGCTTTTTTAGAAACTAAAACTAGTAAATGTAACTTAAAAAGGAAAAACTTGAGTAGTAACATTTTTAGATGTAACCTGCCTGAACAGATCTGCACGGGTCGGAGCTTTTTTTGTGTAACAAGTTTACAATATACTGTAAAATGTTTGATTATAAATAATTTAGATAAACCTGAAGTTGAAAACCACGAAGTAATTCAGTTATTAATTAAATTTTTGTTGCAATTCATTTTATTTTAAAAGAGATTCTTTTTAGTAAACAATTGGTTCAAGATTAAAGTTTTTTATTTTGATCAAATATGATCAAACCTAAACACATACAGCTAACATCCTTATGAGTAGAATTTTGATGCCAACTTTATATTGAAAATATCTTTTTACTACTTCTTTATGTATATTTGCTGGACACAAATAGTGTTCCACTTTTTTATTTATCTAACTATTACAATTTCTTACAGGAACAGCGTCTTATTTTATTAAGACAGGTTTTTGTCATCGAAGGCGATCTTTCTTTCTTTGGGTCTCCACGTCCGCCCTTAGAAATATGCCATGCCATTATCATGAATAAGTCCGGACTTGGTGGCGCCTATTTGTCTGAGATTAAGTTTGACCTACAAACAGATTTCGACTTACCCCCCCATTTCTCATAGCTCTACCCAAGGAATAGACCCCTAGTTATGTCGGAAGACTTAGTTTCACTGCCACCCAAAATGGGGCTGGTGCTTTAAGAAAAGATAAGTTTCACTAGCGCCCATGCGTGAGGCCTGCCATATATATGAAAAATTTGTTTTAGAAAAAAAATACGTTTCACCTTAAGGGAATTTTGTTTAGTGTTTGGTGTTTTTTTTGGAACTGCCCACTCCCAAGCTTTTACTTTCCCACGCCGACCTTTTAATTTTGCGGTGGGAAATTTGTTACGTTTATTTTACGACTAAATTAAAATCTACCTTTTGACTCATTATTCATTTACTTAGATTTTGCTCAAATCTTCCAACAACACCCGGTATATTAGACCTTCCTACAATAAAATACGCTTCTAGTAATTTTCTAGTTTTAATCTGTTTGTTTTAAAATGAAAAGTTTATTCTATAAATTAAATAGTCTATACCCTTTTTTAGGTATCCGTAAACTTGATATACCTTGCGATAACGTGTAATTACTTGTCTCAATTCAAAACTTGTTAAAATGAGGTACTGAACTATCCGATAAAACCGTCTTTCAAGTTTTCTAATCACGTTTGTTAACAATAATATTATTTTGAACTCTGGTTATGAGTTAAACGAAATTAATATTCACTTTCTTTTCAATATGCACAACGAAAACATTTGTTGTATTTTTGGTTGTTTCCGTTTTTCTTTGTGAAAATTTCGCGCACGCCCTACAGCGTGGTAAGTAATGGTGGTTTTATAAACCTGTAAATAAATTAATATTTTTCGTAATTATTATAGTTTCTTCCTCCGGTGGACCTGCCGGCCCATTGCATTGCCGCTCCTTTTATTATGAGAGGATACCCACACTGCGGGATCTCGAGTTCCTCTTCTCCGCCCTGTCATTAGGGGAGGTGTGACGTAAATCTACACTGTGGAGGCTCGAGTGAGTGTTTATGTACTATTCTCTTGAATGGGTCCTGTGAAATTGGTCGAAAGAGTATATTTATCAAGTACCACGTGTTGAATAAACTTAGAATTTCTAAAATGATTATTGTCAAATGAGATGATATTTATTAGTAATATTGTATTTATCGTGGCCATCTTGTATGTTTAATTTTATATTTACAATGATTTAGAGCAGTGGTTTTTAGTGTTGAGTTTGGTTTTTTTTTTGTTACTAAATAATGTAAGGGGCAGGTACCTAAACACGGCAGCTCACCATTTTAAAAAATATTTTCTTTTGATTTAGTTGATATGTGTAAATTGTAATTATTGATTGTCTATTTCTTTTTTGGAACTACTGTGCTTTTGTTCCAATTTTTTTTAATTAGAGGTTTTTTTGTGTATGTTTAGTTGTTAGTTGCGAATGAGTGTGTGTATTTTTATTTCAGGCCTTTCTTATATTTTTGTATGTGTAATTGCCCGCCTACTCACCGACTGAGCCCGGTCAGTTTTTTGTTTTTTTTTTGTGTTAGACTACGTCGATGAACGTAGCAACTTAAAAACAAAAGTATAACTAAAAGTTTTATTTAATACAACCTTCTTCTATAAAAAATAAACTGCATCTAAGTAATCATTTGTTTACGCAAGATTAAGCGAGAAAAACGATATTGAGTTTCGTGCAATTATTTTTATTGTATTTTGGTATGAAAGAATGGTAATTTTAATGACTGTTATGCAATTTACATTACTTGCCTTATATTAACTGTAAAGAGATTTCAAGCAAGATGTCATCTCACACAAGTTCCTTATTAAAACTTTATGTGTGAACTGTGAGCACAACATCGGACGATTCTGATAATTTTCAATCTAATGTCAAAGTATAAGGTTGTTGGAAAAGTCATTACGTATTTTTGTAACAATAGCGATTGTTCATTTTTAGTAGAACTAGGATTGTTTATATTTCAGTTATTGTTTTTTCATTTAACCGTCAAAAGTTGAGGTTATATTTGCGAAAAATTAATTAATTTATTTTGTAGTTTGTAAATTGTGCAACAGACTGTAAATGAAAGGTCAAATTTCGCACTTTGGGCATATTTTATTGTTTTATTTCTGAAAAAGTTGGATGCAGAACATTGATGAGTGCCAACGATGACTTACAAAATTCTGTGTTAGTGATTTTAATCTCAATGATGTTCCTGGAACAGAAAGGCCAACGTAAGTTGATGATCATCAAATAAAGGTACTAATTGAGTCAAACCAGCGATACACAACACGAGAGAATGCTGAAAGATTAAACACTCAGCATTCGACCGTTCATGGGCAAGCTCAATACTTGAATCCCAAATGAACTGGATGAAGTTCATTTGAAGACAAGCAAAAACATATCGTGCATGTTCATTAAATGCGAAGAAAATGATTCCTTTTTGAAACGTTTAATAACTGATGGTGAGAAATGGTTTGATTATAAGAATGTGATTTGCAAACGATCTTGGACCTGGTTTGGAAATCCTCCTCAAACGAAGTCCAAAGCAGGCATTCATAATCTATTAGTGTGGTGAGAATTTAAAGCGGACGTGTATTTCGAAACTTTGTCAAGAAACAAAACCATTGATTCAGTAGTGTATTGTCAATCATGAAATAGTTTGAATTAATGTATTATTCAGAAACGTCCAAAATTTGTAAATCGTGAAAGAGTTGTGATCCATCACGACAAAGCTCGGCAAGAAATATTGGACCTTGGATGTGATGTATTGGCACATCCAACATACTCGCCAACTCGCGCGACCTTGCTCCATACGATTTTAATTTGTTCCGATTTCCCCAAAACTTATTGTGCGACATAACTTTTGATTCAGATGGGAGTATGAATCGCACCTTGTTCAATTTGTCTTGATAAATATAGGTCTTTCTAAAAACGAGAAATTATGTTACTGAATAATGAAGAGCAGTTATCGAACAAAATAGACGCTATTTTATTGATTAATCTATATGTAAATAAATATATTCGAACGTTTCAAACATTGAAAAACTGCGTCTTGATTTATCCGATAGTACTCTGCTAAGCTTGAAAGTTTAATGAAAAAGTTCCAGGTCAAATCTATAAGCTGTAGGAAACCAGTGTTGAACTGGTGATATTTGTTGCTATATTTATAAGAAGATTTTCAAATGCATCAGGAGATAATGACAACGTTTAATTTGTTTTCACAAAATTGCTGTTACTGTAAACAGTTTTGAGTTGTTGGTTGAATTATTGCTAAAGTTTGTATCGGTTTATCTTCCTTATTTGCTCTGTGATTTATAATCGTTAAGAGTTATCTGCTTGAACTTCTTTCTTGGAAGCCAATGCTTTGATAAAGAAATAATTAGAAAATAACTATGTAATAAAGATACCATTATCTTTTACGAAACTTAACTAAATGTTTAGCCTTTTCATACGTCTTTAGCAATAGAAAAAACATTGTTAATTTCTTGCAAATTCGTTCTAGAAAGAATTCCAAATTTCTTTTTACTTTGTTTAATGTAATCAAGATTGAATTTAAGGCACCGGAGCAAATTTAACATACAAACGAAACAACCTAAAAAGACGTTCCTTGAATTAAACTACATTAAGATTTCTAAAACCTTTCCAAAAATAAGCTTTCTTCTATTACTCGGCATTGGTTGCAGAGTCAGAACTGAAAGACCAAATGCTCTCAGAGTGCTACAAAGTGTACATTTAACTAGGTATGGTGCCAAATTTTCTTCAGGTGGTTCTTACCAAAATTTTGTATTTGCAGAGGAAACCAATTATGCGGCATACGTAATGAGTATAAATTCAATCTAGTGCTTTCTGTTAGCAATTTCGTGTTCACTACTACTTCTTAGCACTTTTGAATTTTGATTAAAAGTTATAGCACTAGTTGGTGACGTATAGCAAAGCGAACTTATCTATGAAATTTGTTGTATTTCAATTATCTACTGTTTAAATGTTGGAGCTTCTCATACAATTCCCTTGTACATTGCTACAAATTAAGACCCTTTCTGGGTTCTAACATAACGAACGGCAGCAATTGTCAGCAAAGGAAGGTAGGGTAGGACGGGATATCAACGTTTGATTGAGAGTTAGGAATTCCACCGCTATGCAATTTTTTTACCATTGAAACAGCTGTCGGCTATTGTGCCTTCAAATATTTGGCAATAGAAAGATAATTCTTAATTAAGTTTGCAAAGAATAGTAAGTAAATTTAAAAAAGACATTTCACTTCGCCTTGCCCTATATGTGGGGTAAGACAGGCTACCATGAAGGGGTAAGATAGGGTTTCAGAATCACCATCATGGTACGCTTAGTGCAGTCAATAAAATAAAAATGTGAAGCTACAGTTTACTTATATAAAAAAAGCAAAAATTAACTAGAAAAAATTAAATTAATCGTTAGGAATACACGAGTGTTGCTTCATCATCGTGGTTTTCAACACCGACACTGTCACAATGAGCCCAGCATCCACAAACTGCACAATCTATCCAATCTTCCAGCGATTGTGAATAAAACCTATTACAATAAAGGCGAGGTATTCGTCACCATTTTCCTCAGACGAGTAAATTATCTAAGGTTTCGTTCCTTGGGGGTGTTTTTTCCAAATATTGCTTTTCCTGTTCTAATTTTAAACCGACTCGTTTTTCTTTTCCTTCTTTTCTGTCTTTCATCTCTCTCTTTTGCGTTTTGTGTCGATTTTCTCATTCTTGGATTGCTTCTTGTTCATTCTCTAGTTCCTCCAGTTCTGCTTTGTTGAGCGAAAACGCGGTAATTTAAATTTTCTCTCGATTTCTAGACGTTCGTTTAGTTTTCGTGGCGAGTATTAGAAGCAATTGCTATGGACTAACGAATGTAAATGTAGTTTCTTATGGGGGTGTAGATGGTACTGGACGACGCCATCTCTCCAAATGATGTCCGAACCCAACCACTGCCGCTCCCGTTTGCACCAATTGTGCCCACATTAATCGCCCCTACTACCATTCCGTTACTAGCCCCGACTGCCCTGTCTATAAACAATCTCTTTATATGACTAAACTACGCATAGATTATGGGTTCTCGACAACACTCACGCAAATGGACGCAAGACGCGCACCACACATACACCAAACTGCGCATATTTCAAATCAACCTCCAACACTTTCGCGCCGCTACTCTAGAGTTGTTCCACATACTCAAATCTAAATTGCCCTAGTCCAAGAACCTTACCTAGTCCGAAACAAAATTCCTAACAGTCTACCAAACTTCCGCACCTATATTCACCCTAACCCGCCTGACCCTAACTACACCTCCGCCATCATTGTTACAGACCCCCTAATTAAAGCTTCTTACCACACCCTCCTATCCAGGCACCATTTTACTTATTTCTTCTTACTTCCAATCCAAAACAAATATTAATACCTATTTACACCAACTAAACCACATATTTACAACAATTGGAGACAAACCAATCATCATATCTGCTGACGCCAACTTAAATGCATGCTATGGTTTAACGACTTCACTGACGAAAACGGCACTACTTTAGAAGACTTTACATTCCAACACCATCCTCGAATCCACAACTCCCCATCCCCTATCCCTACTTGGAAATCTCAATACGGTAAATCTAACATCGACATTACTCTCACCAACCCCAGCCTCAAACTTAATTAGTTTTTCTGGACAGTTTCTCACATCCATCAATCATAATCCAATTACATTTGATATCCTATCTAATCTTTCCCCTAGAACACACCAAAAAATTCAATCCTTTAACACCTGAAAAGCAAACTGGCTCTTAATTCTAGAATCCCTCGCTACACTCATCCCCGCTTTTCCATCGTTCTCCTATGCAAACTTTACACCTCATTCACTCGCTAACGAAATAACCAACAGTATCCTTACAGCTGCCTCTAAAACTATACCACGGAAATTTTTCACCACACGAGTCACGCCGTGGTGGACACAACAACTTGCTCACGCCAGACGCTCACTTGTAACCACTAGGCACAGACTCTAAAGAGCGAAACGTTCCAATGCAGACTTTATTGTTATTAATACCTTATCTAACACATACACCACTGACAGACGACAATACAAAATCCTCATTAATATTACAAGAAAACAGCACTACCTTGACATAATTCACGATCAACACACAAACCCCTGGGGTACATACCGTAAACTGATCAAACCTCCCTCCACACGGCCATTTCAACTACAATCCCTTCCATATTTAAACAAACTATTTTTACCCTCCGAGATATTGCAATACCTTTAGCTCCTCTTGACTTACCAACCCAACCCCAACAACGCATAATCGACAACACTCTAACCCAACCAGACACGGACCCAGACACAGACATTGAACTCTTTCTCTTAGATTCCTTCGTTACCAAACTAAATCCGCCCAGAACTCATCACCAACCTGATCCTACAAAAATCCTGGCCCCTCATCAGAGAAGCCACTCACCTACTATTCCAAAAATGCTTCTCCTCTAAGATTTTCCCTAACCCATTTAAATTTGCTTCCAACTTTCTTATACTCAAACCCAATAAGCCTCCCGAAGACCCCAAATCATACAGACCTATTGCACTCTTTCCAACACTTGTCAAGCTCCTTGAACAGACCATCCTATACAAACTAAACTCACATATAGAACGACATTCTTTACTCTCACCTAATCAACACGGCTTTCGCTCAGGGCATAGCGCTAAACGTATAATCCGTTCCCTAATCCAAACAGTCCAAACATCCCCTTACACATACGTAGTCGCCTTATTCTTTGACTTCCACTCAGCCTTCGACCTCTTTTGGTTGCCCAATCTTCTTAATTAACTTAAACAAGCCAATTTCCCTTCCAACCTCTACCTCTTAATAAAATTCTTCCTCTTATCCCGAACAGCTAACCTAACTTCCAATTTCTGCTTGGTTACTAAACCTCTCACCCAAGGATGCCCACAAGGTTCCCGTTTATCACCTACCCTAAGGAACCTCGCAATCAATCCTCTCTTAGACCTAAATATCTCAAACACCTCCACCTTTGCTTACGCCGATGATGTAGCTCTCCCTATCCACGGCATCTCCCGTGCCTCTATAGAATCCACCGCTGCCGTCTTAATTAATTCAATTGAATCCTGGCTCTCTTTAAACAGACAACCACTCTCCCCATCTAAAACAAAAATGCTCCTGCTCAAAGGCTATCTCAGCTCAAACCGAAATCTTAAGATTCACATCCTTAACACACCAATTTCCCTTTCACACAAGCTCTCTACCTTGGACTCCACATTGACACACGCCTAAAAATAAACTCCTATTTCTCCAAACTTCGAACCAAAATACAAATCATACTTTATAACGTACTTCACGCTCTCTCAAAGTCAGTCCACCTCACCAATCCAACACGAAGACTAATCATTAACCACATCATAATACCGATCATCAGATACGCAGTAGAATCTTGGCTACCGCTTACACTCCCCTCCTCCAGACCTACGCTCAACACCATCATAAAACCTTTCCTACTCTACACCTCAAGAGCGTACAGAACCACCTTCACAGCGTCCTTGTATACCTTACTTCAAATCCCTCCGATCGAAATTCAACCAAACTTTTTACCCCAAATCCGAAATCTCAATCATAACCTACCAATCATTCTACACGACAGAACACTTCACTATGACGAATACCGTACTCTCCCTAAAACTGACATAAAATGCCGAATAATAACTCCCTACTTCATTCCTGGCAAGATCTTTGGTCCCACTCCACCACCGGCAGATATACATTTGATATCTTCCTTGATATCACAAACATTCCTCTACATATTCCTTTTTCTAATCCTACTACAATGCAATTTCTGTCCGACCATAGTAACTTTCGTAATAAACTTCATCAATTTCATTTAACTTCTTCCCCTCAATGTCCTTGCGACAATCAATTTCTAGAAACCCCGCAACACCTAATATACTCCTGTCCCCTAACCTCCCTACTAGAAATCAACCGCAAGAAATCTACAAACTTTGACCCGTTCTCCCCACTTCCTAACATAAACTTCCTAGTCACTAACTCCCTCAAGAATTCAACGATTTCCTAAATGAAATCCCCTTAACCAAACCTACTACCCACAACCAGCGGCACTAACACACTTAATATACTCTCTTGCAATTCACTACCACATCACACCTACACTCGCACTATACACACAATCTGCACCACTCCACGTGCACAGTCAACGACAAAAAATAGGGACACAATTTCCTCCTCATCAGAACTTTAAAAACCACAGTTGTCTTTGAATTAATTATTCTAAGTTCTTCAAATATGTAAATACTTTTAATGTAAGATTAGTATGGGCTCTGGCATAGGTATAGTCCACAACAATAAATTAATTCATCTATCTATCTATCATATTAGGTTATGGGGAACATACTAAGGCTATTTAAATTAAAAGAATATCAGTTTGTTTTCGAATTGATATTCTATGATTCACTTTGTCTATCTGTGACTGTGTGGGTGTAATTTCTTTCATGTGGTTTTGCCATTGATTATTTGGGTATCAGTGGTTGAAAAAGCGGTAGAGACACTAGTAGTAAAATCAGAGGGGTTATACGACCATATTCCGCATATTGTAAAATCGTTCACTGACGTACTCATACTCGTAACTGGTATGAAAGCTTTTCCAAACAAGTCAGCAATATGCTTTGTTGTTACTACAAGTCCTGGATTTGATCTTAGCACAGGAGTTACCCAAGTAACATTTTTTACTGATTACCTACTACTTACTCGCAGCTGGTATGAAAGCTGTTCCAAACAAGTCAGCAATATGTCTTGTTACTACAAGTCCTAGATTAGATCTTAGCTCAAGAGATGCCAGTAGCATTGTACCCACTACTTACTACTGTCTCATTTACTCCGATATCGCAAATGCTACAAATTGTAGTCGGTTTATATTTTATATATTCAATTATGAACGCAACCTTCATGCGACGTTATTATAATGTCAGAACTCCACTAATGTACTTGCAGGTTATACGAGAATATCAATTTGACAATTGAATCCGACTTACAAGTTACGTCGGTTTTAGTGAGATCAGAAAACGTTGATCGGTGGTCGTCAACTAACCAAGTAGGTTGAAGGCGTCTTTAACTAATCAAATAGCGCCCTCTAGATGTTGCGTGACTGATCGCAATTGTTAAGTTTTTAACGACGTCGGATCAACGTTGGTAGTAGTATAATTTTAATTTTCAAATTCCTAATCCCCAAATTAATTTTGCTTTGGTTATGTGTTTTATACATATACAGATAGATTTGGAAAGGCTACGTATCTGCCAGTAAGAAGCCGATCCTAAAACAACTGAACATTACTGTAATCTATATGTAATATAAACCATTAAAATAAGCAGGATATGCCGGTATTACAAGGTGATTGGATATACTATTAACTTGCGTCACTTTTACTGTAAAAGTTTGTACCAAAAGTATATACAGTGCAGTTTGCGATACGTATAGGGACTAAATGACGGAATAGGTAAAGGTGTTGTGTAAATTTTGTTACTAATAGTCGAAATTAGTATATTTAGTTTCTCTTAGTATAAGTTAGATTTAAAAAAGATGTCGCCAAGTTTTTTAACATAAATATAGTCGACCATCGTATATGAATATTCTTAAAAATTTAGATTTTACATTATTAGAGGAAATTACTCTCTATGATGATAATAGTTTGTACTGATGTGGGCTGTAAAAGCTTTATAATATTTTATTTATGTAAATGGGTAAGTATTAAAATTCATACACGATTATTATTATAATAGTCTAAGAGAAATATTTCAGAATTTTAAGGGCCTTTAATTTTTAAGATATCTCGCCCAGTTTAATTAGTAAATTGTCCTTCCTTTACATTTTTATATTTATCCGGGCACAAATTTTATTTTAAATAATGCGTATATTCATCTCATAAATAAAAGCATCAAAAGATGCATATCTTAGTAAAGTAAACTGACTTGTTAAATAACGTACATACTTATTTACTATCATATACTATTATTACAAAACTAGTTCTAAAATTTGTACCAATGCTGTCTTAAGTGTCATGTTGCGGGCTACACGATTACGTTAATTTGTATACTTTTAGTGACTACTTCTGTCGACCGCTAACTTTAAACCAATTCAAAATTAATTCACAAAATAGGTATAGTAGTGGCCCGCTTGTTGGTGGTACCACCGTTGCAATCCGACGTCAGATGTGAAATACCAAAGCTGCTGCAACGTTAAAATGCTGCCTGGGTACGGCTTGGTCATAATATATGCTCAAAGGCTTTATATAAACAACACCCAGAGGTTGCAAGCAATGGGTTGTGTAGAGGAAACCAAATTATTTCAACTCCATGTGCTCTAGTCAGATCAGTTATTACTATACTTTTGGTATACGTTGCATGCCCATTGAAAAGCAGTAACACAGGGAGTTCTATTGTTGCTTGACTGAACAGTATAAACTCATGAAACCATTTTATGAACAACTCTGTCGTTATTTATCCTAAGTCTCTACAGTCACCCCAGGCACCATGTGGAGCATTAGTCATGAGTTCCAGTTTCATCAATTTTCCGAGAAATATCAACATCGGTGGCGTACACTGACTGGCTGCATTGAAATAAACTTCCATGGTAATTGATGATTTCTTTTCCGCCGAAAATAAAGCACCCACTTGCTTACTCTTTGTTTTTGCATCAATATTCCATTTATTTCTTGAAACAATAAAGATATCGGTTTCACCTGTATTATAAATCTGATCACCTGTAATCTGTTTTTATCATAATCTCTCCCCAGTAGTTACAAAAAATTGCAAGCCACTTTATTTAAACCTACAACTCTTACAACCGAGGTGTTTTCTGGTTTTATAATAGAAAAAATTTCGGCTGCAGTTTCAAAAACCCAAAACACAAGTTTCTTTCAGTCTGTCCATTGCTGACATAAAATGAATGAATTTTTTATGTATAACTGTTAATTGATATTCTTAGAACTATAAATCGGTTTCTGTTGATCCAAATAGCCGGCACTCTATATCAATAATGTAATCTACAACTTCAATCTCTTCTTCATTTGAAAACACTATCGACTTTGGACGTAGAGTTACTTTTATGGCCAGTATATAACCGGGTTCTCGGGATACTTCACTTCCGTTTTTAGGGTAGTTTGTGGAACTCTAAAAGATTTTGCAGTTAAGCAGTGGCCCCTTTTTACTTCTTAGGCAGCTGTAACTACTTTTTTCTTGTCTTCTTTTCCTTCTATCTTTTTTTGCTGTTATAATTTCTCTCCATTCTGAAAAAGAGATACCTATTCTGATTAAGGGTATTTTAGGCACCTGAAGTAAGAGCAGAGGAACAGGACCAAAATTCTGCAAACTTGACGGCAAAATTAGATCATAATGCAAAAGCCATTGAACAATTAAAAGGAGAAATTACACGGGAAGCTATAAAAGCAACAAAATAATAGATTAAAGCGAATAAACGGTTGAACAAAAATTAATTAAAAATTACATCCAATTGAGAAAAGAAATTATACAAGAAACTACAAAAACCGCGGAAACTAAATTAGATAAAACTTGCAAAAATAGAAAAAAACCTAGAGATGGAAAAACGGATAAATTCCCTAATAGTGCATATACTACAGCCCTCAGCTCCAGTGATACAACAGCACGCGTTACGCGTTGAGGCCTTAAATGTTCTGCAAATCATATCCAACCATGACCAAAGAAGCTATTGGGCCTTGCTGAAAATGGAATACGGCAACCACTCTTAAGTGTAGAACCGTTACCAAGTAAACGCAAATTTGCAAGAGTTTGAAAAAGATATTGTTCGCTTCGTGAGACTACACCCACAACACCGGAAAGGTTCCCGGAACAGCTATTAGTATAGCCATTTGTTGAACGGGATCCGTGACGAGGGGATCAAGTAAGCACTACGGCTGGTTCGATCAAAGACTTTAAATGATGAATCGACTCCTGCCTTAGAGTTTGAGACACGACAAAGCATCTTATCTGTGGCAGGATAGAATGCATTAAAAAAGAGCGGAGTCAAAAGAGCGCGGGGGAGGTAATCCTACGGGTACTTCATCACCAACAGTCAGTGAAAATGGGTCCACGACACCAGAACGACTCAGGAAAGAACATGTAGAGCCGAAATTAACAGAGGGGGTAAATGAAACGGGGCAAATGTCCACTTCGAAAAAGGTCGTTTGCGTCGTGCATGTAAAATGTGATCTTGTTGGTCGGACTACTCTGATCAATGACAATTGGAAGCCTCTATAGCTGCGAACTGAACACGAGGATGACAAAGGTCTAGGTATCATTTTGTGTTGGAAAGCGAGAGGAAAAAGTCCATTCTGGTAGAGAATGCTATCTTATTGCGATCCTTGAAGAAAGGAAATGGATCTGTGAAAACACTTCAACTGGAGAATGCTAAAAACCGGGTGTCGGAAGTTTTAGAACATTAACAAAATGGAACTTCGGTAGGACACTTTGGCGTTAAGAAGACTGTAGAGATAATCCGAGCAAGATGTTACTGGGTAGTCTGTAAGGACGATGTCGAATAAAGACGTGTAAGCTGTGTGTACTATTGGAAAAGTGTAAGGCTTCAATGAGGCAATGCAAAGTCGAAGCCCTTGTGAGAGAGTGGCCATGGATATTGCCGGTCCGGTCTCTAACACCGACTCCAAAAATAAATAGATCTTGATGGCGATCGATTATATTGCAAAGTAGACGGAATCGTATACTATACCAAACCAAGAAGCTACAACCGTCGCTGACGCGCTGGTAAAAGAACTGTTTTGCCGTTATGGAGTTCCTATGGAATTGCACGTGAATTAGCGCAAAAATTTTCAGTTTAGCGTTATTCCAAAATGTTTGCCGGTTGCTGGTTAAAGGACAGAACTAAATAGCACCATTGCGCTCAGTCGGATGGTATGGTGGAGCACATAAACCGCACCTAGGACAAGCACCTTTCCAAGGCGATCTTCTAACGGACAAAAGTTTACATCTATTTTTAACGACCTATCGATCCGAAGTTCATGAAAGCAATGAACAGGCACCTATATGCGTTATTTTGAGACGCAAAATACGTTTATAATGTAACCTTGAGTTTGGGTGTAAGCTTGGAGGTGACATCGCGGGCGAGAACTGCGTCGGAAAGCTCAAGCGCAAGATGCATGACATCCATGGTGACGTTAGAAAATTAATGTGGTCTATTCGATGTAGCATGAAGTACCCACTGGTACATTGCGTAGCGGCAGACATTGATATGCGCCAAAGACTTGCTCAAGTGTTTAAAACTAAATTTGGTTGTCTCGATCAACTTCGTCGACAACAAGCAGAGGTTGGAAAACCTACATGGCTAAACGACTAACATTGTGGCATCTATTACCTGCTGGCTAAGCAATGGCCTTATGGTATTTCAAATTACCCCGTGAAAGACGCTGGTAGAGCTCAAGGCCGGGATGATTAAATTTGGAGACAAGGAGTTGGCCATACGCAAGATCGGTTATGCTCTTGATGGGCTGACTAGAGGATGTACAAAATATACTACAGGTATTATTTAAGTAAGCCAAGGTCCAGATCTTGGTATGTGATTACAATTAAAATCGTACAGTCGGCGCCAACTCTGAAGAGTGTATATTGCTACTTCCAACAATATGGGATCTGCAGAAATGGTTCCGTCTGACATTATTGCCATAGGAACTTCCAAAGTTCGGATCACAGGGTGTTCTGGCACAGATAGTTTTAAGAACGAGGGCAGTGCAAAGAAGCATTGCTTAGTCTATTGTTGACCAAAATAATACAGTAGAACATAAACCAAGCATCTGTGCACAAAATATAATTTCCAGCCACCCTGTAGCGTGATATCTTCAGACAGACTTGATTGACATTTGGCAACAGGTGTATTTAAGAAGTTAATTAAGCTTACAATAAAAACCTTCTAGATGTTAATTGCCCAATTTTAGTTCGTTTCTAGAATATATAACGGGATTCGTTATGTCAAGATTAAATTAGGGTGAAAGAAATAATATTCAATCTTGAATGGAATAACTAGTTATTGAAGCACCTTTAATAACCTTAATTTTATGCAAAATATAGTTTATAGACCAAGACTTGCAAATTTTATTCAAATTAAACTAAAAACCACAAAGGTAATCGTTTTAATTCTGTTAAATTTATAGAGACACTTAAATAGGGAGGTAAACATTAATTTAAAACAGAAATGTAAACAAGTCAGTAATAACCATCAAATTTTATAGTAGAAAGGTGTCATGTTTTCAGAAAGCTCTCAGTATTATAAAAGAAATAACAGTGAATTCGTTGATATACACATAAATATGAGCTTTAAGAAGTTGTTGCAGCTATCATAAGTAAACCATAAAAATACATTTTGCTGCCATGTAATAAACCAGACGTTGAGCCAGGAGAATACAAAGTATGGGGTTACAAAAATGATGTAATCCTTTATGCACTAGACAACAATGTGTGCAGTTATATGGTTTCAGATAAAGAAATAAAATATACACCTACGTAAATTACATGGTACAATGCATACTTCTTACGAGTTTTTGGTTATAAATTTAATAGCAGGATTGTGCAATAATATGAAAAACTCCCAACAACATACGAAGTAGGAAAGGAATTAAAAGGAAAAATCTAATTGAAATCGAATCTGTTATATAGAACCCGGTTATCTAAAAACATCAAGGTGCAGCGACACGCACAAATAAGCGAAAGCAAAATTGAACGCTTATCGGAGGGTTGATATGAGGTCCAGTTAGACTTAACGTTAACCGTAACGTAGCTACAAGAAATTTTAAATGTGGAGGTCTCGCAGAGACAACAATAACGTGGCATGCGATATTAAATGTTGGGACGGTTCCGTGGCGTAGTTGGAATGCGTGTGACTATTACGTCCAAGGTCCCGGGTTCAAATCCCGACACGGTCCGCTTGAAAAACGTTAGGCGAACATTTTTTACAAAAATATATGTAACGGGCATTTCTGTAGTTAAACATTTTACACTACCCAATTCGTAAATACTTTCGAATAGTTCAGATTTGTATGCAATTTAACTCGTGTGTATTAATTTAAAAATAGATTAATTGAAGATTGATTTTCATTAATAAATAAATTGCGAGGAACGAATTTTAAATAGGATTATTCGTAAATTACTTTCCAACTTATCGAAAATGATAAACAGCTCGTAATTAATTAGTAGATAGGATGGCTGCATTCATATAAATTTTGTTCCTTATGTGGATATACAAGTCTAGATAATTTACGATAAGAGGTTGTAATAGCGACGAGTTGATATAAACAAATGAGCAGTGGTAGTTTGTTCTTCGTTCCTATATATTAATTACGTTAAAAATACTGTGTCCTGTTTGCTTTGAAAATATTAACTGTAGGCAGTGTAGTTCTTATTGCTTTTGAAGGAAGTATGCTTTATATGTAACGTGTTTGATTGACCACAAGCGCGGGTTTAAGGTCATTGACTGACGGTTTTAGTGATACGCGTAGCTTTACTAATTTTTTTTTGTTGATTTTCTGTTAGAAATAAAAGTGATAGAACTTGTTGGACTCGACCTGCACGCGTTTTTGTGCGGAGCATTTAACGGACTTGCTTAGCGTTTGCACGTGCTTTATTGATTGTTTTTTTTTGTTGATTTATCTTTTTATATTTGAACTGTGTATGCGATCTAGTTTTCGTGGTCCTTTTTTTTTATTAGTTTAATGCATTACATCGTGCCTTGAAAGCCCGTGATTCTAAATCGTTATTACGTTTTTTTTTCAATTTGTGTTACAAAAATTTCGAAATTATTGTCTCAGGAAATAGAATTAACAAGAAATTTATCAATGCTACATAGTTCTATCAGCATGATAATGTCTGCTGCTAACACTAGTGAAATACGTAGGTGTGATTAGTGTAAAGTGTAAGAAATTCCATCAACACCCTCACAGTCAAGGGTGAAGTGCTTCGTTAGTGCAGGACATCGTGAATCTCACACTTCAATTGCAAGGAAGCGTTACTGAAGGACTTTATGTAAGTTGAACTATTTCATACTTGTTATTACTGTAAATATCTATCCGTTTGTTTTGCAATATCTTTGTCGTTCTGATATCTTTTACAATAGAAGTGCATGCTACTAAGAAAAAAAGAGAGAAAGAAAAACAAAATCAATACTACTGGATTACTCATATCAATTGTGTCTTATCTATTTATCTTTTGTTAACATTTTGTCTGATTTATGTTTAATTGGTGTGTGAGGAAACGTTTCTGCTACTCCCCAATATTACCTCACTTTGTGATAAAAACTTTTGTAATGTTTTTATCGTGATTATATTATATAGTTTATCTAAACAGTTTTATTTACATTCTACAAAGTACTGAATAACTTAGACTTTTCATTGCTGCTATGCTTATTTTCCTTTTTTTCCAGGTTTGCTTAACTAATTTTCTTGCAGATATTGTCACTAACTCCTTACCGCCGCATACATCATATGTCAGTCTGCTTTCTACAACCCCCCCTAATCTCCGATTGAGCCCGGTCATTCCTTTGTGTTACGCAAGGCTACGAGTCAACGTAGCATAAATTTGGCGCCCAACGTGGCTGCCTCGAAAAAAACGTAACATATACCTTCGGAGGTCCCGTGTGTGGGTGTTGTCACACACGTTAAAGATCCCTACCTTGCTTGGAACAGCAAGGGTTCGGCAAAATTCAAAATTTTGCATGTAAAAAAACTCGCTTCCTGGCCAATGTAGTACCTTCAAGTGGAGTATTGGAAAATCACATGTAAAGATATTAAATGTTAACTTACTTTCACGGTAGGTGGTGTATTTTACATGCACCGGAGTGTGGAGCTATTGCCGCAGCGATGGTTCGAAAGGGGTAAAAATTTGGATAGATCAACTTCATGCCGCCATTAAATTGAGATTTTGTGGTATGTAGTAGATGTTGTTTTAGAAAATGGAAAGCTGGTCTGGTTTGGACATTATCTGAATTAGATAAATAAGACTGTAAGTAATAGTATAGGATTGTTTATGATTTGCTGCAATTTATATGTGAGCTAGAACGTTAATGTTTTGGCATTTTGTAACGTAGGGCATTAATTGAACATCGAAGTGATTTATTTTTTTTATTACGAATTTATCGGCGGAACAATTGGTTATTAAATTTAAGGATAAGGTTATTAGTACTAAAATATTAAGTGACACGTAAGTGTTAAATATTTTGGAAAGGACAATGTTATAGCACCAAGTTGATATTGGACTGTTGTAACGTTTTAGATATAGGTTAATTCAAAGTTGCTATGTGTTATGTGCGATGCCACAATCTAGGCGCAATATTGTTAGTCGACGTGATTATCGATCCGCGCAGCCATGCGCATGAAGTTCGAGGCGCTTGCCCGAGATAATACCGATTATTCTTGTTCTAGCATGTAGTCAGAAAAGACGCAATTTTTTTCAAAAACGTGGCGAGGGAAATTTCCTAGCCATGTCCACTAAAAGGAACTTTCACTCTTGGCAAAGGCATGTTGCCTGGGTTGTAATGTAGAACGAAGATTATTGTTAAAGCTAAGCATTGAAGTGGACGCAAGTTTTGTAAAACGATTCGTAAGCGTGACAATATGGCGTCTTTATCGCTACTAATTTGTTTAAAGTTTTAGCAGGCAGTTTCATTTTTAAGAATTCATAATGGGTTTCAGGAATCAATTTGAATAGCTTTATAGTAAATGAAAGTGGGTCAAGTTTTAAAGATGGAATCCTGTTTGTTCATAATAATGGACCGACATTCGCACGTGGCTGCAATCAGAAAGGTGTTGTAAAATTTTGTAAGCACCAAGTTTTTGCTAGGGTGAGTACGCTTTCGTTTTCTGTAACAAGCATTAATCCAAGTGAAAAGCAAATTCGTTTTAAAACGGTATCGAATTGGAAGACAAATAATTGCTTAAACGATTTTAAATTACAGTAAATTTTCAATTATTAAATATATAAGCTTTCTTGTTAAAATAAATTATGTCTCATTTATTATATATATATATATATATATATATATATATATATATATATATAAGATGATTTGGCTAACGATTTAAATTTTTTTAGTATATTTGCGAATATTAAATATAAAAGCTTTCCTGTTAAAATAAATTATACTTTATTTAGGATATGTCCGATGATCTGGCTAGACTTTTTTGTCATTATTTGTTAGTTTTGAATAGTCGTTTAGGGCACAATTTGGTTTAACATCTGCCACATAAGCAACTGATGATACATGTTTACTTAAACAAGTCACACGTATGTTCTTCAAACAAGTTGTATAATGAGATAATTCTCGACTTTTAAAGAAAAGCCACTCAGATGTTAAAAAGATTCAAGTCTGATCTATAACTAAACCTTGTGAGCCGAAAACAAAGATCTTTACTTGAAGCATTCGCTTAATGTAATGAGATATTATTTTTTTATAATGGGCCTAACCCAATAATATCTGCTAATTTGTCGACTTAACATTTCTATAAGCAATCAACTTCATGCTATTGTATTTATGATATTTTCTTAAATTTTTTTTGTATATAAAAGAAAAGCAAATAATTTTATTACATATCTGCAAACTATTGTAATGCTTTTATTTCTGAGAATCTAACAACAGAAACAGTGATTTGTCCAATTCTGGTTGCAATAATTAAGTGAAAACGAAATGGAATTATGTTTTTAAATATGTCTTTAGGCATAAATAATTCCCTTAAGATTTATCTGCGTCTTTCTTTAAGAAGATTATTTTTTTGTTAACGTAATTGACGCAGTGGCGCCCTAAATTCTACAAAGATAGGTTTAATCTTAGAAAAAAACCCTCCCATCTCATTCCTCCGCAGGAATAGAACCCGAGACTAGTCCGCGAGCATTTATACTTCCTTTTGGCAATACAGTTTGGCTCAATGTCATCCTAGTTGAAAGCCACCCTCAGTAATATAAATTAGCCAAAAAGAAATAAAATTACACTGTTTTCTTGTTCTGATGAACGATATTACTGATCATTTTGGATTCATTATTGTAATAATTAAACAGTAAGCAGTAAAATGTATAGCTTCAAAAAGTTTTGTTGATGGTTTAGGTTTAAGTTCTTCTTTCAGATTTAGTTCAGCAATACCTGACCGGATTACAGAAAAGGCTTTATTTTTAGAAAGCATATGTGAGTGTAAAATGAAATTATGTTTTATGTTAATAGAGGTTAAGTTAAGGTGGATTTTTATCTTAATTATTTAGAAAAACAGGTAGTTAGTGATTTGTAAAGGATATCCAGCTACCCCAGTGATAGTCGTATCTGGAAGTAGTATTTTATTTTGAGAAACCTTGTTAATAAGGACCGACGTTAGAAAATCAAAGCAAGAGAGTTTTATGCGGAATAACAGTCTTCTACATAGAGAGGACGTCACAAAAGCTTGCGATGACAGACTGTTTGGCGCCCCTCGAGTTTCACAGAGATATTTCAGGATAAGTGTAAATGTAATGTAGAATCTTTGACGCTAAATCCTGTTAATTATTAATTTTGCGTTTCTTTATTTTCTTTTCTCATTTTTATAGGAACCCATTCCGGCACCCACTTATTCCTACGGTGTCCCTGCCTTTTCGGGGCAAATCAAAATTTAAATTGCTTCAACTTCTATTTCAGCTGTAACAAGTAGTGCAGAATAATTGTTCGTAAGCATTAAGGTTAGTTTATATTCAAACTTCCATTATAATAGTAGCTATAGCTTTTATTCGAGTCTCAATCTATAAAAGTGTGATATAAAATAAATGAGAACACCACAGCGTACGATAAATAGCCGTATGTAATATAAATTATTGTAGTGATTAATATAAATTAACACTTATTACTTCGATAGTTAATTCTAGTATTTCGATAGTAATTAAGGAACCTTTTTGCTATAAGAAGTTAGTACAGTACTGTTGCGATTAACTGGAATAGAACGTTCTGAGTGAGTACTTTAGCATTTCACTGTAGTTTCGAGTAGTTAGAAATACTTGTGGAAACATTTGATAATATAGAGATGTTGTTGTTGCAAAAGATTCGTTAGCATATTGTGAAGCTCACAACCTTTATTGGTCCTCCAAAATCTGAGTTATTTGTTTCTTTTACTCCAGAAGACAGAGCCACTAATTTGGACGCTTTGCCTTGTTCTTCCTAAGTAAGATATTTTCTTCTCCAAATAGTATACAACCTATTTCGTAATATGCTAACTAAAAATGCAACACAAATAAGTAAGAATTCCAAATAAACCCAGTAATATATGGGCATAAATTTGACGTTAAACATACACTACGGGGATATTTTTTCATTTGAATTGCGTACGATGTAACTTTGTTATTATTTAAATAATGTAATTTTGCAACTAGTGTTCGATTGGTTGGGTTAGTATTCAACTACCTAACAGTGAAGTCACTATGAATTATCTGAGAACATCAATAGTTTTTAGTGAATTGGCAATTGGCAAATCCAACTTCAGAGTGTTAACAAGTAAACTGGCCAAATTTGTCAATCAATCATAAAGCCGATTTAAATAAAGTTGTTCGTTTTAACAACATGTTCAAGTCTCACTCCGCTGTTTCCACGCCAGTCCTAATATCATTAAGAGTCCGCTTCGTCATGAAGGTCATGGTCTTTATCGTTGTAATGATTTTGATAAACTTTCTCTACAAGATCGCTACACCTTTGTCAAAAAACATAAACTTTGTATCAACTGTCTTAGTAGTTCACTCGTCTTGACTAAGTGTAAATTTCCTACCGCCAATGTAATAACCATCATCATTCTTTATTGCACTTTCATTGCATTCCACCTAAACCCGCTACTGCAACTAGTAACAAATCTTGTTCGAACCCTGCTCCCGTTGCTGCAACGGTTTCACATACTACTAGATCCGTTCTTCAGGACCGTTATAAGCCATCCACGCCAATTGCTTCTGAGAATACGTTCACTTTGTCTAGCAGTGTCGCTCGCTAGCGTCGAATGTTGTTTTATTTAATTCTCTCGTCAAACCTTCAGGTGTGTTACCCTCCACACTTAAAGTGAAAATCGCTGATCGCTCTGGTTCTTTCCAGAAATTTTGTTGTTCACTTGACTCGGATAGTACGACTTCCTTTATTTCGCAAAACAGTGTGTAACGTTTGGGTTTCCGCGCTACTCTGCATCCTCTAGCCTTTAGTGGTCTAGGCTCTATGTGCTCCGCGTCTATGCCTGGCGCTATAACCGTTCCGCTTAACCCATAGGTACTTCCACGCCAATTACTAATTTGGAAGCTGTCGTGCATGCCAAAATTTTGTGAAAATTTACCTACTGCTAACATTTATCCTGAAAATTTTGCTCATCTAGCTAGTCTCAAACTGACTAACCCGCTCCTCGCTTAACTTGGACATATTGATTTATTACTTGGCGCAGATATTTACCGTGCAGTTTTATTAAATGGCCGTATCCAAGGTTCAAGTGATCAACATATTGCTTTTAACCCTATTATTGGGCATGCTTTAAAGTGAAGCTTACCGACCTCGTTCGCTTTTGATGTCACTGTCTTGTTTTGTATGACTGAGTCTGCTTCTCCCAAGGAAAATGCTGCTGCGAAATTATGGGAAGTTGGAGAAGTACCTGACACTAAACCTATCACACCCTATGAATTCTTAGTTAAACTAAATTACGTAGACACGCTCTGTCGCAATGAGCAAAGACGGTTTGCCGTTTTCCTGTCCTTTAAAGATCCAAAATCTTCATTTCCCGGTAGTCTTGATCTCGCTCTACAGTGCCGTTTCTTTAGAAAATCGCCTAACTAAGCCACCTTTGATTTTTGAACAACACCTTTCGTTCATGCACACTATTTAAATTACAAACACATGCGACCTGTAAAAGCTGGGACTATTTCTGACTTTTCTTATTATATCCCGCATCAATGTGTTGTGAAACCAGAAAGGACGTACCAAAGTGCGTGTAGTTTTGAACGCTTCCGCTAAAACTTTATCTCGATGGCCTTTATATGATCATTTCTTTGTTGGGATCAAGTTTCAACGAAATATTATCTCAATTTTGTTACAATTTCGTCTTTATTCCTGCGTTATTACTGCAGATGTTTGTCAGATGTATAGACAAATCTTAGTTAATCCTGATAAGCGTGATTATTAACGATTTGTTTGGCACTCTTCTCCAGATCAATCTATTCAGGATTTCAAGTTACATACCGTTACTGATGGGATAGATTGCGTCCCTTTTTGTGATAAGCACTCTCTTGCAGTTGGCTAAAGACGAAGGGAATTCCTTTTCTTTTGCTGCTTTTGTCTTTTGCAACCATATCTATATGGATGATATCGCATCAGGTGGAGACTCTATGGGGCCAACCTTGGCTTTACGAAATCAACTAAACGCTCTTTTCAAACTTGGTGGTTTTGAACTGCATAGGTGGTCTAGTAATTGTTCAGACTTACTAAAGGCTCCTACCGCTTCGCAACAATTCGCACTACCTCACTCCTTTGCGGATCTTGGCACTCAGTCTCTAAAGGTTCTACGTCTTCAATGGAATCCCACCTCAGATACCTGTGGTTCCTAGTTCAGCCACTGTGTATCGCCTGTATCAAGCGCATTTTACTTTCCAACTTAGCCCGTATTTTCGAGACTATGAGAATTGTATCTTTTCTTTCTTTGGTAAAACGTTTAATTCAGCATTTGTGATCTTTGAAATTAGACTGGGATAATACCTCTCATCCCGACTTACTTAGTTTGTGAAAGAGATATCTGCATCGGCTTTGCTTTACCATGCTCGCTACTTCCCCCACATTTTTCTACGTATAGAGTTCATTGTTTTGCGGACGATTCCAGACGCGGCTATTGTGCTGTCGTTTATTTTCCTTTTCTTACCTCTTCCTCCGTCGAGGTTCGCCTAGTTTCTGGTAAGTCCAAAGTTACTCCGCTTCATACCCTCTCTTAGCCTAGACCCGAACTGTCAACCGCCGCTTTGGCCTCGAAATTATTAACCTTTATCCCCAAAATTTTTGATTCCCATATTAGCTTTGTTGGTCTGACTCCCTGGTCGTTCTTTCTTGGATTCGTTCCTCACCGCAGCGATGGAGGACATTCGTCACCAGTCGAGTTCCTATATGGCTGAGTTGGGTTTGCGTGTGACTACTAAGCCTAAGGTAATGGGTTCGGTATCCGACAGTCCATTTTAAAAATGTTGAGTGAGAATTGTTTACAAAAATGCGCCTTTGCTAAGCTTAGAGATAAAGTGTAGGTTCCCTTTGTAAGTTTTGTCACGCACGTTAAAGATTCCTACCTTGCTTGGAGCAGCAAGGATTCGACAAAATTCAAAATATCCAGTTGAAGAAAAAACTCGCTTCATGGCCAATGTAGTACAATCGGGTGCAGCGTTGGAAAATCATATGTTTTGAGAAAGTAAATTATTGCAAAAAATTATCAATAATTTTATTCTCTCATGCATACTTGAATATCTGCACAATTGCATTTTATTAATATGTGAACGACTAATCCTGTTTATTCTTAACATGCAAGTTAGCGTGTACTAGAAAATTGTAGTATATGATTGCTTTCAAGTATACAATTGTTTTCATACAATTTCTATTTAATTAATAGAAATCATGTATGTTTAACCCCTAAATGCATAATTTTCTCAAATAATATGATTTATTATATGCAGTAGAGGTAATTTAATTAAAAACAATTCACTCTAAGCAAAAATTTTTACTTAAAAAGAGATTTGTTACTATACTAACTAATTATTCATTAAAGTACATATTTAATTCAAGTAAAAATTCTTAAAGCCATTTTCTTGTTCAAATAAAGTTCAATTTCACACTTCTCATATGAATAAATTCTCATTTTAGTCTCTTTGTGATTGGGCCAACGAATAATTTATTCTCTTCGAACATCCTGCGGTGCATGCTTTACTGGTCCTTTCTCTTCTTTATTTGAATTTCATTTTCTGTTGAGCTTGAAAGAGCTACGTCTTACCTGTTTTAGGGTCTGTTTCCTTGGTCGTTGTGTTGTCTAATACTTTGCCGTTTGTTTGAAAGCGTCTCTGTGTCGTTCTCCGTGCTGTCGTCCGGTTGTAATGTATTGAGTAGTAGACTCGCACCTTCATGCAAGTCTTGCGTTTCTGTACCGTCTTTGTTTTTCCAATGTTGTGTAGATTATCGACAGTTTCAACTAAGTCCTTACTACTGTATAGGGGGCTTCCAGGTGTCTGTCTGTGTCTCTCAATGAACGTCTTCCATGTACTTCGTCTCATATCCGTGAGTTTCATTTGGTATTTTTTGTGTCCCTGTAATGTAGAGACACAATACCATCTACAAATATACAGGGATCAAAAAAAGCATACCAAATAAAATTGATGTACATGAGACGAGACACATGTGAGACGTTCGTTGAGACACACGTACATACAGACGCCTGGGGAGTCCCTTATAAAATAGTAAGGGCTAAATTAAAACCGCCGAAAATTTACGAAACGCTGAAAAACACGAACGGTAAAGAAACGCAAGGCTTGTACGAAAGTGCGAGGCTACTACTGAAAACAGTACAACCGGACGACAGCACAGAGAACGATACAGAGAGGCAGACAAAAAATAACACAACTTAACAACCAAGGAAACAAACCGTGGAACATGCACGGCGCGAATCTTCCAAATTTCACCGAGAAGGACATCGTAACAGCCATTACAACAGGGAGAATAAAAAAAAATGCACCAAGACCTGACGACATACAATCAGAAATTCCAAAAGAATTGACAGATAAAATAGTACCAAAACTGACAAAACTATACAACGAATGCCTAAAACAAACAACGTTTTCCAACGTTTTAAAACGAGTGAACGTACTAATAATAATAAAAAGCAAAGACAAAGATTTTGAAGACACGGGATCTTACATACCAATATGCCTACTTAACTCATTACGTAATGCGCGCGAAAGACCCTTTTACAACAAAACACTCCAATTTAGACAAACAATAGAGATGCACTTGGAACAGTACAAATTTAGACAAAAATGGTCTGCGGAAGACGCCATAAACACAGCATTAATAACCGTACAAACAATTGAACAGAAAACTGTACATTCGTACTAATAGACACTGAAGGGGTCTTTAACAACCTGTTATGGCAGCACGTCCTATTTAACCGATTTTCTAAATAAAACTACCCACTACCGCTATAGTATTCGTTTCGAAGTTACTGCAGAAGCACATATATTACAATAGAAGGAACGTACAGGATCACGACCCGAACGACAAAAGGATGCACACAAGGCTAGCTACTCATTCCCTTGTTTTGCAACATTGTGACAGAGAACCAACTGGAGAACCTAAAAGTGCCGATGAGATGAGATTTGCTGTTGCATACGCTGACGACGTCTATCAGGCGGCTCCGTGGCTTAGTGGTATGTGTGTGACTACTACGCCCAAGGTCACGGGTTCGAATCCCGACACGGTCCGTTTGAAAAATGTTAGGCGAGCATTTTTCACAAAAATACACCCTCGTTCGGATGAGAGGTAAAATGGAGGTTCCGTATGTAAGTGTTGTCACGCACGTTAAAAATCCCTATCTTGCTTGGAACAGTAAGGGTTCAGCAAAATTCCAAACTTTTCAGATAAAAAAAAAACTCACTTCCTGGCCAATGTAGTACCTTCGGGTGGAGCATTGGAAAAACACATGTAAGGACGACATCTATCAGGCGGCTCCGTGTAGTAGTTGGTATGTGTGTAACTACTACGCCCAAAGCTCCGAGTTCAAATCCCGACACGGTCCGCTTGAAAAGTGTTAAGCGAGCATTTTTCGCAAAAATACACCCTCGTTCGGATGAGAGGTAAAATGGAGGTCCCGTGTGTGAGTGTTGTTACGCACGTTAAACATCCCTATCTTGCTTGCAACAGCAAAGGTTCGGCAAAGTTCCAAATTTTCCAGGTAAAAAAACTTGCCTCCTGGCCAATGTAGTACCTTTGGGTAGAGCATTGGAAAAATCACATGTAAAGACGACATCTATTTGGTGGTGGAAGGGATCTCTAGCCTGGTAATACAGACAAAGTCTGCCAAAGCACTGCAGACCGCACAAAATGGCTGCACAGGCAAAGCCAAGTATATCGTTATGAAGGGATCCCTGAAACGGAACCCAGACAGGATAACGATATAAAAATCAGTCGATCACAAACTACGAAATATTTAGGCGTCACGTTAGACGAAAAGCAAAATTACAACATACACATAAACGAAAGCAATAGTAAGTCATGCCGCGAGTTCCTGGGCAGATAAACTTAAACAACGGGTCAAAAGCGTACAAAGAAGGATACTCATACATTCAGAACAGGTTCACACGACGCTCTATACATGATGCTCGCAACACTCCCATTGGACCTATGCATGAATCAACGCGTAGTCACATACTTACGTAAGAACGATATGGACAAAATCGAGAAACTACTGAGAGCTGAAAATAACATTAGGAATAAAAACGACATAAAAGAAAACATCACGGAACAGATGGACTAACGAAAGTCAGGAAAACAAATATTTGACAGTTTCCCGAACATCAGAGAAACACTAAAAGTTAAACACATAATATTGAAGCAAGGAATGATCCACGTCATTACAAGACACGGACAATACTCGAAATACACAAACTACATAAAATTAAGATACAGTGACTACTGCACATGTAGCAAACGAGGAACACCCCAACACTTGGTGTTCCATTGCAAAAATCTTTAAAATGAACTAACACAATAACAAACCACCAGGCTACCAAAATCTTACACCACAGATACATCGATAGGAAGCTAAGCAATTAGTCAACGTACAGAAAACGGTACCAATCTAAGATTACCACGTACCGGATACCAGAAATTAAACAACTCCTTAGGAAACAATACCTTACTCACCAAGTCACTAGTGATAGTGAAATGTAAAAAAGGGCACTAGATGTATAGCCATAGCATGTTAGTACTCATCGTAGTGGATGTGTCTGATACATAAACAGGTGGATAGAAATACTAACCTTAATAGAATAAGTCAACTTACTAACACCCTCTTAGTTAATAACTAATAGTAGGTGAATAAGTGGCCAAATATGTTAAAAATAATATTTGTTCGATTTGTGTAGAAAGCGCAAAAAACATGTCACAGTCACATGCTATAAGAAAAGCGCGCGACTACAACACCCGTATATATAGCTTAACGTGGCTCGCCCCTTTTACGATGACCACAAACCCCAACATAAAATTCAAGCACGCTGATTGGCTGCGCGTCACTCCACCGGTCTCAAGGAAGAGTATAAAACCAGCCGCATTACGACCAGACCGTCACTGGATCCGACCATCCAGCGCTTCTCCTAGCCTAGAGAGAAACAGTCGAGACCTCAGCGCTTCTCCTAGCCGGAGCCACCACCGACACCCTGGCGCTTCTCCTAGCCCGGGGTATCGCCAAAGAAGACGTCGGCTCAGCTGTGAGCCCAAGGCAGCACGACGAAGCCGACGCTTTGGCGCTTCTCCTAGCCCGGGGCCCGTCAAAGAAGACCTCGGCTCAGCTGTGAGCCCGAGGCAGCACGACGACGCCGACGCCATGGCGCTTCTTCTAGCCCGGAGTCTCGTCGAAGAAGACCTCGGCTCTGCTCTGAGCCGGAGGCAGCACAACGACGCCGATGCTTTGGCGCTTTCTTTAGCCTAAAGCACGTCCGACGCCACCACGTTGCATGAGCGGCGTTTCGACGTGGAACCAACACTCGTCCACCCTGACGCACCCCAGGAGGTTTGCTGTGAAGAAAATGTACCGAGACGCCGCGGACCGACGCACACGAGCAACTTCTTATTACTCTTGTATATATGCTTCACGCTGTATTTCACTGTTCTTGTTTAGCTTGTAACCATTGTATATATACAGGGTGAGTTTTTAGTGTGGCAACGGTCGATAACTCCATTATTATAAAAGCTACGTAAACCAAATTTGGAGGCATATTAGGCATGCCTAAAGTGCACATTTTAAAAATATTTGGCAGCATACAGGGTGTTTCATAATTCCAGGGCATATTAAACTTAATTGTTTTTAATGAAACACCTTATATATTATTACATTTTTGAAAAGCCCATAAAAAGCGCTTTCATTTGCTATCAAGTTGTATCTGTCTATTCCTTTTAGTTTTTGAGATATTCAACTGTTTTTAGTAAAAATGACCACTGCACTAATACACAACTTATGTTAATTTTTAAGCTGCAGAAAATTTTACTATATACCACAGTATATTTGTAATTATCACTTTTTTGAAATTTCTTCACAGTATACAGGGTGTGTCAGGTTCGCAGAATGCAATTTTTAAATTTTTTTTTAAATGGCACTCTATCAATTTTATTGCTACAATAGATAGTTCATTAAGTGTCCTCTCATTTTTGTTAAGCATTACTCCATTACATTAATCCATTACTTTCTGAGATATTTTTGATTTTTTTCAAATTTTCAGAATGTTTTTAATTTACATAACTAAAAATAACTTACTATTGGAGAATATTATAAAACAATTAATACATATTGATTAACAATTAACTACACTTATCCAATAACAATTTTCACTAAAGATATAACAACCTACAATAATACGCTGTCAACAGAATTCTGCCAGATTAACAATATGCATTTTATAGAAAATGTTGAAGCAGGAAATCAGGCAGGATTTGAAAAAAATAACCATTACAATTAAAATGTCATTTAGGTTTATTGCAACTACAAGCATTGGAGGGGCAATATTCGCGAATAATGGTAATTGCGTAAAAGCATTTACTGGAAAACTATTATTTCGGCAAATGTCTAAGTGTTGGGGGATCTTGGCAGCCACAGGTTTCTTAACCCCCTTCAATAAATCTCAGTGAAAAAGGGCATAATATTAGAAAACAATAGAAAAAACATAATATTTATTATAAGCAACTACAAGCATTGGATGGGCAATATTCTCGAATTATGGTAATTGCGTGAAAGCATTTACTGGAAACCTATTATTTCGGCAAATGTCTAAGTGTTGGGGGATCTTGGCAGCCACAGGTTGCTTAACCCCCTTCAATAAATCTCAGTGAAATAGGGCATAATATTAGAAAACAATAGAAAAAACACAATATTTATTATAAGCAACTACAAGCATTGGATGGGCAATATTCTCGAATTATGGTAATTGCGTGAAAGCATTTACTGGAAACCTATTATTTCGGCAAATGTCTAAGTGTTAGGGGATCTTGGCAGCCACAGGTTGCTTAACCCCCTTCAATAAATCTCAGTGAAAAAGGGCATAATATTAGAAAACAATAGAAGAAACATAATATTTATTATAAGCAACTACAAGCATTGGATGGGCAATATTCTCGAATTATGGTAATTGCGTGAAAGCATTTACTGGAAACCTATTATTTCGGCAAATGTCTAAGTGTTGGGGGATCTTGGCAGCCACAGGTTGCTAGGTTGCTTAACCCCCTTCAATAAATCTCAGTGAAAAAGGGCATAATATTAGAAAACAATAGAAGAAACATAATATTTATTATAAGCAACTACAAGCATTGGATGAGCAATATTCTCGAATTATGGTAATTGCGTGAAAGCATTTACTGGAAACCTATTATTTCGGCAAACGTCTAAGTGTTGGGGGATCTTGGTAGCCACAGGTTGCTTAACCCCCTTCACTGAATCTCGGTGAAATAGGGTATAAAATTAGAAAACAATAGAAGGGGAACGAGCTGTATACACATGTTGTGTGAGAATTTCAGGGAACTATGTAGGTTAGGTTTAGAAAAGAAATAAGTGCAGGTACATGTCCAACCAGTTTTAAGACGGGAAACCCAATGACGAAAAAATAAGCGCAGATAAATCTGATGATTATTATAAACAACTAGTTGTTTGTTGTGAAATATCTGCAACTAATGTTGACTGTGCGAAAAAATATTAAATATATTAAAAATATTAAATCAGTAAATGTTCAAGTGCTGGGGGAACTTGGCAGCCACCGGCTGTTTACCCCCCTTCGCAACCACTGAATGTCGGAAAAATAGGGTATATAATTGTAAAACAATAGAAGGTGACCGAACTGCATCTAACAAGAAAGAACGGCGCCTATGATGAAAGACAACAAACAGAACAAAAAGTTGTTGAAAGCGTATGTGTGGAGCACAGCACTGACAGTATGCCTACGAAATACGAGCAGTCTGAAAAGCAGACAGAAGAACAGTAGCGGCCTTTGAAATGCCGTGCTTCAGATGTTTGAGGATGGACAGACAAAGGTAATAACAAATAGGTTATAGAAACAGTAAGGGAACAAGGATATCTTTGGGAAAAAAATATCAGAAATAGAAGGGCAGAATACGTTCTAAGGCATTTTTGGGGAATAGCATGGGATATATGACAAGCAGAGATAGGAAAAAGAGGTGGATGTAGACCTAGATTAGATAGCGATAGATGCAGACTGTGCAAATTTCGGGTAAATCTGTAGGTTAGTTCAGAATAGGAAACAATGATGGTACGCGTCTAACCAGTTTCAGGACTGAAGACCCAATGATGATTAGGTTTATTAATTGTAGTGTATTGTCATTTAACACATTATCAGTTCTGTTTTAAATATAATCTTTGAAGGAGTTTTCAAAATGAATTTTACAGCGGAAAAACAAATAAAGCATTGATATTGAAAACGCACGTTCATATCCACGTGGAATGAAGATGAGCTGTCAGCAATATCAATTTTCTATAACGCAAGTGGGGTTTTGAACGCGACAGCAAACATGCATCCGACAGAGATAAAGATAGTATAGGCGGGGTTTATGACGACAGAGAATATTATCATTGGTTAAGAACCGACAGTTTAGCAAAGGTAGACAAATGCGACAAGTGGAAGCGCTTTCGGATACATACGGCACGTAGACGGAGTAAATTTCAGAAATTTTCAAGACGGTTGTATCCAAATTTGTAGAATCTAAATTTAAAAATAAGCTTTACACGTGAAGTGTGTCCGGGAGTAGGATTTAGAACCAATATAAATACTGAATGAAAATTATGAGGGTTCTATTGTCTTGTTTTCGCTTCTATACTACTTTACTACGATAAATGCTGACCAACATTATAGTAGAGTTTTTTTGTGAGTATTAGATGTCTTAATAATACAGTAAATATAGTGCTAGCACGTGTAACTTATTAGTAGCGGCCTTCTATTTATTAACGCCAAATACGTGTAGTGTATATTAGATTAATGGAAATCTGGCTACTACTATACTAAGCTAGAAAATCAATAAATGGAAGCATAATATATGTGGGGTAAGCATCACAAACAACCAGGATTGTATGCTGATATGGAATGGTACTATTAAAACGAGGCGCTTGGCTCGCATATGGGGTTATCGTTTGTGAATCCGCTGAGTATCACAGCGCATGGTCACGAAACAGAGGTGTTCTGGTGATAGACTTCGAAAGAATGGAAGCCTGAAGCAATCTACAGGTAATTGATTTGAAATTTTGGTACTGTATGAGTGAATTTTGGGGTTTATTTATGGTTATATAAACTTATTGGAAAAGATACATGTACTGGGTTTAAAGGTTGAAAAGGGTAGTATTTAAAACTTACTAAATTTTATTCTGAATATAAATTGGATTGTAAATGGTAAACGGGTCTATAACTTTTGTATTAATTTATGCAAGGTAAAAGGCATATACTAAATAAACTGGGTTATTATGAGCTCACCATACTCCAGTGTACAGTCAATTTAGGGTAATATCTGGGGCCCATCTACTCATATTGTATTAAATTTGTTTGCAAACAATTAGAAAATCAAGGACTTTAAAACATATCACATTTGAGTTTGTAATTAGTGTACCAAACTGTTTTATACATGTGAATAATTTGTCTGTAAATAGCGTTAAATAAAAGATGTAATGATTGTTGTATTATTTGGTGATTTTATTGAATGGTGTGCGAGTGTGAAGGAAGAATGGTTGTAAATTTAGGTATCCGATAAGAGGCCCAGCTGAGCTAGCCATAGAAGCTGCTGAAGATTTTTGAAGCAGAAATAAGCGGGTAAGCAATTTTTTTTAAAGTTGTGCATTTTTGAAAACTATTTGATGACACTGGTGAAGCAGAAAACCCTTAATCACGGATTCGACGGCAATCTTATGACGACCCAACGCTGGGGCTCGATGCTAAAAGTTTAAATCTACGATTCTACGGCAATATATATATATATATATATATATATATATATTATCTACTTCATTCTAACTGTCAAAATTAAATTAAACTTATTGTTATCCACATATTGTCGCCTAATAATTTTGTTAACAGAACCCAAGCGGATAACAAACAGAATGTAACCAATTCTATTTGTAAAATTAAAGAATAACAATTGCTACGGTGATCTGTACGGTAAAGAAAGAAAGTAGTAAAGTAACCAATAAAATTAGCCCGCACCAAGTACCGCAACAAAAACAAGGAAAATCTAAAGAATGCCATACTTGCAAAAAAATCGTAGAGTGGGATAAGTCAGAAAGAAAGAAAAAGGAAATCTCACATAGTGAAAAAATCTTCGCAAAATATAATTACCTTTTTAAATTTCCTGACAATTAATTTGAATGGTAACTTCTCAGATGAACATTAAACAGCAAAAGTTTTTTTAGAGAAAATCTGGAATGGCCTGGTTTCAATCCTGTTGTATTTACAATTATTAAGCTTTTGATATTAAAATAGTTTCACTGTTAATAAGAAAAAGGGTTTGATTACATGTTTTTCACAATTACAGGCAAAACACATACCAAATCGAAAGGAAAAATAAACCGAGATATATAAAGAAAGCTGATACTTATGTATATTTAGGTCAGAAGCAACAAACGGAATACGAAACCAAAATATTTTTATAATTTGAAGGTTGAAACTAAATCGGAGAGTTTATTTGAAAATTAAAACTTGTACTATGATGCCTAGCTTCCTCCCACACTCAAACACATACGCGCGCGCAAAAACACCACCTTGGACGCTGCCCCATAAGCACTGTATAGAATAAAGAGGCCTAGTGGAAACTGGAAACGAATCCGAGTGTCACCTGTCGCACGTAATAATATAAGTTTCTTTCCAGTGATCCCAAACTTATGTGCATTCACAAGAGCTTCAACGCCATACAAACAATTGCCTAACCATCAACCCTACATACTGGAAGCCGTCTGACCATAGACGCTGAATACGTCACGCAATTTGCATCACGAAGTATAAAATGACATCAATTAGTTATACGACTATCCCAACATGCGTTCTAATTGAAATACATTCCAACTTTTTTGAAACTTACAAACTATATAAACTTTTACTTTTAATTCAATATTGTATTTCTTACTTCAGTGATTGCACTTAATATTAATTGTAGATTTACTTTCATACACAAATAGGAGTCTTTATCATATATTTAGTATGGCTACAATTGCTTCGCATGCAAGTTAAATAAAATTAGCGATAAAGAATATCCCTGTTTTAAATTTTATAAATATTAGTTCTTTCAGCCACATTATCTACTTTTATTATAGCCGTGTATTTCCTATACAAGTTATATATTTCCCGTAGGTGCTTGTAATCTGGTTGTGCTTCGTTCAAAATCCAAAGGTGTAATCCATTCAACAATGTAATCGCCTTTCGACATAGATCTAATCTCATCATTACGCCTTAGTCCTTGAACTGGTTATTCGTATACCTACTTTGTTTCCTATTTTGAGCTAACCTACGCATTTTCCTAAAATTTTCACAGCCTATATATTTCACTATCTGCGGGGGCAAAAGTTTAATCTAGGTCTATATGAACGTCTGTTTTTTCCTATTTCTGCTTGTAATATATCCTATACTATTCCCCAAATGCCTCACAACGTGTCCTGTTTTTCTATTTGTGATATTTTTGTTGTTTTTCACAGATATCTTTGTTCCCCTACTTTGTAATTAACTTTGTCTGTCCATCCTATCATTATCATACATATGAAGCACTGCATTCTAAAAAGCTTACCTTTTTCCAGTTTGCTTCTCCTACTGCCCCCATTTTTTCTTATTATTCTTATATATACTGATGTGAGGGTCACGAGAGGTCATTGAAACCCAAATTCTACAAATAATTCCCACCAAGATATAAAAGTATCCAGAAAAATAGAAACCTCCGAAAATTCATGGTTCGCCCTGTATAATATCCGTTTTCTAAAAAATCCTTTCGCGCAACCAACATTAGTTGAGATATTAAAAACCAACACCTTTAGTTGTTTATAATAATCATCAGGTTTAAGTACAATTATTTTTTCGTTATTAGGTTTTCCGTCTGAAAACTGGTTGGACTCTTTCTAAATATATACCCTATTCCACCGATATTCAGGGGTATGTGAAGGGGGTTCAGCAACCTAACGACTGCCAAGATCCGCCAACACCTAGACATTTGTCAAATTAATAGCTTTTCAATAAATTCTTTCACACAATCAACATTAGTTCAGAATATTGCAAAACAAACACCTGTATTTGTTCATAACAATCATCAGGTTTAAACACAAATATTTCTTTTGTTATTAGGGTTTTTGTCTTGGAAATAGTTGGACGCTTACTTCCATTAATTTCGGTTCTGTGCTAGCCTACACAATATCTTAAAATTCTTATAGCCGGCATCTTTGACTATCTGTGTGCAGTAGTCAAACATAGGTCTAACTCTACCTCTTTTTTTCCTATCTCTACTTCTAATACATTTCGCACTATTTCTTCATGCCTTAGTATGTGACCTATCATCCTATCTCTTGTATTTTTACTATTTTTCACATATTTCTTTCTTCCCCTAGCATTTCTAGATCCGTTTTGTTATTAACTTTGTCTGTTCATCAACGTCTGTAGTACCACACCTCAAAGAATTTTATATTTTTCCTGTCCGCGTCTTCTAATGTTTAAGTTTCACAGCCGTACAGTGCTGTGCTCCATACATATGTTTTCAGCAATCTTTTCTTTGTTTCTATGTTTGTTATCTTTAAACATTAGTATATACTTTTTCTTGTTAAATGCAACACGGCCTTGTGCTAATCTTTGTTTCAAATCTTTCTAAATTTTTCTCATTTTGCGTTATTTGATTTTTTAGGTAGCAGAAATCATTAACCTCTTGAAAGTTATCGTTTCCTATTTGTATTATATTTTTTTATTTATTTTCCCCTCCCTTACATACCAGAACTTTAGTTATATTTTTGATAATTTCCATACTGTATCTCTCTGTTATAATTGTTTCCAGTTCATTTTCTCTAAATTTGCCTTGTCAGATGCTAATAGCGCTATATCATCTGCAATTCTAAGCACATCAATCATTTGTCCCTGCATAATAATTCCAAATGTTTTCCTACATTTGACAGTATTCTTTGCTTCTTCGAAGTGCAAGTTAAAAATTAACGGGGATCGGGCACACCCCCTCTTGTCCCTTTCATAATATTTACTTCACTACGTTCATGTCCTAATTCTGTTACCTCTGTTTGTTCTTTGTATAAGCTATGTTCTATCCGTCTATCTCTAAAACTCATTCCATTCTTTTTGAGTATTTTGAACATATTGTTCCATTTTACATTTTTTACGTTGTCGAATGCTTTTTTCAAATGTACAAACTCTATATACATGATTTCCCCTTTTTCTATTGTTTTCTCCATTATCACTCTTAGAACTAAGACAGCCTCCCGTGTTCTCATGTTTCGCCTAAACCCAAATTGATCTGCTCCCACTAATTCTTCGACCCGTTTTTCATTCCGTCTTTATTTAATTCTAATTAATATTTTTGACACAGGTGTTGTCAAATTTATTGTTCGAAAATTGTTATATAGTTTCTGCATCGTACATTTTTTAGTTAAATTTCACCTTTCTTATTATATTCATGATCATACAAATTTTCGTTAACAAGTATCGACTATCTTTCAAATTAATAGGAGTACTTATTCAAGCATCCTATAAAATCTTATTAAGTGTTCAGTTACAAGGTTAAGTATATTGAATCTATTGTATCTTAAAACGTGCTAAACCTACGGTTTTATAATTACAAAGTAGAGAAGTTTGCTTAGATTATAAAAGGTTAGAAGTTCTTGCATTATTTGTTTGCTGAAATAAACTTAAACACCCGCATCTCTTAAATAAATGATTAAATGAACATGAACGGGGCGTTTGGGGTCAACAAAGTTTAAAACTGCTTGCCAGATGTGTTTGCTTAAAGTAAGGAAATTGTTGACTATAAATACGGTTAATACGAAATACTATTATCGCGTTAAGACGAGGTATTCCTTATCACACAAGTTTTCACGGATACATTGCGAACAATGGAAGCTGTCCGCCTACTTTTTTCCTGGTATTATCAATAGAAGTAGTAAATTTATACAGCATATAGGCCACCCGTCATACATTTGCTAATATGATTCCGCAATTTGGGTTGTAGATATGATTAACAGATTTAACAAACATTGGTTTGAAGCAGATATTCTTCGTGGGAGTCTTCATTTTGTATTGAGGTTATTTGTTTTCTATATAGCACTTTTCTACAGGTGGTACTTTGAGAATGTTTTGCAGGTAGTGTTTCGAGAATACTTTGCAGGTGGTTGTTTTGTCATTGAAAGATGTTTTTGAAACGAAAACACGTTTCCACCTGGTGGCTTCTCTCTACCTATATATACAGGTTGAACGTCGGGAAAAGATTATATTCTATATAGCGTCATATCACGCGAAGAGGCTCTCAATAGTCGCGAAAATTACTTAATATGCTCTCTTTTAAGAGTTACTTTATGTTCTGTGACCAGTGAAGTTGTTTCGTAGAAGCATTCGTTTTGTTGACAATTGTAAGTACGCACTTTAAGATCTGCTACGATGGCACCAGAGGCAGACTGGCTATGCACGATAGGGTACATACTAAGCGGATAGTCCCCTCGGAAGACTGCTACTCCTCTTTGGAATATTTTGTTTTTGTCGACGCTTTACATAAAATATGGCTATTTCGTTTTTTATGGTTGATAACCACGCCAGTACTTTAGTTTCTTGCTTACGTGCGGGTATGACACAATAAATTACAGCCTCCAGTTCCAAAATTTACTTTCACATGTTAGTGACCTAGTGATTACGCGTTTGTTTTTAAAGTCACGTATAAGATAAACATAAGCACGCGTTGAAGCAATTTTACTTATGCATAAGTATACGTGTACTTGTTATTTATATTTTAAGACTTGATGTGAATGTGAAAAAATCCTAAATTGATAATTGTTTAAATTTTATATATATATTGGGGTTATGTTGTGTTATATGCGGGTTGACTATTTCGTTTACATCATGCTTTAACAGAACCTTACGTAAATGTTCGTTTTGGTTTATAATAATATTTATTTTGATACCATGTTTGTTAACTAAATGCTTGTAATAAATCTAGTTCCTGAGTTTTCCTATATTTCTTTCTATGCCACCCAACACTACGACGTTTTCAGCTAACACGGCGTTAATTATTTGGATTCCCTTTGTTTTGTCGAGGTATTCGCTGTGAGCGATTCTCTTTGCTTACATTACTTTTCTTTCTTGTCTACACGAAATACCGTAACAAAATTTTCACATCTGTGTGCCTTTTTTTTGGGTATAGTGACTATGAAGTTATGTTTGAAAGCTTTGAGTTTTTTGCCTGTGTCATACATACTTTGTTACATTTTCTGTCTTGAAGATTTTACGTTGTCCCATTAACTTTTGCTTCAAATAATAAGGCGTCCCAATTCATTTACCGTTAAGAGCCCCTCGTACGTCTTTAACGTTACCTTTTTGTACTAATGTAGTTTGATAATTTATAAGCATATCGAATTTTGTGCAACCTCTAAATAACTCTTCTTAAAACGTTCTTTAATATTTAATTTTAATTTATTTCCTTGCATCAGTCTTGTGCTTTACTATATTCAGACTGTAATAAATGACAATTTTGTAATTTGTTTATTTCAATTAACAGTTTTAAATCGTCCTTAAACAAGCAATAGACACAATTGTGTAGTACATCTGAAAGATCATTGATAAAGAGCAAGAATATTTATGGCCCTAAGTTATTCCCTTGCGGACCTCCCGTATCGTGTTAAACCAAACTTAAACAAATTAAATGCAGAATTCATAATTCTAGCAAAAACACCGGTCCTGATTAACCACCGACAGGCACACGTACGAAATTATCTCAGATATCACTAACATTCTGCCCATTCTTTATTTCAGCAGACCAACAGTACCTTTTCCTATTGCCCATTGCTACGGCTTTTTGTTTTTTGGCGTTACAAGCTTTACTTCAATAATTAGGTATGGACGATATCCAGTGCTAATTGAAATGTTGTTTCTCATCATTGTTTAAGTAGGTCATGACGCATGATAATGTGGTTGTTGAATTACTATGCACTGGTAGCGGAAGAATCTATAGTTAATTGTATATGATCTGTTAAATTAACATATTCTCACGCTGGCAATAATGTGTGGCCTTTACTTTAACTAATGAAAACGTTTGACGGTTGGAGGGTTTTGACGTGTTCGTGTGAATGGACGCGATTATCGTCGCAGATTCTTTTTACTAACCTTCTTGAACGGACGTGGGGCAGTTAGTACCCATTAAATGCAGTGAAGTACCTATGAATTCATACCTTTCCCGTTACGTCTATCTTCATATTGTTGTTCCAAAATGTTATAGGTATCAGCAACAACTTCACTGCAAAGTTGCAAAGAGCAGCTTGAAGTGCGTTTATAGGATCGTTATCCGAATACGAGAATGTCGTAACTATCTCTATTTACTGTAAATATTTATATTAATAAAGGTAAACTATTTCAGACTGTTAATTATTATTCATTCTTGTATTAAAATCTATGCGATGTTACGCCCTTTGTAGAACCATGCTTGGTACTAAACTGCATTTATCTGTAACGGTCGTTTGACAAGCGGTACTATGTTTAGATCTTGTAACGTTTTATTTTAAAGCGTTTAGGAATTAAAATGTATTAATTTTGGAGTTAGCAACTTTATTTTAATATTTATAAAAATCTCCGTTTAATTAGTGCAATTCCGCTGATGTTGTAAAACCATGGGAATATTAACATTCACGCGGATCTCAGCGACAGGCTTATCATTGCAAACATAAACGCTGACGAAAGAATCGGTGTGAGAAGAATTCACCTTCCCACGAAAACAAGCGGAAGTGCGTCGAAAACGCTGGTGGGAAAAGAAGTAACAACAAGAGCCACCGATTATTTGAAGACTCAATCGTACAGCTACAACCACCGCATTGATAATTTATTGTACCGGGTAGTGCTGACGCGAGTGTTATTGTGCCTACCTGTTCCACCTTCCTTAACGTTTTGTCAAAGAAGCCCTACAGCCAGTAGCAACTGCAACTCTAGCAACAGAACCAAGCAGAGGGAACCCCGATCCCCGAGAAGAAACACCTAACAATATGCCCAGGATGTGTTTTAATAACCTTAATTGGTTTGCCGGAGATTTATTGCTAGGGTTGAGCATTATAATTTAACTAATTTGACCTTAAGGCCAATATTATAACCAATCACACCCAAAACCCCACGTCTCGAATTTACTCTTGTCCACTGACCGTACATCTTTAAGCAATTCTTAAAACCGACCTGCACTTAGACCCTTTATCCCCACTCTCTAGCATAAAGTTAGTATTCTCCATTCCCCACAATAATTTAACATGTTCTTAACCAGCGGTACAGTCTTACACACATAAATGTGATTACACATCTCTTACCAATATACTACGTTGCTTTTTTCAAAATTGTATATCACATGCACTCGACGACAATAGTAAGGACCCTAACGTCCCAATCAGAAAAATAATTTCCAATTACTCAGTTCATATGTCTATTGTAAATTGTTACATTTACGCCGCATATTTACGCGCTATTTTCACACTTTAACACCATTGTTATAACATCTACAGATCACGTTTTACCGGGTGATGCAATCGCTGTCTGTCAAATTTACATGCACATTCTAGGTAAAAATCAAATTACTTACGTGATGTGTATCTCGAAACTACATCAGGGTATAGTACGTGGTTTGGGTTTGATTACGCCATGTTGAACATCAAATTGCTATCCGTCTCTAAACTTCTATTGCACTCGTAGGGGGTTGAAGGAAGTAGGTACCGCAACGATAAAGGCAAGGTACAGGAAACCTACATATCTGTTTCTTAAAAAACTACACTGCACTCCGAAACTTGTTGCTTCACCCATGTTTTGTGGCATAATGTCCGCTTCCTCGACGCGCGTACATTCGCATTTCTTCTGCGCAGACTCGACTGTCAGCGACGACGGAAGTTAGCGTATTAATTCAAAAATACGCAGCAAATAACTTACAAATATATCTCTAAACCTAAACATGATACATGGCCAGTTTGGCATGTAACAAAATTATATATTTATTATAAATGTAAATGACCGTTGATTGTACAACTAGGAAGGGCTTTAAAGCCTAGGAATAATTGTGACTCAATAAACGATTATGTATGTATGTAACTATGTATCATATCAAACTGTGTTTATATGCGACTTTTATTAGCCGCATGATTGTCTTTTCTTTAACTAGAACTTAGAAATACAAGCATAGGTTCGAAAACCAAATACTGTCAATTTTTTAGCAAAACATCTTCACTAATAACTTCAATTTTTTCTCTTCTGTCCAAAACTCTTTTCATATCATCCACAAAAACAGTTGGCGAGTTAGCGATAAAACCGTGTTGGTTTGTACTCATTGTTAAACGAATGCGACTAAAATGGTTGTATATAATATATTGTAACAAAGGCACCTAGGAATCTAGAATCGGAAGGGACAATGTTATTCAACTTGATACGTTTATTTTTGACGATAGATTCAAATACGTCCTTTTTTGTGGTAATTTGTCTTTCATTCAACTAGCTTCTGTTTCTATTCAAAACCTCATCCTGTATTTTTACCTCTTACAATAGTACGCGCAATCATAACATTTCTTTCAAATCTATTCATTCCAAAACGAAAATTTAATCAATAAATTAAATAGTCAATACCTTGTTTTAGGTATCTGTTAATTTGTTAAACATTCCAATAACGGATAATTGCTTTCTCTTGTGTTTCCCATTTAAAAACTTGTCCAAATAATAGATTCTACTACTATTTGATAGTGTGTTTTCCAGTTTGCTAATCGCGCTTTGATAACGCGAGGCTTGCAGTTCGAACTCGTGTTTTTTGAACCCATTTCTAATTTGATTCTGCAGCTTATGCGTTAAAATATTTTCTACATTACTCATCTCAGTACTTCAAAAGCGATACACCTTTTTTTGTTCGACAAGTGGGAGGTATCTTGCGTGTATTGCTCTTAGCTGGAGGCCAAATTGGTTGTTTCTTTATGTTTGACCAACTGTTCGTTAACGTAGACCAACTGCTTTTGTCTGTAGACCGCTGCTGCGTATGGATCCTGACTACCGTGGCGTTGCTGTGCTGACTCACCTCCGACACCTTGCAAGATAAGCATCCCGACGCATAGAGATATGTGACTCGTTTTCCTTTATGTACATCGAGGATTATTATTTATCAGCGGTTGATGTTGTGAAATTAGTTCACCATACATCTTTAAAAGCTGGCTACGTTAGTGCTTCTGGTTATATTTCTTTAATTCTTACTACAACTTGGTCTACATTTAATACTTTAATTTAACACACTTGCTATTGAGGAAATTTCAGCATTACTTTTTTCCAAAGAGTTTTATTACATGTGAGCTACGAAATACGCACTTCGCGGATCTATTATAAAATTTGTCCTTTACAATATAACTTAAATTTAATACTTTCCTTCGTCCATGTGAATCAAGAAATTTTAATTAATTTTTATCGTTAATGAATAATCATGGGCGACGTGCATTTTTAAATTTTTTTTGGTATGTAGGTTGAATCCTCCCACTCTCCGCGTTTGGGAGTTAGCCTGGTATTTACGTTTCTTCCGGCTACGTCTAGGTACGTAGCATAATTTCCGGCGCGCAACATGGTTCTCGATTTTGTCTTGGGTAATGTTTGCTCGGAGTTTGGTTTCCGTTAATTTGTGCTCCGATTGATTTCGTGTAACTTTGGCCCCGATTTTGTTTCAGTTAACGGTTACTTCGATTTGGTTTTTTTTAATTCTGCTGCGAATTTGTTTTAGTTAATTTTTGCTCCGATTTTTCTTTGTTGTTAGTGCCTAAGTTCCTACATTGCCCGCATTTCTGGGCCTGCTGCTACTTGTTTTTTCTTCCTTTACGTTCGACCTATTGACTTTTTTTTTCTTTCGGTTTTTTGGTGTTTCTTCATATGGAGATCGGTTTTCTTTATTTCTTGTGTAGGTTCGATCTTCTTGAATTTTGATTTTGTTCCTTTCCGTGATTGCTAAATATCCTTGGTTAGCTCATGTAAGATTATTGGACTTGTGTTTTCGCCAATAATCCTAGTCCATTGAAAACGCTGGCGCCCAAGATTTTTCTATTTCTTCCTTCCCTCTCGGTACATTGTTCTCCCCGTCAAGTCTAAAGTTGGTTTATTTCTCCGATTTTTCTTTTATACTACAAACCCTATCATACTTTCTATTGGGTTGTTTCGCTCCTATTGGTGTCGGATATGTTTTAGATTGTCCTGTATTCGTAATAATTTTTTTCTTATTTTATCGAGTTACGCTTAGCCTTTTTTTAGTTACTTTCTACCAATTTCTATCTTGTTCGTATTCAAAATGACTTCTTTTTCGGTTTTCTACCAAGGTTTTCTTGTGTGGGAGTGGAACTTGAAATTTTCTGATGTCCTGAACACTCTTACTGTACATGATTTTTTGAGACGGGTCGAAGAACTCCGACGAACTCAACATGTGTCAGAATTGCAGTTATTTGAATCTGCAGTGGACCTGTTCGAGGCTAAAGCGTTGCTTTGGTATCGTGGTTACCGGCATAGGTTTTCTGACTGGAAGTCGTCTAATTTACTGATTCAACATTTTGAACCTTCGGATTTTGCTTATAGGTGTGCTACTATCGAGGAAAATACTTTTACTTCACATGACCGAATTGTTAAGATTTCTTCTACGCCTACGGGTAGATCCGATACTTCTTCCGTACGTTCTACTGTTCTTCCTCCTAGTTCTACTTCTACTCGTCAGATCGTATGCTTTAATTGCGATAAACCTGGTCACGTTTCGACACGTTGTACTCGTCCTAAAGTACTCCATTGTTATGGTTGCGGATATAAGAGAGTTTCTCGCCGCAACTGTCCACACTGTCATCCTACTACTAATAGATCTTCGAATAATACTTCAAATACTGTCCTCATCTCTAGCTGCCTAATTTCTTCTGCTTTAAACTTTACTTTCTCTTCTGTCCTTCATCCAGGTCATCCTGCTACTACTATCTAAACCTATCCTTCTTCGACGAATACAGCTTCGAACAAAATTTCCTCAGTCTCTAGTTCTACATCCTATTCTACTCGTCCTTCTGCTCGCCCTACTTATTCACTCTTGACCCAGACTGTGCCTTTACTCCCATTGCAACCCATACTTCGAATTAGCGACTTACAGGTAGCTTCTCAAGAGTTTGTTCCCGATTTCTTAAACTATTCTACCCAAGAAATTCCTGTTGTGTCTGCAAACACAAACGTCGCTAAAGTGCCGATAACTTTTAATTCAGTCCGAGAAGGTCCTGTTGAAGTTCATGAACCTGTATCTTTAATATCTGTTGCTGTTGCTGTCAAAATTCTACATGTTCCTGCTTTTTTAAATTGTTATACTCAAGAAATTTCTGTCGTGTCCCCAATAACAGCTGTAGCTGAACTCACAATAACTCCTAATACGGATAGAGAAGATCCTTTTAAAGTTAGGGAACCCGTAGCTGATCCTGTTTCATTATCTACTATTCTTAAGCAATTAGTTCCTATTGTGGCTGAAATTTTATCTGTTCCTGCTCCGTTGTCTGTCAGTGATGAAGTCTTACTTTATTCTACTCCTTTATCGGACGTTGATGAAGCGATACCTATTCTTACTCATTTTTCTCATGCTGTCAAAATGCTACTTGCTTCTGTTCTTTTACCTAACGTCGGTGAAATCCTAGCTGATGTCCTGTTACCTAATGTTGACGAAGGTCAACCTGATTCTGTTTCCTCATCTATTGGGGATGAAGTTCTTCCTGATACTGTTTGTTCTTGTAAGGTGGATAAAATTCTGTCTGGTGCTGTTCCTTTCTTTCGTGTTGATAAACTTCATTCTACTCCTTTATCTAACATTGGCGAAGTTCTACTTGATACTGTTTGTTCTTGTAACGTTGATGAACTTCTACCTGATTCTCTTCCTTTATGTAATATGGTTGAAGTGTTATCGTATTCTGCTCCTTTTCTTAGGGTTGATATTCTTACAGCCAATGCTGTTTTCGTTCCTAACTATAATACTTCTAGTCCTCTATCCAACGTCGTTGAAATTTTATCTACTTCTGTCCCTCTAGTTAACGTAACTGAAGTGTGATATGCTTGTGTTTCTTTTCTTAAGGTTGATTCTCGTACAGCTCATACTTTGTCCTTTTCTGCCATTCACTTTCTTACCATCAATTTTAAAAACAAACAACATTCTTCCATAACGTGTTCTGAGTTCCATAAATTACACCACCACTATCATCTCCACCTTCGCCACCACTTTCTCAACCTCATGCTACAACTACTACACCTCCTGCTGTCCGTGTTTTTCATAAAACTGCCCAAAAGAGGCAGACCTTAGTTTATGCTCCTTCCGAACGGGAAGATATATGTCGGCGAAGTCCTAATGTCCTTGATCTTGTTTCGTTTTCCTTCTGGCGGCGTAAACGCCTTAAGCCCAATATCTAGTTCTCGCGCCCCAGATTCCTATGCCGACTTTGCTCTCCTTCGGACTTGATTTTTGGACGTTACAATTTCGTTTTACTTCCCTGTTTTGCTAGATTTTCTTTCGTTTTTTTGCTTTTTTTAACCCGTGTGAGTCCGGGAATAGAATAGTCCCGCGGTACGACCTGCCTGTCGTAAGAGGCGACTACCGCGGTCCAACACATACACACACATACTTTATACACGTCCAATCTATACCCACACACTTCATACACACACACACGCCCACACACGCACACACACACACACACTTCCTTTCTTTCGTTTTCTCGTTGTACTCCTGGAACCCGTGTGGGTCCGGGAATAGAATAGTCCCATAGCACGACCTGCCTGTCGTAAGAGGCGACTACAGTGGTTCAAAACAACACACACACACACGCACACTTTATACACGCACAACACATACACACACACTTCTTACACACCCACACACACACCCACACTTTATACACGCGCAACACCTACACACACAGTTCTTACACACACACACACACACACACACACACACACACACACACACACACACACACACACACACACACACACACACACACACACAATATATATATATACACGCACGCACACGCACACACCTACTCATACATAACTACACTGGGATTATGTTTTATTTTCTTCTGTACGATTCTTAGGTTTTTGTTGGTTCTGGTACTTGTACTTGTTGGTGTTACTCTTTTTGGTTTTTTTCATGTCCTTTTATGAGTCTTAAAATGTCTTCAAAATCTTTGTAGATCGCTTCTACCTCTTTCTCACTGTAGCCAGATATGGGCATGTATACTTACGTGTATTATTACTGTACTTACCGGTTTAGATTCTTATCTAACCATGAGTATTCTTTCGTTCATTTGTATGAATTACCCTAAAGTCTCCGCTCCAAAAATCCTCCGCCTCTGACCGGGGAACTACGCTAATCCCTACTATATTTAATGCCAACCTATCCATTTCAATTTTCAAATTCTGTAGTTTACCTACTTGATTTACACTTCTGACATCCCACACTCCGACTCGCAAAATATTCCCGGCTCTTCTCTTAAACTTTTAAACATTTTCATAATCTATTGAACCTGTTGAATTTATAATGGCAAGTGATACCTATTGTGATCGCAATTATCCTATGATACACAATTATTTTTATTTTATTATGTAACTGTACTTTATCTTTATGCACCAGCATATCTCAAGCTATCTACACGAGCGTTAATAGATAAGAGAATTGCTCTTGATAAACTAATTGCATATGTCGTATATCAGTAGTAATTTATAATATTCTGTAGATAGTATCAAGAATACCTACCAGTCGCAAACAACCGTTTCAATGCAAGACCAAAGAACTTCACAATATCAGTACGCAAACCATTATGCTAATATGCCTATTAACGGTGCACGTTTTTTGGTTTTTCGGGATGTTCCAAAACTTATAAAAACTTTCGTTAATGGCACAAGAGCATTAGACTACGGCTGCGGACCTGGTCAGTTTACCGTAATTATGAAATCATTGGGTTTGGATGTTAAAGGTGTCGACATTAATGAATACATGATTGCTGAATCAAAGAAGTTGGATCCTGATGGAGATTATGAAACCATTAATAGTGGCGAAATACATTCCGAAAATGATACTTTCGACTTGGTATATGCGGGACACGTTTTAGTTTTCGTACGTACAAAAGCCGAAATGCAAAGAATTGTTAACGAAATACATAGGATTTTAAAAGTGGGTGGGATATTTATAGCTACTGTAACGCATGCAGATACGTATAAATATAACTGGCTAGATTATAACACTGATTTTGAAGAAAACAAAGAACTAGTTAGCGGCAGCATTAAAGTAACGAAAACGTCGGATATAAAAATATATCATTATTATTGGAGTGACGAAGATTATCGAGACATCTTTACTAAAGCTGGATTAAGTATAATACATACTCATATTCCATTAGGAAACGAGTCTGATGGTTTTCCTTGGACGTATGAAACTAAAGCTAGTTACAGTATTATATATGTTACTAAGAAGGTTTCCTAATCTGGAGAATTTAATTGTTCAGTAGAGAATGTGTAGAAGGTTTAATCAATTTTTTATTGTTCTAAAAAATAAGATATAAAATAATATGGTATATAGTTATAGAGATCGCAAAAATTATAAAGAAATGTATAAAAATAGGGTGTTTTAAAAAAATTACAGAAGTGGATTGCCCATGAACTAACGCACACGCGCTCTTGATTATACTTATAATAGTTATTGAATGTAAATAAAAACGTATCAAAGTTTGTAATTTTTTACAAACAAATAAATAATAAATATTAAAAAAATGCAGGAATCGTTTTACAAAAACAACGAAGGCTATTAATTGTTCGATAAATAGTATAGGTATGTGTTTATTCGTTAAGGAAGTGTGTACGACAACTCATTTCAGAAAGTTCTATGAAATGAAATGGTAAGTTAAATTGGCATTGTAAAAGTAGGAGCTTTGAACTTCCGCTTTTTTTGGCGTCATTGACCAGTCTTTGTGACTGCGTAACCAAATTTTCATACCACAGTAGAGTTGAATTGGGTGATGATGTGATGTAGCGAATAAGTGTCTATTCGTGTGAGTTGGCTTTCTGTAGACCATGTGGCTAAAATATCCTGTGATGGTAATTGGTTATTCTTTTCTACTTTCATAGTGAACTTTATTGTGTTGTCCTATTTCACGTGCCCAAATTACAAACGTGTTCTCGTATATCTTAGCCTTAACTTGGATTTATATATTGCAGTTTCTAATCCACCCACTCCAATATCTGGTGATAATAGCGATCCCATAAGTGCAACTTCAACTTATTTGTAGTGCTGTTTCTTACAGGTAAAATATGTGTTGCTGAGACAATGCCGTGTTAAATCGATGATTTGACCTTTAATATTCTTTTCTTTTTTAAAAAGTTCTGTTTCTTCTATTGGCACGTAGGTGACCAATGATACCACATCAAAAGTCACTAGTAGAAGACGTGCTTGAACTATTTCGGTACTATCAGTTGAATCAAATTTCCAGCGTGTTTAATGCATGAAGCTGCGGTTTCAGCACACAACTGTATAGTTTAGCTAAATACCTGGCAATTTGTTATGATGCCGATCCTAATAAACTCGCGATTGGTTGTAGTACGATTTCTTTTTGTGAATTTGGAGAAGATCGTAAAACCTTGGACACCTTAACCCAGATATGCCTATTAGTAGACCCTTTAGTGACGTTCCACCCCCTCATTTGCTCCCAAAACCCTCATTTGCTCCCACATTTACATGTAAATCCCCATAAGGAGCAAATGAGGAGGAGCAACTTTCTCCTTGCTCTGCCTTGCTCTTCTCCTTGCTCGGACACCCCCAACCATTTTGATTACGTCACACCCGCATTCTTTCCACCCGCGAGATAAATCTTTCTCCACATTTCCACCCACGAGATAAACCTATCTTGTTTGGTATCAATTAATATTAGAATTTTCTCAGCTACCCGAATCTCTAGGAATTTTTCAGATATCATCACTCCCAAGGGAGCTACCCCAATTTTAAGATTTCTTACCTGTAGCGATTTTTGAGCGTTCTTATAAATTTTTTTAGTCATGCGATACATTAAATTAGTCTAAAATTTTACGCACATCCCGAATCCGCAAACAGATTTGAAATCGGACCACGCCCTGCAAAGTTATACCCCTTTAAACACTCTGAGCCTCTAAATTTTGCTCTTTGCTTTATAAGCAAACCTAACAAATAGTTTTCTTCGTCTAGCCATTGCATCTTTCGAGATAATCCTATCTTGTTTGGTATCAATTAATATTAGAATTTTCTCAGCTACCCGAATCTCTAGGAATTTTTTAGATAGCATCGTCCCCCAGAGAGCTACTCCAATTTTAAGATTTCTTACCTGTAGCGACTTTTGAGCGTTCTTATAAATTTTTTTATACATGCGATACATCTTTTTAGTCTAGAATTTTATGTTGAATCCGAATCTGCAAACAGATTTGAAATCGGACCACGCCCTGCAAAGTTACACATATACCCTCTGCGAGATAAATCTTTCTCCACATTTCCACCCACGAGATAAACCTACCTTGCTTAGTATCAATTAATATTAGAATTTTCTCAGCTACCCAAATCTCTTTAAATTTTTTAGATAGCGCCATCCCCCAGAGAGCTACCCCCATTTTAAGATTTTTTTTGCTGGTAGCGACTTTTGATCGTTCTTATAAATTTTCTTTATACATGCGATGCATCTTGTTAGTCTAGAATTTTATGTAGAATCCGAATCTGTAAACAGATTTAAAACAGGACCACCCCTTACCATTTTACACACACCCTCTAAATTATAACTTTCCTGCGGCTCATACCTAAAAGCAAATCTAAAAACCATTCTTAAAGCTTTTTATTACAGACAATTTTTACTAATACAGTTTAAATTTTGTAAACCACATTTCTAAATACATATTCACAGTTTTTTATTTTCAACCTAGAACTTCTCATATCGGCTCATACTTATTAATATTTATTTCTAAATAGAGCACTTTTTCCAAAGACCAACCGGACCCACATGTTTCAAATTCCTCTGATTTTGTTCTTATGGTCTCGCTTAAGACCTTGTACATATTCTCCAGATTACTAGAAGACGTTATAATCACATTTTTTGTGTTAAAGGATTTCACATCGGACTTCTCTTCCCCTATTTTGGTGTAAACGCCGTAGAGTTCGCAGTAGACTTTTACTGCTGTATGTTGTATTCTTTTTTCATTAATTAATCGAATAAATCGTTCTTTCTGCTTCCAAAGAAACTCGGGCACTCCATCGTCGACACTGGCGTTCTTTATGCGATAGCTAGCCATACGGTTGTTAAACGCTGTGCTAACCATTTCTACACCATCGTCGCTAGTAGCGGTAACTGATGCATTTTTATGTTTGTTGCTCCTTAAGTGTGCGGCATACGTAGTTTTTTCCATTTCGAAATCGCATACTTTACACATAATTCGTGGTTGTTTCGTACAAGACCCTGTGACAGCTGGCGGAGCTGAACGTTTACGGCTTAATGACATACCATGCTGTTTTTCCTTGTGTCGCTGTAAGTTACCCATTCTCGTAAAAGCGATACCGCAAGACCCACAGTTTAAGTACTTTGCTGCGGACGGATGTATAAGCTTAACGCTGGACGATGTTACACCACGACATTTGTTCTGGTGCCGTTTGAGAGCATTTTTCCAGGTATAGGAAGCACCGCAAGAGTTGCATTTAAAAACGTTTGCAGGTACCATTTTAGTACAAAACAAAATCCGCACTATAAGACTTGACTTGTAAGCGAACTAACTTATAACTAAAGAGTTTACTCTTGCGTACCCGCTTTATGTACCCTATAGAATGCAAACCGAAGGTTTCCGAAGACACCCGAACGAAGTTGAGGATTCAGCGGGGGACTAAATGACGTCATAATCTTTGCTGCTTGTCCAGTACATTTAGCGCCAATGCATGCACCTGGTTCGCATTGTCGATGGTGTGAATGCAGTTAGTAGAAACACCGAAAAACGTCTTCCATGTTATACGGATCGCGTGCATATTAAAAATCCAAAAGGGTGGTAGCACACGCACACAAATTGTGTGCAAGTCGTGCTGTAGAAGATGCAGTGCTACTATAACCAAAAACACTTTAAACCATTACTAAGGAAATACCAACTTGTTGTCTACAGGATACTTACTAATAAAGCAATTTAATTTTAAATAACTTCTACGTCATATTTTAGGAAATGGTGGGGTTGAATATTTTCTAAATGAATCACCAAGCGAAAGTATATGCTTAGCAGTATTAAAATTAACCATTAATTTCCCATTTTTACGACCGTGGTTAATTATAGATTAAAATTTAATTTGTACACGTTCGAGCTTCTCGTAAACTAACATATTTTATAGCAACAATGTGTTGTATAATACATGCATACCCCTTCGCCGCGCTACTGCTATTCTTGTAGTTGCTTGAAAAAGTCAGTCTCCTTTTTACGGGTAGGGCCGCTAAAAAGCACCATTCCATACTTTCTTTATAAGTGTAGCACATCGCGCACTTTTTGTCGGATAATTAAATTTTGTTTATGTAGGCCTTTACACTTTCGCTTATTTAAACATCTAATACAATTGATTAACCACTTTCGATTATTCTAACGGAGACCACCATACATCCCGCCGCACCGTTCTTTTTGAATCCAACGATCCTATGGGCTTCCACGCACTAACACCTGACGTATCTTTCCTACTATTTCTTAAACAAAAACTACCGGTATCGCCATCGTGGACGTAAACAGATGTTTGTGGATGTGTACGAGAGTATGTTATACATTAACCAGTCTAAGCTATTTTATTTAGTCCACGAAAACTACTATTTTTCTAAACCATAATTAATAATCGCCTTTATAGGTTCCACATTTCGACCATTACCCAATGACTGGTGCTACGTACATGGAAACTTTAATTTCTTATTGGAGAGAATTCTTATTCTCCCACGTACTGCTGCGTAGTTGCATGTCCATTCCTTTTGGAGGTATATGCTCGTTATAGGTTGTAAGACCCTCGGTTTTACTTAACTACACTTCGTGAGACCCCTTTAATCTTTTTAATCGTATCTTTCTCGCCTACAATACAGTAGGACTTAACATTACTACTAACAAATTCTAATACTGGATCCCCATTAAATACGTCTTTAATTTTCCTACAACTTTTTGTTGACAAGTGTTATATTGTATTTATTATACGCAGGGTAGTCACTCTTTTAAGATAAATATATTTTGCTAGGTATCAACTAATATTAAATTCTTCTAGAGACCCCAAATCTGTAAATAGATTTTAAATAGGACCATCCCATACAAAGTTATGCGTTTTAAAGACCCAAATCACTAATTTTTGCTCATCTTTATTTAACACCATTTTTAAAACCTTTTTCGCTACCCAAGACATATGCCTTAGCCAACCATTTCCGGAGAAATCTAAAACCGCCGTGTCCCGCGAATACCACGTGGAGATAACACGTATACTCTGTCAACCAGGATAGAAGCCGGAAGGATTTGGAAGGTGGGAGAAGAACTTAAAAATTATGGAATCTTAAAACTAATATATACAATAGATTTACAAAATCCATACAAATATAAACAACTAACTTATATCTTTACACCCCCACGCGTAGATTGTTGTACTATTAGGAATGATGTACCTTTTGTCATCTTCCCTCGATAAACTAATTTTATTAATAAACTGCGTATGCAAATCGTATTCTTTTACTCCGGGTACATACGCAGGCAAGTACTCGATACCATCCAAATAAAGAATTGGATGCTTGGTGACTGTTAACATCCGCTTCCCTCGTGTACGCCCAGACACATCCCAGCCCATGAGCACCCCTGCGCATGCACACGCCTGCCCATGCGCACCCCTGCGCGTACGCACCCCTGGCCATGCTCGCTGCCCATGCGCACCCCTCTCTGTGCGAGTGCTATTTCGGGGTGACGTTACAGCCTTTTTATAAATAAAGAACAATGTTATATACTATTATAAAATGTTTATTCTGACATTATACATAACAAATTTAAAAATATTTAATGCCAAACATGGAGTCATTTAAACTTAATTTTAATACAAAGTTATACACAGAAGACAGTCCTTTCTTTATGTTTGTTTGCAGTGGTTTTAATTTTATCTAATTTTATTCGCAGCTTAAAATTTAAATCGACACCCAAGTCTTCTATCTCCTTTTCTAACCAATAGTTTGATACATAGAGACCGTCTAGGTTTTCTAATTGTAAAATGTACCGAAGTCTGCCTCTATATTTAAAGTATTTGATTCCATCGACAACCAGATCCATTCCTTCGTGTAATTCTTGCAGCTTGTGACAATCTTTTAATCGCAGCTTTCCCACTATATCCTGCATACGTATCTTGTTAGCTTGATCGACTTCTTCTTGTCGGTATTGGAGGAAATCCTTTTTCTCCCACACACTGTTGTGTAGTTGCATATCCACCACTTTTGGGAATATATGGTTGTTATGGGTTGTAAGACCCTCGGTTTTAAATGATCCGAAAGGTTCTTTACTAGGCAAATATACAATGTTTAGCGGAACCCCTTTGCGTGTGGTGTACGCCAAGGTTACGAAACCCGCATTCCTTAGTTCGTCTTTGTTATCTGCCATTTTGATAAATACGTTTGTAACAATTTTATTTTCGAATTAATAAATCCCTTCATTAAAGGTACAACGAATATTAAAACACCTTTATTAACTAAAGTAGTAATACGGGTAACAATCAAATTTTTACATTAAAACAGTATCTAGATTCGTTAGTCTATTTGTTTTGGATGTCGGTGTATTCCACAGCCACTTGCACGCGCGTTGAGAGGATTGACAACCCCCCTCGGGACCCTCCCACCATGCAAAAACGCGGGAGAGGCACTCGTCGATAGGTAAAAGCAGCAACAACATGTTTAGGAAGACAATGGCGAGTGACCTGCGGGTCGCATTAATTGTGAGACACACTTTCTGAGTAACGGTTGGTAATGTATACTCATTATCATAGTATCTAATTTGAAAATTTGTTTAGCGCAACGAAGACTTATAAACTACGCAACGAAAAACTTATAAAACTACGTAAAGAAAATGAGGTACTCGCAAGGCTTAGGAATGCAAACTTAAAGTTACAACTAAGATTAGACGAATTTGAATCAATGTTAAGAAACCCACTTCACTCCAACACCTGTATTTATAGGATGGAAAGCAGGAATAATTAGTTGCAGATTCCGCACGGCGATGCAGTTCCCAATCTAGCCAAGGAAAGCAGCCCGGGGTTTGGTTCGTACTAGCTTTAAGGAATTCTTCTGTGCTTCATTCTGAAAGCACATTATTTTGTTTTGTTACATAGAAGTACGAATTTGTTATTCAGTTTATTTGTTGCTAAGCTGGTTTCTCCAGTATCAAATTTAAATTTCACTTAGTTTAGTAGATATGTGACAACACGTGGCTTCAGCATAAAATAACAGCTGCGGCTACGTCATTTGTTTGTTTGAAATATGCTGTCAACAATTGCACTATTGCAAGCAGATGTTTAGTATTACATTACTGCCACCTTTGATAAAAAAAAGAGAATATCTTCGTGAACATTTCGACTTCAAATCGATTTTAGTACTTTTAACTTAACGAGAAATTTTTGTATATTAATTTGTAACTGACCTAAACAGATCTGAATGGGTTAGGAAACATTAGTGTAACCAGTCACACTGTGTTGTAATATATTTGAGTAAGAATCAAGTTGATAAACCTTACGTTAATTTTTCAAGTAATTCAAGTATTCATTTAATTTTATTGCATTGAATTTTATCTACAGAAACAAAAAAAAAATTCTTTCTAGTAAATTAATAATCCACGCTTAAAGTCTTTTTATTCTGATCTAGTCTGATCAGACCTGACAACCAAAAAGCAATAAGAATTAAATTTTGATGCTACCCTTATGTAGAAAATATTCTTTTTGCATTTTTAGGCATATTTGAGGGACACAAACAGTGTTCCCATTTTCTATGTGACTTAATTATTATTCTTCCTTACAGGAACAGCGTCTTATTCTGTTAAGACAGGTTTTTGTCAGCGAAGGCGATCTTTTTTTCTTTGGGTCTCCACGTCCGCCCTTAGAAATTTGCCATGCCATTAACATGAATCAATCTGGACTTGGTGGCGCCTGTTTGTTTTAGTTTGAGTGTGACCCCCACAGATTTCGACTTACCCCCATTGCTCATAGCTCTACCCAAGGAATAGACCCCTAGTTACGTCGGAAGACTTTGTTTTGTAGACACCTAACTTGGAGCGTGGTAATTATAAAGTAGGAGAAAAAAAAAAACGGCAGCACTGGCGCCGGCAACGTTTGGGGCCTCGAAATTTGTTTGTTCATAATTTGATTTACCTCGAAATTTGTTTGTTCATAATTTGATTTACCTCGAAATTTGTTTGTTCATAATTTGATTTACTTCGAAATTTGTTTGTTCCTAATTTGATTTAGCTAGAAATTTGTTTGTTCATAATTTAATGTATTTCGAAATTAGTTTACTTAAAATTTGGTTGTGTTGAAAATGGTTAGCTCAAAGTCTGTTTTGCACTGAAGTTTGGTTGTTTGAAAGATTGGTTGCAACATTAACCCCCATACAGTCAATTGATTAACTTGGTCGAATTTATTTTTGACTTTCGCTCTATTTTGACCCCATATAATTTTTTTGATGTTGTTTTGGCAAAAACTATTTTACCAAAAACACCTTTTGATTTTTGCCTTTAGTAGCACGAATTTGTTTTGATAAGTTTTGTAAGGTTCAGATCAGTTAGATTTATCGGTTTAATTCCATTAGGCTTGAGTAATCATGTCGGAAAAATTCCAAATTGTTTGTCTACTTAAAGAAGAATTGGAGTATGAGCTGAGAATCAGAGGAGTGGTGAGTGAGAGACCAGTGTTGGAGAAAAGGAAAATTTTAGGTAGATTGTTAGCTAAAGAAATAGATAAGCCTGGTTGTTTGATTGATCCTTCGTGTTATGAAGTAGACTTTGCAACGGAAAGTAAAGAAATTTCAGTTTCAATCGAGTCAGTTCGTAATGTTGTGTCCGAATTTGAAGGTGACTCATCAGACTCAATTTTTAGGAGAGCTTGTTCAAGGTTAAACCACCTTTCGGGGCGAGTTAAGCGCATGAAAATTCCTTCAATAAATTCCGAGGAAGCAAGTAGGTTCAGAAATGAGACCGTAGCAACGATATTAACCCTTGAAGCTGAGTTATACGATAAAATCAATAAAAGTACAGAGTCCACCTATTTGGATCGGTCCGTTGTAGTATCTCCTTCAGTTGCTAGTGCACCTATTCATTCGACTTCGTATGTAACGCCTTCCGTACCTATAGGTTCATGGCCTGTAAAATTCTCAGGTGATCCCAAACAACTATATTCATTTTAGATAGAGTTAGTGATTTAGCACAATCTCGTAAGGTATCCGATGCTGATTTATTTGGATCAGCATGTGAACTTTTTGTGGGTGACGCTTTAGTTTGGTTTAGAACAGTAAAAAATTCATTGAGAGACTGGAACTTCTTGTTAGAACGTTTAAGGAAGATTTTCACCCGGTTCTTCAGATGATGACATTTGGGAAAAGATCAGAAATCGTCGTCAAGGTAAAGACGAAAGGATTATTTTATTTGTCGCGCATATGCAAACCCTGTTTAGTAGACTGACCAACGAGCCAGCAGAAGTTACTAAAGTTAAGATGATAAGAAGAAGTTTGGTTCCTGAATATATTTCAGCACTTGCATTGTCGGACATTCAAGATTTGTCTACCTTAGTAAATTTGTGTAAAAGGTTAGAAGAAGCTTCTTTGATGAAACTAAACCTGGTTTCAGCATCTTCTAGTAAACCTAACAAGATTTGCAACCCCTCTAAGCATCCATTTGAGAACAAACATCCTGGGTTGAATGAAAAGTTTGTGCTGTTAAGAGTAGGGTGTTTCAGAATAAATTAGTTAATCCCCAAGTAACAGTAGCGGATAAGAGCTCTTTGGAGTCCTCAGTTTGTAATTCCTTTAGTCCCGACAAGAGAAATAATTTTGTTTGTTGGAATTGCTCCCGTAGTGGACATTGGTTTAGAGATTGTAGAGCAACCAGAAAGAGTTTTTGTTTTGGATGTGGTCGAAAAGGCGTTAAGGCTACGTCATGTCCACAATGCTCAAAAAACCAGTAAGGCGGCAGGCGCATAGTGGTCGGCATCCTGTTCCGCGTAATAAGGCCATGGTTATGATTTGTAAACAAGAAAAATACTTTTGTGAAGACGAGTGGTCGAGATGGCTTACAGTTGTTAAAAATTTTTGTCAGGACTCTCCGAAGCCTAGGAATAATACTTTGTTCATTGAGAAGCAGTGTGATAATCGACCTTACATTATGGTGAAGTTAATGGATAGAGACATTACCGGTCTTCTAGATTCGGGATGCACTACCTCAGTGGTAGGATCTTTAGCTCTTTCAATTATTAGGAAATTAGACTTGAAAATTTTTAGTTCAGCAAAAACAGGTATTACTACAGCTGATGGTTCAATAAAGTCTGTTGTAGGCTCAGTTGATTTGCCAATTTGTATAGGTAATGACTGCCGTATCCTTAATGCATTAGTTGCTGATTTTAGAAGTAATAATTGGTTTATCCAAAGTGACATTGGGAACGACATTGGGTATATAGGTTCGTCTTCCATTCCTTTGAACACTAAAGATTCCTTATTTGGTTTACATGACCTTTCAGATGCTCAATGTGTGCAAGCACAAGAGTTAATAAACTCATTTAGTGAGATTAGCAGCGACGATAGATTGGGACGAACTCACCTAATTGAAATGGACATAGACACAGGCAATGCCAAACCCTTCCATAAGAAACCATATGTCATGTCACCATATATGAGTAAGATATTGAATGAGGAGTTGGACGACATGCTTAGACTTAAAGTTATAGAACCGTGTACTAGTCCGTGGTCCTCTCCAGTTTTGTTGGTTAAGAAAGCAGATGGAGAATATCGTTTCTGTTTTGATGGTAGAACCCTGAACGACTTAACTGTTCATGATTCGTACCCCCTTGCGAACGTAGATAGAATTCTCAATATGTTGAGAGGTGCGAACTACATTTCGTCACTCGATTTGAGAAAATCGTTTTGGCAAATCCTCTTAGTGAGTCGTCTAAGGATAAGACTGCCTTCAGTGTTATTTCACGAGGACAATTTAGATTTACATGCATGCCATTTGGATTGAAGAATGCTGCGCAGACACAACAGCGCTTAGTAGATGCAATTTTGGTCCACGTTTTGAACCCCATGTATTTTGCTATTTGGACGACATAATATTATGTTCGTCATCTTTGAAGAACACCTAAAGTTATTGGTAGAGGTTAAGCAACGTTTAAAAGAAGCTAACCTTACTATAAACATAAGTAAATGTGAATTTTTTAAAAAGACACTTAAATTTTTGGGTTATATAGTAGGTTCTAACTCACTTCGTACAGATCCCGATAAGGTGTCGGCAATGGTTAACTTTCCTCGTCCGAAAACCACAACGGAGATTAAAAGGTTTACAGGAATGTGCAGCTGGTACCGTCGCTTTATAAAGAATTTTTCGTCATTAGTTTCGCCTATCAATGACCTCATGAAGAGTAAGAAAAAAGGTCAAACTGTAAACTGGAGTGCGGAAGCAGAAAATTCATTTGTGCAGATCAAGCAAGCATTAGTTTCTGCACCTCTTCTTTCGCAGCCAGACTACTCGGCACCCTTTATTGTTGAGTGTGACGCAAGCAACACTGGGTTAGGAGCTGTTTTGATACAAAATGTAAAAGGAGAAGAGCGTGTAATTTCGTACGCAAGTAAAACCCTGAGCCGTACAGAGCGCAATTATTCCACCACAGAAAGAGAGTGTTTAGCAGTTATCTTTGCAATTGAGAAATTTCGTCCGTGGGTGGAAGGAGTTCGTTTCACAGTTGTCACTGATCATTTTTCGTTACTTTGGTTGAGTAATCTTCAGAATCCAACTGGAAAACTTGCCAGATGGTCAGTTCGATTAAGGCAACATTCATTTGATTTGGTGCATAGGAAAGGAAAGTTTAATATAGTCCCAGATTGTCTTAGTCGTGGTGTTCCTTAGAGAATCCAGGAGTTAATTTAGTAGAGATTAAACTTGATGGTGTAGACTTGTGGTATGAATCTTTGAGAAAGAAAATTTTGTTGTCGCCCAAAAGCTACCCACAATGGAAAGTGGAAGATGGGTTTATTTATAAGTTTATACCTTCCTTATTACCGCATTCGGCGAATGTTGTAGAGTGGAAGTACTTAGTGCCAAAATCTCAGCGTATAGATGTCATTAAATCATGTCATGACCCCCCTTCAGCAGGACATCTTGGTTCTTTAAAAACTTTGTCTCGTGTCCAAGAATTATATTATTGGCCAAAGATGATCTTTGACGTACGTAAATTTTGTAGGAAATGTTTGATTTGTGGTGCTCAAAAACCACCCAATAAAGGCCCCCTTGGGATGATGGGAAAGGAGAAAGAGGTTGGACTACCGTTCCAAACCATTGCCTTAGATTTGATGGGTCCGTTTCCTCGTTCCAAACGCGGACATAAATGGCTTTTAGTTGTTGGTGATTGGTTCTCGAAGTATTCGATTTTACAACCTTTGCGTAGTGCCACGGCACATTTGATTGAGAAATTTTTGGAGGAAAAGGTATTTCTTGTCTACGGTGTACCACAGTTTGTTATTTGTGATAATGGTCCACAATTAATTGGACGTATTTTTAAAGCTTTGTGTGCAAGGTACGAAATTCAAAAGATTTGGTATAATGCTGTTTATGCTCCCCAATGCAATTTTGTGGAAAGAATCAATAAGACAGTTGGTACAGCAATCCGTTCATACGTAGAAGGACATGATACGTGGGATAATGAGAATCAAAGATCCAATACGCAATCAACTCAGCAAAACATGAGTCCACCAACTATTCTCCAAATTTTTTAGTCTTTGGTCGTCAGGTACCCTTAAGTGGAAAAGCTTATAATGATAATTTTAAACCTGGTGAGGATGTTGATGTCGTCTCCAGCAGTAGACCGTCTTATGTTCTGGATCGTCAACTTTTGTTTGATATTTTGGAAATGTCCGTGAAAATTTGCATGTAGCTTATCAACGTTCGAGTAAACGCTACAATCTTAGGAGAAGAGACATTTCATTCCGAGTCGGAGAGTGTGTTTGGAGAGCTAATAAGGTCCTCTCGAGTGCTAGTGATAAATTCTCCGCTAAGTTAGCGCCGAAATTTGTTTTGAGTAGAGTTCGAAAAAAACATTCCAATTTAGTGTACGAGTTAGAGAACGAAGATGGAACTAGAGCAGGGAAATGGCACGTAAAAGACTTGAAACCAGTTGAAGCATCGTATCCAAATGAAAATGATGATCCTGACGATTAGTTCCGGTCTGGTCATCTCCTTGATGTTAAGTAATACAGTAGTGGTTTGCTTTGTTTTATTCCGATTTTTGATTTAGTGTCGTTTCACTAATTTTGAGTATTTTGTTTGAAAAGTGAAATAAGTGGTTAGAGATTTTGTAGGTTTTGTAGGTTTTGTAGGTTTTGTAGGTTTTGTAGGTTTGAGGTGTGCCTTGGTGTGCACGCTGGTCTTTTTGCTCGCGCGTTATTCGGAGATGTGTTTAGAAGATGTCTTTAACAGATATCTTTACAGTGTAGAAGTAGCTGGGCTATTTAATTGTTAGTCCTGATTTCTACATATCTAGGTAGAGAGAATATTAGTTTATTCTTTCCCTTGTTTTTTTTGACCGCTCGAAATTCTTTGGTTTGATAAGGTCAAAAGTTGGCTTGGTGAGTCTCACCATTTAGTCCATCACTAATGAGATCTGTTGTTTGTTGGAACTTAGTGATAGGATAATCAGTAGGGCGTAGGAAAATACAACCCTATCTGGCTCAACTTTGTATTTGAATTTGTTGAGTAACCTTATGGTTAGGTTACCTTCGTTTTGATTATCTCTTTGTACTAAAGTGATAATACTTAGTATTTGAATTTGTTAAGTAACCTTATGGTTAGGTTACCTTCGTTTTGATTATCTCTTTGTACTAAAGTGATAATACTTTGTATTTGAATTTGTTAAGTGGCCTTATGGTTAGGTTACCTTCGTTTTGATTATCTCTTTGTACTAAAGTGATAATACTTTGTATTTGAATTTGTTAAGTAACCTTATGGTTAGGTTACCTTCGTTTCGATTATCTCTTTGTAATAAAGTGATAATATTTTGTATTTGAATTTGTTAAGTAGCCTTATGGTTAGGTTACCTTAGCTTTGATTGTCACCTTATAGTGATAATATTTTGAATAGTTATGCTGTTTTGATGAGCAAGCATTCCTTTTTTTGTAGAGGGAGAGCTAATTGAGCTCCAGGAAGTAAAGTTTTTTTTGTGGAATTTGAAATAAATTGTAAAATGTTTGGTTACAGGTAGTAAATATTAGCCTTGTTAGAAGTAAGAACCTCAAGTTAAAGAATTATTGTGAATTTGAATTTTTTTGTCCCGTGGAGTGTTTGACTTTCTAATTTGACCCCCTCCCAATTTTGATTAATACCGATTGTGACTCCCCGATTTTGTCTCCCGATGGACGTCAGGTACACGTAGTTACCAACACACTCGCATTTGTAAATATTTGTCTCCCCCAATTGAATAAATTCATAAAAATTGCATTGATAATTAGGAAGATAGAAAAGGCTAGTATAATTATAATAAAAAAAATAAAAAAATTTTTTTTGTATTTGTTATATTTGAAGTTATTCCAAAAAAAAAAATTTTTTTTTCTTTTAAGAAAGGGGTAGTGTAACAATTTTATTTTCGAATTAATAAATCCCTTCATTAAAGGTACAACGAATATTAAAACACCTTTATTAACTAAAGTAGTAATACGGGTAACAATCAAATTTTTACATTAAAACAGTATCTAGATTCGTTAGTCTATTTGTTTTGGATGTCGGTGTATTCCACAGCCACTTGCACGCGCGTTGAGAGGATTGACAACCCCCCTCGGGACCCTCCCACCATGCAAGAACGCGGGAGAGGCACTCGTCGATAGGTAAAAGCAGCAACAACATGTTTAGGAAGACAATGGCGAGTGACCTGCGGGTCGCATTAATTGTGAGACACACTTTCTGAGTAACGGTTGGTAATGTATACTCATTATCATAGTATCTAATTTGAAAATTTGTTTAGCGCAACGAAGACTTATAAACTACGCAACGAAAACTTATAAAACTACGTAAAGAAAATTAGCTACACGCACGGCTTAGGAATGCAAACTTAAAGTTACAACTAAGATTAGACGAATTTGAATCAATGTTAAGAAACCCACTTCACTCCAACACCTGTATTTATAGGATGGAAAGCAGGAATAATTAGTTGCAGATTCCGCACGGCGATGCAGTTCCCAATCTAGCCAAGGAAAGCAGCCCGGGGTTTGGTTCGTACTAGCTTTAAGGAATTCTTCTGTGCTTCATTCTGAAAGCACATTATTTTGTTTTGTTACATAGAAGTACGAATTTGTTATTCAGTTTATTTGTTGCTAAGCTGGTTTTCTCCAGTATCAAATTTAAATTTCACTTAGTTTAGTAGATATGTGACAACACGTGGCTTCAGCATAAAATAACAGCTGCGGCTACGTCATTTGTTTGTTTGAAATATGCTGTCAACAATTGCACTATTGCAAGCAGATGTTTAGTATTACATTACTGCCACCTTTGATAAAAAAAAGAGAATATCTTCGTGAACATTTCGACTTCAAATCGATTTTAGTACTTTTAACTTAACGAGAAATTTTTGTATATTAATTTGTAACTGACCTAAACAGATCTGAATGGGTTAGGAAACATTAGTGTAACCAGTCACACTGTGTTGTAATATATTTGAGTAAGAATCAAGTTGATAAACCTTACGTTAATTTTTCAAGTAATTCAAGTATTCATTTAATTTTATTGCATTGAATTTTATTTACAGAAACAAAAAAAAAATTCTTTCTAGTAAATTAATAATCCACGCTTAAAGTCTTTTTATTCTGATCTAGTCTGATCAGACCTGACAACCAAAAAGCAATAAGAATTAAATTTTGATGCTACCCTTATGTAGAAAATATTCTTTTTGCATTTTTAGGCATATTTGAGGGACACAAACAGTGTTCCCATTTTCTATGTGACTTAATTATTATTCTTCCTTACAGGAACAGCGTCTTATTCTGTTAAGACAGGTTTTTGTCAGCGAAGGCGATCTTTTTTTCTTTAGGTCTCCACTTCCGCCCTTAGAAATTTGCCATGCCATTAACATGAATCAATCTGGACTTGGTGGCGCCTGTTTGTTTTAGTTTGAGTGTGACCCCCACAGATTTCGACTTACCCCCATTGCTCATAGCTCTACCCAAGGAATAGACCCTAGTTACGTCGGAAGACTTTGTTTTGTAGACACCTAACTTGGAGCGTGGTAATTATAAAGTAGGAGAAGAAAAAAAAAAACGGCAGCACGTTTTTAGAATAACCTTTTAAAAAGTATACGGATTTAGTACCATCCTTTTCTGCAAGAACGCCTACATAACTAAAAGAGTCTTTCTTACTAACCGCAAATGCATACAGCTTGTACAACCCAGATGTATCTAAGTCAGTCCATCGGCACATAAAATAATCTTTTAATTCTTCCTCATTTTCTCTAATAAGATGTTCCTTGTCTAACACATCTTTGTATTGTTCGCGTATTGTCGCAGTGTTTTCCATGTAGTTCAATTTTCGCCTTTTTGCATCCATTTCCTCTAATTCCTGTTGTCTTTTCCTTCCACTTACAGCGTATGGCATGCATAATGGGACAATTTCCTTTAGCGTAAACGGATAGAGTTTACTACCAATATTTGCGCGTTGTCGTACAACCTCTGGGCGAATGTAAGGTGTATTTATCAATCCCAATTCCGAAATGACTATTTCTTTTGGAATTGTAGAATATGGTGTTGCAGATTGTGTAAAATATGTACTACCTGCTTTAATGTAGCACTTGTGTAAGATTTTTATTTTATCTTGGCAGTCTTCCTCCTCTACTATCTCCAAATAATTTACGGGTAAATAGTTAAAACTAAAAGCCGAAAGCACATACTTTATCAAATTAATAGGTTAGGTCAGCGCCGCGGCGCTGACCTAACCTATTAATTTTTCCTTTTATCTAACCTAGGCCGACACTTGGTTTTTAATGGACAAACTCATTAAAAAGCAATTAGTGCTAATGGGTTTTTAATGAGAAAACTCATTAAAAAAAGCAATTAGGTCATATGGTCATGTGGTCATATGGTCATGTGGTCATGGGGCAATTTCACCCTATGGGGTAATTTCACCCTATGGGGTAATTTCACCCTATGGGGTAATTTCACCCTAACTTAACATCCTACATATATCCGGATATATGTCGATGCGCATCCCTGTCGGCTTAGGTCGGATAACAACATATTCGACTATCTTCGGCAATATACGATCCCACTCTGTAGAATACATAAGAAAACAATTATTTTGTATTCAATTTAGTATTCGATAATAGCTAGAACGGTAAACATGAGCGTCTCCAAGGTGATTAACGTTTCTCAACTTCTTGGGAATAAAGTGAAACCGATAAATGAGCGATTTGGATTATGGCTGTTAGCAGAAAATATGTGCAACAATAATCTGGTGACAGATATTGGTAATATTTGTTATGTCGAAGGCAAGAAGATGCTGACTGGCGGACTACACATACCAATTACAGAACCATTTTGTGACAATATAATGTTGGTTAAAATTTGCGACCTTTCTGACACCGAACAAGCATCTGCAAACAAAAGGATGTTTATCCTAAAAAAAGAAATTTGTGGTGCATTTAAAAGCTATCTACGAAGAAAGTTCGACCGATTTGTTACCGCTAGGCATGGTGTTAAAGCTAAGCTTCCGTTTTCTCTGGAAAGCACTAACAAGATGGGCCAGAGAGTAAAAGAAATTATCGGAAAATAAGACCTCTAAAAAATTCCAAAATCCTATATGTGTTCCATACAAAGTGGAACTAGCAGATGTTAAGTTGGAAACTTTATTGGAGGAACTACCAGATGTATTAGACGAAAAAGATTATGTGTAATTATTTAACTACAAACCATAACTTTTGCTATAAGGGCGAATACGAAGAAAAGTGTAATATTATAGTTGACAACGATAAAACTGTAGGAATTGATTGTTTAACATGGCTAACAACCAATGCAAGAATTAAGATATACAACAAATTTGTGTGTCAAATAACAAGTCCTGGTGTTAATAAACAACTTGGCAATCATATACTAGATTTTTTACGTTGTCCAGATGTACGTTTAAGGGAAACATTTGCGTCTACTTTGGCTAAAGAACATGGTATTACGCGATTGGAAGCGACAATATACAATTGTGCAATTGGAAGCTATGTCAGTGCGGAACGGGTGTATAATCCCTTAAAAGACTGTTTAACGTTATTGGAAGATAATAAGTTATACTTCCTAAAGGCGCCAATGTACTCGGTACCACTTGCCAAAATGTGGAGTAAGCTATCGGACAAGCTACAAAATAGCTGCTGTTTAGTGTATAATAACCTACTACAGTACGTGTATTGGGGGAATGGTAATACAAAGAAATTGACGGGCTTGCAAATTAAGTTGTCCGAAAAACCAAAAGAAAGGGAAACATTGATAAAGTATGTGCTTTCGGCTTTTAGTTTTAACTATTTACCCGTAAATTATTTGGAGATAGTAGAGGAGGAAGACTGCCAAGATAAAATAAAAATCTTACACAAGTGCTACATTAAAGCGGGTAGTACATATTTTACACAATCTGCAACACCATATTCTACAATTCCAAAAGAAATAGTCATTTCGGAATTGGGATTGATAAATATACCTAACATTCGCCCAGAGGTTGTACGACAACGCGCAAATATTGGTAGTAAACTCTATCTGTTTACGCTAAAGGAAATTGTCCCATTATGCATGCCATACGCTATAAGTGAAAGGAAAAGACAACAGGAATTAGAGGAAATGGATGCAAAAAGGCGAAAATTGGACTACATGGAAAACACTGCGATAATACGCGAACAATACAAAGATGTGTTAGACAAAGAACATCTTATTAGAGAAAATGAGGAAGAATTAAAAGATTATTTTATGTGCCGATGGACTGACTTAGATACATCTGGGTTGTACAAGCTGTATGCATTTGCGGTTAGTAAGAAAGACTCTTTTAGTTATGTAGGCGTTCTTGCAGAAAAGGATGGTACTAAATCCGTATACTTTTTAAAAGGTTATTCTAAAAACGTATTTATCAAAATGGCAGATAACAAAGACGAACTAAGGAATGCGGGTTTCGTAACCTTGGCGTACACCACACGCAAAGGGGTTCCGCTAAACATTGTATATTTGCCTAGTAAAGAACCTTTCGGATCATTTAAAACCGAGGATCTTACAACCCATAACAACCATATATTCCCAAAAGTGGTGGATATGCAACTACACAACAGTGTGTGGGAGAAAAAGGATTTCCTCCAATACCGACAAGAAGAAGTCGATCAAGCTAACAAGATACGTATGCAGGATATAGTGGGAAAGCTGCGATTAAAAGATTGTCACAAGCTGCAAGAATTACACGAAGGAATGGATCTGGTTGTCGATGGAATCAAATACTTTAAATATAGAGGCAGACTTCGGTACATTTTACAATTAGAAAACCTAGACGGTCTCTATGTATCAAACTATTGGTTAGAAAAGGAGATAGAAGACTTGGGTGTCGATTTAAATTTTAAGCTGCGAATAAAATTAGATAAAATTAAAACCACTGCAAACAAACATAAAGAAAGGACTGTCTTCTGTGTATAACTTTGTATTAAAATTAAGTTTAAATGACTCCATGTTTGGCATTAAATATTTTTAAATTTGTTATGTATAATGTCAGAATAAACATTTTATAATAGTATATAACATTGTTCTTTATTTATAAAAAGGCTGTAACGTTACCCCGAAATAGCACTCGCACAGAGAGGGGTGCGCATGGGCAGCGAGCATGGGCAGGGGTGCGTACGCGCAAGGGTGCGCATGGGCAGGGGTGTGCATGCGCAGGGGTGCTCATGGGCAGGGATGTGTCTGGGCGTACACGAGGGAAGCGGATGTTAACAGTCACCAAGCATCCAATTCTTTATTTGGATGGTATCGAGTACTTGCCTGCGTATGTACCCGGAGTAAAAGAATACGATTTGCATACGCAGTTTATTAATAAAATTAGTTTATCGAGGGAAGATGACAAAAGGTACATCATTCCTAATAGTACAACAATCTACGCGTGGGGGTGTAAAGATATAAGATAGTTGTTTATATTTGTATGGATTTTGTAAATCTATTGTATATATTAGTTTTAAGATTCCATAATTTTTAAGTTCTTCTCCCACCTTCCAAATCCTTCCGGCTTCTATCCTGGTTGACAGAGTATACGTGTTATCTCCACGTGGTATTCGCGGGACACGGCGGTTTTGATTTCTCCGGAAATGGTTGGCTAAGGCATATGTCTTGGGTAGCGAAAAGGTTTTAAAATGGTGTTAGATAAAGATGAGCAAAATTAGTGATTTGGGTCTTTAAAACGCATAACTTTGTATGGGTGGTCCTATTTAAAATCTATTTACAGATTTGGGGTCTCTAGAAAAATTAATATTAGTTGATACCTAGCAAAATATATTTATCTTAAAAGAGTGACTACCCTGCGTATAATAAATACAATATAACACTTGTCAACAAAAAAAGTTGTAGGGAAAATTAAAGACGTATTTAATGGGGATTCAGTTTTAGAATTTGTTAGTAGTAATGTTAAGTCCTACTGTATTGTAGGCGAGAAAGATACGATTAAAAAGATAAAAGGGGTCTCACGAAGTGTAGTTAAGTAAAACCGAGGGTCTTACAACCTATAACGAGCATATACCTTCAAAAGGAATGGACATGCAACTACGCAGCAGTACGTGGGAGAATAAGAATTCTCTCCAATAAGAAATTAAAGTTTCCATGTACGTAGCACCAGTAATTGGGTAATGGTCGAAATGTGGAACCTATAAAGGCGATTATTAATTATGGTTTAGAAAAATAGTAGTTTTCGTGGACTAAATAAAATAGCTTAGACTGGTTAATGTACAACATACTCTCGTACACATCCACAAACATCTGTTTACGTCCACGATGGCGATACCGGTAGTTTTTGTTTAAGAAATAGTAGGAAAGATACGTCAGGTGTTAGTGCGTGGAAGCCCATAGGATCGTTGGATTCAAAAAGAACGGTGCGGCGGGATGTATGGTGGTCTCCGTTAGAATAATCGAAAGTGGTTAATCAATTGTATTAGATGTTTAAATAAGCGAAAGTGTAAAGGCCTACATAAACAAAATTTAATTATCCGACAAAAGTGCGCGATGTGCTACACTTATAAAGAAAGTATGGAATGGTGCTTTTAGCGGTCCTACCGTAAAAGGAGACTGACTTTTCAAGCAACTACAAGAATAGCAGTAGCGCAGAGAAGGGGTATGCATGTATTATACAGTTGCTACAAAATATGTTAGTTTACGCGTAGCTCGGATGTGTAATTGATCACGACTTAAAGATCCCCCGGAGGTTTAAAAATTCTCGGCCCATTGTCGTTTGAAAAATGTTTGTAAATTATCAGAACAGGAGCGAGTCGAAGTATAATGGATGATTGACCGAGCTTTTGCTACCTTTTACGAGGGAATTGGAAGTTGACAGACATCGAGCATCTAATTCTCTATTTGGGCGATATCGAGTACTTACCAGTTCTAGAAATTATTACGTGCGGCCGACCGCTATGCGAAAGTGTAAAAGCCTACAGAAGCATAATTATCAGACGAAAAAGTGCGCGATGTGCTATAGAAAGTATAAAAAAATTGGTGCTTTGCATCGGTCCTAACAGTAAAAAGGAGAGTGACTTCTTCTAGCAATTACAAGAATAGCAGTAGCGCGGCGAAGGGGTATGCATGTATTATACAACGCATTGTTGCTATAAAATATGTTAGTTTACGAGAAGCTCGAACGTGTACAAATTAAATTTTAATCTATAATTAACCACGGTCGTAAAAATGGGAAATTAATGGTTAATTTTAATACTGCTAAGCATATACTTTCGCTTGGTGATTCATTTAGAAAATATTCAACCCCACCATTTCCTAAAATATGACGTAGAAGTTATTTAAAATTAAATTGCTTTATTAGTAAGTATCCTGTAGACAACAAGTTGGTATTTCCTTAGTAATGGTTTAAAGTGTTTTTAGTTATAGTAGCACTGCATCTTCTACAGCACGACTTGCACACAATTTGTGTGCGTGTGCTACCACCCTTTTGGATTTTTAATATGCACGCGATCCGTATAACATGGAAGACGTTTTTCGGTGTTTCTACTAACTGCATTCACACCATCGACAATGCGAACCAGGTGCATGCATTGGCGCTAAATGTACTGGACAAGCAGCAAAGATTATGAAGTCATTTAGTCCCCCGCTGAATCCTCAACTTCGTTCGGGTGTCTTCGGAAACCTTCGGTTTGCATTCTATAGGGTACATAAAGCGGGTACGCAAGAGTAAACTCTTTAGTTATAAGTTAGTTCGCTTACAAGTCAAGTCTTATAGTGCGGATTTTGTTTTGTACTAAAATGGTACCTGCAAACGTTTTTAAATGCAACTCTTGCGGTGCTTCCTATACCTGGAAAAAATGCTCTCAAACGGCACCAGAACAAATGTCGTGGTGTAACATCGTCCAGCGTTAAGCTTATACATCCGTCCGCAGCAAAGTACTTAAACTGTGGGTCTTGCGGTATCGCTTTTACGAGAATGGGTAATTTACAGCGACACAAGGAAAAACAGCATGGTATGTCATTAAGCCGTAAACGTTCAGCTCCGCCAGCTGTTACAGGGTCTTGTACGAAACAACCACGAATTATGTGTAAAGTATGCGATTTCGAAATGGAAAAAACTACGTATGCCGCACACTTAAGGAGCAACAAACATAAAAATGCATCAGTTACCGCTACTAGCGACGATGGTGTAGAAATGGTTAGCACAGCGTTTAACAACCGTATGGCTAGCTATCGCATAAAGAACGCCAGTGTCGACGATGGAGTGCCCGAGTTTCTTTGGAAGCAGAAAGAACGATTTATTCGATTAATTAATGAAAAAAGAATACAACATACAGCAGTAAAAGTCTACTGCGAACTCTACGGCGTTTACACCAAAATGGGGGAAGAGAAGTCCGATGTGAAATCCTTTAACACAAAAAATGTGGTTATAACGTCTTCTAGTAATCTGGAGAATATGTACAAGGTCTTAAGCGAGACCATGCGAACAAAATCAGAGGAATTTGAAACATGTGGGTCCGGTTGGTCTTTGGAAAAAGTGCTCTATTTAGAAATAAATATTAATAAGTATGAGCCGATATGAGAAGTTCTAGGTTGAAAATAAAAAATTGTGAATATGTATTTAGAAATGTGGTTTACACAATTTAAACTGTATTAGTAAAAATTGTCTGTAATAAAAAGTTTTAAGAATGGTTTTTAGATTTTCTTTTAGGTATGAGCCGCAGGAAAGTTATAATTTAGAGGGTGTGTGTAAAATGGTAAGGGGTGGTCCTGTTTTAAATCTGTTTACAGATTCGGATTCTACATAAAATTCTAGACTAACAAGATGAATCGCATGTATAAAGAAAATTTATAAGAACGATCAAAAGTCGCTACCAGCAAAAAAAATCTTAAAATGGGGGTAGCTCTCTGGGGGATGGTGCTATCTAAAAAATTTAAAGAGATTTGGGTAGCTGAGAAAATTCTAATATTAATTGATACTAAGCAAGGTAGGTTTATCTCGTGGGTGGAAATGTGGAGAAAGATTTATCTCGCAGAGGGTATATGTGTAACTTTGCAGGGCATGGTCCGATTTCAAATCTGTTTGCAGATTCGGATTCAACATAAAATTCTAGACTAAACGATGTATCGCATGTATAAAAAAATTTATAAGAACGCTCAAAAGTAGCTACAGGTAAGAAATCTTAAAATTGGGGTAGCTCTCTGGGGGACGATGCTATCTAAAAAATTCCTAGAGATTCGGGTAGCTGAGAAAATTCTAATATTAATTGATACCAAACAAGATAGGATTATCTCGAAAGATGCAATGGCTAGACGAAGAAAACTATTTGTTAGGTTTGCTTATAAAGCAAAGAGCAAAATTTAGAGGCTCAGAGTGTTTAAAGGGGTATAACTTTGCAGGGCGTGGTCCGATTTCAAATCTGTTTGCAGATTCGGGATGTGCGTAAAATTTTAGACTAATTTAATGTATCGCATGACTAAAAAAATTTATAAGAACGCTCAAAAGTCGCTAGAGGTAAGAAATCTTAAAATTGGGGTAGCTCCCTTGGGGGTGATGATATCTGAAAAATTCCTAGAGATTCGGGTAGCTGAGAAAATTCTAATATTAATTGATACCAAACAAGATAGGTTTATCTCGTGGGTGGAAATGTGGAGAAAGATTTATCTCGCGGGTGGAAAGAATGCGGGTGTGACGTAATCAAAATGGTTGGGGGTGTCCGAGCAAGGAGAGGAGCAAGGCAGAGCAAGGAGAAAGTTGCTCCTCCTCATTTGCTCCTTATGGGGATTTACATGTAAATGTGGGAGCAAATGAGGGTTTTGGGAGCAAATGAGGGGGTGGAACGTCACTAAATGGTCTACTCCTATTGTCTTCTTAAAAGTACATTTGTATGGTTTCCTGTAATTAGCTCCTAAATAAAGGTTTATGTATTAATACAGAGATGTCGCCTCATATTCTACTACCTAAATGTCAAAACCACGATTTAATATTACCTGCATCAGTTGTTGAAGAGATTTGGAAGAGAGGACATCTATTCAAGTTTAACAAATAAGCAAAATGGACACACTAATTGATCTTAGATTGGTTGAGTAAGTATAAAAATGTTGAAACAGCTAGGGCGATGTTAATGTATGGTAATTATTATTTAAAATAGTTATGATTTGGTACTTTAGTTCTTATTATCTGTTTTCAATATTTCAGAGCTATTATTTAAGCTTCCAAACGTTGATCTTTTAAAAGCATAATAGAAAATTCATCAATATTTGAATTTTTCAGTTATCTTTGCTCAAGCTAATCCTGAATGGATTTTTATAACTTCTTTTGAATATGGGAAATCATAAGATATTGTGATTTTTTTTTTACATTTTTTTATACAAAAATGATGTTTGTGCCCTTTGTTTAATTGTATTTTACTTTTAGGGGCCTTACTCTTGATGAATTACTAGATAGTTTGGAAGGAGTCGAAACGACCACCAAGAATAACAGTTCCAGTGCTACCAACAAGGGAGTGAATATAACTTTGATGCCTCCTACAAATTCCTGCGATGATTTAATCGACGAAGATTCGGACGAAGAAGATTTTGGAACAATGAATAATTTGCCAGGCAGCCAGCTTAGAGCAGAGGCTGGAATTAGTAATTTTAATGATGACACCAATGACGATGATAATATACCGTTATCCATCGTACAATTAGGATGCAAAAAATTGAAAACGTGCAAGAGGAGCAGTAAAGACGTAAAATTCAATGAAGTCCAATGGCCAGTGTTTTAAACCGCTCAAAATAATTTATCACCGATAGAAATCTTTCTCAATTTGTTTAGCAATGAGATGATTGATTTGTTTGTTAAATTTAGGAACCTCTATGCTGCCAAGGAAAACAAAATAGGAAATGTTACAGCCGGAGAAATAAAAATCTTTTTTGCAATCTTACTTCTCAGCGGTTATGTGTCTCTACCCAGGAGGAGGATGTATTGGGAAGGTATCAAAGATACTCATAACGAAGTTGTTTCAAGAGCAATGCCAAGAGATAGATTTGAATTTATAATATTAAACCTTTATTGCTGAGACAACGATGATCTGGATAAAACTGACAAATTTGCCAAGACCCGGCCATTTTTCGTGCAATAAATAAAAAAATCTTAAGTTTGCTATTCAGACTGAAAATCATAGTATTGACGAGTGCCGTATTTTGGAGAACATGGTTGTAAGCAGTGTATTCTGAACAAACCACTAAGATTTGGTTTCGAAGTTTGGGTGGGATGTATCAGCAAGGGCTATGTAAACTGGGTAGAATCATATCAGGGAGCCACAACTTTTATCAAGGATACTTATCGAAATTTTGGTTTACGTCCATTGGTTGTATTAGACTATGCTGATGTAATCCGTTCAGTTGCAAATTATTCCTACCACATATACTTCGACAATTTTATCAACAGTATTCCCTACTGGAAGCGCTATTATTAAAAGGTTTACGTGCGACAGGAACCATTCGGCAAGATCGTGTAGCAAATTGCCCAATAACTAATAAGGCAGAGATTCAAAAGAAAAGTGGGGTATTTTACGAATACCATTTAATAAAAGATAAGAATATTATTATAGCAAGGTGGTATGACAATAATATAGTAAGTATTGCTTCAAACGCTATTTCAGTTAACCCTGTACAGATCGTGTTAAGATACAGCAGAAAAAAAAGAAAACAATTAACGTTAAACAATCTCAAAATATTTGTCGGTATAACAAAAGTATGGGTGGTGTTGATAGTTTCGATCAGAATATCAGCCTTTATAGAACAAATATTCGAGGCAAAAAATGGTGTTTTTGCTTGATTGAGTTTGGATAAGATCTTCTGGAGCAAAATGCATGGCTGTTGCATAAGATGCAGAGAGGAAAACTAGACCATCTCACTTTTAGAAGAAGAACAGCCCTTTCTATTTTGGAAAAATCTGAGAGCTGAAAACGAGGGAGACCATCAGGCCTCGAAAACAGACTCACGGTATGACCGCTTAGATAATCTAGTAGGCCAACAGGAAAAACAAACAAGTTGCCGATTGTATCATAATAAAGTTACAACTATGTGTATGAAATGTAAAGTCGCACTACATATTCATTGTTTTGCATCATATCACACACATTAATATTTTTATATAATTATGAAGCAATAGTTGTCATTTTATTATTCTTTATTGTGTTTACTATATAGTTTTTCGAGCAATTGTTTTGTGCATGTGCTTATAAAAAACTATGTATTTTTACATTTTTTTCCTATTGTCCTTCTAAAAGGACACCTAAAATAAAGCACTTGCCAAAGTGGTTATGTAAATCTTGTTATTTTGTGTACTTATTTATCAATTTTAAGTAAAGAGTATAATACAAACACTAAAACTGACAAAAAAATTATTCAGGCGTATCTATCTGGGTTAATAACTTTTCCCTGAAATTAGCTTTTTTGTTGTTTTTTTTCACAGGAGTACTATCTAGTATCGTTTTTGTTGTCTTCTCCAGATATGTTATTGAATTTGTATGTATAGGCTGATATTCTTCGTCAAGTAGAGCGTTCCTATCGATGTGATAATCTTCAGAGTCCAATATTACTATTGTATTGCCTTTATCCGCCGATATCACACCAAACTATTCAGAAGTCACTAATAGCCAGCAAACCTAAACCAGAACCGGAGTCATCACTAAGTATAGTATACTTAACATTTATTAAAGAGACAACAGATTGAATCAGCAGAGATATATAATCATAAAATAGCTGCCACATTCAGCATACATAGAAAAATTATCGCAATTCTACAGAATTCAAATCTAGATCTCTTTAGCAGATCATAGAGTATACGAAACACCATGCTTAGACTGCAATAAATTTTATATTATACAAACAATCAACACAATTAGTGTTAGAAAGGAAGAACATAAAAACGAAATAATGAACAATAAAAAAACGGCATCAGTAGCTCACCATTTCAACACTACAGGACACAATATCGACTTTAGTAATACTAGAACGCTAGCTAAAATAGAATATTACGCCTCGAGAATAATCCAAGAAGCTACTGAAATGGAAATTGCGTCTACATAGTTTCGATACAGGAGATAACTCCCAAAGACTTTTAGGGGCTTGGAAACCAGAAATTGCAAGTGTACGCATTATTAAACAACAATCACAAAGAAATATTTTGCTAAATCAGCTATGCAGAATAACTACTGGACACAATTTCAGAATCACAGACACGGAGCCACAACCGAAGTCAAACAAGTGCAACGGAGCATGTCGTTTAATTAATACATTTAGAAAGACAAGAGAACGTTTTTTCAGAAACTGTTCAATCTACAGCGCCTAAAAATTGCAGATACAACTATGTTAAAACCGTTTACGTCTATTATTATGAAATTTCTGACGTTCGGCTAAAACCACAGTGCACTTAATAAATCCTGAAATGAATTAAAACAAAACCCACATAGAAAGACCACTTGCCCGCTAGCTCACACCAAGTTCGGTACATGTTACTCCAGCCTGTAAGAAACCAAATTAAAGCGAATGTTACTTAAATTTTCTCTTAACATTTTGTCGTTTTCTACGGGGTTGTAATTGTCTTCTAAGTTTTCATCTATTTCCATCTCGTTAAAATTTAATTCTTCTATGTTAATAGGGTTTGTTAGTGATAGGTCTACGGGATAGTCATTCGAGTTTAAAATCGTCGTTGTGGCATAATTATCTTTTATTTGTACTAATGCGGTTGGCATTTCTACTCGTTGTTGAAAGGTTATGTGATTTATTATTCCTAATTTGTTATTTAAATTTACTGCAATTTGTATTTTTTTTCCCTGTTCGGGATTCTATTGTGTATTTTTGTTCGACTTGAGTATTTTGAAATTTAATGGGGATTCTTCGATATTTCGTTCTTAGTAAACGGTTCTTTATGTCATGTTGGCTCCTAATTTTCTAAGAAGGTGCATTCTTAATAATCCGTCATATTTGTCATTGAATTCGAAAATACAAAATTTATGTTTCATTTTTACATTGAATGTTTTAGGTAAGGGTATGTTAGCTACAAATTGGTGTATGGTTGTTTGATGGGCTGTTTTAATTTTAAATGGTTTTCTTTCTACATAGTCTAAATAGTGTTTCTTTACGGTTCGGGGACTAATTAGTATTTTCGAGGATTCGGTATCGATTAATAGTTTAAATTCGGCATGGGGTCTTTCTATATAGGGTAGTACTAGGTGATTTATATTATTTAAGTTTATTAAGTTTGGTCGTATATAAAACGGTCAATCTGAAAATTTGAGCACGCATTTTTCTTCGTTGTCCTCTTCATAAGTTTCGCATGTTTCTTCGCGTTCATAATTGTTCAAATGGTTTGGTTGTTCGTACTTGGGTGAATGTAACTATTCTGGTCATTTTCATATTCCTTTACTTCTTGATGAAATAGTTCTTCCGATGTAAAAGTTCATTTTTGATTAGGGTTTGGTCAAATGTGCGTTATTTTTGTACTTGGTTTGGTGTTACCTGATGAGGTATCCATAGGTATCCATAGGGTTTATAATAGTTATTAGGATTGTTAATGTTATTTGTCATTGGTGAATTTATAACAGGGTTTGCGCTAAATGCTGATCTTGGTGGGTTTACGTTTTGGTTGAATCTTGGTATGAATGCGGGTTTCGCGAAATTTGGGTTAAACGTTGGTTTTGAAAATTGTTTATATTGATTATTATAATTGGTGTTATTAAAATGCGGGTTATTGGTTCGAGGTTGGTTTGTTTGTGCATTGAATGGTGTGAATTTTTGTTGGGGAATTGTTTGTCTTGGGACTTGTATAGTTTTTATTGGTGAATAACTTTTATTCGCGTTGGGATTGTATAATCTGTTTTTGTAATACATTACGTTTTCTTCTTCGATTATCATGTTCATTGCTTCCTCTAAGCTTTGGTAGTTGTTCTGGTAGTGCATTTAGATATGTGTCTAGTGTCATTTCGTCATACATCCTTGTTTTTAAAAGTCTGATATTTTGGTTGGGTTCTTCAATTTTTAGTTTCGTCAAGATTAAACTTCTTACATCTTGGCATTTCATTCCTATTGGTATGGGGATTAGTTATTCTTCATTCTCAGATTTATTAAGTCGCGTACTAGGCATTTTGGGTTACGTTGATCGTCAAAATATGCAATCAATATGCGTTTGATATCTTCCCATTTTTCTAAGTCATTCCGGCTGGGTATTAGTGTTAGTGCCCGTACTAATAAACAGGCGTAGGAGTAATACGTTGTTTTCGTTTTCTCCGGGTTTGTAAAAAGTTTTCAAAAAATTTCGCAAGTTGCTATAAAATTTCCAAGAAGAACTTGGTCTCTATTATACATTGGAATCGTTTCCAAATAAATCTTCATATCTAAACTTGCGGATGGGGGTTATTCTAATAATTAATATATAGTTTTTTATATAAATTAGGATGTATTTTGCGGTTTGTATTGTTATTCTTTTCTTGGGTTTATTAATTTTTAGTTTAGATTGCGTCGGTTACCTGTTATTTTGAGCTTGAGTCGTTTCAGATTATTTAAAGGATTGAGTTGCTTGTATTGTATTTAGTTGTAGGATGATGTAATTATTTTATGGGGTTTACGCTTAGTGTAGCCTTAAATACGTTTATTTTTATTTCGCTGGTGTTAAACTTATTGTAGGTTTTACTCCTGAAAGTTTCGATATTACTAAGTGATTTTTTGTAGTAATTTATCTTAATTTGTATGAGTCAGTTAAGACTTTTCTATTTTAATTTTGCTAATTTTATTCTGTCTGTTGTAATTATCTCTTATTCGTGGGTGTGGTAATTGATAACTGTGTCTACGATGCTTCCTGTCTTGTCAACTTAGGTGTTAAATTTAGAATTACAATTTACCGTCTATTGCGTTGTTGGATGTTGCATAAAAATCTCCCTTTATAATTAATACAATACACTGTTTTAATTACAATGTTTTAATCTATTAAAAGCTTGTTGATTTTTAGTTAATTGTGCTGCATTAAGGTCTCTTTTGTACTTTAATGACAAGGTTTTTTTAAATCTACTGTAGGTGTAATTTCCAGTCTCTTGATAATTTCAATGTGCAAATTCTTTGGTTATAAATGTGCAATTATACTTTTCTAAGAGGTGTTGTTTTCAGTTTGTGATACTTTAAATAGATTGCGTCTTTTATTTCGTTAATTACTGAAGTATTTTAATTATAAGTGTCACGTTCGGATAAATGTAATTATGCTTTTTATAAGGTTGGAATGCGCGCTTTATTTTTGGAATGAATCTTTCAGTAACTGTTTTGCTATAATTGGATTTGTACTAAAATAACTTCTTATAATGTTGCGATGGTGTAGATAGAGTTTTGCGATGCGTTTTTTGATTAACTAAATATATACATTCGTATTAAATAGCTTTGTATTCGTTGCGTTCACGGTTAAGTTTTAAATCATTCACTTTCAATGATGAGATTTTGCGTTTGGATTTGCGCTTTGTTTTAACTTGTAATAATGATCTGAGTTAATAATAGATTGCAGGGTGTTTCTATTATTTATAGAATGCGATAATGTTGCGTTTGGGTAATTCGTTTCGATATTTAGTTGCGTTATATACCAGGATTTCGGTTTTAAATTGTAAATTAATTACGTTCTATTTGGATATTTTCGTGCGTTAGTTAGCTTTTGTATTGGTAATTGGAAATTTGTTTTTTGTTTTATTTCTATTTCTATAGTTCTTGCGCTAGTTAATTCCTAATAATTTTGTCTAACTTTTGCGCATGTAATGCGTCTTTTTAGTTCTCCAGTTTTAAAAGTCTTAAAAATTCAATAAAAATAAACTTGAAAATAATTCCTTGCGCTAGCTAAGTAAATTACTTTCATTAAATAGCATAAAATAGTAGTAATAATCAATATATGTACATATATAAATCATAAAATTATAAAAATTCTCTTGTACTAGCAAATATTATATACTTATAAAAAAATCAATTGTTTTAAGGAAATGAACTTACACTAATTGTTTCGTTGATTTCATGGATTTTGTCGATTTTTGTACGTCCTCCACGTCGGTTTGATTTGTTGGGTTCTAACGATACTTGTTTTGCCTCCAGCTTCTGATTGGGTTTTGTCAAATTCGGAATTGAAGATCCAGACCACCAGTTCTTCAAATTTTGGTTTCCTATTGACCTTTTGACATCCGTACGGCTGCGACAGTTAAGGTTCGGGCATTGGGAGCTGCCTTTTTAAAAACCAGTTCCAAAACTTCTTGACAAATTTATTTATTTATACAGAAATTAATGATGGAATTTTGACAAGTTGATTTAAAATTATACTAAATCGAAATTACACTAGTTACTTGTACTATGGTGAGTAGCCTAAGCAACTGCAATGTTAAAGCTGAATACTTTGACTGACTACCGGGTCCTAAAGCTCCCGGGCTTTTTATAATTTTCCTACCTCCTCACATGGCTATGGTAACTTGCAGATCTCATGTCTGCCTATTATTACTACTATTCATAAATACAATGTTGTAATCTTAATTTCTAAGTAAACGCGGTACCTGACCGTCTGTGACCTGGCATCTGCAGTGTCACTATCGTCTGCGATACAAAGTAGCGTATCCGTTTTCAATAACGTTGATAAACTTTAAAAATAGTCCTTGTGATACAATGTTGCACTTCACTTAACATTAACTTACACTTTCTAATAATTTCCTATTTATTCTATTTTATAATATATACATCAATTGGTGGATACATAACTCGCGTGAGGTATGGAAGCAGTGGTCATCTGATGACGACATTATATTAGAAAAGAAGCAACGGATAAGTATGCAACACAAAATACCCTCTAGCGTAAAATAAGTAAACTAAACCTGTGATTACAACCCAAATAGATGCCATTATTGTTTTTTAAATAACTATATGCCATGGAATACTAATGTAAGCAGAAATTTAATACGATTAGCTATGACTCGAAATTGTATACGTTAAAAAGAACGGATCTTCAGCGTGAGTAACAACACCGATACACAAGACCTACATTTTACCTCTCATCAGAAGGAGGGCGTATTTTTGTGAAAAATGCTCGCCTAACATTTTTCAAACGGCCGTGTCGGGAATCGAACCCGGGACTTTCGGCTCAGTAGTCACACGTGAACCGACTAAGCCATGGGGCCTCTCAACTTTGCATACTAGAGGACGTTACCTGGAATGCGCCTAGACTCCGACTATGTAAAGTATACGTCACGAAGTATACACATTACGTTTACTAGTGCAAGGATTATCCCAACATGATTTAATTAAAATGATTTAGAGTTCTGTTGAAGCCAAACTGTATAAGTTTTTCTTTTTAATTCATTATTTTAATTGTTATTTTAATGACTACACTTAATATAAATTGTAAATATACTTTTATACATGCAATTAGGTGTCTCTATGCTCTACACTAGCTCTATATGAAAGATAAATAAAATTGGTAATAAAAGATATCAGTCTTACATCCTTATTAATTTTAGACTCTGTTACCTCATTATCTATTTTCAGCCGTTTGTTTCTCAAAAAAGTTGTAAATTAATCGCCTGTACTTGTGGTTTTTTTTTTGAATTTTGAATTTACAAGCCGTAGCCTATTTTTTCTTAAGTATACTATTTCGTAGTGTAGCAAACTATAGTTCAAGTTATCTAAAAGGGTATCTGTACATAACGCGTAATTAAAAAAGTATTCTTAGTCAATAACACATTCGATAAAATAGTTGCTATTTAAAATATTCGCTCATAGTATCAAGAATGAATGATTCAAGCACAGTCGTTTCGATGCAAGACCAGAGAACGTCAAAGTATTTATATGCTAAGCATTTTGCTAATATGGCTCTTAACGGTGGACGGTTTTTGGTTTTCCGGGATGTTCCAAAACTTATAAAAACTTTCGTTAGTGGCACAAGAGCATTAGACTATGGCTGCGGACCTGGTCATTTTACCCTAATTATGAAGTCACTGGGTTTGGATGTTAAAGGCGTTGACATTAATGAGCACATGATTGCTGAATCAAAAAAGTTGGATCCTGATGGAGAATACGAAACCATTAATAGTGGCGAAGTGCATTCCGAAAATGATACTTTTGATCGTGTATATGCTGGATTTGTACTAATTTATGTTGGTACAAAATCGGAAATGCAAAAAATTGTAAACGAAATACATAGGATTTTAAAAGTTGGTGGCATATTTATAGTCACTGTAACGAATATAGATGCCTATAGATATAAATGGTTAAATGATTACACTGATTTTGAGGAAAACAAAGAACTTGTTAGTGGTAGCATGAAAAAAGCAACAATATCTGAGATAAACTTATATCATTATTACTGGAGTGACGAAGATTATCGGGACGTCTTTACTAGAGCTGGATTAAATGTAATTAATACCCATATTCCATTAGGAAATGAATCGGATGGCTTTCCTTGGATTAATGAAACTAAAGTTGGATGCAGTACTATATATGTTACCAAGAAGGAACGTTGAGAGCATAACTGTTCACTAGAAACTATGTAGTAAGCTTTAGCAATTTAAAACCAACAAAATATAAGGCGGTGTGGTATACAAATGAACATTATAAAAAAGTGTAACAACATAATGTTTTAAGATAAAGAGGGTTACACATAAAGCTTTCGGAAAAATTTAATATTAGTTATCAAATGTAAAGAAAAACGTTGTGTCAAAGTCCATAATTTTCTACAAACAAATAAATATTAACGAAAATTGTAGATCTAGTTTTGCCAAAAAGGCGAAGACTGCTAGTTATTCAATAAATAGTGATTAGTTGTTTTTGTTTGTTGTAAATACGTGTACGAAAAATCATCGTAGAAATTTCAATAAAATAAATGAGTATGTTCAAAGTAGAATTGAAACCGATATTCTGTCAAACCTGAAACAACGCAAACCGTAATTTCATTTGCACTATAGTATTAAATAGCAGTGGCGATAGAATAAAATTGTTCTTTTCTTCTACTTTAGACTAAAGCTGTTAAACTTTCACTCATCTAAACCCATTTTTAACATTCTATAAAGCACCAACTGTAAATCAATTTTTTGTAATTTCCACAAGGTTTTGAAACACGATATCAAACAATGATATGATGCACCAGCTCGAATCTTTTAGCAATCAAATAAAACCGACTATTCTTCAAAGCTAGATGGTTATTTCAAACCTAAATGAATATTTGTAATCGAGCTAGTACTTTTATTTTTATTTTTCAAAACGTGTTTTGGCATGCGTCTAACAATTTAAACATCCCTGACTCAATTAACAACGGTAAAGCACGGTTCCAACCTTCATGTGAGTTTCCGCATTGTTAAATAAAGTTCTAATATAATTTATGAACTGTTTATCCAAACCATAAACGTTAAATATTTTAATTAAATAGCTGTCATTAATTACATCAAATACCGTCTCTTGATCAGTATCCAGAACTGCTAAAGCAATGCATTTTGATTTTATATGCATTTGTTTCTCTATGGAGATGTAGAACGTCGTGCATACGTCGTGTGAAAATAGAAAAACACTCCTTAGGGTTAATGATAGTTTGTATTACGTCTATAATTCTAGTAGCAATTCCTTTGACTACAATTTAATAATACACATTCAAGAGTGAAATAGAACGCCTATTCTTCAATTCAGTTGAGGGGCCGTTCTTTTTCACAATTATGCTAATACCTTTCTTTGTAGAATTAGGCACTGCATTTGATTATTTCCAATACTTCAGTCGAAGGTACTACGTTGGCCAGAAAGCGAGTTTTTTTACTTGGAAATGTTGAATTTTGCCGAACCCTTACTGTTCCAAGCAAGGTAGGCATCTTTTACGTGCGCGACAACACCCACACACAGGGCCATCATTTTACCTATTACCTCTCATCCGAACGAGAGCGTATTTTTGTGAAAAATGCTCCCTTAACATTTTTCAAGTGAACACGGAACCTTGGGCGTATTAGGCACATGCATACCAACTACGCCACGCAGCCGTCTGCTAGATCTAGGCAACACACCCCTTAAACAAACTTAGTTAAAAATTTGAAGAAAGAAACATTTTAGCCGGTTCCAAAATGTAATGTAAAATTCAAAGGTGAGCCCAATTAATCCGTGTGCCTTATTCTTATTCAAGGATAACAGGCCTTGAGTGTATCCTTCATTAGTTCTAGTAAGGAAGAATATACTCAATGCCTTCAAAATTGTTTTGTGCTTCAGAGTTTACTTTAGGCAGGTTCGAGTAAATAGGACAGCTATTATCACTTCTTTGACTCTTTTCGATATAATGGTTTTAGAAGGGAAGTTTACTTGCTCGCATATTGGATATGCGTTTGTTACCACCTTGCCTTTCACACGTAGTTTACGAAGATGATATTGTGAGTTAGTAAATTATGACGCACTAACGGTTTTCAGTTTTAATAAGTTCGTGGTATTTTTAAGCTGTGCGATGTTAACCGCCTTTAGTTTGTAATGATGCTTAATACCGGTAACGGTTTCATGCAACTCCTTAACAATAACGTCCGAGAACCCTCGACTGCACTCCATTATTGCCTTAAATTCGGCAAGTTTTGTTGCCTTTTCTGATTACAAAATATCCAGTAATTTCTTATCGAGATCATCAGCTCTTCCCATTCTAGCAGTGGGTTTACAACATACCGAATGCTAGAAAGGATTCATACAATTTACAAATCTAGAATCTTCAAATAAGTGGTTAGCAAATTTTCATGAAGGCTTCTTTTGAATAAATTTGTAGATTTATAATCAGTGAAAAGTGGTCTGAAAATGAATTGTACAAATTGGCCCGAACTAGCATTTCAACAACAAAATAATGAAACATTTAATCTAGAAGCTGAAATTGCGGCTTTAAATGTGTATTGAAGTTTATAATGATTTAAAAAGTTATAACAATCGTTAAATTGAAAAGAATGTATCAGTTGTTACGTTCCGTTCCAGTAACAAAATAATTTGGATAATACTTAATTTAAAATTTCATCTTCAGTACTGTTTCCATGGTTATTTTGCATGTTTATTAGGTTCGACTTCCCTTCAATTTATACGATTATTTGTCTAAGATCCTGTTTATTGCGCGGGGGTCTTATAATTTTATATATCGACTTACCTCCGCGCTGTTTTATTGTTCTAAGGTGTAGTTCCTACTCTTCAACTAAGTGGACTGTATGCGATTTATAGTACGTGTTACCTTTGCACTTTCACTGTGTTTTTTTAAGGGTTTATTGATAAAGTAACATTCGGCGGCACTAATGACTAACTCACTTACCGATCAAACAACCGTTTCGCTCCGATATCTATGAGAAAGTGTTTTTGTCACTACCTCTTTTTTAACTTAATTTACACAGGCACAAAGGAGGTTTTACGACAGGATATAACGGGACAAGGGATGGCAGCTTTACTATTTGATTTACAACTACAAATTTAAAATAACTTAAAATTAACCACGCAAACGTGCGGCAAAGAGACCAAACCTCCCGCCCATCAAAATAAGAATGAACTAACTTATTTTATATTTAAAAATAATTATAGCTATTAACTAAGAAACCTAAACCTACAACCTTATAGAAGTGAATATATGTATACATACCATTAAATATTAAGTAAGTGGCAGTAAATATAGTTTTACTAGAGGACGTTTAACTAACCCTTGGGCTGTCTTGACGGTAGCTACCCGAACGATACCATCCCTACCAGGATGAACCTCTACTACTCTTCCTAAACGCTACTGTAGACGGGGGTTATTTTCTTTCTTTAGAAGGACAAGCGAATCAATAGACAGGGTAGCGGAATTCCTCAACCACTTACCTTTCTGCTGCAACGTGTGCAGATATTCAGCACTCCAATTTTTTCAAAATTCTTGTTGCATTTGCTGCAACAGTTGCCAGCGATTCAAACGAGAGGGGTTTATGGACAACATATCCGGATCTGGTAACAGCGAGACTGGTTCAACATTAAGAAAATGAGCTGGGGTCAAATATGAAAAATCATGCGGTTCGCAACTCAGTGCGCATAGTGGATGTGAGTTGAGAATCGCTTCGAGTTGAATCAATACCGTCAAGAATTCTTCAAACGACAAAATTTGTTCACCGATAATTCATTTCAATGGGATTTTACCGATTTAATCCCGGCCTCCCACAACCCACCAAAATGAGGAGCAGCAGGAGGATTAAACACAAATTCGATTTTCTCAACGCCTGCCGAATGACTCAACAATTGCAAGATTTTACGAGAAGCCCCATCAGAATCAGTGCTATTGTCACAATGGATTTGAATACATTTGGCTCTTCGAGCAATAAATCGACGTAAAGCACCCAAGAAAGCGTCTGTCGACAAGTTAGACACTAATTCCAAATGGATAGCTTTAGTGCTGCACCAAATAAATAGACAAATGTACGCTTTCAATGATTTTGCGCCACGACACCGATTCATCGTGACAAAGAAAGGTCCACTAAAGTCGACTCCCGTATGTAAAACGTTTTACCTGGAGTTAACCTAGTAGCTGGTAAATCCCCCATAGGAGCGCATAATGCCACGGGGTTTACACGAAAACAACGAATGCAGGATTTCAAACATTGCCGAATAACCCTCTTGGCGGACAAGATCCAATAATTTTGAGTAAATAAAAATTGAATTGTTTGATTTCTAGGATGTAAATGTCTTTCATGACAATCTAATATAATAATTTCAGTCAACCGATGCGACCGAGGAAGCAAAATTGGAAATTTTGCATCATGCGATAACTCTGAATTACGCAGGCGACCGCCCACCCTCAACAAATCACGACTATCTAGAAACGGACTATGGCTACGAAGTTGTTTACTAACAAGTTATCCAGTTTTAATATTTGCAATGTCTTGGGCAAAAACATTTGTCTAAACTCTTTTAATCAATAAATGTATAGCCTCTAGATACTGAGCTAGAGACAAACCATCCGAATATTTTGAAGGCAAATCTGTCGGACATTGGACATTACGAATGAAATGACGAATACATGTAATAATCCTACAAATTTTCTGCAGTTTAAAAAATTTATTCAATAACAAATCTAAGAAATTCTCAGACATAACAACAGTTAACGACAGAGTACGATATTCGACGTCCATCTGAGATGAGTCGACAAGTTTTGGCAGCGACGTTACTGGCCATTCTTTGCTACCACGCACTAACCAGGAAGGCCCTGTCCATCATAGTGGATGATGAACCAACTCTGAAACCAAAAGTCCACGTGAGTCACAATCCGCAGGGTTATCCTGAGACTTAACATGAACCCATGATGATGGAGGAATACGTTCTTGAATATGCGAAATGCGATTGCTAACGAATGTCTTCCACTTATGCAAGGAAGACCGAATCCAAGACAAAACAGCAGTAGAATCTGACCACGCGAAAATATTACTAAACGATAAACTATCTGTATAAGTATTTTGGACGAAATCTACTGAATCTGCTAAGAGTACGGCAGCACACAATTCGAGACGGGGCCATAAAACGCCATTAGTAGGGGCGACCTTCGATTTTGCGCATACTAATGACATGGTAATATTACCTTCTAAATCGAACGAACGAAAATAGATAACAGTTGCATACCCAGCTTCAGAAGCATCACAGAATCCATGCAACTCCACCTTTTTAAAAATATTACATACGATGCGACGCGAAATCTCAATATTTAAAACCGCTGGCAATTCACCCAAAAATGTTTTCATTTTTGTACGACTTCCAATAGAGGTTCTGGTCTCAATCGAGGCTCAAAAGTCAAAGATCTTGAACTAAACGTTTAGCGAAAAGTACTAAAGGCGCTATCAAACCGAGAGGATCAAAAATTTTTGCGATAGCCGACCAAATATTACGTTTAGTGCAAGTGCGCTCTTCAACGTCTAAGTTGTGTAAAAATACATCTGTTAGAGCGCGCGACGAAAGCCCCAAAATTTTTATTGAACCACTATCTTTATCTTGAAATGTAATTGCTTTCGAACTGGATAGGGACTCCTTCAAGTTGGACATCACTTCCGAGCAATTACTATTCCATTTTCTTAATTGAAAACCACCACTAGTGCAAATACTATTCAACTCACCAATTAATTGATTTGCAGCTTCAATCGAATTGTATCCAGTGACTAAATTATCAACATAGGTATCGCTCGCCAATACCGATGACGCGAGAAAAAAATTAATCGATTCTAACCTTGCCAATTCTTGAACAGTACGCAAGGCCAAAAAGGCGACCACAAAACTCCATAAGTCACAGTATTTAATTTAAATTCCATAATAGGATCCGACGAAGAAAATCTCCAGACGATACGGTAATAATCACGATGAGTATCTTTAACCAAAATCTGCCGATACATTTGTTTAATATCAGCTGTAGTTACGATAGCATGTACACGAAAGTGCAATAACAAAACTGCAATGTTTTTTTGCAAAGCAGGGCCAATAACCAAGCTGTCATTTAACGAATTTCCAGATTGATCCTGACACGATGCAACGAAAACCACACGTAGTTTAGTGTTAGTGCTATCACGCTTATCTACAGCATGATGGGGAATGTAATACATTCTCTCATGAACCGACGAATTTTCAGGCGATTCCACTTGAACCATGTGCCCGCTTTTCAAATAATCCTCTATAAATTTTTTATAATCCGAATACAAGCCAGGATGACTACACATGATAGTGTACCAGACACCAACGATGAATTCAAACCAAGTCCTTGAACAGTGACATTGACTCTCCGTTTCTTTAAACCTAATTTCTGACGGCACCTTTCAGTCATAAAACTTTCCATGGATACGTTATCTAAAATTACACGAACAGGTTTGCAATTTTCCTGCATAATCAAGCACCGACACCACTGCCGTAGCTAACAGCGTGGTTGTATGTTCTAATGACGTCGAAATTAACGAGCTAGTGGCAGGTTGTTCATGCACAACCGCCGACGATACATTGTCTTCACTAGGTCTACTAGTAGAAGCAAGTCTAGGCACGCTCTCCGAGGAGACGCTGACCTTTGACGATGAGCTTGTCTGTGTGGAGACACCGATTTTTCTCGTTTATCAAAGTGAAGTAACGAATTGTGTGACTGATGACATTTTCTACACGACCAATCTAACTTACAATTTTTCACCGAATGTGAAGTATTTAAACATTTGATAAAAAGGTTTTTAACCTCTACCTTTGTTTCACGGAATCTTGAGATTTTAAGCATGTTCCTGAAGCAATGTCATTTATTTCCAACACTTTACATTGTTTTTCAATGTACGACCTTAAATTTTTGAACGAAGGTATCTCGTCACTATTTTCTAATTCGAAACGCTTTAAAACGTTTGTATCTAATTTTTGAGATAACAAATTAAACATTACATGTGATTTTCCAATGCTCCACCCGAAGGTACTACATTGGCCAGGAAGCGAGTTTTTGTTACCTGGAAAATTTTTGAATTTTGCCGAACCCTTGCTGTTCCAAGCAAGGTAGGGATCTTTAACGTGCGTGACAACACTCACACACGGGACCTCCATTTTACCTCTCATCCGAACGAGGGTGTATTTTTGTGAAAAATGCTCGCCTAACATTTTTCAAGCGGACCGTGTCGGGATTCGAACCCGGGACCTTGGGCGTAGTAGTCACACACATACCACTACGCCACGGAGCCGCCAAACAAATTAAACAACATGAAATCTAATAAATCTATTTCCATCTGCTTTAACGCGAATATATTTTCATCAAAACAACTAATTAATTGCCGGAGTTTTGTGTGCGAGTCTGAGAAACTTACCTTAGGGCATTTTTAAGAGCATTAAAATATGTCGAAAGTAACAACCTCTTGGACTGAAAACAACTAGTAATGATTTTTTAGGCTTCATAGTATGCACAATCGTTTAATGGCAAATGTTTTATTAACGCACGCGACGACTTATTTAGTGTATCAACGAGATAGCAAAATTTTTCAACGGGTAATAAACTGACATTATCATGAATCAATCGCTTATAAATTGTGTGATAACTCTCAAAATCCGAAATACGTCCCGAAAACCGCGGGCATAAAAGTGTTTCAAGCGAATACCACTATTTACCGACAAAGAATTATTCATATTTTCCATCTACGGCTTATTTTGTACGCGATCTAATTCACATTGTTCCGAGATAATACGAATATCTAATAGATAATCATCGATTTTCACACTAAGAGCCGAGAATTCATTCAATTGTTCGCTTTCCTCAACAAAGGAAATATCCTTGCAAAGCAACTTGAAATGAGTTTCAATTTGCTCGACACTTTTAATCGATGCTCTAATTAAAGCAATCGATGCATTTTCGGGTTGATTAATTTTACTGTATATATGATCCAACCTTTTAATTACAAATCTAGCTTCAAGAATAGCTTTATCAATTGATATAACCATATCCGATTAATGATTAATGATCGACAATAAAATTTAATGTAAAAACAATGCGTACCTCAAATACGCTACGACACTAATTAATCTACGAAATTAAATTATTAATAGACAAGTGCAACTAGCCCGACAAAACGTTTCACATAAATACAAACCCCTTTGTTATACTAAGTTGGATGAACCCAAGTGGTTTCTTGAACTTGACGACGAAAAATAAGGAAAGGATTTATAATACAATAACCCCCATAAACTTAGTTTACCTAAAGTAAACTGACCGATCACTAATTTTTGGGACAAAGGACAAGGGATATATAGTAAAATCTAACGTTGCGACCAAATGCTTCTAACATTAAATTAGCAAGCACGATGTGAGTCGCTTTGTAACACGCTCAAACATATCAAGAACTACGACAATTACTAAATTAAAGTATATAGAGCGAAAGGAATAGGAACTAATTAATTAATTAAATAATCCGGTTACGAAGGCCCATAGTTATTGCGCGGGGGTCTTATAATTTTATAAATCGACTTACCTCCGCGCTGTTTTATTGTTCTAAGGTGTAGTTCCTACTCTTCAACTAAGTGGACTGTATGCGATTTATAGTACGTGTTACCTTTGCACTTTCACTGTGTTTTTTTAGGGGTTTATTGATAAAGTATCATTCCGCGGTACTAATGACTAACTCACTTACCGAACAGACAACCGTTTCGCTCCGATATCTATGAGAGAGTGTTTCTGTCACTACCCCTTTTTCAACTAAATTTACACAGGCACAAAGGAGGTTTTACGAGGGGACAAGAGATGGCAGCTTTACTATTTGATTTACAACTACAAATTTAAAATAACTTAAAATTAACCACGCAAACGTGCGACAAAGAGACCGAACACATCCTGTAACATTTTATCAAACATTCAGTTATAAAATTGAATATTTTAAATCTATTTTATTTGGATCACAGGAAAAACCTAGGATTTTATTATTTACAAGGTACGGAAATTTCTTATCTATTTTTAGCAATGTGCATTTCTTAAATAAGTTCAAAGACGTGGTTTGATTATCAACATATATGTTTTTTCAAGAAGTTACATATTTTGGCGTGCTTGCTACAATTTCGGTAAGGAACATAGATTTCGAGACATGTAGATTTCCGCCTCGTTATCTGTATGTGACGTTTAATATGTTAAATTTCTGTAAATTTATATAAGAAGTAGGCCAACAATTCTACACTTATTCTATGATTCTGTAAGGTTGGTTGTAGATACCCATTAGTTGGTTAGACACGTGTTGGTTTGGTAGCGGTACAACTGGTTGAACAAAGCAGACGTAAGCGTGAAATTTTCCATTTTATCGAGGACAGTTAATTTTGTTTTTCGCTTATCAGCAGACAATTGTATTCGAACTATAAGGCTATAAACAGACGTTTCACGATAATATGCGAATATTGATTTATGTTCCGAAAAATTTTAATAAAGGGTTATGTAGTGTTATTTTGAAAATACGATAGATTGCCTTTCTCTAAATTTTAGTTAAAAATGAAATAGAAATGTGAGATGGGGCTGAACTTAAATAGGCTTGCATTAAACTTTGCTTACCCTTTTCGATTTACACAGCCAAATATACAAGTTGAAATTTATACAAGTACCTGCTAATGTGTAAATAAAAACTAAGCAAATTTATAGTCGTGTAAGATTCTCACGTAAGTAACAAATCTGATTTAATTGTTAGATGTTAAAAAACTAATTCTAATTAGTACTGCTGGTGTGGAGCGTACTTGCGGTGTTCAGCGTAATACTGTTATTCAATAGAATAATAGTTCGAGTAACTGAATAATATACTCTTAGTGAATACCACAAATATCCGTTTTAACAGAATTCAATAACGGAGCAATTTAAGGCTTGGATGTTGTCCATAACTGGACACGTACTCCAGAAAAAATCCCGGTACCCATTTAAGCTGTTTGTTTTATTACTGTGCATGTGTCAAAGTGAATAAGATAAAGTCATAAACGTTAAATCTTGCAATAGATAACAGGCGTCCTTGTTAAAAGTATGGTTTCTTTTTAGTCATTGTAGGTGTAAATTTTAAATCCATAAAATCGTAGTACGAGGATTATAAATAAGGAAATGTATTTACTGTTAAAGTAAACAAATTGCCAGTATTTTGCTAAACTGATCAGTTGATATGATAACGAACCTATTAATGAGAGATCTAAAAAAATGGGCGTGGTGACTTCTTAAATAATGATGAATTTGTGAATATTTTGAGGACGTTGATTTTGAACTGAGGGAGAAATAGGTCTTTCTTATTAATACTATTATGAAAAAGTTGTAGATAACATTTGCTTCATGTCAATGGCTCTAGAGAAACTGCTTGCGAAGTGTCATTCGATGATCTTAAAGTTTTAAAAAAAGAAATTAGTTCAATAGAACTGGAGCACATTAAATTACTAACGCGCAGGAGTATCCTTCCTTATGAGTATTTGGACAATATTTTGAAATTAATGGAAGACAATCTTTGTCCTATAGAATATTTCTATAGCTATCTTAAAGAATCTCATATTAAAGAATCCGACTATATTCGTACTCAAATCGTTTGGAGCATTTTTAGATGCAAAAATTTAGGTGACTACACAGATCTCTACCTAAGATATAACATAATTTTACTTTGCGATACATTCCAATATTTTGAAAAAATTGTCTTTAGACTCCTTTAAATTTTGTAACGCTGGTAAGTTTTTTGTGAAGTAGTATGATGGTTTATATACTAAAGTCAAGCTGAACTAATTTGCGTCGTTGATATGTTTTTAATGGTGGCAAGGGGAATTTGCTGAGGTCTCACCCAAGTTGTAAAAAGATCGATGAATGCAATAATATACATATATTACCAAAACCTACCCCATGGTCATTACCTAGTAAAAGAACTCGAATCTGCTTGAAGTAGTGTAGTGATAGCAGTACATCTAACATACAGCACAATCATTGTAGTTTGTGGTGAGGGTTTTTTCTCCTAAAATGTTTTAGATATTAATAAATACCACAATTGTGTTTTTTATTTTATATTTTATATAAATCAATTAAATACTATAACGTAGTAATTATTACACAAAGTTTTATATAAAAACTCCCTTAATTAAATATATGTAGAATGAATCATTACATAAAGAAGATAAAAATTGTATTTTTGTTTTATATTTTTTATAAATCTATTAAATATTGCATTGTTAAATATTGCAAGGTTTTTTCTAGAATTTCATACTTGCATGTAATAGAATATAATAAAAAACATTAACGAAACAAATCCTTTATTTTTTTAAAATGATTTTTCTTAATACGGCATATTTATACAAGGGGCGCATTTTGAATCCATGAAAGCAGGCGCTTGGAAGCCCTACCATTTGACGAGAAGTTTACTGGAGTACAGGTTCACAAATCTTCCCATTATTAGATATATGTCAACAAGCAAATAAGAATATTTTAAACGTTTCTTCGCTCCAGTTTGCATTGTTTCCCTTAGAAAAATACTTCTATATTTTGATATGCTCACAAATTCGCCGACGGCGTAACAAAGTTTCCCACTTGTCAGTTTTAATTCAATGTATATTTTCAGAACGTAATTTCTGGGTTTTATTTTAGCGGTGGAATACATAGTCATTGTAATTTGACAGAATTGAAGCAATTATGTCAATCCACCCGCATTTCTCCCTCAGACTAAGATCTCTAAATAGGTTACTTTTTACTGTTCTGATTGTGCGCTCTATGATAGTAGCCTTGATTGTACTTTACTGTAAAGTAATGTTTACTATTATGCCTGGGTCCGCGTATCGATATATCGATACGCATCGATACGACCCCCGTATCGAGCCCCCGATACAGTAAAAAATAAATATCGATATATCGATACATATCGATATAGAATATGTATCGATATTCGATACGCAAAATCCCGTATCGCCCACCCCTATATATATATATATATATATATATATATATATATATATATATATATATATATATATATACTTATGTCACAAATATTAAACTTGAAACTTTAATTATTTTATAACAAACAAACTTAGGTGAAAGCTCGAATTGTCAATAAATACAATATTTTAAAACGACCTTGTGATTTTATTTCCAAAGAAAGAGTAAATAAAACATCGAAGAGTATCGATTCGTACCGTTGCAAACGAGAGAAATTGGGGGATAAAGCGATACCTATAGCGAGGAGTAATTTTGTGGCACCAAATAATAAGAGATTTAGTGTAATAAATGAAATGGTAATTCTGAGATGTGAAATGGGTGATGAAATATGGGAAAATGATTTTATGGTAGTACCTGGACTGAAGATAGATGTTATATTTGGGATGAATATGATAGATAAGTTGGGGTTGAAGATAAATGCGAAATGCAAAAAGATTGAGTGTAATGAGAAATATATTAAATGGTATGAAGAAGGGAATATTGAAATAAAAGACGACTGCGTGAATATTAATTAGTTTAGTGATGAAATAGATAAGGGGGGTAATGAAAATGAAGATATTAAGTGTCCAGATGATTTTAGAAATAGGGTGAATATATTATTGAATAAGCATTCAGAATTAATAGGGTCGAAGTCGAGAATTGCCACGGGTTATGTGCACGAGTTGGAAATAATAAATAAGGAACCGTTTAACAGTAAAATATATCCTATTCCAGTAGTATATAGGAATAGAGTGAAGGAAAAATTTGAAGAAATGTTACGTGAAGGTATTATAGAAAGCTCCAGTACGAATTTTGTGAATTCATTAGTAGTCGTCGTAAAAAAAAGTGGTAATAGTATTAAGTTGTGTATAAATACAAGTGAAATTAATAAGCGAACAAAGCTGCAATACAATTGTCCACCAAAAATAGATAGAATATTAGGGAAAATAGGTAATAGGAAGATTTATAGCAGATAATATATAAAGAGTTCATTTTGTTTGATTCCATTAGCGCGAGAATCAAGGAAGTATACGGGTTTTTCGGTAGAAGGAAAATTATACCAATTTAGGGTGGTCCCGGTTGGTTTGTCCTCGAGTACGGATGCATTAGAGAATGTGATGAAGAATATTTTGGGACCGTACGAGGAATTTTGTATCCACTATACGGATGAAGTATTGATATTTAGTGATAGTGTAGAGGAACACTACGGACAGTTAGATAGGATATTGTTAGAGCTGAATATAGCAGGTTTGATTTTGAATTTAGGGAAATGTGAATTTTTTCAAAGTAGGGTTAGATTTTTAGGATATAGGATAGATAATAAGAATAGAATTAGGAAATACGAATTAAAAAGACCCCGATTTAAAAATATGACTAGGAAACATGAATTGAAAGGACCCAGATTCAAGAGTGATAAGGGGGAAGTTAGAAATAAATGTAATTTAATTGACCCATGCAAAGGAACATAAATAGATGAATAAAATGTAAAATAAAATTTATGAATAGGTATACATAGGATAATAGAATAGGATTTGAATATAAGAATAGGTATAGGTATGAGATAGTGTAGTATAATAGGACATAGGTTTGAGATTAGATGAATGTAAATATAGGATTAATAAAGAAAAAGTTAGATTTTTAAAATCGAAATAAAAATATAACAATTTTATACCAATGTGAGTTTAAGTTCACGTTGGGCGCCAAAAAGGACATTGTTATAAAATTTTATATTTTAATTTGGGGAAAGTATGCTGTGATAAGGGGTTGTTTAATGGTGTGCTTTATAGTAAGGGTCGTTTAGAAATGAGAAATTACCATAAGCAGCAGAAAACTGCATTTATTTAGTAAAGAATTGAAAAATGGAGATAGTTTGTAAATAGTAAGCAGTCAACACCCTGTATATAAAGTATAAGTAATTTTAAGTGCCGCAATTACACACAGGAAGACGCATAGTTAGCGTAGAAACCAGGAACACATGCATTAGGTAAATAGTAAATATTTAATACCCTGTAGATAAAGTTTTAGTTAATTTAGGCAATGCAAATAATGATATTTTTGAGTGGAAGTACGCGTATTTTATATGTAAACATAATAAAGTGTAATTAGACACGCATTCAAAAGAGTTCCAAACAATTAGGCTAACACGGAGATAAGAAATAGAGCTTCGAGATGCATAATGCGAAGGCGTATAAGTAATTAAGAACTTTGATAAAGAAAGGAGAATAAAAATTGCGTAAATAACAGGCAGATATGAAAATTAAAAGTTGAATTGCATCAGTTGTTAATGGAAAAGCAATTAGATTCATCAAAACACCGCATGTTTGATAACGAAGACAGCTGCGACCAGGTCACAATTATTGGAAAGCATAGAAAATTACATCAGAAACTACTTTAAATGCAAAGATTTGATTCGTTAAAAATGGGCGACGAGTTTGTAGGCCATACCCACTGACAGAGTAGGAGAGAAAAGATATATTAACAGGCACAGTGATAACGGAGTCAGTTTTCAACTCAACAAAGACCGAGGTGCGCCAGTATGAAATAATGTGATACGTAATAATAATTCAAAGTGAAAAATTATATAAGTACTAAAATAAAAATTATGATTGCCGATTAAACGTAAGTAGATTTTGGTGAATTTATTTTAAACTAAAACACAATAATAATAGGGCTTCTAAAGCAGGGGAGAAAAATTCAAGTTCTAAAGCCGGGGAGAAAAATACAATTCTAAAGCCGGGGTAAAATTCAAGTTATAAAGCCGGAGAGAAAAATCCAAGTTCCGAGTCCTGGGGGGCGAATAATACAAATTCTAAAGCCGGGGAGAAAATCCAAGTTCTAAAGCCCGGGAGAAAAATTCAACTTCCGAGTCCTGGGAAAGAATAAGACAATTTCTAAGTCAAAGGAAAATAAATGATAATAATCCAATTCTAAGTTTGGAGAAATTGATAAGAAGGAATAAGTCTGAATGAGATGACACTAAATTGGGGTGCATAAGCATAAGTTAATAATGTAGTCCAGAGGGTGATGGCAATGATTTAAATGCAATGGTTCAAGCGTGTGGATAGACAATATTTCGAATGGGCATGTAATAATCCTGAATTGGGAAGATAATTTTATTCAAATGGATGGCTTAATGCATGGGAAATATTAGCTGATTATGAATGCGTCAATGCGAAGAAAATAGACCAGGTCAGATTTTTAGTTATAAGACATTTTCTTTTCTATTTTTTTATTTGAATATTGAATTTGCTTAATATAAAATGAATGTGAAAAAGTCAACAAAAGAAGGACTTGAATACGTATAAAGTGTGTAATATGATAAGAGGTTTCGAACGTTCTACACTTCTTTTTTTTTATAAAAATAATAGGGTTTTTTTGGTGACTTTGGGTATTGAATAAAAAGTATATGATTTCTGATAAATGAGATTTATAACATTAATTAATTGAAAAGTGTATTTCAAATAATTTGAAAAAACTGTACATTCTATTTGTTTCATTATATAGAATCGAATTAACTGAATTTTATAATTCCAAATAAATGCTATTCGAGGTCATAAGATAAAGTTAATGGAAGTGATTTGATAATTTAAACGGTTCAAGGAGGAGCTATAAGTTAAATACGAAATTGATAACAAGTAAGGCGGTAACGTATCAAATTTTGTTATTGGTAGACAAGGTTGGTTCAAGATAAAATCCGGTTAAGTTTCTGGAGGGAATTTATAGCAATATTAATAAGACAGCCTAGCGTCGGAGAACGATAATTACAATTCTTGTTTATACATAGCAATATATATATATATATATATATATATATATATATATATATATATATATATTCTTGAAATCGCTCCTCCTTTTTTTTAAAACAAATTTTATTATACGACTTTTGTCGTCGTCACAAATTTACTACTTAATGCCTGATTTCAAATCGAGGTGCTTTAGCAAACGTTTGGTTGGTTTTTCTTTTACTATTTACTATATTTTATATGCCTCGACTATTTGAAACTTTAATCTCAGGGTTTTCTCACCTACTCACCGTGGGTTCAATCGTGAGTAGATGTGCACTACCCAACCAAACTGCACCCTCGTTTGTTTTACCACTTTTTAATAAACTGAATTTACTTTTGTATGCCAAATCTAAATAGATCAAAGATGCCTGATGTCAAATTAATTTATGTAACTTTTATGACTTTAAATTCTGACGTGCTAATATATTCACGGTACTTACCAGAAATATACCGCGCTGAAGGCCTCCTTTGACTGCTGGCTCAAGTTCGAAATAGCCGTACGCACTTTCACAACAGATTCTCCAAAATTGTCCTCTTGCGTACTGCCTCCAGGTATTTGTAAAACAATTTTGATGACCCAAACCTGAAATAATGTTACCCCAATTTAGAATTTAGTAAAAAACCTTTGTCTACTTTCCCTGCGTCAATTCTTCCTCGCCGTATCTTGATCTCCTGTTCCTCTGCTCCGTGTCCCACTTAAATCTTTCTTCACACAACCAAATCAATCCCGCTGTCTTAATACAAATCACTCCTAATCCTGCTATTCCAATTTTCCATGCGATGTCCTTACTGCCGTTATATCTTCTCAAATCAATCCAAAATTATTTTAGTCGTCGATGCCTTCTTTATCCACTCCAATATCCTGCTGCCGTAATACCCAAATCTATTCCAAAACCAACACTACTCTTCTCACATAAATATACCGTCGCTTTCTCCTTTGCACCAATAACCACTTCCAAAATCTTCTTTAACTACACGCTGACTTTCCCTTTGTACTTCTAAACACTTTTACAACTCTTTTAAAATATTCGTCGCCTTTATTTATTCGAAGCTTCTTATCTTTTTCACACTTGGGTTAAATGATACTCGATGATACAAAAATAAACTTTTATTTCAAAACACTTTTACAATTTTTAACGCAGGTTTTATAAATAGGTCTTTATCTGAACAAATTCGAATAAGAAGTCCCTTATTTATTTTGCTTAGTTATTAAATCAACAAACTTAGCTTACTACAATAACATTTTTAAACATATAACATCCAATCACAAATCACTTATCTTTCAGTGTCCAACATACCCTCGCTATAGTCTTTATAATACTTTTAAATTTATACCATTGGTCCAAAACATTTCACTAAACCCCAATAACCTTTTACATTTTGATTCACTTTAAATTTTGATTTACAATTCGTCTAAAAGTTTGATTCTATAAATAGGAAAAGCCAAATAATTCATACACGACCTGGACGCTTTGTTATATTGCAGATATCCATAAATGCGTCCGGCTTTCCGACGGCAAATGTACTCTCAACTGGCTCATGAAATATCAACTTAGTATAAAACCTCAAGTACCGTGCATTATATCAACGTCATAAAGTCATGTTACTACCTTTTGGCATATAAGTTTCAATCTCAAAAGGTACATACTTTAACGTATGTAAAGTATAACAAAATTTATAGTTTTTTAAATTATTAAATCTGAAATATTGACCCTATCGCTTGGCATACACCCCTATTAATACACATATACCTTTAGAAACCTTATACCCCCCCCCCCTTACACAATATTTGGCCCCACTGGTTTTTAATAAAATTAAAATTTCATATGTTTTTCTCTTCCCCTGGTGTGCAGAAATTTCTGATTTTCATTTAAAACCATCCTTTCGTTGTTTCTATTTTACTTTGGCAACCAGCATTCGCCTTTCTCTCACATCTATCACCCTACGCTATATTCTAACCTATACTATACTACTATAACAAAACAAAAACAAAAACTAAACTAAACTTTCCGTTGCATGAACCACATTTTAAACTATACTATTAAATTCTCTTCCTGTACTACTCTATATGGGTACAAATTCTCCACATGAAAACGCCCGCGATACCCCCCTGTCATATTCTCCAGCTCAAACGTATTGCCTTCAGCAAAAATACGCGTGATCCTGTACGGCCCTTCATAAGGAAACAACAGCTTCGCGCAAATGTTTTTGTCGCGGTTTGAAACCCTTAATCGTTTGACGACTACCAAATCCCCTATTCCAAAAATCGTTCTTTTCTTAATTTTCCTACACCTTCGTTCGATGTCCCTACGCTGCATCCTTTCGATTCTGCGCCTGGCATTACTTAGCAACGCTGTTATGTCTTGTACCTCGACTTCCTCCCTCCATGGTCTAGCTGGTATAATCCTTCGCATTAATGTTACCGGACATGTTTTCGTAACCGAACTCGGTACGCTGTTCATAAAATTTTCTATTTGTGGTAGATACCTAACCCATCTGTCGTGATGCTCCTGTGTCGCCAATCGTAAATATTTTATCACCTCTTGTATGTAACGTTCGCACGGATTAGCCTTTGGATGTCGTATGCTACTAAATGATGCTTTAATATTTGCCCTTCTTAACCCGTTCCTGAATCTTTGATTGTTGAAATACGTTGCGTTGTCTACCAAAATTCTTTTTATCTTCCCGACTTGGCTTTCAAATTCTCCAATTGACTGCAATGCATGCACCGTGTTACTCCGTCTTGCAGGGAATAATTTTACAAATTTAGAAAAAACGTCGACCACTACTAAAATATGTCGATACCCCTGTTCACTCGTGATCAGGTTGCTTAAATAATCAATCGCCACCAATTCCAATGGTCCATTTACGCTCACGCTCATCGGCATATTCTGCAGCACCACGTTCTTATCTTTACCTAGAATGCAAATTTCACACCGATTTATCCTTTCCTTTATCACCGTGATATCATTTTTTGCGTAAAACGCCTCTCTGAATACTAAAAATGTTTTTCTGATACCTATGTGTCCGAATTTTAAATGAATTTCGTTTATGATTTCAGCGGCAACGTCTCTTGATAGCACTACCAGCTCTGCATCCCCTATTCTTTTCACCACAAACTGCCCTACGATGGTAAATCCCCTGTATTCTTCCATATTTTCTCGTGTAAGTTTCTCTCGTATCGAGCTCACCTCGCTGTGCCTCTGCGCCTCTATAAGTTTGGTGTTTGTCCATCGACCAACATCCCTGAATTCCTGCAAAGCAATTAAACACCCTTTTATGTTTTGATTCGATTCGACCTGCGGTCTGCTCAGAAAATCCGCCGTCACATTCTCCTTTCCTGGCTTATGCTTAATTTCGAAGTCGTATTCCTGTAACACCAATGCCCATCTATACAACCTACTGTTTAAAAACTCCTTTTTCTTCATGAACGTTACCACCGTGTTGTCGGATTCTATTAGAAACTTCTTACCTAACAAATAAAAACGTAACTTCTTCACCGCGTATACTATGGCCAACATCTCCTTCTCTGCCGTCGCATACCTGGTTTCGCAGTCTTTCAACACCCTAGAAATGAAAACAATTGGTACTTCAACTCCATCCTGTATCTGCACCAACTCAGCACCGATTGCATATTTCGACGCATCCGTCCTCAAAATGAAATCATCTTTAAAATTTGGATATTTTAATGCTAGCTCCTTGTAAAATGCTCCTTTTAAATCCTGGAACGCCTTCTCTCGTTCAGCAGTCCACTTCCATCTCTCCTTTTTCTTTAACAAACTCACCAACGGTACGCACACTTCAGAATACCTCGGTATAAACCGTTTGTAATAATTTAGCACCCTAAAAATCCTCGCAGCCCTCTCACATTCTTTGGTCGCTGAATGTTTTCAACTCGTCCAATCTTTTATTGCAAATTTTCATCCCTTGTTCGCTAATTTCAAACCCTAAGTATGTAACCTTGCTTTTAAACAACTCGCATTTCTCTACGTTCAGCTTTAAACCCCCTTCGTCCAGTCGTTGGATCACCTTTTCTAAATGCTCCATGTGTTCTTGCTCGTCCCTTGAAAAAATTAACAAATCATCGACATAATGCGAACAGAAACATTCATATTCATTAAACAACTTCTGCATCGCTCTTACAAGTGCTGCTGAAGAACTACTTAAACCAAATGGAACTACAGAAAACATATAAATCTCGCCTTCGATACTAAAACCTGTAAACTTTTTACTGTCTTCATGCAACGGAATCAACCAAAACGAATTCTTTAAATCTAATTTGCTGAAAACTTTCATTTCATATACTTTATACAATAAATTATCCAACCCTTGTGGTTGCTCATACTGCGGTTTTGTAATCGCATTCAGTTTCATCGCATCTAAACAAATCCTTATATCCCTTTTATTTGGTTTTGGTACTATAACTACTGGGTTCACATATTGAGTTCTCGCTGGTTCTATAATACCCTCTTTTAACATTCTGTCTATCTCTATTTTGACCCTATTTCTTATGGCAAACGGAATTGGATACACCCTTGTATTAAATCCGATGTCTTCCGTGACCTCCAACTTATGTGTGTACCGCCTCGCAAATCTTGGCTCTTCATTAAATAACCCTACATATTTATTAAATAATTCTCCTAGCTTCATCTTAGTTTCAATACTCACTTTCCTATCTGTTCATCATTAATTAACCTTACAAACATATTACATAATCGTACTTTAACCTGTCCATCATTATACTCTTTAATCATTCCTAATCCTGTACTATCTATATCATTTCCATTTATATATTCCTCACTAACCGTAGGTACCACCCATGACCTATCTTTATCACATATTCTAATTGACCTATCTTTTCCATCTATCTTCACTCCAAAATCCTCTATAAAATCCATACCCAATATGAAGTCTAACTGTAACCCTTTCGTAATTAAAAACTCTGCATTCCCTGCTTCTTTATTTCCTACATATATCGGTACACGGATAACATTATAAATCGTCGTAAGCTTTTTGTTCATCGCTGACCATAAATTAACCCCCTCAATTGTTCCTATTCTTTCCTTTAAAAATTCTCCATGTTCAACTACTACCCTCTCATTTACCAGCGACAACTGTGACCCACTATCCACTAAAGCAACATAAACACGGTCCCTTAAACTAATATTTATAAATAACAAATTCTTTTTATTAAAAATGTAACTGTTTAACAACAAATCCCTTATACTATAGCAAACATCAATCTTAACTCCTAAACAGTCGGTCGTCCAAAAATTCGCGTTTTTTTCTCTTGAGGCGACTCGTGAATTTCCACCACCTCAATCCTATTCGGGTCCGTTGTACTTGCGCTCGTCGTTATATGTTGGACGTTTACGTCCCTGTCCGTCCGGCTGTTTCCATCTTGTATTCCGCCCCCAGTAATCCGGCCGTCACCCTCGTGGTTGCCGTGCTGGTATCTGTTCTGTCCATTGTAGGCGTTATCCCGGTGATCCCTATTGTAATACGGTCGTCTATGTGCCTCGTGTCCCCAATGATTCCTATGTCCGTAGTTAAAATTTTCCTGTCTAAAATTTTGTCTGTATTCGTAGTACGGTGGTCGTCGACTGTCTTCCCTGTAACCCCTGTTTTGTTCCCAATGGTGTGTCCGCGTTTTCGCTTCCAGTACTGTCGCCAGGTCAAAGTTTCTCATTACTCCCAAGAATTCCCTCAATGTTTTGACATTTTGTACCACTACAACTCTGGTAACCTCCGGTTCCATATGACCTGCCAGTAGAAGTACGATGTCGTCCTCGCTCAATTTTGGTGTTAAGTGTTGCGCCTGATTAAACTTGTCAATCGCGTATTCTTCGCGCGTGCCGTGAGTCCTGCTATAATGTCCTGTAATTAGGTTCGTCCTTATGTCGGTCTGATGTGTAGTGTTCCAAAACTGTTCTATAAAGAGTCTTCTAAAGTCCGCGTACGTGTCATACTGTTTACGAATAATGTTATGCCACTTTTCGGCATTTCCTGTCAAACTCGCCCCCACAATCTGTAATTTTGTTCGTTCGTTTTCTGTCCCTACGATCTCGTCTAGTCGGTCCAGGAATCCCATGGGCTGTTCTGTCTTACGTCCTCAAACTTCGGTAAAGCGTCCCGGTTTAATCGAAAGTGCGGTCCGTAGTCAGTCCAATTCGCCTCCTTTCTATGTCGTCGAGTTTCTCGTGAATTTGTCTAACGTCCAGTCCTACCCTGGTTTCTAATCCCGCGACTTTGTCGTCAAGTTTTCGTCCAGTTTTGTCCTACCGTGTACGTTTTCGTTTTGTATGGTTTCTAATGTTTGTCCTAAATTTTTGTAGTTGGTCCTATGTCGTTTGTCACATGTTTCTATTTCCGTGCTTAAATTTGAAAACCCGCTAATCATTGTTTCTTCCACTGTGTCGACCCGTGTCTTAATTTCAGTTCTTATGTCAGTCCGTGTCGCGTTCAAGTCTCCCTGTAAATGTACTCGTGTGTGTTCCAACTTGTCGTCAACCCTGTCTATTTGTTGTTGGACCTCTGTCCGCACGTCGTCTTTTGCAATCTGTATTTGAGTAAGTACGTATTCCTGTGTGTGGTTCATTTTCGCCGTCAGGTCCGCGTGCGCTGTCCGAAACTCGTCTCTTAGCTCGTTATGTGATTCCACAATTTTTATGGCTAACGCCGCATTCGCCTCTTTTTGTTCCGTGCGTGCATCTCTTTGTTCCTTACGTGCATCTCTTTGTTCTGTCCGTGATGTCTTAAGCTCTGTTTTTAACTCCGCTAGTGTCTTCAAATAGTCTTTTATACTCATCAGAAATCTCATAAGGTCCTGGTTTCCGTCGGCTTCTGCTGCTCTCACCTCCGGTACCGTCGCCTGGTCCATGTCCGTGTCTGTCACCTCCAACTCTGTCTGCCTCGTGTCCGTCTCCTGTAGGTCGCCCCCTGCGTCTAGCTCTATGTCTTGTCTCCTTACATCCATTTCAACCCCGTATATTAGTCCCAATCTTGTGATTCTTTTTGTGTCCTCGTCCGTCATCTCTGTTTCCTTGTTTTGAACTCGTTTCCTGTAAAAAAAGAAAAAAAAACTTGCGGGCCCCACCTAACTCGGGCTCCCGGATTCTACTCTCTTTCGCTCTAACACCTTTTTACCCTTTTTCTCGAGCCTCACGTTGGGTTTGCCACCTTCTTGAAATCGCTCCTCCTTTTTTTTAAAACAAATTTTATTATACGACTTTTGTCGTCGTCACAAATTTACTACTTAATGCCTGATTTCAAATCGAGGTGCTTTAGCAAACGTTTGGTTGGTTTTTCTTTTACTATTTACTATATTTTATATGCCTCGACTATTTGAAACTTTAATCTCAGGGTTTCTCACCTACTCACCGTGGGTTCAATCGTGAGTAGATGTGCACTACCAACCAAACTGCACCCTCGTTTGTTTTACCACTTTTAATAAACTGAATTTACTTTTGTATGCCAAATCTACATAGATCAAAGATGCCTGATGTCAAATTAATTTATGTAACTTTTATGACTTTAAATTCTGACGTGCTAATATATTCACGGTACTTACCAGAAATATACCGCGCTGAAGGCCTCCTTTGACTGCTGGCTCAAGTTCGAAATAGCCGTACGCACTTTCACAACAGATTCTCCAAAATTGTCCTCTTGCGTACTGCCTCCAGGTATTTGTAAAACAATTTTGATGACCCAAACCTGAAATAATGTTACCCCAATTTAGAATTTAGTAAAAAACCTTTGTCTACTTTCCCTGCGTCAATTCTTCCTCGCCGTATCTTGATCTCCTGTTCCTCTGCTCCGTGTCCCACTTAAATCTTTTTTCACACAACCAAATCAATCCCGCTGTCTTAATACAAATCACTCCTAATCCTGCTATTCCAATTTTCCATGCGATGTCCTTACTGCCGTTATATCTTCTCAAATCAATCCAAAATTATTTTAGTCGTCGATGCCTTCTTTATCCACTCCAATATCCTGCTGCCGTAATACCCAAATCTATTCCAAAACCAACACTACTCTTCTCACATAAATATACCGTCGCTTTCTCCTTTGCACCAATAACCACTTCCAAAATCTTCTTTAACTACACGCTGACTTTCCCTTTGTACTTCTAAACACTTTTACAACTCTTTTAAAATATTCGTCGCCTTTATTTATTCGAAGCTTCTTATCTTTTTCACACTTGGGTTAAATGATACTCGATGATACAAAAAATAAACTTTTATTTCAAAACACTTTTACAATTTTTAACGCAGGTTTTATAAATAGGTCTTTATCTGAACAAATTCGAATAAGAAGTCCCTTATTTATTTTGCTTAGTTATTAAATCAACAAACTTAGCTTACTACAATAACATTTTTAAACATATAACATCCAATCACAAATCACTTATCTTTCAGTGTCCAACATACCCTCGCTATAGTCTTTATAATAATTTTAAATTTATACCATTGGTCCAAAACATTTCACTAAACCCCAATAACCTTTTACATTTTGATTCACTTTAAATTTTGATTTACAATTCGTCTAAAAGTTTGATTCTATAAAAAAGGAAAAGCCAAATAATTCATACACGACCTGGACGCTTTGTTATATTGCAGATATCCATAAATGCGTCCGGCTTTCCGACGGCAAATGTACTCTCAACTGGCTCATGAAATATCAACTCAGTATAAAACCTCAAGTACCGTGCATTATATCAACGTCATAAAGTCATGTTACTACCTTTTGGCATATAAGTTTCAATCTGAAAAGGTACATACTTTAACGTATGTAAAGTATAACAAAATTTATAGTTTTTTAAATTATTAAATCTGAAATATTGACCCTATCGCTTGGCATACACCCCTATTAATACACATATACCTTTAGAAACCTTATACCCCCCCCCTTACACAATAATATATATACGTACCGCTACGTATTGATACATATCGATTCGCATCGATACGCATTAATACGCATCGATACGTATCGATACGAATCGATACATATCGATATGCATCGATACGTATCGTTACGCATCGATATGTATCGATATCTATCGATATATATCGATACATGTCGATATAGAATATGTATCGATATTCGATACGCAAAATCCCATATCGCCCACCCCTATTTACTGTCAGCGTATTTCTTTAACAACTCCGCAAAGTAAACTTTAGGAAATTTACTATCATTATTGCTTTGCAAATGTTTTGGTAAAGGCGGGCGTGAACTTTCAATTTCCTCTAAAATCGCACGCACTGCAGATGTGACATCATAGCCATTTCTGGGTTTAAACAGCATCGCCCAAAAATATTTCAAATAACAATCGATCATGAGTAAAATATACGTAAAGCCTTTGCTATATTTCGAATATGGAAAACATTCTGGAATATCAGCTTGGAATAAGTCTTGATGGGATTTGATAATCGTGCTTCGACGTGGGAAATTTTTCATAACACCTTTGTGCAACTCGCCCACTAGTATTTTCTTATTATTATATTTCTTGACCATATTTAGGTTTAGAAGAAGTAGGATGAGGACGGGCAAAATGATCAGGGTTAAGTGGTGAAACTTTATCTTGCTCCAATGACACGTACATATGTCTTGTGACATCGACGTTAGTTTTTTGAAACTATAAATCGTTTGCAGCAGGCGTTTTCAGCCCACCTAATTTCCAGCGATTAAAAATCAGGAAGTTCGCGTTTAAAATAAAACCGGGAATAATTCACTTCGAATTAGCACGCTGTCACGGAGAATGGCGGCAATTTTAGTGAAAATTTGTATTTTCGTTTCCACATAGAGTTTAGAAACACCGTTGTGCTTGTCTTTGGCCTCGCCAATGTTGACAATTCTTAAGCCTTGGGAGTCGAAGTTCTTGGGTTTGCCATTGGCGATTATGTAGAGTTTTATATAATTTTGAGCCTTTTTCGAAGAACGTTACGTGCACGTTTCTTTTGTTAACGCACTTTTGTGAATACTCATTTGAGACTAGCAGAGCTAGACTTCCAAAACAGTTGCGATTGATCTTGCCCAGAGAAGAGCAAGACGTTGTGGACATTTTTACAAAGAATCAACGATTCAGTGTCAGGTGAATTGCAAATCAACTTTAACGTCCAGATGGATGGTGCGGAAAATTTTAAAAAAGAGAAGGGTTTAATATTTGTGCGAACCTGATTACAGCACTTGCTCAACATTTTTATCTAAATTAATTGACAGACACGACACCACCAAATTCTTTAAAAACTATGTCGATAGATGTGGCTACATTTACTCGTGCCGATATCTTCATCACCGCAATGCCCATTTGGGACTTGACAATAACCCAAGTTAGTTTCAATGAAAGTGTGGGCAGCCATGCTAGACGATTTGATTATATGGCCCGTTATTCTACCGACCACAATGAATGCATCCTCGTTTTTGGAGTTTTTAGAAGAGCTTGTCGATCAAATCACAAGCTTACAGAAGGAATACGTATTTACAACTAGATGGAGCTCCGGCGCATTTTGCTAGAGCTGGAGGGAAACGCCTAAACACCTGTTATGTACTACGGGTCACGGGGCGGTACAATGACCTGGCCACCACACTCACCAGATCGAACCACCTGGAACTATTTCCTATTGGGGACAATAAAGCAATTCGTTCTGTTTTCAAAGGTGTGTACAAATATGGGTGTAACATAAAAAAAAATCAAAAAAATTTATGATATTTTTATGATATCATATAACCATCTAATGGACACAATTACTCCAATCTATCAATTAATATTGCTATGCTTAATGGGTTATTATTTAGTTTGTTTTGACAATAATGAATTATTTTAATTTCGAAATGTGTGATATAGTGTTGATATACAGCTTATGCAGTAGCAATTCACGAGAAGCAGTTTGAAGATACAGAAAACTATATCCAGATAGAAGGCACCGCGGTCATATAACGTTCAAAGCTTTGGTACGTAATCTGCGAGAACACATGTTGTTTGCAGTAGATAAAAGAAAACGTTTCGCTATTAGCAGACATGCTGCTGAGGAAGAACATACAGCGGGTGTTTTTGGATATGTTAAAGTTAATTCTACTTCTTCTATAAGACAGGTAACCTCAGAATGTAACGCTTCTATATCTTCAGTACATCGCATTTTAAAGCAGTACAAGCACAAGGCATACAAACCTATCCGGATACATAAACTTCACCCTGAAAATCCAAAAAGAGACTTACATTTATTGCTTGGATTTAAGAACTGCGAGATCAACTGCAAGATCAACATCATAGTGAGAGAGGCCAATAACTGGCACGTTTTTGGAACTAACTTTTGGTGTGCAATACTTGATGGCATGCTAATAGGACCGTATTTCTATGTCAAAACATTAAATCGTAATCGATATTTACATTTTCTGGAGAAGATTTTGCCGTAGCTGATAGAAAAAATACCTCTTCGTTTCAAAATAAATATTATTTTCTAACAAGATGGTGCTCCTCCGCATAATAGTGATACCGTAAGAAATTACTTAGACCATCATTTTTCTCGGCGATAATTGGGAACACATAATTGTGGCCAGCACGCTCTCCCGACTTTACTTCCTTGGATTATTTTCTTTGATGCTATTTAACGGAGCGTGTTTATAAGACACCAGTCCTTAATTTAAATGAATTAAAAGACAGAATTTTGACAGAATGTGCAAATAATCCTAGAAAAGTTTTGTTAGAAGTGACAACTACATATTTCCTGCATCGTCTTGAAGTGTATTCAAATAATAATGAAGAAAACTTTGAACAAATTTTTCTAATACTATTAATTATTTGTTATTTTTAAAAAAACAACGTTATTGTTTCCTCACGTACTCGATAGTAATATCATAAACCTATTTTAAATTTTTTTCCAAAATTTTGTTATATAACATCCAAATTTGTATACATTTTTAAAAACGGAACAAAACGTCCTATTATAAAAGCCTAAAAAAATATAGAGTGCAATTTAAAACCCGTGCAAATTTTGAAATATTTGTAGCGCCATCTCACAGAGAATTTTCGCCAATTTACCAATATATAGAGTTTATTATAGTTATTTTTTAAAATAAGCAAGTTATATACCTGGGGAGTCAAAGTGTCCCAGCCTTGTATGTACGTTGCCGTGATATTGAAGTAAACTTCCTATACAATAAACGCAGAATCTCTTTATCTAAATAAAAGGAAGCACTTTCTTGACTATTTCATTTCAGTTGGTAGAACATACATTCTTTTGCTCGATCAGATTAGTATATTAGACCTTACTAAAATTTTTATAGTACAAATACTTGCATACGATAATATTAAAAAATGAAAATCAGGGTAATAAAGTCACATAAAAAAATAACTAAACTTTCAACTTACACTCAAAATAAAGTTACATGCATCTCCAACGTCAGATTACTCTTACCACATTGCTTATTTTCTTAAGATGTACCTTGTATGAAGGATACGTGTAAATTACCTTTTATTATAAAAAATTTTCTAAATGAATTTATAAATTAGTTTTACCTTAATACCACAATTTCTCATAATAAAATTATTAGATACAAAAATGCTGATTTAAATATTTTCATAAAGTCCTTTACTGAAAAATATAAATCCTAAAAGCTAATCTGACCTTAATTTCAGGAGTCTTGAATTAATTCCAGATCAAGCAATTTCTTAATGCTTTAAACTTTCAGCACAAACTTCTTTCACAAAATTGTTTTCTTGAATAAGATTATACAAGACATTCGCCGGTTCTAAGTCGAAAATTTTATCGTGATTTTAAAAATCGAAGTATTTTAGTTTACTTATGTAATAATTCTTTTTTTTGTTTATTTATAATTTTTTTGGCATTTATTAACTGCTAGCTACTGCTAACTGTATGCTACCTAGAGCTAAATGTATAATAATATTTATGAGATACTAACATGGGTTAGGTAGTGAATAGTATTGTACTCAGACTGTTTGAGTGGTGCTTGCTTTAGGATTTCGGTTTTAGCTAGTGCTATGTGTAGGCTACTTAGCGCAAAAATTTTGAAGTTATTGAAAACCCTGGAGGACTAACGTCACACTAACCCCCACACCAGCAGTACATCGAAGCTATTTGAGTGGTGCTAGCTTTAGGATTTGGGTGCTAGCTAGTGCTAGGTGTAGGCTATCTAGTACTAAACGTTTAGGGTTATTGTAATACCGGGGGGAGCTAACTTCACACAATCCCCGCCCGGGTAATTATTAGTTATTCTGTCGGTAATTGAATGGAGCTAACTATAGAATTAAAGTGCTAGTTAGTGCTAGGTGCAAAGTATTTAGCGCTAAAGTATCTAGATAATTGGTATACGGTTGGGGGGGGGGGCGCAATGTGACGGACCTTTTATATTACGCTCGACGTCGAGAAGTATAAAGACGTTCGATTTAAGAGCAAGTGTTGGATGGTTATATTCAGTTATGCAGCACATTAGATACATACTGTAATATATAAATGGTTTTGGCCTATGTATTTGACTCATTTCTTGTGTCAACTTTAGCAATATAGATCATGCATATACTTGAGTTTTTTCTTACTTGTAATATCTTTCTTCTTCGGTACCTTCTTTCTTCGTTATATTTACATTCTTACCTTAGTTATTTCTGTAGTGGATTCCAGATTCGGTATCATCCCATTACTTCGGAACGGCAACGGCGTTAAAACTTATACGACCGTATCCATGGCAATCTTTCTAAGTAGAGGTTTTACTGCCACAAGGGTTTTTCTAGACACTCCATTCCTCGTAAGCGGCTAAGCCGAACAGCTGCACACGTTTATTTTCTATAAGCCGTTCTGACACTGATATTCTTTTCCAATTCCTACTGCCTTTTTTTATTATATACTATGGGTTTGGGACAGCTGTCTCAAGTAACCCCATCTCAAGAATTTGAGTCTAGTAAACGGAATCAATAAAAATATTACCCATATTTGAAGCTGGGTAGCAACATTTTCAACATTAGAAAACCATTTCAAAAATTGTTAAATCCTCAAGAAACTATTTTCAAAATTGTTTCATAAGCAGTTACTTAAGAAAAAAAATTATTACTCTAGTCATTTTGTAGTCATGGCAAGAGATTGTAATGAAATAGCTCTACATTTGATTTGCCAGTGCTCCACCCGAAGGTACTAAGCTTGTCAAGGAGCGAGTTTCTTTACCTGGAAATGTTAAATTTTTTGGAACTTTTTGCTATTCCAAGCAAGGTTGTAATATATACGGACTTTGCGGTGAACATAAGAAATGGGGAATGGTTCTTTAATTAAACTTGTAAATGTGAGTCAAATAACTAAGATGGGGTAAATAACAATATAGGAAAACGCCGCCACATCTAACTGTCATAATAAATACATCTTAAGCGAAGATACAAAAACCCTTAAGTATACTTGGATAATGTTGCCTGTAAAAAATAATACAACGTCAATACTGAACAGCAGACCTAACCACTAACGAGGATTATAATAAAAGTTAGATTATTTATTGACGTACGAGATACTATTTGTGCCCCACAATGTCATATGAAAAAACAAACAAATGTATAAAATGTATCAAACAATTTCAGATATTAATGTGGAGTGTCTTCTGCTGTTTCAAAATACCTCCTCTTTCTTAACCTTAATAAAACTTAACTCTAAAAATCGAAAGTGAACCACGTTTTTATCGAACACCGTGCTTACATTCCATGGAGCAATTCATTTGACTTCCCACCCATATTTTCTCATGTAATTCAATAAAATTTCAACGTTCAGTAATATTGTATTCAAAAAATTTAAGTTCTTATTATAAACAAGTGTACAAGAAATATACGCTTTATTACATATGAGTGGAAGATTGTTTCATTTCCATCTAGTCTCAACTTCCTAAAAAAATACTTTATTTAAGATGTACACAAAATTTTGGTTATACCAATTTAGACACAATATTTATTAATATTTCTGTTTATGAAGTTATAATTTTCTAAGAGTAAAGATAGTCGAAGCAAGCTATAAAACCCCATAAATTCGAGCTATAAAACACCTTGCAACGACTATCAATAAAGTCCAATTTAACTGCATATAAACTCGCATAAGAGACAGGTAACTACAAGATGTAGTTCGACTTTCACCTTTTGAAGTGCACAGCACAAAAAAAAACTGTAACTTTACTAACAAATTGAAAGAGCTTTAAATTTGATCTTTACTTAAATGATTTTGAAGTGCATAACAAAAAGAACAACTTCAAACTTTACCAGCAAAATTCGAAGGGTTCTGTAATTAATATTTACTTAAATGGTTTTACCACTTTATGATTCCAAATCGGACAGCGGAAGCGAACCGGAAAAGATAGAAGCCTTTGTAATGTGGTGCTACGGATGTATGATGACATGATATCTTCATCATACCATTGAATATCGGGGAAATAGGATATACATTTATAAAACAATAAAAGGAGAACCGAACTGTCTAACAAGAAAGAGCAGCCACTATGTTCAAAGACTACAAACATAGAAACAAGAAGAAAATTGTTGACAACATTTGTGAAAAACAAAAAAATAGGAAAAATAAAAGGTGTTACGTGCCAAATTGGCACTAAACACTCCTTAGCTTAATGTTGATGTGCGGGAATTTCGCGCCACAAATTCAAAGGACTTGGCGTGTATTTCCGTCACGTCAGAGTGCGTTTGCGCCAGATCGCGCTGACGTGAGTGGCGGAAAGAAAGTGGGGAAGTTTTTTCCGTGAGACTTTGTAACGTGGCTGTTTTGCCTGGGACTTCAAGAAGTGTGGTCGTGTCAGGTATCGTATCGTGTCTTTATCTTGTATTTATGTAGATCCTTGCCTTGCTTATCTGTTTGTCGCCCCTTGTACCATGTTTCCTTATTCGTTCCCTACATAGGTAGATGATAAATTTGTAAGCCGCCTAGGGCGAACCGTAATCCACAACCCGGGGAACGAATCGGAGCACCATCTTTAAACACTCCGGAATGGAGCCCTGAGATCTAGTCCAGCCATCTTGAAGGACGCTTGGCGTACTTCGTGGAAATCTGGACCTGTTTATGTGAGTACCTTATTGTCATAAATGTTTGCTAATTTAATATATATTTTCCGTCAATTGCGCATTTAATTTGTATATTGGTGACGTCATTGACAGATGGGCGCGCCAAAATCTGTATAAAGATTAGCGCTACCAACTGCCGTGGTGTCTAGTATACCGCGCTTGCGGAGTTGTAACTTTAACTTTTTAATTGTAAGAAAGGGCAGGACACGTTTTAAAGCGTTTTTGGGGAATAGTGCCGGATATATCACAAGCAGAGATAGGAGAAGAAAGATGTAGAGGTTGACCTAACTCAGACTAATGCACGCAGATAGTGAAAGATCCAGACTGTGTAAATTTTAGGGAAAATAATAGGTTAGCTTAGAATAGGAAACAATGAGGGTATGCGTCCAACCAGTTCCAGGACTGAAGACCTAATAATGATGATTTCAAATTACTCAACTATAACCAACTTGTTTTACTATATGTTATGTGATAATCCTCATGCTTCAGTCAGAGTTCAGCATCTAGACATAATTACAGGTGGTTCCAGAAGCAAACATCTAATCATGCTTACTGCGGGCGTTATTAAACAACAGCAGGCTACTAAAATTATTACAAATCCACACGAAATAGTCTCTTGATGAAGGTTTATTACTGCAATAGGCCCACAACCACGTGCGTGCCGCAAATTACATTTAAATATTATCCTGTGTGTATTGACAGTCTGCAATTCTTCCTTAATACAAGTTACGAATAAACTCAGCCATCGTACAACACATTTACGTGTAATCTCCTAAAATACATTGAAATCTTTTCTACATGCGTATTAATAAGCTTAGTCAGGATCCAGAAGAATCGGCACTACAACACTTTAATGCTATTCGCATTTCCAGCGACAAAATCTCAAAGACATCTTGTCTTCTTCAAACGGGGACCTCTTATACAAAATGGCTTTCCCAGTTCCAAGCAAGTTCTATAAAGCGAGCAACTACAATTTTATATTCGTAACGCGCGACGTATGGCAACAACGGTCATCTGATGACGACATATTAGAACAAAACAAACGAATAGGTATGCAACACAAAATACACTCTAACGTAATATAGGTAAACTAAACCTTTGATGACAACCCAAATAGATGCCATTATTGTTGTTTAAAAAACTATATGCCATGAAATATTAATTTAAGCAGAAATTTAATAGAATTAGCTATGACGCGAAATTGTATATGTTAAAAGGTATGGATCTTAAACGTGAGTGACAACACCGACACACAGGACCTACATGTATTAGAGTTCTGTTGAAGCCAAACTGTATAATTTTTTATTTTTAATTCATAATTTAAATTGTTATTTTAATGATTACACTTAATATGATCATCATTAGGTCTTCAGTCCTGGAACTGGTTAGACGCGTACCATCATTGTTTCCTATTCTGAACTAACCTACACGTTTCCCTGAAATTTGCACAGTCTGCATCTATAACTATCTGATCTAGGTCTACATCTACCTCTTTTTTCCTATCTCTGCTTGTAATATATCCCATACTATTCCCAAAAAATGCCTTAGAACGTATTCTGCCCTTCTATTTCTCTTATCTTTTTCCCCAGATATCCTTGTTCCCTTACTATTTCTATAACCTATTTGTTATTATCTTTGTCTGTCCATGCTATCGTCCTCATACATCTGAAGCACAGCATTTCAAAAGGCTGCTACCGTTTTTCTGTCTGCGTTTCAGACTGCCCGTATTTCATAGGCATACTGTGCTGTGCTCCACACATGCTTTCAACAATTTTCTTCTTGTTTTATGTTTGTTGTCTTTTCTCATAAGCACTGTTCTTTCTTGTTAGATGCAGTTCAGTCACCTTCTATTGTTTTACAATTATATACCCTATTTCTCCGACCTTCAGTGGTTATGAAGGGACGTAAGCAGCCTGTGGCTGCCAAGTTCCCCCAACACTTAACCATTTACCGATTTAATATATTTTCCAATATATATCTTTTCGCACAGTCCTCATTAGTTGCAGATATTTACCAAAGTAATGGTTTTCCAGTAAATCCTTTCACACACTTAACATTATTCGAGAATATTGCTCAGCCAATTCTTGTAGTTACTTATAATACTCATCACAGTTATTTTTTCGTCATTAGTTTATCCATCTTGGGATTGGTTGGATGCGTACCTCCATTGATTTCTATTCTGGGCTAGCCTACACATCTCCCTGAAACCTCTACAGCCTACATCTTTTACTATCTGTGTGCAGTAGTCTAACCTAGGTCTTCCTCTTTTTCTCTTTTTTCCTATCTCTGCTTCTAATATACTCCGCACTATTCCCTCATGCCGTAGTATGTGACCTATCATCTTATCTCTCCTCTTTTTTACCGTTTTCCACATATTTCTTTTTTCCCCTACCATTTTTAGCACCTCTTCGTTCTTAACTTTTTCTGTCCATGATATCTTCATCATACGTCTGTAGCACCACATATCAAAGGCTTCTATCTTTTTCTTGTCCGCTTCTCTCACTGTCCAGGCTTCACAGCCATACAGTGCTGTGCTCCACACATATGTTTTAAGCAATCTTTTCCTTGTTTCTATGTTTGTGGTCTTTGAGCACAGTAGTTGCTTTTTGTTGTTAAATGTAGCACGACCTTGTGCTAATCTTTGTTTTATATCTTTTGTGCTTTTCCCATCTTGCGTTATTTGGCTTCCTAGGTAGCAGAAATCCTTAACCTCTTGTAAGTTCGTGTTACATACTTGTATTCTTGTTTTTGATTTATTTTCCCCACCTTTGCATACTAGAACTTTAGTTTTAGTTTTGTTAATTTTCATACCATATGTCTCTGTTAGAACCGTTTCCATTTCATTAAGAGCAGCTTCTAACTCTTCCTTACTAGCCGCTAATACCGCTATATCATCTGCAAATCTAAGCATATCAATTTTTTGTCCCTGCATAGTAATTCCAAATGTCTTCCTGCATTTGACAGTATTCATTGCGTCTTCTATGTACAAGTTAAAAATCAATGGGGATAGGGCACATCCCTGTCTCACCCCTTCCCTAATGTTTACTTATCTACGTTCCTGCTCTAATTCTATTACTGCTGTTTGCTCTTTGTATAAGCTATGTACTATTCGTCTATCCCTATAGCTCATTCCAATCTTTTTGAGTATTTCAAACATTTTTTTCCATTTTACATTGTCGATTGCTTTTTCCAGATCTACAAACCCTATATACACGTTTTCCCCTTTTTCTATTGTTTTCTACATTATCACTTTCAGAGCTAAAATAGCCTCCCGTGTTCCCCTGTTTCGCCTAAACCCAAATTGGTCTTCTCCTAGTATTTCTTCCGCCCGTTTTTCCATTCGTCTTTGCACAATTCTAGTTAATATTTTTGACACGTGTGCTGTCAAAATAATTGTTCGAAAATTTTCACATCTATCCGCACCTTTCTCTTTGGTATAGTTACTATGATGCTACGTTTGAAATCTTTGGGTATCTCGCCTGTCTCATACATATAGCTTACAAGTTGGAAGAAACGTTCCGTTACTGCTTGTCCAGCGGCTTTTAGAGTTTCTGCTTGCACCTTATCTGTACCCGACGCCTTACCATTTTTCAGACTCTTTAATGCTAATTCAAACTCCTCTCTAAGTATAGGATTTCCCAAGTCATCATTTTCAATGTCTGATTCCTGTTCTAATGCAGTTAGCTCCTCTCCTGCATATAAATTCCCTATATATTCTTGCCATCTACCCACTTTCTCTACGTTTTCTATGATGACGTTTCCTTGTGCGTCCCTTATATTTTTGCTATACGGTTTTATGTCCCTAAAATTCATTCTATTTAATTTGTATGCTTCGTCTGTCTTTCCTATTTCCATCTTCGTTTGTACCTCTTTGCACTTTTCATCAATCCATTGTTCTTTAGCTTTCCTGCATTATCGAATAATTTCCCATTTTATAGCTTTGTATCTCTGTTTTCCTGTTTCGTCTGATTTATTTTTGTATTTTTGTCTTTCTTCTATTAAATTCATGATATCCTTTGTTATCCATGGTTTCTTATTTTCTTTTTGTGTATACCCCAGAATATCTCTGGCCGCCATGTCTAAGCTGGATTTAATGTTATTCCATTCTGTTTCTACTTCCTTAGTATCAGATATTTTACCGATATCTTTGAGCAATTCATTTGACTTTTTTTCGAATCTTTCTTGAATATCTATATCTTTTAGTTTCTCTAAGTCCAATTGCCTTTTCCATTTCTTTTTCACATTCTTAAATTTAAGTGCAGCCTTCATAATTACGATGTTGTGGTCAGTATCTATATCTGCTTCTGGGTAGCTTCTACAGTCTTTTACTTGATTCCTAAACCGTTGTCTAACAAGAATGTAATCTATTTGATATCTTCCTATATCTCCTGGCATCTTCCAAGTATATCGTCTTCTAGCATGATGTTGAAATAATGTGTTTGTGATGATTAAATTGTTCTTGTCGCAAAATTCTACCAGCCTATTTCCCCTGTCGTTTCTTGTGCCTAAACCAAATAAACCTACTACCGCTCCTTCCCTACCCTCACCTATCACTGCATTAAAATCCCCCGTAATTATTAAATTTTCATGTCCTTTTACGTATCTTAATATGTCTTCAATATCTTTGTAGATGGCTTCTACCTCTTCGTCACTATATCTAGAGGTGGGCATGTATACTTGTATTATTACTGTGTTTACCGGTTTAGATTCTAATTTAACCATGAGTACTCTTTCGTTCTTTTGTAAGTACTTTTCTACACAGTATCCTATCTTTTTCCGCATAACTATCCCCACACCCAAATTTCCTTTCTCTGCTCCTGTATGAATTACCCTGAAGTCTCCACTCCAAAAATCCCCCGCCTCTGGCCACCGAACTTCGCTAATCTTTACTATGTCTAGTGCTAACCTATTCATTTCGATTTTTAGGTTCTCTAGCTTACCTACTTGCTTCATACTTCTAACATTCCACGCTGCGACTCGCAGAATGTTCCCGACTCTTATTTTTAACTTTCCGATCGCATCCTCCGAAGTAGTCCCCTCCCGGAGATCCGAATGGGGGACTATTTTAAGTCCGGAATCTTTTACCCCAGAGAATGCCATCATGTTTGTTTTAGGTACGCTGTGTACTTGGGAGATAATGTGGTGGTTTCCCGTTGCCTTCCACATCGCGGTAGTGTGTCATAGACTGCCATACCGACCCCTATGGTCTCTGCCAATCTAAGTACCGAAAGAGCCGCTGCCCTCTTTCGGGGACCTGTCTTAGTCTGGTTCCTCACTAATGACCCTACTACTTTGGTTGGACCTGTAGTTTGGCTCTTTAGCTTATTAGAACGCGCAAGCCATTTCACTTGTTCTAGTAATTTAGAACTTCGGCAAGGTGCAGGTCCATTCTAAATGGACTTAATATGAATTGCAAATATATTTATATACATGCAATTAGGTGTCTCTAACCTCTACACTTGCTCTATTTTATTTTATTTATTTTATTTATTTATTTATTCTAACATTACAATTAGTCTGCTACCTAAAAATTACAGCAAACCTGTTACTCCTAAGAAATCTAACAGAATTATTTGCTACCTTAAATTATATTAGTTAGTTTTATATTATTTACGTTTGGAAATACTCGTGTGTGTGTGTGTGTGTGTGTCTGTGCGCGCGTGTGGGTGTGTGTGTGTGTGTTTCTGTCTGTGGTAATGTCCTTGGGACTGCTTTCCTTCCCAGCTTTCGACCGTCTGCAGCCGGAAATCAGAAACCGAGAAGTTCGCATTCCTGTACGTGTCCTGGCCGTCGGCAGCCGGAAACCAGGAGAACCACGTACAGTCCCTGGTGTGTATGTGTGCACGTGTGCGTATATATCTGTGTCGTATGCGTGTGCGTGCAGGTACGTGTACGTGCGTGTTTGCGTGTGTTTTGGTGTGTGTATGTGTGTGTTTTGTCGTGCCAGTGTGCTATAATGGTGTGTGTGTTTATTGTTTTCATGTTTGTGTGTGCGTGTGCTTATGTCTGTGGTGAGGTCCTTGGGACTGTTTTCCTCTCCCGGTTTCCAACCGCCGGTAGCCGGAAATCAGAAACCGAGAAGTACGCGTTCCTGTACGTGTCCTTGCTATCGGCAGCCGAAAACCAGGAAGGCCACGTACAGTCTCTGTTGTGTGTGTGTGTGTGTGTGCTTGTGTGTATTTTGTCGTGCTGATGTGTTGTAATTAATTTGTCAGAATATTTCCCCTGTAATAATTTTTAGTTGCCCTACAACATTGGAAATATAAACATTACGTTACTGAAGCTAGGGTTAGATTTCTTAAAGCAATTACAAATTTGGTTAGTATTGTCACTTGCTTATTTTAGTTAGTTGTATTTTTTATTTTAGATTTTATTTTGCTCTACATGCAAGATAAGTAAAATTAGTGATAAAAGATATCAGTCTTACATTCTTATTAACTTTAGACTCTGTTATCTCATTATATATTTACAGCCGTTTGTTTGTCAAAAAGTTGGAGAGTAATCGCGTGTCCGTGTGATGTATATTTTGAATTTTAAATTTACAAGTCGTAGTCTATTTATTATTCTTAAGTATATTGTTTCTTAGTGTGGTAAGCTATAGTTCAAGTTATCTTAAAGGGTATCTGTAGATAACTCGTAATTGAAAATTACTCTTAGTCAATAACACATTAGATAAAATAGTTGCTATTTATAATATTCGCGAAAAGTATCAAGAATTAATGATTCAAGAACAGTTGTTTCAATGCAAGACCAAAGAACGTCAAAATATTTATATGCCAATCATTTTGCTAATATGCCTCTTAATGGAGTACGGTTTTTGGTTTTCCGGGATGTTCCAAAACTTATAAAAACTTTCGTTAATGGCACAAGAGCATTAGACTACGGCTGTGGACCTGGTCATTTCACCCTAATTATGAAATCACTAGGTTTGGATGTTAAAGGCGTCGACATTAATGAGTACATGATTGCTGAATCAAAGAAGTTGGATCCTGATGGAGAATACGAAACCATTAATAGTGGCGAAGTGCATTCCGATAATGACACTTTTGATCTCGTATACGCAGGATATGTACTAATTTATGTTTGTACAAAATTCGACATGCAAAAAATTGTAAACGAAATACATCGGATTTTAAAAGTTGGTGGCATATTTATAGCCACTGTAACGAATATAGATGCCTATAGATACAAATGGTTAGATGATTACACTGATTTTGAGGAAAACAAAAAACTTGTTAGTGGTAGCGTGAAAAAAACAAAAATTTCTGATATTAACTTATATCATTATTATTGGAGTGACGAAGATTATCGGGACGTCTTTACTAAAGCTGGATTAAATGTAATATATACTCATGTTCCATTAGGAAATGAATCGGATGGTTTTGCTTGGATTAATGAAACTAAAGTTGGATCTAGTACTATATATGTTACCAAGAAGGAATGTTAAGAGCATAATTATTCACTAGAAACTATGTAGGAAGCTCTAGCAATTAAAAAACAAACAAAATATAAGGCGGTGTATACAAATGAACATTATAAAAAAGTAGGTGTAGCAACATAATGTTTTAAGATGAAGAGAGTTACACATAAAGCGTTCGGAAAAATTTAATATTAGTTATCAAGTGTAAAGAAAAAAATTGTGTCAAAGTCAATAATTTTGTACAAGCAAATAAATATTAACGAAAATTGTAGATTTAGTTTTGCAAAAACAGCGAAGACTGCTAGTTATTCAATAAATAGTTGATTAATTGTTTTTGTTCGTTGTGAATATGAGCACGAAAAATCATCGTAGAAATTTCAATAAAATAAATTAGTATGTTTAAAGTAGAATTGAATCCGAAATTCTGTCAAACCTGAAACAACGCAAACCGTAATTTCATTTGCACTATAGTATTAAATAGCAGTGGCGACAGAATAAAATTGTTCTTTTCATCTACTTTAGACTACAGCTGTTAACCTTTCACTCACTTAAACCCATTTTTAACATTCTACAAAACACCAACTGTAGAACAATTTTTTGTAACTTCCACAAAGTTTTCAAACACTTTTAGCAATCAAATAAAACCGACTATTCTTTAAAGCTAGACGGTCTCTTCAAACCTAAATGAATATTTGTTAGTATTTTTTTTTATTTTTCAAACCTGTTTTTGGCATGCTTTTTGATAATATATACTTGTCTGACCCAATTAGCACCGGTAAGTACGGTTCCAAACTTCATATGAGCTTCCACATTGGTATATGAAGTTCTAATATAATGGTAAACTGTTTATCGAAACCAAAAATATTAAATATTTTAATTAAACAGCTGTCACTAATTACATCAAATGTCGTTTCTTGATCAATACCCAAAATTGCTAAATTCATTGTGTTTTGATTTCATATGCATTTATATCTCTATGGAGATGTAGAACGTCGTGCATATTTTGTGTGGGAATAGAAAAACACTACTCAGGGTTAATGATTATTTGTATTACGTCCATAATTCTAGTAGCACTACATTTGGTTAAAATTTTATAATCCACTTTCAAGAGTGAAATAGAACGCATATTCTTCAATTCACTTGAGCGGCCACGCTTTTTCGCAATTAAGCTAATACCATTTTTGTAGAACTAAGCACTACGGGTTTATTGTAGTATATTCAAGTTTATAACGATTTAAAAAGTTCCAAAAATCGTTAAATTGAAAAGAATGTATCAGTTGTTACGTTCCGTTTCTGTAACTAAATAATTTGGCTCATATTTAATTTAAAATTTTATTTCTAGTACTGTTTCCACGGTTATTTTGCATGTTCATTAGGTCCGACTTTCAATCAATTTTTACAATTATTTGTTTAACATCCTGTTTCATTTTATCAAACATTCAGTTATAAAATTGAATATTTTAAATCTGTTCTATTTGGATCACTGGAAAAACCTATCCATATTTAGCAATATGTACAATTCCTAAATAAATTTAAAAATATGGTTTGATTATTGACACATTTGTTTTTCCGAGAAGTTACATGTTTTAACGTGCTTGCTAGAATGTCGGTGATAAATATAAGTTTCGAGACAGGTAAATTTCCACCTCGTTATCTGTATTCGACGTATTATTATATTTAATTTCGGTAAATTTATGTAAGAAGTTGGCCATTAATTATACACTTATTCCATGATTCTGTAAGATTGGTTGCAGATACTCATTAGCTGCTTAGACACGTGTTAGTTTGGAAGCGGTGCAACTGGTTGTACAAAGCAGACGTAAGCGTGAAATTTTCCATTTTATTGAAGGTAGTTAATTCTGTTTTCCGCTTATCTGCAGGCAATTGCATTCGAACTATAAACAGACGTTTGATGATAATATGCGAATATCGATTTATGTTCCGAAGAATTTTTATGAAGACTTATGCAGTGTTATTTTGAAAATATGCGAATATCGATTTATGTTCCGAAGAATTTTTATGAAGACTTATGCAGTGTTATTTTGAAAATACGATAGATTGTCTTTTTCTGAATTTTAGTTAAAAATGAAATAGAAAGTAAGATGGGGCTGGACTTAAATAGGTTTGGATTAAACTTCGTTTTCTCTTTTCGATTTACACAGCCAAATATACAAGCTGAAGTTTATTCAAGAACCTGTTAAATTGTAAATAGAAATGAAGCGGATTTATAGTTGTGTAGGATTCTCACGTAAGTAGCAAATCTGATTTAATTTTAGAAGTTAAGAAACTAATTTTAATTAGAACTTCTGGTGTGGAGCGTACTTGCGGTGTGTAGCGTAATCCTGTTATTCAATAGAATAGAAGTTCAAGTAAGGGAGTGATAAACTCCTAATAAATACCACAAATATCTGTTCCAATAGAATTCAATGCCAAAGCATTTTAAGGCTTGGATGTTGTACATAGCTGGACACGTATTCCAGAAAAAAAGCCGGTTATCCATTTAAGCTGTTTGTTTTGTAACTGTGCATAAGTTAAAGTGAATAAGATAAAGTCATGGATGTTAAATCTCGCAATAGATAACGAGCGTCCTTGTTAAAAATATGGTTTCTTTTTAGTCATTGTAGGTGTAAATTTTATATGCATAAAATCGTAGTACCAGCATTATCAATAGGGAAATGAATTTACTGTTAAGGTAAACAAATTTTAAACTTGGATTGTGCTAAATAATTTAATCGTGCCAGTATTTCGCTAAACTGATCAGTTGATATGATAATAAACTTATTAATAAGAGATTTAAAAAAAATGGGCGTGGTGACTCCTTAAATAATGATGAATTTGAGAATATTTTGAGGACGTTGATTTTGAACCGAGGGAGAAATAGGTCTTTCTTATTAATACTATTTTGAAAAAGTTGAACATAACATTTGCTTTATGTCAATGGCTTTAGAAAAATGGACCTGCGAGTTGTCGTTCAACGATTTTAAAGTTTTAAAAAAGGAATTTAGTACAATAAAATCGGAGCACATTAAATTACTAACGCACAGAAGTATCCTTCCTTATGAGTATTTGGACAATATTTTGAAATTAAGGGAAGAAAATTTTCGTCCTATAGAATATTTCTATAGCAATCTTAATGAATCTCATATTAAAGAATCCGACTATATTTATACGCAAATAGTTTGGAGCATTCTTAGATGCAAAAATTTAGGTGACTACACAGATCTCTACCTAAAATATAACATACTTTTTCTTTGAGAAACATTCCAATATTTTAGAAAAAATTGTCTTTAGATCTTTTAAATTTTGTAACACTGGTAAGCTTTAGTGAAGTAGTATGATGCTTTATATACTAAAGTCAAGCTAGAATTAATTTGTGATGTTGATATGATTTTAATGGTGGCAAGGGGAATTTGCTGAGGTCTCACCCAAGTTGTAAAAAGATCGATGAATGCAATAATATATATTACCAAAACCTACCCCATGGTCATTACCTAATAATAGAACTTGAATCTGCTTGAGGTAGTAGTAGTAGTGTAGTGGTAGCAGTACATCTAACATATAGCTCAATTACTGTATTTTGTAGTGAGGGTTTTTTTAAAACTCTATTTTATTGACCAGGAATCTATGTTTAATATGAAGATGAAATTAATGTGTTGGGATGTTTTTGGTCATAAATAAAACAACTGTCAAATAATCATTCGTTTTGAACTTGACGTTTCGATCTATTATTCAGATCTTATTCATAAGCTAAAAGTTAGGTAATTAGAAACTAAACAATACATATCTCAAAACTTACATAAAACTTGATTATTCTTAAATTTAAGGCTAGTGTAAAATAATTTTAAATGACATTAGGTAAAACTTGAGTGACAGAATTAAAATTGTTTTGTGTATGCAATTTTGATATTATTATTATATTATTATTATTATTATTATTATTACCTTCGGTCAAAGATACCAAAATTTTAGAAATAGAACAAAATTACAAAAAACGGTTATTACTTGAATCATTTCATATACAAAAAGAAAAAAAGTGCATCAACAACAAACAAGACTTAAATAACTTAAGTGTTGTTTACTCCGATCTGTATAAACATTAATTGTAGTGCTGTTATTTAATGGACAATATTTATACATTCTTTTTATTTTTATAATATTTATATCCAAAATCATTGTACTTAAATAAGCTTGGTTTTTGTAATATCAAAATTGCATACACAAAACAATTTTAATTCTGTCACTCAAGTTTTGCCTAATGTCATTTAAAATTATTTTACACTAGCCTTAAATTTAAGAATAATCAAGTTTTATGTAAGTTTTGAGATATGTATTGTTTAGTTTCTAATCACCTAACTTTTAGCTTATGAATAAGATCTGAATAATAGATCGAAACGTCAAGTTCAAAACGAATGATTATTTGACAGTTGTTTTATTTATGACCAAAAACATCCCAACACATTAATTTCATCTTCATATTAAATATAGATTCCTGGTCAATAAAATAGAGTTTTATAATTTACATTTAAAAATGGGATTCTATAATGACATAAAAAGAAGTTATGGTACAAACGTAGTTCAGAAACTAAAGACTTGGGCACACAATACTAAAAAAGCTGCAAAACTAAGTAACAGAAGAATATTCTTAGAAAAATGTCGAAGAGAAGGAGTTCTTCCTACTCATATAACATCATCCAACAATCAAGCATTACATCTCTTACGAAACAACAGTGAGTGGATGACTAATAAGATCAAACGAAAATTTCACAATTTTGATATAACTATACTTAATTTCGAAATCAAAATTACATATATCAAATTGAATTCATTAAAAATTTCCACCAGTATATTAAAGGATTACCTTAAAGAATTCTTACCTCCACATATATTACATGAATTTTCTATTTATCAAAACGTATCCTTCAAAAAAATCTTTATACAAAATAAAAGAACATTAATTAAAAAATTTAACCAACTTATGTACAAGCAAATGGAAAGTTCTCAATTGTTCATTAACAATGAAAAATAGCTAATCAATCTTAGTAATGTCACCATACCAGATGATATAAAATACTTACTATCATTAGGACCTAAATTTAATTTAAAGATGAATAGTGGTGATATTCACATAGGAAGACTATTAGCAGATGTTGAAACTATCATAGATAATTTTAAAGATACTACACGAGAAGAGAAAAACATTACACGTGCCAAAGTTACAAACATCATCACCAATTTTTTAAAAAATCCAATCAATAACAATAACAACAGTTTTATAAACAAAACTTTCTACAAAGTAAAAAAGTTTCTCAAAAACCACAAGGAATTATTGGTAATCAAGGCAGACAAAGGCGAAGTTACTGTCATAATGAAATCAGAAGATTACAAACAAAAATCACTTGATTTATTATCTAACGCAGAAACTTATAAAATCTTAACAAAAGATCCAACCACTAAAATCCAAAAAAATGTGAATGAACACATTGACATGCTTCAAAAAAAAGTTATCATATCAACAACACAAAAAAAGAACTAATCAACAACAGTTCAAGTCCAGGAAAGTATTATGGTCTGCCAAAAATTCACAAACCAACACTATCTTTAAGACCAATTATTTCATCCATTAATACTCCTACTTATAGCATTGCTCATTTCTGTGCAGAAATTCTGAAACACTCATTTCCTCTTGAAGGCTACAATATCAAGGATAGCTTTACTTTTGTAGATATGTATAACAATTTTCGATTACCAGAAGACCACATTCTTATATCCCTTGATGTTGTATCTTTGTTTACCAACATACCTAAAGAATTAACACTACAAATTATATCAGAACAATGGAACAAAATTCAACCTCATTGCAAATTTTCAGAGAAAATGTTCATTAGTACTCTAAATCTCATATTCAACAACACATACTTTACATATGAAAAAACTATCTATTTGCAACTTTATGGCACGCCTATGGGTTCACCTCTCTCACCAATCTTAGCCCAGATTGTCATGGATCTACTTTTGGACAAAATCATTCCTAACCTTCCATTTCAAGTTACATTTTTAGCTAAGTATGTAGACGACATAGTTTGCTCTGTACCACAAAATCAAGTTGAAACCACTCTTGAACACTTCAATAACTTTAATGAACATCTAAAATTCAATTTGAAAAAAGAAGAAGACAGAAAAATTCCATTTCTTGATACATTGATTATTCGATCAGAAAACAACAGTTTAATTTTTAACTACTATAAAAAACCTACAAATTCTGATATATACATTAACTACAACTCCAGTCACAGCAATAAACACAAGGTCAATACCATCTTAGCACTAAAAAATCGAATTACAAAAATAAGCAATCCAATTTTTCTAAATAACAACATTAAAGAATTAAAACAAGTCTTTATCGGTAATGGTTATCCCATTCAAATTGTCAACAAATTATTAAATACCAACATTTTATCACAACAAAAAACAACACAAGAACTGGTCTACAACAAGCTTCCATATATTGAAAAACTAACTCCACAACTTACTAGAATTTTAAGAAAACCAAATATAGGCATTGCATACTACTATGTGAAGTCAATAAAAAATCTTTTTTCGTCCCTTAAAGATAGAACAAACACCGAAATGTGCAGTAACGTTGTATATAAGATTCCATGTTTATGCAACCACTCCTACATTGGTCAAACTGGTCAGTGGTTAAAGTACAGATTAACTCAACACCGCAGTGATGCAAAATTGGGAAAAAACAACTGTGCTTTTTCAACACATATACATTCTACCAAACATACACCTTCGCTCAAAGATACCAAAATTTTAGAAATAGAACAAAATTACAAAAAACGGTTATTACTTGAATCATTTCATATACAAAAAGAAAAAAAGTGCATCAACAACAAATAAGACTTAAATAACTTAAGTGTTGTTTACTCCGATCTGTATAAACATTAATTGTAGTGCTGTTATTTAATGGACAATATTTATACATTCTTTTTATTTTTATAATATTTATATCCAAAATCATTGTACTTAAATAAGCTTGGTTTTTGTAATATCAAAATTGCATACACAAAACAATTTTAATTCTGTCACTCAAGTTTTGCCTAATGTCATTTAAAATTATTTTACACTAGCCTTAAATTTAAGAATAATCAAGTTTTATGTAAGTTTTGAGATATGTATTGTTTAGTTTCTAATTACCTAACTTTTAGCTTATGAATAAGATCTGAATAATAGATCGAAACGTCAAGTTCAAAACGAATGATTATTTGACAGTTGTTTTATTTATGACCAAAAACATCCCAACACATTAATTTCATCTTCATATTAAATATATATATATATATATATATATATATATATATATATAATATATTACCCATATTTAGACCAGGGTAGAAAATTAAATAATCACATCAAATAATTTTCATCACCGTGTAGAAGCTTTGGGAAGAGGTACGCTTTATTAAAACCGTGAAGCATAAAAAGTCAGTCGTTTCATTAAACATAAGAGATTTAAATCATGTACAAGACGCTTTAGATCAAAAGAAGCAGTATTAAAAAGCTCTGCGTGTAATTTAATTATTCCTAGTAAAGAAACAAAGAAAAATTACGTGCAAAATTTATATTAATTAACTCTATTTCAAGTAACCGGTATTAAACAAAATGTACAGATAATAATTAATATTTGATTAGGAGTCACTAAAAAATGAAAAGGTAGAAGTCAATTTTAGTTGGAGTTAATTGAACCATTATTAATAATAAGCATAAAAACTTGTAAAAAGCCAATAAAATGCAAATCGTAGAGGTGTTATTTAGAAGTATTATGTTTGAACACCTGCGTATTTTTAAAAAAAGCTTGTTTCGCGTAAAATTTGTAGATAATAAATGGTTTCAGAGAATGTCGGAGAAACCGTCGCTTATATTAACGGGAAGACTAGATACGGGGTTATTTAACCCAGATAACAGTCCATGTAGACTGAAATAATCAATAATAAAGAATATCAATTTGCACCAATAAGAACAGGTTAGATAGAGACGGACAATGTGCGTAAGACAAAGACACTAATAATTAAAGGCGTGATATGAGCAACGTCACGAGGGGCACGATTGGTTGAAAATAAAAGGCAAAATTGAGAGGTACAAATAACATTTCTGTATAAAATTTAATTAGTTATTCTCGGACATGTTTGCGTGCCGTGTGAGAATTTCTGAGATTTAACTGGTGCGAGTGCAAAATTCGTAAAAATCGCATGCCGGGCTGCGGAATGGGAACTTAGCATGCGAAATTCTAGAAACTGGCCGTTTTGGGGACTCGACCGACAGACAGGCTAACGTCTATATATACCCAGGTGAATATGAACAAGCTCTCTTAGATCTTCGACTTGATTCAACGCGTTAAACAGTGCTTTTTAGTTTTCCGGTTTTGATTAAATAATTTAAACAGTTTGCTCGAATATTTTGTGATTTAAAACAGCTTGTTCTTTACGTGCTACAATGAATGTACTTTAGTGCACTTAGAAAAGAAGATACAAGGTAATAAAGTTTAGTATCACTGTACCAATTTACAACAACAAATGAATACACAAAAGTAGGCAGTTTTGGCGTATATTGGTGAAAGAAGTATGAATTTCTTTGTTATTTTTCGGGGTATTAATAATTAAATGGTGCATAAACGTGTCTGGATCCACAAAACAAGGTTCAGATATACACAGATGAGTTCCGGAAAAGCCCTGAAACAACTTTAAATAAATGGTGATGGAGAAAATTTTAAAAGCGTTGAAAATCAGAAGCCGTAAACATAACCCAGTTGGAGTGGTGTGATTAACAAAGGGACGATGTACATTGAAGCTACGAGTGCAGTAACCTTCAGGTAAATTATACTATTTTGTTCGAACTTTGATATTTTGGTGTGTGTTGAATAACTTTATAATTGATTTACTTAAAATGGACAGTAGTGAAATTGTACTAACAATATTATTTTAATTTTAAGGTGAAATTTGCTTGTTTAAGTAGAAAGGGGTATTTAGTATTGATGTTCTGGATTATGATGAAAATATGGGTATGTCTTTGAGCTCAATTAGACGAACCTGGTTAATTAACGTAAAGGGGTGGTAGATGCTCCCTTTGTACTCAGACTCCGGTCTGCATATATTGTTATAGTAATTAGTAGGCATCCTACAAGGACTTTAATTCTGGATGCACTTTAAAATGATAACAAATTTAATCTTGAAATTTTCTGATACTGAAATTTATGCTGAATTTTAATTTTGAAATTTTAATGTATTGTGAATATTGATGTAAATAGAGTTAACGTTGATGTTTGTGATAGGAATGTGTTTGTTTTTTTATGATTGAGGATGAAAGTTATCTAGAGGAGCAGTCGAGGCGATTAACAGAAGAAAGTCAATGGACCAACACAGTTAAGGTAATGAATAGCTTTTTGGTGGTTTCACAGCATTCTTGACGCCCAATCGTGAGGCTCGATTTTAATACAGGGAAACACAGCATTCTTTGACGTCCAATCAGTGGGGCTCGATTCGGAAACCCGTTCCTGCAGATATGAGGGGAAACACAGCAATATATATATATATATATATATATATATATATATATATCAATTAAATACTATAACGTAATAACTTGTTACACAAGGTTTTATATAAAAACTCGCTTAATTAAATATATGTAGAATGTATCATTACATAAAGAAGATAAAAATTGTAATTGTGTTTTATATTTTTTATAAATCTATTAAATATTGCATTGTTAAATATTGCAAGGTTTTTTTCCAGAACTTCATGCTTGCATGTATAGAATATAATACAAAATATTTACGAAACAAATTTTTTATTTTTTTAAAATGATTTTCCTTAATACAGCGTATTTATACAAAGGGCGTATTTTGATCCAGGAAGATTCTTGGAAGCCCTACCATTTGACGAGAAGTTTGAAGCTTCTTTGTCTTAGTATTTTTTCAATAAAGTAAGTATTTGGAATGCTAGTTTCCAGCAGTACAGGTTCACAAATCTTCCCCAATATTAGATTTCCATATATATCAACAAGCAAATATGTATATTTTAAACGTTTCTTCGTTCCAGCTTGCATTGTATCCCTTAGAAAAATGCTTCTATATTTTGATATGCTCACAAATTCACACGACGTAACAAAGTTTCCCAGTTGTCAGTTTTAATTTAATGTATACTCTCAGAAGCGTACTTGTAATCCTGTTTCTGGGTTCCATTTTAGCGGTGGAATGCACTGTATCATTGCAATTCGACAAAATTAAAGCAATTATGTCAATCCACCTGCATACCCCCCTCAGGCTAAGAGCTCTAAATAGATTACTTTTTACTGTTCTGATTGTGCGCTTTATGATAGCAGCCATAATCGTACTGTATGTAAAGTAATGTTTAATATCAGCAGATTTCTTCGACAACTGAGCAAACTGAACTTTATGAAATTTACTATCATTGTAGGTTTGCAAATTTTTTGTTAAAGACGGGCGTGAACTTTCAATTTCATCTAAAATCGCACGCACTGCAGATGTGATATCATAGCCATTATTGGGTTTAAACGGCATCGCCCATACATATTTCGAATAACAATCGATCAAGAGTAAATTATACGTAAGGTCTTTGTTATATTTCGAATATGGAATACATTCTGGAATATCAGCTTGGAATAAGTCTTGATAGGATTTGATAATCGTGCTTCCACGTGGGAAATTTATCATAACACCTTTGTGCAACTCGCCCACTAGTATTTTCTTATCATTATATTTCTTGACCATTTTTAGGTTTAGAAGGAGTAGGATGAGGATGGGGAGGAAGATGAGATAGGCGGTGAAACTATATCTTGCTCAAATAGCATGTACATGTATTTTGTTTTTATCGACATTAATCTTCTAAAACTGTAAATCGTCTCCGGCAGGCGTCTTCAACCCACCTAATTTCAAGCGATTCGGGCATTAGGAGCTGCGTTTTTAAAAACCACTTACAAACTCCTTAACAAATTTATTTATTGGTTCAACTTAAACAGAAATTAATGTAGAATTTTGACTATCTGGTATTAATTATTCTAAGTCGAAATAAACTGATTTAAATGAATTATTGTGAGTCGCCTAAGCAAACTGCAATGCTAAAGTTGAATACTTTGACTGACTGCCGGGTTTTGGGGCTCCTGGGCTATTTATAATGTCCCTGCCCCTCACAATTCTGTGGGAACTTGTAGAGCTTATGTCTGCTTATTCTTAATGTCATACTTTGTTACACTGCTACAATCTTACTTTCTAGGTAATTGTGATATCTTAACCGTCTGTGACCTGCCACCTGCAGTATCACTATCGTCTGGAATACATTGTATTGCATCCATTCTCATGAACTGTTGATAACCTGTCTGGTTTATTCTTGTATTACATTGTTGCATTTTACTTTATAATTTCTTAAAAAATTTTTAATAATTCCTAATTATTCTATTTTTCTATACATACATATATTGGGCTATACTTAACTCGCGTTTAAAATAAAACCGGTAATAATAAATCTCGAATTAACACTCTGTCGCGGAGAATAGCGACAAATTTAAAAATTTGTATTTTCGTTTCTAAATAGAGTTTAGAAACAGCGTTGTGTTTGTCTTTGGCCTCGCCAATGTTAACAACTCTTAAGCCTCTAGAGTCGAAGTTCTTGGGTTTGCCATTGTCGATTATGGAGAGTTTTATATAGTTTTGAGCCCTTTTCGAACAACGTTGCGTCCACATATCTTTTGTTAACGCACTTCTGTAGATACTCATTTGAGACTAGCAGAGCTAGACTTCCAAAACGGTTGCGATTCGTCTTGCCCTGAGATGAGCAAAAAGTTTTGAACATTATTACTAGAAATCCACAATTAAATGTCCTGCGAATTGCAAATCAACTTGAACTGTCTAGATAGGCGGTGTGGAAAATTTTAAAAAGGGAAAGGTGCCATCCTTTTTATTTCAGAAGATTTCAAGGTTTGTGCGAACCTGATTATACCACATGCTCAACATATTCATCATGGATTAATAGGCAGACAGGACACCATCAAAACCTTTAAAAACTATAATGTGGACAGATGTAGATATTTACTCGTACCGATATCCTCAATCACCGCAATGCCCACTTGGGACTTGACAATAACCCAAGTAAATTTCAGCACGAGTTTTCAGTGAAAGTGTGGACAGCCATGCTAGACGATTTGATGATTTGGACAGTTATTCTACCGACCACAATGAATGCATTCAGGTTTTTGGAGTTTTTAGAAGAGCTTGTCGATCAAGTCACTAATCTACTACTAGCTTACAGAAGGAACACGTATTTACAACTAGAATCTCTTTATCTAAATAAAAGGAAGCACTTTCTCGACTATTTCATTTCAGTTGGTAGAATATAAACATTCTTTTGTTCAATCAGATTAGTATAGTTGACCTTACTAAAATTTTTAAAGTACAAATACTTGCATATGATAATATTAAAAAATGAAAATCAATATAATAAAATCACATAACAAAATAAATAAAATTTCAATTTACATTCAGAATAAAGTTACATGGATCTTCAACGTCAGATTACTCTCACCACCTTGCTTATTTTCTTAAAATGTACCTTGTATAAAGAATACGTGTAAATGACCTTTTATTATAAAAAATTTTCTAAATGAATTTATAAATTAGTTTTATCTTAATACCACAATTTCTCACAATAAAATTATTAGATACAAAAATGCTGATTTAAATATTTCCATAAAGTCTTTTACTGAAAAACATAAATCCTGAAAGCTAATCTGACCTTGATTTCAGAGGTCTTGAATTAATTCCAGACCAAGCAATTTCTTAATGCTTTAAACTTTTAGCACAAACTTTCTTTACAATTGATGACTTCTTGAATAAGATTATACAAGATCTTCACCAGTTCTAAGTCGAAAAAAACTATTGTGCATTGTCGTCCGCGTAAAATCAAATCATATAGATTTTAATAACAAGTAAACTAATGTTGGAAGAAATATGAGGGACTAACATGATGAACTATCTTAACAAATATTTCAAGCTGTGATTGAAACATTGAGTGAAGTACTAATTGAAGCATTAATTAAAGCATCAATTGGAGTCTTAAAACACTTCATTATGTAACCAATTTAAAATATACAGGTCTACATACGATTCTATTGAAATCGGAAAAATTACTGAACAACAACTTTAACAATAATATTTGTATTTTCACTTACTTTAGAGGAACTAGTTATTTTCAAATCAGTTTACTGGTTTGCAGAAATACAACAACTCTTTTATGAAAGCAAATCTAATACTGTATTTAACATGAAATTTATGTAATCAACAGCCATTTGTTCTCGAAAATATTATTCTAATCCAGTATTAAAACTCGCAAAAGAATTATTTTGTTTATACCAAATGATTGCATTTGTCAAGCGCTTAGATTAATGCAAAATCGACGTTATTTACGATATGTAAAATACAGCCTTTAAATTTCTAATCACACCGAATGTTTCCCTTTGTAAATAGGAAGAATGTTTTGATAACGCAGCTTTCGAACAACTGTTGGGTCTATTCAATAAAATAACAAATAACTTCTATATTAATGAATTTATGCAAATTTATTTCATCAACAGTAAAAAAGTTTTCTTTATAAAAGATTTTTTGTGAAGAATGAATGAAGGATATGCGTAAGGCATCCACTGATTTGACTGATACGTAACGTACTTTTATGTACGAAAGCTTCTTGATGAAAGTTTGCACCTTTATGATTTCTACTGAAAATTTGAATAGTGTCAGCCATAATAGTCTTGTTCTCTTCAGCTCTCTTTCTCCCTCCTTGACTAAAATAAGAAATTTTGAAAATAAAGACAAATTTTATTAGTTTATTTTACACGAACGCATAAGACCAAGATAATGCGTCTTTCTATGATATCTTACTCTTAATATATTCCATTTTTCAACTCACCCAAATTTCTATGTTTTATATGTGCTATACTGGTGCTATCTATAAAACAATCACATGCCCGCGTGTTAGTGTTTTTCAACAAATGCTAAGAAGCAAGCTACCACTAAATCTTTAAAATGCTGCCGTCGCCTTGTTTTTGAGGTGATAGCTTTTTTAGGCGGGTACTAGTAGGTGCTAGGTCTGTGCTGCATAGTGCGGTGTCTTGAAGCAAATCGGAGCAATGAGATGGATTGGATCTATATAGTAATCTTAAGAAATTTGCCGCCATCTTGTTTTTGAGATACTAGCTAGTTGAGTGCCAGTTCTACGCTGCGGAGTAATTGCACTGGGGGGGGGGGGGTGGCTGGCGTGTTATTGCCTCCCTAAGCTAGTTCATATTTTTGAAACGCTATTGGTGCTAGTTTTCTGATTTTGGTAATAAAGTTTTGGTGGTCAAGTATCTCTATTGTGAAATGTTAAAATTGGAAGTTTGGTCTTGTCCGTTAGAATTTAGATAAAAGAATTATTTTGGGGAAAAATAGATTTAGAACACTTTATACATATATTTTTTATAAACTAGTCGAATTCAATGCGAGAAAACACGCATTATAGCGTAATAGCAAAAACGTCAAAAGCATTTTGTATCAATTGCATTCTATAAAATTTGCTATTAAATGCAACTGCTAAAGAGCATAACGATTTTATCGTGATTTCAATAATCGAAGTATGTTAGTTTACTTATGTAATAATTCTCTTTTGTGTTTATTTACAAATTTTTTTGGCATTTATTGACTGCCAGCTACTGCTAGCTGTAGGCTACCTAGAGCTAAATGTATAATAATATTTATGAGTTACCAGTAGGGGTTAGGTAATGAATAGTGTTACTGCCAGACTGTTTTGAGTGGTGCAACCTTTAGATTTGTGTGTTAGCTAGTGCTACGTGTAGGTTACCTAGCGCAAAAGTTTTGAAGTTATTGTGCTAGCTTTAGAATTTAGGCGCTAGCTAGTGCTAGGTGTAGGCAATCTAGGTAATTATAATACAGGTAATTATTAATTATTCTTCCGGTAATTGAATGGTGATAACTATAGAACTAGGGTGCTAGTTAGTGATAGGTGCAAGATATTTAGCGTTAAAGCATCTAGATAATTGATGTATGGGGTGGAGGGCGTGGGGCGAGGGCAATGTGATGGACCTTTTATATTATGCTCGACGCCAAGTAGTATAAACACGTTCGTTTTAAGAGCAAGTGTTAGATGGTTATATTCAGTTATGCCCTACATTAGATACATACTGTAATATATAAATGGTGTTGGCCTATGTATTTGACTTATTTCTTGTGTCAACCTTAGCAACATAGTACCATGCATATACTTGAGTTTGTTCTTACTGTAATATCTTTTCCCTTCGGTACCTTCTTTCTTCATTATCTTTACATTCTTACCTTAGTTATTTCTGTAGTGGATCTCAGGTCCAGTATCATCGCATTGCTTCGGGACGGTAATGGCGTTAAAACTTATTCGACCGTATTCATGGCGATCTTTCTGAGTAATTATATTTCCTAGCGGTTTTACTGCCACAAGTGCTTTTCTAGGCACTCCACTCCCCGTAAGCGGCTGAGCGGAACAGCTGGACACGTTTATTTTTTATCAGCCGTTCTGACACTCAGATTCTTTTCCAGTTCCTTCTGCCCTTTTTTTTATAATATACAATAGTTTTGGGACAGCCGTCTCAAATAGGTTCATTTCAAACTATTGAGTCTAGTAAATGGAACCAACAAAAATATTACCTGTATTTGAAACTGAGTAGCAACATTTTCAACATTAGAAAACCATTTCAGAAATTATTAAATCCTCTAGAAACAATTTGCAAAATTGACTCATAAGCAGCTACTTAAGAACAAATATTATTACTCTAGTCATTTTGTAGTCATGGCAGGAGATTGGAATGATATAGCTTAAAGTCAGATAGCGTCGTAGAGGCCAATTAAGTCCACTTGATTGTTATTTCTTACTATACTCTGCAGTCATTCCTGTTCTGGAGTATATGGCCTTCAACGGTAGGTCCCGTTTTTACGAAACCATTTTTTGTTTAATCGGTGGAACTGAACCGAAGCTTTGTGGGTTTTAAGCAGATATAAACCTCCACCTAACAACAACACCACTAGAGTCTGTTGCCAGACGCATTAACCAAGTCGCTGGCATCACTGCGTGTTCTAAAGGTTTCGCACCAGCTACAACTAAAAACATCAGCTCGCTTCCAGTGATCTTTGACGTGTGTATTTGAGCCTCATTTACAAGAGTCCCAACGGCATACAGATAGTAATCCTCAACTTTGCATACCCTCAACATTTGATTTCCCAGTGTTCCACCTGAAGGTACTAAGTTGGACAGGGAGCGAGTTTTTTTACCACGAAGTGTTGAATTTTGTGAAACCTTTTGCTATTCCAAGCAAGGTTGTAATGTATACGGACTTTGCGGTGAACATAAGAAATGGGGAATGGTTCTTTAATTAAACTTGTAAAAGCGAGTCCATGAACTAAGACGGGGTAAATAACAATATAGGAGGACGCCATTACATCAAACTCTAATAATAAATACACCATAAGGGAAGATGAGAAAATCTTTAAGTATACCTCAATAATGTTGCCTGTAAAAATAATACAACTTTAATACTGAACAGCAGACCTAACCACTAACGAGGGTTGTAATAATAGTTAGATTATTAACTGAAATACGAGACACTATTTGTGCCTCACAATGTCAAATGAGAAAACATAAACAAATGTATAAAATGTATCAAACAGTTTCAGATATTAATGTGGAATGTTTTCTGCTATGTCAAAATACTTCATTTTTCTTAACCCTAATAAAACCTAATTCCAAAAATCGAAAGTGAACCAGGTTTTTATCGACCACTGAGCTTACATTCTGAATTTCCACCCATATTTTTTCATGTAATTCAATAAATTTTCAACGTTCAGTAATATTGTATTCAAAAAATTTAAGTTTTTTTAATATTTTATAAACAAGTATACAAGAAATATACGCTTTAATACATATGAGTGGAACATTGTTTCATTTCTATCTAGTCTTAACTTCCTAAAAAAATATTTTATTTAAGATGTACACAATATTTTGATCATATCAATTTAGACACAATATTTATTAATATCTCTGTTTATGAAGTTATAATTTTCTAAGGGTAGGGATATTTTAAGCAAGCTATAAAATTTAATAGAATATTTTAATCCAATAAATTCGAGCTATAAAACACCTTGCAACGACTATCAATAAAGTCCAATTTAACTGCATATAAACTCGCATAAGAGACAGGTAACTACAAGATGTAGTTTGATGAACCTTTTTGAAGTGCACAGCTCAAAAAAACTGTAACTTTACTAACAAATTGAAAGAGCTTTAAATTTGATCTTTACTTAAATGATTTTGAAGTGCATAACAAAAAGAACAACTTCAAACTTTACCAGCAAAATTGTAAGGGTTTTGTAATTAATATTTACTTAAATGGTTTTAGCTTTTTATGATTTTAAATTGGACAGCGGAAGCGAACACAAAAAGATAGAAACCTTTGTAATATGGTGCTACAGACGTATGAAAAAGATATCATGGACAGACAAATTTAAGACAAAGAGGTATTAGAAATAGTAGTGGAAGAAAGAAATATGTGGAAAATAGTAAAAAATAAAAGAGATAGGATGATAAGCCACATACTAAGCGTGAGGGAATAGTGCGAAGTATATTAGAAGCAGAGATACGAAAAACAGGTGTAGACCTTAACCTAGTTTGAACTATTGCGCACATACAGTGAAAGATGTAGGCTGTGGGAATGTCAGGAAAATGTGTAGGCTAGCTTAGAATAGAATTCAATGGTGGTACGCGTCCAACGAGTTGTAAGAAGGAAAATCTAATGACGCAAAGAATAAACTGTACTTAAACCTGATGATTATTATAAGCAACTACAGGTATTGGTTTTGCGATATTCTCAAATATTGTTAATTGCGCGAAAGCGTTTACTAGAAAACTATTAATTTGGCAAATGTCTAAGCGTTGGAGATCTTGGCAGCCACAGGTCTCTTAACCCCCTTCACAGTCACTGACTCTCAGTAAAATAGAACATATAATTAGAAAACAACCGAAGGAGAACCGAGCTCTATTTAGGCCATGGAAATTGCAGGGAACTGTGTAAGCTAGCTCAGAATATAGATAAGTGGAGGTATGCGTCCAACCAGTTTCAAGACAAAAAACCTAAAGGCGAAGAAAATAATTGCACTTAATTCTAATGATTATAATAAACAACTACCGGTGTTGGTTTTGAAATATTTTTAACTAATGTTGATTGTTCAAAAGAATATATTCGAAAACTATTAGTTTGGCAAATGTTCGAGTATTGGGGAATCTTGGTAGCTGCAAGCTACTTAACCCTCTTCACGTACCATTGAATATTGGGGAAATAGAACATACATTTATAAAACAATAGAAGGAGAACCGAACTGCGTCTAACAAGAAAGAGAAGCCACTATGTTCAAAGACTACAAACATAGAAACAAGGAGAAAATTGTTGACAACATTTGTGGGAAACAAAAAAAAATAGGAGAAATAAAAGGGCAGGATACGTTTTAAAGCGTTTTTGGGGAATAGTGCGGGATATATTACAAGCAGAGATAGGAGAAGAAAGATGTAGAAATAGACCTAACTCAGACTAATGCACGAAAGATCCAGACTGTGTAAATTTTAGGGAAATTAGTTGGTTAGCTCAGAATAGGAAACAATGAGGGTACGCGTCTAACCAGTTTCAAGACTGAAGACCTACTGATGATGATTTCAAATTACTCAACTATAACCAATTTGTTTTACTATATGTTATGTGATAATCCTCATGCTTCAGTCAGAGTTCAGCATCCAGACATCCATTACAGGTGGTTCCAGAAGCAAACATCTAATCTTACTTACTGCGGGCGTCATTAAACAACAGCAGGCTACTAAAATTATTTCAAACCTACACGAAATAGTCTCTTGATGAAGGTTTATTACTGCAATAGGCCCACAACCACGTGCGTTCTGCAAATTACATTTAAATATTATCCTGTGTGTATTGACAGTCTGCAATTTTTCCTTAATAGAAGTTAAAAGTGTAAACTGTGCGATTAAACTCAGCTATCGTGTAACACATTTACGTATAATCTCCTAAATTACATTGAAATCTTTCCTACATGCGTATTAATAAGCTTAGTCAGGAGCCAGAAGAATCGGCACTACACCACTTTAATGTTATTCGTATTTCCAGCGACAAAATCTCAAAGATATCTTGTCTTCTTCAAGCGGGACCTCTTATCCAAAATGGATTTCCCACTTCCAAGCAAGTTCTATAGACATTTGACATTGACATATTCTTTATTGAGTTTCAATTTACAATTTTTACTCTTAATCTAATTGGTCTTTGGAATTTAAATTTGGAAAAATTTATACATTTTTAGTCTGACTAGTGTGAAAGAAATAAGTGTTTACTTGCTGTCCTAGTGACAGCCGACTTAAGATACTTCATTTATAAACTAAACTATGCTAATCTATTACTACGGTTTTGGGTCTTCTATACTTCGTCGGTGCGGTCTCGTCGTAGTCCACGACTGTCCTGATGAGGGGGTTGTCGTGAAGAGCCATTCCGTCAAAGGTCTTCCTTGCAGTTGCCTTGATGAATTCTACCATCGTTGGGATGTTGACGTCGGAGTGGAGCTGGTTGTTCCTCACGTACCATGGGGCGTCGAGTGCCATGCGTAGGTTCTTCGACTGGACGGTCTGCAGCCTCTTGATGTGGGACTTGGTTGCGTAGCCCCACGCTGCCGAAGCGTAGGTCATGGTCGGTCTGATGACGGTCTTGTAGAGCCGCATCTTGTTGGCGATGTCGAGCTGGCTTCTTCTGTCGAGTAGTGGATATAGGCTGGCTGTTGCTGCGTTGGCTCTGGAGGCGGTGTTGGCGATGTGGACTCCCCAGGTGAGTCTTCGGTCGATGGTTACTCCAAAATACTTAGACTGCGTCTTCCATGGGATGGCTTTGTTGAAGATCTCGATGTCCTTGTCTGGTTTATGCATCCTCTTCTTCAGGAGTACGGCGCTGCTCTTCTCCGGGTTGACGTTGATCAGCCAGGTTCGGAACCATCTCTCCAAGGCGGTGGCGGCTTCCTGGAGTCTTCTTGTCACTAACCTTGGGGCTAGTGATCTGGTGGCTACAGCGGTGTCGTCGGCGTAGAAAGACAGGTGGGCGTCGCTAGTCTTCGGAACGTCGCAAGTATAGAGCAAGTAGAGCAGTGGTGAAAGTAGCAAGCCTTGAGGCACACCGGCTTCCATCTGTCGGGCTGATGAACGGGAGCTGCCTATCTTCACCCGGAATCTTCTTTGGTCAAGAAACGATGCGACGAGTCTTGCCAGTCCTCGGTGGATATCCAAATCTAGTAGTTTGTAGAGAAGTCCTTGATGCCACACTCGGTCGAAGGCCTTGGAGACATCAAGGAAGATGACGCCGATTGACTGCTTCCTGTTGAACCCATTGGTGACGAACTCCACGAGACGCAGGATCTGGTGAACGGTTGAATGGCCGGATCTGAAGGCGAACTGCTTGTTGGGGATGCCCGCTCGCTCTTCGACATCGTCTCGTAGCCGTCGAAGTACGACACCCTCCGCTATCTTGCCGAGAACCGGTAGCAAACTGATGGGGCGGTAGATCTGCGGGAAAGTCGCAGACTGCCCAGGCTTCTGTAACAAAATTACGTCTGCGCACTTCCAGTGTGTGGGGAAATAGCGCAGACGTAATATGACGTTAAGCATGGCCAGCAGCATGACTTTCGCTCTTACCGGAAGTAGTTTGACGGCTTTGGATGGGATGCCGTCGGGACCTGGTGCCTTCCGGATCTTCGCTCTTCTGATGAGCTCCTCCAGCTCATGCGGTGTCACGTGGGGCAAGTGCTGGTCGTCTTCTTCTAGGCGGGCTAGGACAGCTCTGTTGACTCTCTCTACCCAGTCGAGGTCGGCTTCGGCGTAGTTCAGGGTGAACTGTCGTTCCAGATGGTCTGCAAAAGCTTCGGCTTTGTCCTCTTCTGTGTAGATTATCCTATTTTCTCCATGGATTGGCGGCATTGATGCTGACTTCCTCTTCAGGATCATCACCATCCTCCAGAGTGAGTGGTCGTCTTCTTCTAAGGCCTCGATCTTCCTTCTCCATTGCTCGTTCCGGTTTTCCTGCAATGAGATGCTTACCTGGGTACGTAGGTCGTAGAAGTTCTATAGCGCGAGCAACTACAATTTTATATTCGTAACGCGCGACCGCGAGCAACTACAATTTTATATTCGTAACGCGCGACGTATGGCAACAGCGGTCGTCTGATGACGACATATTAGAACAAAACAAACGAATAGGTATGTAACACAAAATACTCCCTAACGTAATATAGGTAAACTAAACCTTTTATGACAACCCAAATAGATGCCATTATTGTTGTTTAAAAAACTATATGCCATGAAATATTAATATAAGCAGAAATTTAATAGAATTAGCTATGACGCGAAATTGTATACGTTAAAAAATATGGGCCTTGAACGTGAGTGACAACACCGACACACAGGACCTACATGCTTTAGAGTTCTGTTGAAGCAAAACTTTAAGTTTTTATTTTTAATTCATAATTTTAATTGTTATTTCAATGATTACACTTAATATAAATTGCAAATATATTTATATACATGCAACTAGGTGTCTCTAAGCTCTTCAGTTGCTCTATTTTTTTTTTTATTTTATTTATTCTAACATTACAATTAGTCTGCTACCTAAAAATTACAGCAAACCTGTTACTCCTAAGAAATCTAACAGAATTATTTGCTACCTTAAATTATATTAGTTAGTTTTATATGATTTGCGTTTGGAAATACTCGTGTGTGTGTGTGTGTGTGTGTTTGTGTCTGTGGTAATGTCCTTGCTCTATATGCAAGATAAATAAAATTGGCGATAAAAGATATCAGTCTTACATCCTTATTAATTTTAGACTCTGTTACTTCATTATATATTTACAGCCGTTTGTTTGTCAAAAAGTTGGAGAGTGATCGCGTGTCCTTGTGATATATATTTTGAATTTTAAATATACAAGTCGTAGCCTGTTTTTTATTTTTAAGTATATTGTTTCTTAGTATAGTAAGCTATAGTTCAAGTTATCTTAAAGGGTATCTGTAGATAACTCGTAATTGAAAATTACTCTTAGTCAATAACACATTAGATAAAATAGTTGCTATTAATAATATTCGCGAATAGTATCAAGAATTAATGATTCAAGAACAGTTGTTTCAATGCAAGACCAAAGAACCTCAAAACATTTATATGCCAATCATTTTGCTAATATGCCTCTTAATGGAGTACGGTTTTTGGTTTTTCGGGATGTTCCAAAACTTATAAAAACTTTCGTTAATGGCACAAGAGCATTAGACTACGGCTGTGGACCTGGTCATTTTACCTTAATTATGAAATCGCTAGGTTTGGATGTTAAAGGCGTTGACATTAATGAGTACATGATTGCTGAATCAAAGAAGTTGGATCCTGATGGAGAATACGAAACCATTAATAGTGGCGAAGTGCATTCTGATAATAACACTTTTGATCTCGTATACGCTGGATATGTTCTAATTTATGTTTCTACAAAATCGGAAATGCAAAAAATTGTAAACGAAATACATAGGATTTTAAAAGTGGGTGGGATATTTATAGCCACTGTAACGAATGTAAATGCCTATAGATACAAACGGTTAGATTATGACACTGATTTTGAGGAAAATAAAGAACTTGTGAGTGGTAGCGTGAAAAAAACAAAAATCTCCGAAATAAACTTATACCATTATTATTGGAGTGACGAAGATTATCGGGACGTCTTTACTAAAGCTGGATTAAATGTAATTGATACCCATGTTCCATTAGGAAATGAATCGGATGGCTTTGCTTGGATTAATGAAACTAAAGTTGGATCTAGTACTATATATGTTACCAAGAAGGAATGTTGAGAGCATAAGTATTTACTAGAAACCAAGTAGCAAGCTCTAGGAATTAAAAAACAAACAAAATATAAGGCGGTGTGGTATAAAAATGTACACTATAAAAAAGTAGGTATAATAACATAATATTTTAAGATGAATAGGGTTCCCCAAAAACGTTCGGAAAAATTTAATATTAGTTATCAAATGTAAAGAAAAACATTGTGTAAAAGTCCATAATTCTGTACAAACAAATAAATATTAACGAAAATTGTAGATTCAGTTTTCCAAAAACGGCGAATACTGCTAGTTATTCAGTAAATAGTGATTAGATGTTTTTTTTCGTTGTGAATATGTGTCCTAAAAATTATCCTAGAAATTTCAATGGAATAAATTAGTATGTTTAAAGTAGAATTGAAACCGAAATTCTGTTAAACCTGAAACAGCGCAAACCGTAATTTCATCTACTTTAGACTAAAGCTGTTAAACTTTCATTCATCTAAACCCATTTTTAACATTCTATAAAACACCAACTGTAAAACATTTTTTGTAACTTCCACAAAGTTTTGAAACACGATATCAAATTATGATATGATGCACCAGTTCGAATCTTTTAGCAATCAAATAAAATTGACTATTCTTCAAAGCTAGACGATCACTTCAAACCTAAATGAATAATTGTGCTCGAGCTAGTATTTTTTTTTATTTTCGCAAACCTGTTTTTGGCATGCTCTCTGAAAATTTTAACATGTCTGATCCAATTAGCACCAATAAGCACGATTCCAACCTGCATTGATAACTCTTTATCGAAACCAAAAACATTAAATATTTTAATTAAATAGCTGCCATTAATTACATCAAAAGTCGTCTCTTGATTAATATCCAAAATTGCTAAAAGCATTGCATTTTGATTTGTTTATGCATTTTGATCTCTATGGAGATGTAGAACGTCGTACATACTAGGTGTGGGAATAGAAAAACACTACTCAGGGTTAATGATTATTTGTATTACGTCCATAATTCTAGTAGCAATACATTTGGCTAAAATTTTATAATCCACTTTCAAGAGTGAAATAGAACGCCAATTCTTCAATTCAGTTGACGGGCCACCCTTTTTCACAATTAAGCTAATACCTTTCTTTGTATAACTAGGCACTGCATTTGATTTTTCTAATACTTCAGCCGAAGGTACTACATTGGCCAGGAAACGATTTTTTTTTAGCTGGAAATTTTTTAATTCGCCAAACCCTTACTGTATCGAGCAAGGTAGGGATTTTTCACGTGTGTAACAACACTCATACACTGGACCGCCATTTTACCTCTCATCCGAACAAGGGAGTATTTTTGTGAAAAATGCTACCTAACTTTTTCAAGCGGAACGTGTCGGATTTCGAACACGGCACCTTGGGCGTAGTGGGCACACGCACACTAACTACGCCACGCAGTCGTCTGCTAGAACTAGGCAGCACACCTCTTAAACACGCTTAGTTAAAAATTTGAAAAAGAAACATTTTAGTTAGTTCCAAAATATAATGTAAAATTCAACGGTGAGCCCATTTAGTCCGTGTGCCTTATTCTTATTCAAGGATAACAGGCCTTGAGTGTATTTTTCATCAGTTCTAGTAAGGAGGAATACACTCAATGCCTTCGAAATTGTCTTCTGCTTCAGAGTTTACTTTAGGCAGGTTCGAGTAAATAGGACAGTTATTATCACTTCTTTGACTGTGTTCGATATAATGGTTTTGGAAGGGAAGTTTACTTGCTCGCATATTTGATTTGTATTTGTTACAACCTTGCCATTCACATGTAGTTTACGAAGATGATATTGTGGAGTTAGCGAATTATAGCTCACTGAAGGTTTTTCAGTTTTCGTGTTCGTGGTATTATTAAGTTGTACGATATTGACCGCCTTTTGTTTGTAATGATGCTTAATACCTGCAACGGCTTTATGCAGTTCCTTGACACTAACGCCCGAGAACTCTTGGCTGTACTCAGTTATTGAGCTAAATTCAGCAAGATTTTGTTACTTTTTCTGATTACAATATATACCAGTAATTTCTTTTATCGAGATCATCAGCTCTTCCCATTCTAGCTGTGAGTTTACAACATACCGAATGCTCAAAAGGATTCATACAATTTACAAATCTAGAATCTTCTAATAAATGGTTATCAAATCTTCAATAAGGCATTTTTTGGCGTCGTTGAGCTTCTTTTGAATGAATTTGTAGATTTACAATCAGTGAAAGGTGGTATGAAAATGAGTTGTGCAAATTGGCCTGAGTTAGCATATCAACAACAAAATAGTGGAAACTATTTATTCTAGGAGCTGAAACTGCGGTTATATATGTATATTCAAGTTTATAACGATTTAAAAAGTTCCAACAATCGTTAAATTAAAAAGAATGTATCAGTTGTTACATTCCGTTCCAGTAACTAAATAATTTGGCTCATACTTAAATTTAAAATTTTATCTCCAGTACCGTTTTCGCGGATTTTGCATGTTTACTACGTTTGACTTCCCTTCAATTTAAGCATTTATTTGTCTAACATCCTGTAGCATTTTATTAAACATTCAGTTATAAATATTTATGGTTCCGGGTTGGGACCGTGTCATTTTATACATTAAGGTCCCACTTTTGTAAGGGGCTTCCTCAGGACAAGTAAAGAAATAAGTAATAAAATAAAATAAAAATATAAAAATAATAAAGAAAGGAATGATAATATTATGCAGACAAGTTAAAAGGTAAAGAGAAGAGTTACTCCTGAACTAGCAGACTCACTAGCCCATTCAAAGCCCAAAGGTGTCTTAATGTATAAAATGACACGGTCCCAACCCGGAACCATAAATATTTATAATGACTCAGGCCGTGAAAGCCTCTGACAATATCATTCAGTTATAAAATTGAATATTTTAAATCTATTCTAGTTGGATAACGGGAAAAATCACTGATTAAAAAACAAGGGTTAAAAAAACACAGGTTATGATTATAAAAGGATGCCATGATTAATAGTAACCAGGGGATGTCATGTGCTAGCTTCTTCACTGGTGGTGGACGGCGTCAATGTATGGAAGAGCATGATTCAGTTGTTGGAACGTTTTGAGAACATGGAATTCAAAATAAAAGTCAAATTTATTATTCCGATGTAAATGCCTTGGATTAGGATCGTCTTCCGTTTGTATTATATAACCATCAAAATTTGCAGAATTTTAGTAGTCTATTTGTAATGTTAGGGTTGCTAGTTATAATATTTAGAGTTCAACATTAAAGTTAAAAGTTAATTAGTTAAAAGGTTGTTATTGGTTAGCATGCATTTGAAATGAATGACATGCATTGTCTGTAGTATATTAAGGAATTTGTGGGCTAGGACAATTTTAAAAGACGCATAGTATGTAGATTTAAAAGTAAGAAATGATAGCATAGAAACATGATTATTAAAAAAGAAAATTTTTGGAAGAAGCTTTTAATGACATTTTTTTTAAAAACAGGCTTACAAACTCTGAAAATAGAGAGAAGTTACATTTAAATTTGGTGTTATTATTAATAGAAGTTGTTAGAAGTGACTAGAAGGTAAATAGCCCTTATCCAGCAAATATTGGTGTAAACAAGAAGAGCCAGGCATAGTGCTTGTGATTCTGGGATATTTCTAGAGGAGTTTTAGAAAGAGTCTAATTATTGCGGGAAGCTTGCCCAAGTCCAAGGGTTCAGAAATCGATCAAAACACCACAATTGTTAGCATAGGTATCAGGAGCCTAAGGCAATCGGCGCACCCTAATTGTTGCAACAGTGAAGAACATTGTGAGACAGCTATGAATAATGATGACCAGGACTAGTAATAAGTATCCATTAGCAACAAACTTAATTTCCGTAATTGATCTAGAATCAAACCTTACAAAGGGGCATTTGTAATATTAGTAAAACTAAAACAAACAATTGCGTTAGGTTTGAATGTCTGTTGAAAAGGTTAGATTATTGTACACCATTGATACCTTGTAAGACGCTGTCTACTGCACAGGATTATAAGATCTAATTATTTAGATCTAAGTCTTCTGATTGCTATTATTGATTGGAGATTTAATTCTGGGAATCAAAAGCATCCAATACCACACAGGGTATATTTGACAACACATACAGTATTCAATAATATATCAATACCTAGGCAGAAGTTACGTATCGCGTCAGTCTGTTAATCGTGACATAAGGGTGCGTGCGTCAAAACTCGATGACTTTAAAGTGATTGAATTCTGACGTAGAGGTAATTTGGCTAGGCGTGTTAATTATATTTTTAAAAGGGGAAAAAATTTTACGATTATAACGGCAACTGCTCTGGTTTTGGACTAGGGTAGTTAATTTAGCAACAAAAATTATTAGAATACTCGAGTTAGGAGTACTCATAGCCGAGGCATATTAGATAAGATCTAGGAGCTGAGCCGTACGCTGCCCTTGAAGCATCAGCAGAAGATCTTATATTCAATATATAACTTATAAGAGGGCGGGTTTATTGTAGTATATTCAAGTTTATAACGATTTAAAAAGTTCCAAAAATCGTTAAATTGAAAAGAATGTATCAGTTGTTACGTTCCGTTTCTGTAACTAAATAATTTGGCTCATATTTAATTTAAAATTTTATTTCTAGTACTGTTTCCACGGTTATTTTGCATGTTTACTAGTTCCGACTTCCCTTCAATTCAAACAATTATTTGTCTAACATCCTGTAGCATTTTATTAAACATTTAGTTATAAAATTGAATATTTTAAATTTATTCTAGCTGGATAACGGACATGTAAATTTCCGCCTCGTTATTTTTATACGACGTATTAATATGTTGAATTTCTGCAAATTTATGTAAGAAGTTGACTACCAATTCTACACTTATTCTATGATTTTGTAAGATTGGTTGCAGATACTCATTAGCTAGTTAGACACGTGTTGGTTTGGAAACGGTACAACTGGTTGCACAAAGCAGACGTAAGCGTGATATTTTCCATTTTACCGAATGCAGTTTATTCTGTTTCTTGCTTATCTGCCGGCAATTGCATTCGAACTATAAGTCTATAAACAGACGTTTGACGATAATCTGCGAATATCGATCTATGTTCCGAAGAATTTTAATAAAGAGCCCTATGTAGTGTGATTTTGAAAATACGATAGATTGTCTTGCTCTGAATTTTAGTTAAAAATAAAATAGAAAGTGAGATGGGACTAGACTTAAATAGGCTTGGATTAAACTTCGCTTTCCCTTTTCGATTTTCACAGCCAAATACACAAGTTGAAATGTATTCAAGAACCTGTTAATGTGCAAATAAAAATGAAGCGAATTTATAGTCGTGTAAGATTCTCACGTAAATATCAAAACTGATTTAAATGTTAGATGTTAAAAACTACTTTTAATTAAGACCTCTGGTGTGCAGCGTACTTCCAGTGTGTAGCGTAATCGTGTTGCTCAATAAAATAAAAGTTCGAGAAAGGGAATGATAAACTCCTAGTAAATACCATAAATATCTATTCTAATAGAATTCATTCCGGAGAAATTTAAGGTTCGGATGGACACGTACTAAAGAAGAATAGCCAGGTACCCATCTAAGATGTTTGTTTAATGACTGTGCATGTGTCAAAGTGAATAAGATAAAGTCATAGACGCTAAATCTTGCAATAGATAACGGGCGTCCTTGTTAAAAATATGGTTTCTTTTTAGTCATTGTAGGTGTAAATTTTATACCTATAAAATCGTAGTACGAGGATTATTAATATGGAAATAAATTTAATATTAAGGTAAACAAATTTTAGACTTGGATTGTGCTAAATAATTTAATCGTGTCAGTATTTTGCTAAAATGATCAGTTGATATGATAATGAACTTATTAATTAGAAATTTAAAAAAATGAGCGTGATGACTCCTTGATGAATTTGTGAATATTTTGAGCACGTTGAATTTGAACCGAGGGAGAAATAGGTCTTTCTTATTAGTACTATAACGAAAAAGTTGTACATAACATTCCATCCGAATTTGTAAATTTATTGAGTTTTAGTAAAACATTTGACGCTTTATAACCAAGTCTCGTGTTTCTTTGTACTACAATCCTTGTTCTGATTTTATTTTTGCCAGTAACATTTACCAAACTTGGGCTGAGTTACCGGAGAAGTGGTCTTCTAGGGGGGTTTTGTTTTAATTCGTTTCAGGATTCATCAAGAGCACTGTGGTTTTAGCCAAACAGCAGAAATTTTATAGCAATAAACATAAACATAGTTGTATCTGCAACCTTCAAGCACTGTAGATAGAACAGTTTCTGAAAAAACTTTCTTTGTCTTTCTAAACGTATTACTTAAACGACATGCTGTTACACACTTTTTCTCTGTAGATTTATATAGTATATTTACTCTACTTTATAGGCGACAGAGCCTCAATAGATTATGAGGGGTTCCTGTTTAAGGTTTAAGCTTAGGGTAAAGAGGATGGTAAATGGCTTTGAGTAAAAAACGGACCCTCTAAAGAGATCTTCCAGCTATCTAAGCTTCTTCAACTTAGGGCAGAGCTATGAGCTAGGGTCGTAGAATGGTATACGATAATAAAAGAATTTTTAATGGACGCCACCGTATCTTAATAATTGTTATAATAAGAATCAATCCGAAGATCAGATACGGAAATCTTCAAAAAGAAAAGAAATACCTTTGACGAGCAGAACAGAGAAAAATAACACTTACCTGTGATCCAGCAAACTGGAATGGGAACGACGATCTCGTACTATCTGAAAATTTAATCACTTCTAAATATTTTTGAACTAGGGCTTTATTAGAGCCTAGTCACTTTATCACAAAAAAAAATAAATTATAAAAAGACCAACTAGTCAGAATTATACTTCAAAAAAAATTTTAAATTCTACACCAATAATATATCTTTCTTCACTACAAAAAATTTATAAATGTGGTTGTTTGCTTTTATAGAAAAATTATTGATGACTTCAATGAAAAAAAGCTTTAAAACAACTTATTATTCTTTCTATTGATTTACAAAAAAAAATATATACATCATTTGTGCAATTTTATACGTACTGAAACTTTCGAGATAATTACTTTTATTACGGTTTAGTATTAGTCTCTGATTATTGATATGAATTTTATAATTAAAAATTTATTTATAGTGTTTTCATTATTATTCTACAATCTATTGATGATACCTGAATAGGATCCTTTCCTGGTTTACAATCAATAAATTAAATGTCTTCACTTTCGGTAGATTACAGAACTACATTTTAGTTGATTTAATTGATGGAATCAAAGATCTAAGACACTTATTGTTTGAATTAAACTATACTTCAAGTGTACTGCAAAAAATTATATTTCATAATGTGACAAACAAATATCAACGTGTCACGTGTTTAGTTACAAATACATTTTTGTATAATCTTGCAAATTTAAAAATTATCATATAGAAATTTCTTTGTGTTTTTAAAAGCATTTTTGGAATAACCAACTATTAAATTCTGAACAAAATATTACGTGTCTAATTGAAATGACTATATAAATTTTACAAAAATTTCATGAACCTATTTAAATAAACGTTTAGAATTTACAACAATTATTTGTACATTTTAAGTAATGGTTCCATGAAATGAAAATTGATCTAAAATTGGGGATGACTCACCACAAATAATCTAGTGAGCATCCAAGTTCGTCAACCATCTTGAGTACTTACAAAAGCAGATGCGCGCGGCTGGCACAAGCACGGGATTGACTTCTATACAAAACAACATCTGCAGAAACTTCCACCATCTTGCATAGCAACGTTTAAGACTTTGTACTTTCAATACGACTAACAACCCATAGTGCTTCTGTGTTTCATAAAAATTGTATGCAAAAGATTTATCGCTCCACAATTTGATAAATTACATGCTTACATAAAGTTGCCGTTTCAATACTATAAAATTTGCGTTTCAAAATTGTACTTGAAATTTGTTTCGATATTATTTGTTAACTTTTACTTGTGTTTCAATACTGTATAAACATTTTTTACTTGCGTTTCAATACTGTATAAACGTTTTTTACTTGCGTTTCAAAACTGTACAAATATTTTATACTTGCCTTTCAATACTGTATAAACATTTTTTACTTGCGTTTCAATACTGTATAAACATTTTTTACTTGCGTTTCAATACTGTATAAACATTTTTTACTTGCGTGTAGATATATTTCTTGGTCACTCTAGGTCGATACAACAACTAATCGAGGCCATGGTATCCGTCGACACCATTGCACCTCTCTTTGGGACAGCATGTTTTTTCAAACCTGCTAGCCCACGTTTCAACACTTGCTTCGCTGATTACATTCGGATGGAAAATGATGATCCTTGTTCACGAAGCAATTTTATTATCCAAGCACGCGCAAAAACGGAATATTGTATCAATACACATACAGATAGAAGAAATCTTAAATTTTATTTCGAATCTTTAAATATAGGTGGAGCTCTATGTATGAATTGGTAATATATTGTTACTATCGGAATTTAATATTTTCTGTCTAATGATGGATATTTGTTAAATAGATATTTAGAACAGAAACGTATATTTATGAAGCAGGTAACTGTATTCGTTACAATGCTCCGATTCACTTGGTTGATTTTTGTTGCGGCTCCGTGTCTGGATTTAGGATTCCTTAGAATTGCAATAATTGTTCTATGTTTGCTGAATGTGGTAGCTATTTTGTGTTTATGTATCTCTGCTGATTCAATTTGTTGTCCCTTTAATGAATGTTAAGCATACTATACTTAGTGATGACTCCGGCTTTGGTTTAGGTTTGCAGGCTATTAGTGATTTCTTAATAGTTTGGTATGATATCGGCGAATAAAGGAAATACAATAAGTAGAGCGTTAATTTTAATGTGATAATCTTCTGAGTTCAATATTAATTGAATTAAAATTAACGCTCTACTTAATGACAAAACATAGCAGCCTATAAACAAATATTCAACAACATATCTGGAGAAGACAATAAAGATGAGATTCAATATTACTCCTATAGAGATAAAGCAACAAGTAGAGCTAATTCCAGAAAAAGTTATTAAGGTGTCCAATGCTTTACGATCTTCCCGAAATTCACAAAAAAGGAATCGCACTACGCCCATTATTAAGTTCAATAGGATCGCCATTATAACCAATAGCCAAGTAGTTAACTATACACTACAGTTATGTGCTGAAACTGCAACTTCATGCGCTAAACACGCAGGAAATTTGATTCAACTGTTGAGTGCCGAAAAAGTCCAAGCACGTCTTGTACTAGTGACTTTTGATGTGGAATCATTGGTCACCAACGTGCCAATAAATCTTTTTAAGAAAGAAAAGAATATTACAGGTCAAATCATCGACTTAACACGGCATTGTCTCAGCAACACATATTTTACCTTTAAAAAGCAACAGCACAAACAAGTTGAAGTTGCACCTATGAGATCACTATTATCACCAGTGATTTCTAATATCTCGTGGAAGATATGCGTGCATTATAAACTGCAATATATAAATCCAAGTCAAGGCTAAGATACATGAGGACACGTTTGTGATTTGGGCACGTGAAATAGGACAACACAGTAGAATACCTTAATGTTAACCTTCTAAAAATAAAATTTACTATGAAGGTAGTAAAGAATAACCAATTACCGTCACGGGATGTATTAGCCACATGGTCTACAGGAAGCCAACTCACACGGATAGACACTTATCCGCTAAATCACATCATCACTCGATACGACTCTACTGTGTTGTAAAAATTTAGTTAAGGAGTCCCAAAAACTAGCCAATGACAGCAAAAAAGAAACGGAAGTACAAAGCTCCAACTTTTCCCAAGCCAATTTAACTTACCATTTCATTTCATAAAACTTTCTGAAATGAGTTGACGTACACACTTCCATAACGAATAAAAACATACCTCTTACTATTTATCTCATATAATAAGCTGCCTTCGCTGTTTTGTAAAACAATTCCTGCAATTTTTTTAATATTTATTATTTATTTGTTTGTAAAAAATTATGAATTTTGATACACCGTTTTTCTTTACATCCTGTAACTATTATAAGTAAAATCAAGAGCGCGTGTGGGTTAGTTTATGGGCAATCCACTTCTGCAATTTTTTTAAAACACCCCATTTTTATACATTTCATCTCTATAACTATATACCATATTACTTTATATCTTATTTTTTAGAAAAATAAAAAATTGATTAAACCTTCTACACATTCTCTACTGAACAATTAAAGTCTCCAGATTACGAAACCTTCTTAGTAACATATATCATACTGTATCCAGCCTTAGTTTCATACATCCAAGGAAAACCATCCGACTCGTTTCCTAATGGAATATGAGTATGTATTATACTTAATCCAGCTTTAGTAAATATGTCTCGATAATCTTCGTCACTCCAATAATAATGATATAATTTTATACCCGAAGTTTTTGTTACTTTAATGCTGCCGCTAACAAGTTCCTTGTTTTCCTCAAAATCAGTGTCATCATTTAGCCAGTTATATTTATACGTATCTGCATGCGTTACAGTAGCTATAAATATCCCACCCACTTTTAAAATTCTATGTATTTCGTTTACAATTCTTTGCATTTCGGTTTTTGTACTAACGAAAACTAAAACGTGTCCCGCGTATACCAAGTCGAAAGCATCATTTTCGGAATGCGTTTCACCACTATTAATGATTTCATAATCTCCATCAGGATCCAACTTCTTTGATTCAGCAATCATGTATTCATTAATGTCGACACCTTTAACATCCAAACCCAATGATTTCATAGTTAGTGTAAACTGACCAGGTCCGCAGCCGTAGTCTAATGCTCTTGTGCCATTAACGAAAGCTTTTATAAGTTTCGGAACGTCTCGAAAAACCAAAAAACGTGCTCCGTTAATAGGCATATTAGCATAATGTTGCGATATTCTTTGGTCTTGCATTGAAATGGTTGCTTGCGACTAGCTAATACTTGATACTATTTTCAGAATATAATTACAACTGATATTATCTAATATGTAATAAATATATCAAGGCAATTCTCTTATCTATTCACGCTCGTATAAATAGCTTGACATACGCTGTTGTATCGATAAAAAAACCAATAATCAATAATCAATAATTATTTGTCATAGGATAAATGCGTTCGCAATACATGTCACTTGGCATTAACACTTCAATTGATTCAATAGATTATGAGGATGTGATCGGAAAGTTTAAAAGAAGAGCCGGGAAAGTGGAGGGTATACCTGTGTTCTGGCACACTTCGATCCTCACCGATCGATCACCCCACCCTGCTTACTAGTTGGCGGTTGTTGAGAGGGCCGTGCTTTTTATATTCTGACGATGCTCATGACGCTTCTGGCGCACTTCGTTCCTCACTGGATCGCCGCCTCCCTCCAACCCCCTCATCCCTGCTACTAGTTGTCGGTTGTTGAGAGAGAAGGGGGCCTTATGACGATCCTCAAAACTCATTTGAATTCTTCATTACGTTTATTAGCTTTTTCCTCTAGTCCACTTCGATCCTCACTTGATCGATCCCCCCACCCTGCTCCTTCTAGCACACTTTGATCCTCCCTCGATCGATCCCCCCACCCTGACTGCTAGTTGGCGGTAGTTGAGGGGTGCGTGCCTTGTATATTCTGACTATCCTCATGACGCTTCTGGTATACTTCGTTTCTCACTAGATCGCCCTCCACCCATCGCCTCCTCCTACCCCCTCGTCCTTGCCTACTAGTTGTCGGTTGTTGTGGAGGAGGGGGCCTTATAACGATCTTTATTACTCATTTGAGTTTTTCATTACGTTTATTAGCCTTTCCTTCTAGCACACTTCGATTCTCACTTGATCAATCCCCCCTGCTCTTTCTAGCGCACTTCGATTCTCACTCGATCGATCCCCTCCACCCTGCCTACGAGTTGGCGGTTGTGGAGGGGGGGCCTTATGACGATCCTCATGACTCATTTAAATCCTTCATTACGTTTATTGGCCTTTCCTTCTAGCACACTTCGATCCTCACTTGATCGATCCCCCCCACCCTGCTCCTTCTAACACACTTCGATCCTCGCTCTATCAATCTCCCCATCCTGCCTACTAGTTGACGGTTGTTGTGGGGGACCTTATGACGATCCTCATGACTTATTTAAATTCTTCACTACGTTTATTAGCCTTTTCTTCTAGCACACTTTCATCCTCACTTGATCGTTCCCCTCACCCTGCTCCTTCTAGCACACTTCGATCCTCACTCGATCGATCCCTCCACGCTGCCTACTAGTTGGCGGTTGTTGAGGGGGACCTTATGACGATCCTCATGACTCATTTGAATTCTTTATTACGTTTATTAGCCTTTCCTTCTAGCACACTTCGATCCTCACTTGATCGATCCCCCACACTGCTCCTTGATCCTCACTCGATCGATCCCCCCCCCACCCTGCCTACTAGTTGGCGGCTGTTGAGGAGTATTATGACGATCCTCATGACTCATTTGAATTCTTCATTACGTTTATTAGCCTTTTCTTCTAGCACACTTTGATCCTCACTTGATCGTTCCCCTCACCCTGCTCCTTCTAGCACACTTCGATCCTCACTTGATCGATCCCTCCACGCTGCCTACTAGTTGGCGGTTGTTGAGGGGTCCTTATGACGATCCTCATTTTGAATTCTTTATTACGTTTATTAGTCTTTCCTTCTAGCACACTTCGATCCGCACTTGATCGATCCCCCACACTGCCCCTCCTGGTACACTTCGATCCTCACTCGATCAATCCCCCCCACCCTGCCTACTAGTTGGCGGCTGTTGAGGGGCCTTATGACGATCCTCATGATTCATTTGAATTCTTCATTACGTTTATTAGCCTTTACTTCTAGCACACTGCGATCCTCACTTGATCGATTCCTCCAACCCTGCTCCTTCTGGCACACTTCGATCCTCACTCGATCGATTCCCCCACCCTGCTTACTAGTTGGCGGTAGTTGAAGGGGGCGTGCCTTATGTCAATTCTTATGACTCACTTGAATTCTTCATTATATTTATCAGCTTTGCGGGTGCCCAATTCGACATTTTTTAGTTTAGAAAGAATTTCAAATCGAGTTAACATATGCCCTGGAGTTTTAAAAATCAACTCAAAATTACATAACATAGGTATGGGGAAAAGTTATTGGCATCGCAGTAAGCCAAATACTTGGACGAGTGGTAGTATCGTACTCTTCTCCCATGTACTTGTTGGCAGCAGCGTAACGTCTCGACGGATAAGAGGGCGGGCGGGCGGATGGACGGGCGGTTGGGCGGACAGGCGGGCGGGCAAGCGGACGGGTGGGCGGTTGGGCGGGCATGCGGAGGGGTGGGCGGGCGGGCGGGCTAACGGCGGGCGGGCGGATGGATAAGTGGGCGAACGGGCGGATGGACGGGCGAGCGGGCGGGCGAGCGGATGGGAGTACGGGCATGCGGGCAGACAGGCTGACGGACGGGCGGGCGGGCGGATGGGCGGGCGGGCGGATGGGCGGACGGGCGAGGATGGACTATTTAGTATAAAAGACTGCTTTTTGAAATTTTTAAATCAATCTTAGCTGTATATTTGAAAGATGTACACCAACCAATCTTTAGAGAAAGCAATTAGTAAAATTCGGAAAGGTGTGTTAAATACGCGTATAGCTAGTAGGTTGTGCAATGTGCCTAGAACAACGCTAAGTGATCACCTCTATAACCTTGGTGCTCGAAATAAAAGTAACGAATCAAATATCCCGGTGGAAGCTACACGACAAGAAGTTAAAATACCTATACAAAATTTTGATACATATACCGCTTCTAGTGCAAAGGAAGTTGGTGAACATGGACCTTTGTTCCCATCTAATATAAGGGCAATATTCGCCGGATCATCGAGTTGTGGAAAAACTGTCGCTCTAATATCTCTCATTTTACATGAGAACTTAGATTGCAAAACGTCTATGTGTTTTCTAAAAGTTTATATCAGCTAAAGTATGAACTGTTAAGAAAGGTATTTGATCCCTTAAAGACAGATATTAGTTACTACAAATTTGGGAACTATGACGATTTCGTTATGCCAGAGGATGCAAAAGAAGATTCAATTATTGTCTTTGATGATATCCATGTAAACAAACAAAACAAGATCGCACAGTTTTTCTCCTTTGGTAGACATAAGAGTATTGATTCCTTTTACTTATGTCAAACGTATGCCAGCACAGTAAAGCACGGACTTGAGATAACGCTAATGTTATTTCAATATGGAAGCAGGATGATGCAAATCTTTGGCATATCTTTCTAAACCATGTTGGCAGTGATATGCCTTTTATAAAGTTTAAAGAAATTTGTCAGCGATGCTGGAATGGTGGTGACTCGAAACATAATTTTCTTACTATTGTAAAAGATTTTGATTTGGGCAAGGGGCGATATGGAAAAAATTTCGGTGAGTATATAAATATAGAAGAAGCCGTTAATGGTTAACCCTAATTCCAAGTCTCATGATGACGAACGTTAAAAATGTTATTACAAGTAAACATAAGCATGATTTTATGCAGGATGCCGTACGGAAGAAGTTTGTGGAATGCAAAAAGGATATACTACTTCACAACCAGAATTCAAAGAAGCTCATAAACATTGCTTGAGCCTTTGAAAATCACCGCTTTCCAATCACAAGGAATAGCGGAAAAATACTAAGACCTATGAAGGAGATTAAAGTTGAAAACAGAGGCGAACTTTTAAAAAATGATTAAGTTACCAGTTAACGACGAGACTGTACATCGTTAGTATACGAACGTGTTGGTTAAAACTGAAGACGAAAATATATATACACGTCAGTTTATGGAGTAAAGTATAATCCCCAATCTGATACGCATAGTTTGGGAAAAAGTATATGGGAAATTGATACAGAAAATAGTGACATAACCTTAAATAATAGCGGTTATCCTGGCACTAGAGGGGTATCTATAATAAAAGAATTAAGAGAAGAGGGTTGTATAATGGAATAAGCGTAACACAAATCGGGCACAATCGGGTCATATCCGAACAAGAGTAGCTCATATAAAAGGACCGTTGGCGTAGAAGTTATAAACTGTCGATTATACATTTTTAAAGAGGCGATTAAACAAATATGTATAAATACTTTGGGAAGGTTATTCGAAGATTTCGCAATGCTCTACGAGTAAAAAAGGCGGGATGCGGGCAACGGTTTTCGATAGAAAAAGAAAAATGTCTTATGTGTCAGTCATACGAGGAAGCAATACAGCACTGTACTGCTGTTTTAGTATTACCCGAAGATATGGATGATTTTATGGAAATAATCGAGGAGATGGGGTTTATAAAACTGTTGGTACATATTCAGATGGAGTATCTACTAAATTCTAAGTTTTAAAGTAAAAATTTAACGCCTCAATTACTGTCATAAGAAATGAATGATGTGAATTTACAGCATCAACAGTATCAACTACATAAACAACATCAACAACATCAACAACATCAATAACATCAACAACATCAACAATATAATCAACTTTACTAACCTAATCAAATTATCAAACAACTACAGCACCAACGTCTACGACATCAGCTTTGCCGTCTCTAACATTAGAATGGGCAGGAGCAAAATACTAATTGGATAAGAAAAATGCTTCCTTATACATCCAATAGGGTAGAATGCTAGCCTACCGAAAAGATTCCCAAGGATAGCCAATAGCTAAGAGACATAATAACTATATAAATTGTATCTGCATTGTAATTTGTAAAAATAAAGTTGTATAAAGTTGAATAATGTTTTGATAATACACTCATAATGAAATGTCGTTTTACATCACTTTTGTAAATACAGCGCCAAGGTCGTAACGGTTACCATTGTGGTATTCTAATCGCACCCAATGTTACTCTAACCTATGATCAAACTGCCCCATATATGCCCAAATTGTCACATTACTAAGTAACTTACTGCAGTTTATCACAATAGCATATTGCAATATAAAGCCTAGGGGTGGGGTACGACGTTTCTTTATAGCCACCAGGCAGCGCTTTCTTTATACTATATATACCTGACATATTAACAATGTTTTATTTATTTATTTATTTGTTCCAACGTTTCAGTAGTCTGCTACCTGAAATTTAAGCAGACGTGGCTTCCCCACAGAAAGTAACCATTATGTGTTATGTGTGTATGTGTGTGTGGGGGGGGTTGTGTGTATGTGTGTTGTGTGTGATGTTGGTCTGTGTTTCGTTCCCCCTCTAGGACCAGGACCATCGGCAGCCGGATATCCCAGTCGTCAAGGAAGAACGCACAACGGACATTGCCTTGTCAGTCCGGACCATCGGCAGCCGGAAATCCAGATGTTGAAAAAGGCAATAAAAGCGCGTGTTTAGTGTGTGTGTGTGTGATAGATAGATAGATAGATAGAGAGAGAGAGAGAGAGAGAGAGAGAGAGAGAGAGAGAGAGAGAGTTGTGTGTATGTGTGTTGTGTGTGATGTTGGTATCCGTGTTACGTTCCCCCTTTAGGACCAGGACCATCGGAAGCCGGATATCCCAATCTTCAAAGAGGAACGCTCGACGGATGTTGCCTTGTCAGTCTGGACCATCGGCAGCCGGAAATCTAGATGTTGAAAAGGCAATGTAAGTGTGTAAATGGTGTTTTGTGTTTGCACAGTGCATAAGAGGTGTTTTGTGTGTGTGTGTGTGTGTTTGTGTGTGTGTAAAGTGTGTTTGAAATGTTAATTTGTGTTTATGTTTGCCCAGGTTACTAAAAGGTTGGAATGGATTAGTATAATTTTGTATATGTTTGAACTTATACTATTACATAAATAAAAAATCAGGTTCTTTCAGAGGAAAGGATTTGTTTGCTGTATTCTATGCCTCGGGTATGTGAAAGTTCTTAAAATTTAGCGTTTGTTAAAAAGAAAAGAAATTCCCTATTCTACTACTTAAAATTAACTTATGCTACTACTGTTGGTTATTATTTGTGAGAGACAGGGTTGCTAATATGTAGAAGCATGCAAATTTTACATATTAGGGGGTTGGATCGTTTCAAAGTCGGGTTGATGGTTTGATCTTGTTGCTTCTGGTCGTCAAGAGCAAAGCTCTTGTAATTCCAGGAGATCGGTCTCCGGTCTCCGGGGCAGAGCCTCGGTCCGAGGAGAGGTGGTACTTTTATGTCTCTGTCCGGGTAGTTTTGTTTGTGTCTTTTATCCGTCAAGATAACGTTGGTGGATGAGTGCCGTGGTTTTTTGTGTGAGTGCATTTAAGTGTGGAAATAGGTTTTCGTTTCAAATCATCTGGTGTAGGTTCTTGTTAGCGTCGCCGTGGATCAATGTAGTAAGCATAAGACTACGGATCCCAAGGTCCCGGGTTCAAATCCCGACACGGCCGACTGCTTGAAAAATGGCAGGTGAGCATTTTTCACAAAAATTATGCCCTCGTTCGGATGAGAGGTTAAATGGAGGTCCCGTGTGTGTGTTGTCATGCACGTTAAAGATCCCTACCTTGCCTGGAACGACAAGGGTTCGGCAAAATTCTAAATTTCCAGGCAACAAAAAAACTCGCCTCCTGGCCAATGTAGTACCTACAGGTGGAGCATTGGAAATGTAAATAAACTGTAGGTTCTTGTTTAATAATGTTTGTCTATGTGCGCAGAGGTACGGTTGTAAGTCATTACACTCGAATACTATATGTTCCGGTGTTCCTATTTCTCCGCACGTGCATATGTTGTTGTCAACTAAGTTCATGCGTTCTCTGTATGTTGGATAGGGTCCGTGGCCAGTTAGGTAATGAATAAATCCCCGACTGGGCATCAGGTATTTGGCTTTTAGGTGGTCTTTAATATTTGGGATCATTGCGTATACCCTTCTACCGGTTGTGCTTTGATCCCATCTTGTCTGCCATTCTGCAAGTATGTAGTTCTTTATTTCCGTCTTTGTCGTGGGCAGTTGGTTTGTGTTTAAGATGCGTTGTAGTTGTTGGTTGGCATTGTGTGTAAGATTGTATATTGCAGCTCGTTGTTTCACTACTAGGTCCAAGGGCATAGTTCCCATACATAAAGTGCATCATGTGCGGTAGTCTCATAAGCCACCGTCAGTCGCAGTAAAACACTTCGTTGTGTACTGTTAATTTTTTGTCTAGGTTTGATTGTGTTAAGGCGATGTCCCCACGCGCTCGCGGCGTATGATACCATAGCACCGAGCACACTGTTGAGATATAGCCTTACGCAATTAAGTGGTATCTTATATGGGCCAGCGTTGCAATGTTCTGCAAAAGTTGCACTTGCACACACGGTGTTTACATGTGCAGAGTAATTCTGTTTTTCGTCTAATGTTAAGCCCAGATATTTTGTGTTTTGTGTTCTACTTATATTTACACCGTCTAGTTTGATGGTGGGGTCCCTTGCCAGGGTTCACTTCATCACAAGGTATGTAGTTTTTTGTGGTGTTGGTTTTGCACCAACTTTGTGTATGGGTAAGGGCGATGTTAGCTTTACGTTCGATTTCCCTTCTGGAATTGCCTTCAACCACTAGCAAGATGTCGTCGGCGTATGCAATCGTCGACAATACTTCGTCAACGGTGTCCAGCTTTTCCAGGAGTTCATCCATTACAATATTCCAAAATGGGGGCCCGCATATGGACCCCTGCGGGCAACCTTTATTTATATGTTTGGTAATGCTCTCCGTGCCTTGTAGGGTTACATACCTGTCCCTGCAGTAGCTTCTGAAAGAGTGGTATAGTTGTGATGGACAGTTTATGGTTGTAAGTCTTGTAAAAAGTGAAGGCCACCAAAGGTTATTAAATGCGCCTTCTATGTCCACTAATATTAATAGGACGTATTTTTTGTGTGATTGCTTGATGGTGTGTATTGCTTGGTTTATGGCGTCCTCGCTCGATTTGTTTTCTGTAAAGCCGTATTGTCTTGGATGTACTCCTGTGATTTGTCTGTGGTCCTGCATTCGTTTACATAATAGTTTTTCATACGTTTTTCCTAGCGTGTTCAAAAGGCATATGGGTCGGTAAGAGCCTGGTTGTTTGGGGTCTTTACCTTTCCCTTTAGGGATAATAACTTGTCGTATGCATTCATTGTACAGTGCTGTTAGCGTCGGTGTTAACTTATCTTGTAGCGCTATGCCAATCTCCGCAAGAATTTCGTCCGGTCCGGGTGCTTTTCTGCTCTTCGATTGGCATAGTGCGTATCTCACTTCGTCTTCTGTAAAAAGATCTAAGTTGTCGTCTTGTCTGTTCCATGGTCGGTTACCTACGTGGTTTCTGTCGATTACTCCTTGTCGTCCGAGTCGTTGTTCGTTAGTGTCGTCTTGAACGTTGTCATCAGGCAAAAGTGTTTGTAATAGCAGTGTCGCAGTTTCACCCCAGTCTTTTGTGTATGTACCGTTTTGTTTTATTAAAGTTGAATAAGTCATCGGTGGTTTGATTTTACCCCGAGTGATTTTATAGGGTATTTCCCAGGTGTCAGTTTGTAAGTGTCTTTCCACGAATAATTCCCATGACCTCCTTTTCAGGTCAGTCAGTTCTTTTTGGTATATGTCTTTTAATTGTCGATAATTTGTTAGGTGGTATGCTCTCTCGGCCGGTGTTAGGGAGTTTTGGTAGCTTTTTCTCGCTCGCTGTGTTTCCTTTTTTAGGTTTTGTAAGCGTCTTGTTCATTGAATTGTCTTTGTGTGTCATGTTTTCCGTTGTTTTGGAAACAGTTGCTCCATTGTGCGTCTAATTGTGTTGGTGAGTAGTTTTGTATACTCGTGAACGTTTTCATCTGATCTTATATCTTGTGGGGGTACAAATGTGTTCCTCAGTTTGTTCCAATTTGCATTTCGTATTTTGTATCGTTGTACATTGGTAAAGTTTTGTGGTGTGTCAAATGGCCTGGTTGCCATGTCAATGTTGAACGTGATTAGGTTGTGGTCACTAACGGTTTGGTGTTCTAATACCTACCAGTCTTGTATGTAGTTGTACGCCAGCCCATTTGTCAGTGTAACGTCTATGTTAGTTCCTGTTCTTGTATGGGTGTTGTATGTGGATGGGTTATTAGGAAGGTTGATTACTTCGAGTTGTAGTTCGTTAATCAAGTTTTCGACTTGTTCTCCGCGTTCGTCCGTGAGGGAACTGTGCCACATTGGAGATTTTCCATTTACGTCTGCCATAATAACTATTGGTTTGTTATTGTAAGTGTGTAATATGTTGCGTATGTTGTTTATGTACGGCTGGGGATCCAGTCTGTACTGGAAGTAGCTTGTTACCAAGATCCACTTTCCAATCCGACCGTTTGAGACCTCCAGACATGTGCAGTGTTCTCCGCTGTATCGTTGGATTGTCGTGATGGTCAATGTGGGATCAAAAATAACCACTGCCGTTTGTGGGTGTTCAAGGTTTTGAGTATAAATTAAATCTGTGACGTCTTGATCTTTCAGGTACGTTGGTATGTCGTATATAATAACTAAGGGTTTTTTCTTGCGTGGTTTTTCGCAATTTGGAGTTTGTTTTAGGGTTGCATGGTTTAAAATTTTGTTTGCCTCGGTTTCGTTATCAGTATCTATAATTACTGCTTTGTTGGTTGTTCGGATGTTTTTAATTTTAATTTTATCTTTCAGTGGATTAAATGTTTTTGAAAAAATTTCTTGAATTTGTCTAGGTGTTTCACCACGTTTTGACGTTATTAACACCGTTGTATTTTGGTTTGTGATCGCTTTTGAAATTGCGTCTTGTTTTGGAGCTTTCGGTTTTTGTGCTACAGCACTGGCGTATGTTTGTGTTGGTATTGCCGTCACGTTTGCGTACGTGTTTGAAGACATGGTTGGATTAAGCACTGATTGTTGTTTCAGATGACTATTTTCTACTTTAGTTTCGATGATCTTTTCTTGTAGTGTGTTGTTTTGTTGTTTTATGAATTTATGTTCGCCAGTTAATTCGGCTTGTAGATATATTAATTTTATTATTTTATCTCTGAAGGTTTCATGGGCCCCTACGCTTAGGCGGTTACTTGGGTCTAGTTCATGGTCAATAAAGTTAATAAGGTCCGTCCCTAGGTTCTCTAGGTGCTCTAAGATGGACTGTTTCATATCTTCCGGGTTGTTGTAGCTGGGGCTTCCTATCAATCTTTTGTTCAGTGGTATTTCGGTCGTTGGTGGGTGGCCAGAGGGTGTTAGTACGACGCCTATTTAACTCGATGTGGTATGTAGTGAAGGATGTGAGTTTAAGTCAAGATCTGGTGTTGTTTTGCCCCCAAGTGAAACCTTGGGGGAATGTTGTGTAGGCATTTTGTACTCTAGCTGTCTGATGTGATTTTACCTATCATTAAGTTATTTAAATTTAATTAAAAAACAAATGAAATGACAAAAGTCCGTAATATGCAGTAAAAACGTTATACTAAAATCTAAGATGCTGCTTGTTGAAAAATGTTGTAGTAATACAATAATACTTCCACTAAAAGGTCATCATTTTAAAGTATGTGATGGTGTGATAATAATAATCACTTACACTACTTCAAGTTCAAGTAAGTTTACATATTATTTATAACAGCATGACGTTCAATGGAATGCGCTTGGTGTTAATTCCTTGTTGTGTTATAAATAATTGTGATTATGATAGCTATTACGATTGTAATCAATAGAGAATCAGAACAGTACCGGGTTTAAAATAGAACGTAAACTTTTCCTGTTTAGAATATGTTGTGGTATGCGGAAACAACTATGGTATTAGAAAAACATGTAAGTTGAATCACTTAACCCGGACCCACTTCCCAAAATAGTCTCCCAAAACAGTTTAGGACAGTTTAAAATTTATAACAAAAGTCCTCTAAAAACATACCTTCATGTATAATCGCACGTGCATTAAAAGGTATAGAACACAGCTGTACAATAGTCCTTCTTTGCGTGGTAAAATTCAGAAAAAATTCGAAATCGTTTTTTCCTACGTTATTTTTTCTTGATGCCCTTTGTTTCTGTTTGTGGTTTGCACTTTATAATTAAACTTATTTTAAGAAACTTAGATAATAAGATTAATTAGATTACGGACTACATCGTTTGCACGTCTGTTCACGGCAACGTTCGCCACTAAAAAAAAATTAACAGATTACTACCTGGTTTGTAAGCAGGGATGAGAATCATCCAATGCCAGTACACTCCCACATTGTGGTACCTGTCGTATAAAGATGGCCAACCACCAGTTTAAACCCCCAATCATTTTACAGTAGCTTTATATCCATGATGCTATTGTTAACAACTGAGTTTACTTATTGTCATGATATTTGGGCGCAAGGTAGCACGGTGCAATAACACTTACCTCATAACCTATTTCCTGAGCTTTTGATGTTAAATTGGAACTATGCCGCAAACACCGTGGACCTAGCTTTAGTCAGAGGCCTATGCAAAGGTCTACCATGCGCACAAAGCAACATAGTAAATATTTTTTTTGAACCTTTATAGATGAATTATAGCTATTAATTTGATATTAACAAAACATGCAGTTACATCTACACAATGGATAAGATACCTGTTGTTCTAGCCTGTATGGAATTATGGACTCTCAAAGCAATTATGCGTATCCAATAACAGAATGAATAAATGCGATTGTTTTGTTACTGTGCAAATCTTTAGGCATAATGAATTAGTAATATGTAAGCAGAAGAGTGGGAATGGATAATAAACGATAGCATTGATGCATTCTATAATTTATAATGAATACAGCCGCGAGCTACTTCAGCTTTATTCTAGTATTTCTAATAGTTTGTAAGTTTCGATATTGATATTCCAATTGAAGTGTAAATATAATATAAGAATTAAAAATTATAACCAGTGGTTTACTTAGAAATTGGGCATGTCACCAACCAGTTCAAAAAATATTTTTTATAGGTATTTTTAGTTATTAATGACATTGTACCAAATTCATTCCTATAATATACCATAATGCTAAGCATCATGATCCTATTACATAATACTAAAAGTTAGTGGTAGCGGCGACTTAGGTTGCTGCTAAAAGTAACCGGTTACCAAGCTCATCACTACGTAAGTATATATCTCCAGTTTAGAAACCTATAAAATTTAATTCATATACAAATTTTCAAGCCATAGAAAAAATAAGATGTAAATAAAATAGCCGAGCGCCTGCCTATATGCAGCATTTATTAAAACGTGTATGCAAAGGTCATATTAATATACACGTTTGGCGAAAACTAAACACCTAATTAAGCTAAAATGGGTCTTTTAAAACAAGTATCGACATCATCTAAAACAATGTTCTCTTAAAATATGGCAACAAAAATTAGTTTACTTACCTAGAGCGACTTCACAAAACTCGATGCCGTAAACTGAAACCTGAAAAGCTGAGCACTTTACATTAAAGTATCAGCATATGTCATAACGAAATACTCCGGGAGTAAACACCAGGTATTCATCTATGAGCAAAATACTTAACCATTACTATTATTGTGCTATTCATTAGCAGAAATCTGCACAAATCTACATAAATATTACGTCCAATGCGCGATTGGATTGCATAAAATTAAACTTGTACCTGTTTTTGTTTGAGGTCTGAAGGCACCTAATTAAAATATTGTATCATCCGTTTTAAATAATACACATCTGTAAAATTTGTAAACATCCAATACTTGTGCAATTTAAAAAAAGAAATAATGCTTTACATAATTAAATGGAGTATTTTCATTATACAATACAATAATAATTATTACAATAGGTAACCCTATTTCGACTATTAAAAAAACAATGCCGATGTGTGGGCTCAAACAATTAGTTACTTGATAAAAACTTCTCGGGGGCGCGATTCGAGTGGTCAACAACCTACTTAAACATGTCTATCCCTGCACGAATGTGCGTGACGTTATAAATGTCATAGCTCATGAATATTTCTAGTTGTGAAATATATATTAACCGGATGCACGTTTGAGGCTTCTCGCGCTTCACTAAGTTCTGAAAACTTGTATACAATGATAATATTAATATACACATATAAACATCAGGTATCCATCTATGAGCAAAATACTTAACCATTACAATTATTGTGCTATTCATTAGCAGAAATCTGCATAAATGTTACGTCCAATGCTCGATTGGATTGCATAAAATTAAACTTGTACCTATTTTTGTTTGAGGTCTTAAAGCAGCTAATTAAAATATTGTATCATCCGTTTTAAATAATTCACATCTGTAAAATTTATAAACATCCAATAGTTGTGCAATTTAAAGAAAGAAATAATGTTTTACATAATTAAATGGAGTATTTTCATTATACAAAACAATAATAATTATTACAATAGGTTACCCTATTTCGACTATTAAAAAAACAATGCCGATGTGTGGGCTCAAACAATTAGTTACTTGATAAAAACTTCTCGGGGGTGCGATTTGAGTGGTCAACGATCTACTTAAACAACTCTATGCCTGTATGAATGTGCGTGACGTCATAGATGTCATAGTTCATAAATATTTCTAGTTGTGAAATATATATTAACCGAATGCACGTCTGAAGCCTTTCGCGCTTCACTAAGTTTTGAAAACGTGTATACAATGATCATATTAATATGCACATCTATCTAAAAGGAGTTAAGCTAAAGTGTGCCTTTTAACGCCATAAACAAGCATCGCCATCTGAAAAATTGTTCAGTTAAATATAGCCACAAAAATTTATTACTCATCTAGATCGACGTCGCAAAATTCGATTGATTACCGAAAAGTTATCAGATACAACTGATCGGTAGAGTAGTTTACATTAATATGTCAGCATATGTAATATCGATATGCATCGGGAGTAAACACGTTACAACCATCTATAAGCGGATTACCCAACTATCACTATTATTGTGCTATTCATTAGCAGAAACCTGCAAATTACAGAAATGGCGGCATTTCATACGGTTTATATGAAGATGATGCATCCGTATAAACGATTGTCTTAAATTTTTTTTGAAAATACGTGTGCTGGTTTGATATAAATAGCTTATTTTTATAAAGTAATTGTTAATTCGATAACAATAAGGATGTTTAGATATTACATTTATTATTAAAATTTTATATATACCGATAGGTGCACTACAAACATAACTTTGATTTGTACTCCATTTACTTGATATAAGAAATAATAATTTTAAAACCATCACTTAAATTGTAATTAACAACGTCCTCTCGAGATTTATGACGTCAGGCCCACTCATGCAGGCATAGACATGCTTCATCCATACCATCTTGATCGTCGAATTTTGCTCTATTTTTTAAGTCACAACACTAATAAATTTCAACAAGTAGGATGTTTCTGTATGATAATTAAAAGTACCTCTAATTATTATCAAATAAAAGCCGTCTGACCGATTTAAAAACTGCGCTATCAAGAAAGATACAATACTCAAGATTGTATTACGGTTTTTATTTTGCTTAGGCGATTGTTCTCTTTTTGGTAAATAAAGCAGGCTGATAGTTTAAATACAGGTTTTGTAATATAGTTTATTTATAAAATCCGTTTCTTATGAAAATTATTTATTGTATTGTACAATCTAAAAACCTAATTATAATAATGTACTGTTTTGCTTTCTGTAAATTGCAGAAACGACTGCATTCCATACGATAATTGATATAAGGAATAATAATGTTAAAACCTCGACTTAAATTGTATCTAACATTGTCCGTCGTCTCGGGATCCTACCATTTGAAACTCCGAAATTTATGTCCCGAATTAAACGAGAGAGTAATGGCTAGTTATGTAACCCTAGATATTTTGTTTACATTACTGTTAAATTCTGGGCTTACAAAACTGAGTAATGCAAAAAACAAATGCAGTTTAATATAGGAAATAAGTTGTTTCTCCAATAACAATAAAATGTTTACTATAGATGGAGCAAATACATGTTATTCTAATGAATTGAGATTGATATATTTAAATTGCATGAATAAATGAATTTTGCAAGCCAAGGTCGAAACCGCGTCTATAATTAACTACAAAATACTAAATTATAAAATGAGCTATATATCAAACCAGCGCTCGTATTTCCAAGAAAATTTAATGCGATTATTAGTATTTTGTTGATCATTATAGTATCATCTTACAAATCGTATGAAATGCAGTCGTTTCGGCAATTTACAGTTTAATAAAAACTTTTTATATGAACATTAATCATGACGAATGAATATACCGGTATCATTTGCATATATATTAAAATGTGTATACGACGATCATATAATTAAGCTAAAACACTATAAAATTGGTGGCATGATCTAAAAAATATGCTGTTATATATGTACACAAAAGTTTAATACTCACCTTGAACCACTTCTCAAAACTACATTGATAGTAAACAGGAAAAAAAACTGAACCGACAGCACTTTACATTATTATATCAGCATATGTTGTAACAATATGCACCGGGAATAGGCTCCTGGTCTCCATCTATATTCAAATTATAAAAACAATATCCTTATGTACTATTCTTTAGCAGAAATCTACATCGATTTTTGCTTGGATGTTTGTCTCGATCTGTTAACGCAGGTTTCTGCTTACAAAACTGAGTAATACAGTTCTTGAAAAACAAATGCAGTTTAATTTAAGAAATAAGTTGTTTATCCAATAACAATAAAAATGTTTACTATGGATAGAGCAAATACATGTTATTCTAGCAACAAATTGAAATCGATATATTTTAATTGCAGAAATAAATGAATTCTGCTAGCCAAGGTCGAAACCGCGTTACTAGAGAAACAACTTATTTCCTAAATTAAACTGCATTTGTGTTTTCAAAAACTGTATTACTCAGTTTTGTAGGCAGAAATCTGCGTTAACAGATCGAGACCAACATCCAAGCAGAAATCGATGTAGATTTCTGATAAAGAATAGCACATAATGATATTGTTTGTATAATTTGAATATAGATGTAGATCAGGTGTTTACTCCCGGTGAATATTGTTACAACATATGCTGATATAATAATGTAAAGTGCTGTCGGTTTAGTTTTTTTCTCTGTTTACCATCAATGCAGTTTTGAGAAATGTTTCAAGGTGAGTATTAAATTTTTGTGTACATATATAACAGCATATTTTTTAGATCATGCCGCCAGGTTTATAGTATTAAAGATACATCATTTTAGCTTAATTATATGATCGGTGTATGCACGTTCTAATATATATGCAAATGATACAGGTATATTCATTCATCATAATTAATGTTCATATTATAAAAAGTTTTTATTAAACACCGATTTTCCTTCCCACTAGCAATTTGAATATTTCAGTTGTAATGCGTACATCGCCCGATTTGAAGGACTATTTCATTCAGTTTATAAATTGATCTCCTGCAAACTAATTAATCATAGACTACCTTGAATATCTCACGTTGGGTATAAATAATGGAGGAAAGCTTCTCTTTATGCGATTGCGTGGGGCGATGGTCCACCATCTTGAATTATTTACTACAAAGGTTAAACGAATCGGGTGTTTACTACGAGGACACTTTAGTCGGGGCTCCACCTCTCATGTTTTTTAGTTTTAGGAAACATACCATAAATAGCGCTTTCGCAATCGTCCTAATATCGCTATACTATTTCTAGGTTTACTCTGTTATATAATATCGTGCTTATTATAAATCTTAGTCTATGACATTCATTTCTATTCCGACGATGATTTACTAAGGTAGCAGTATATACATATACACCCATACCTCGCTTTACGGCCTAAATACGTTCCACAAAACTTGGTTGCAAAACCAAAAGCCGCATAAAAGGAATCAATTATGCTAATACAAATTCAAAGGGAACGGCTCCAAATTTGTTAAATATGTAACATGGTTTATCATTCAAAATGCATTTTACCTTTTTATTTGATTTAAATTAATAATATATACATAACAAGTACATACATTTGCACATAAAATAATGAGACCAAAACCTGTAATAATCTATATACAAAAACGAAACAACTTCATGTTACATAAAATATGTGAATGTATACATACATAATTTTTTTAAATGGCTTTAATCTGAAGACGATGAAGAAATGGTAACCTGCAGATCACTATCGTCATCATTTTTCGCTGAAAAGGATGGACCTGGCTTAAAAAATTGTCCAACGTTGTTTGTCTTGCCTTCTTGTTTATCAAAAGCTCAGCGAATAGACAGGCTATGAGGTAAGTGTTATTTCTCCGTGCTACCTTGCGCTCAAATATCATGACAATAAGTAAACTCAGTTGTTAACAATAGCATCATCGATATAAAGCTACCGGAAAATGAATTGGGGTTTAAACTGGTGGTTGGCCATCTTTAGACGACAGGTAGCACAATGTGGGAGTGTATCGGCAATGGATGCTTCTAAGCCCTGCTTACAAACCAGGATGTCATCTACTAAAATGTCAGGTATATATAGTATAAAGAAGGCGCTGCCTTGTGTCTATAAAGAACTGTCGTACCCCACCCCTAGGCTTTATATTGCAATATGCTATTGTGATTAACTGTAGTAAGTTACTAAGTAATGTAACAATTTGGGTATATATGGGGCAGTTTGAGCATAGGCTAGAGTAGCATTGGGCGCGATTGGCGTATTGTATAAGACCCGAAAGCATAGCAATGCCTATTTATTATCCATATAATACTAGTTTTTCTGTTTTTGGTTGTATCGCAAGTTCCCCAGACGTAAATGTGCACCATTCCTCTAGGAATATCTCCACTGGGGCGACGTTTTATTAGCGACCTGTGCGCATGCTTTCTAATTTACCTATTTATGATCATCTGGCTATTTATAAGAGGCCTCAACCTATTTTCCTCTTCCGCGATTGCGAAAACATTTGTCTGCATGTATTAAACTGAGTAATAAACATCTTTTTATTGTGCAGATAACATTCGAATCCTGGGACAATGTTATATCGGCTGCCTGTGAGTATGCGCTCAAATTTGCCTATTTCCGGTCATCTGGCTATAAATATAAGGATTTCAGCCCATTTTTCTCTTCCGCGATTGCGAAAACATTTGTCTGCATGTAATAAACCGAGTAATAAACATCGTTTTATTGTGCAGATCACATTAGAGTCCTGAAACAATGTTATAAAGGTTGCTTGTAAGCATACGCTTTAATTTACCTGTTTACAATCATCTCGCTATAAATATAAGGAGTCTCGCCCCATTTTCCTCTTCCGCGATTGCGAAAACATTTTTCTGCACGTTTTAAACTGAGTAATAAAGTTACATTGGAATTCTGGGGCGATGCTATATTAGTTGCCTGTAAGAATGCGCTCTAATCGACACCATTGCACCTCTCTTTGGGACAGCATGTTTTTTCAAACCTGCTAGCCCACGTTTCAACACTTGCTTTGCTGATTACATTCGGATGGAAAATGATGAACCTTGTTCACGAGGCAATTTTATTATCCAAGCACGCGCAAAAAGGGAATATTGTATCAATACACATACAGATAGAAGAAATCTTAAATTTTATTTCGAGTCTTTAAATATAGGTGGCGCTCTATGTATGAATTGGTAATATATTGCTACTATCGGAATTTAATATTTTCTGTCATAATGGATATTTGTTAAATAGATATTTAGAACAAAAACGTATATTTATGAAGCAGGTAATTGTATTCGTTACAATGCTCCGATTCACTTGGTTGATTTTTGTTGCGGCTCCGTGTCGTTGGTTCTAATATTGTGTCTTGTAGTCGTTCTGCACAGCTGATTTAGCGAAATATTGCTTGGTGATTGTTGTTTAATATTACGTACACTTGCAATTTCTGATTTTCAAGCATATGGTAGCATTTGGGGGTAATCTCTTGTATCGAAACTATGTAGATGATTTTCCATTTCGATAGCTTCTTAGATTATTCTCGAGGCATAATATTCGATTTTAGCTAGCGCTATAGTATTATTAAAGTCGAGATTGTGTCCTGTAGTGTTGATGTAGTGGGCTACCGATGCCGTCTTTTCGTTGTTCATTATTGCGTTTTTATGTTCTTCCTTTCGAACACTAATTCTGCTGTTTGTTTATACAATGTAAATTTTACTGCAGTCTGCGCATGGTATTTCGTATACTCTGTGATCTGCTAAAGCGATCTGGATTTAGGATTCCTTAGAATTGCAATAATTGTTCTATGTTTGCTAAATGTGGTAGCTATTTTGTGTTTATATATCTCTGCTGATTCAATTTGTTGTCCCTTTAATGAATGTTAAGCATACTATACTTAGTTATGACTCCGGCTTTGGTTTAGGTTTGCAGGCTATTAGTGATTTCTGAATAGTTTGGTATGATATCGGCGAATAAAGGAAATACAATAGTAATATTGAACTCAGAAGATTATCACATTAAAATTATCGCTCTACTTAATGACAAAACATAGCAGCCTATAAACAAATATTCAACAACATATCTGGAGAAGACAATAAAAATGAGATTCAATATTACTCCTATAGAGAAAAAACAACAAGTAGAGCTAATTCCAGAAAAAGCTATTAAGGTGTCCAACGCCTTACGATCTTCCCGAAATTCACAAAAAAGGAATCGCACTACGACCATTCGAGAGTTCAATAGGATCGCCATTATAACCAATAGCCAAGTAGTTAACTATACACTACAGTTATGTGCTGAAACTGCAACTTCATGCACTAAACACGCAGGAAATTTGATTCAATTGTTGAATGCTGAAAAAGTCCAAGCACGTCTTGTACTAGTGACTTTTGATGTGGAATCATTGGTCACCAACGTGCCAATAAATCTTTTTAAAAAAGAAAAGAATATGAAAGGCCAAATCATCGACTTAACACGGCATTGTCTCAGCAACACATATTTTACCTTTAAAAAGCAACAGCACAAACAAGTTGAAATTGCACCTATGAGATCACTATTATCATCAGTGATTTCTAATTTCTCGTGGAAGATATGCGTGCATTATAAACTGCAATATATAAATCCAAGTCAAGGCTAAGATACATGAGGACACGTTTGTGATTTGGGCACGTGAAATAGGACAACACAGTAGAATACCTAATGGTAACCTTCTAAAAATAAAATTTACTATGAAGGTAGTAAAGAATAACCAATTACCGTCACGGGATGTATTAGCCACATGGTCTACAGGAAGCCAACTCACACGGATAGACACTTATCCGCAGTCCCAAAAACTAGCCAATGACGGTAAAAAAGATGCGGAAGTACAAAGCTCCTACTTTTCCCATGCCAATTTAACTTACCATTACATTTCATACAATTTTTTGAAATGAGTTGTCGTACACACTTTCTTATCTAATAAAAACATACCTCTTACTATTTATCGAATATAATAAGCAGCCTTCGCCGTTTTTGTAAAACAATTCCTGCAATTTTTTTAATATTTATTATTTATTTGTTTGTAAAAAATTATGAACAACGTTTTTCTTTGCATCCAATGACTATTATAAAGTATAATCAAGACACATGTGCGTTAGTTCATGGGCAATCCACTTCTGCAATTTTTTTAAAACACCTTATTTTTATAAATTTCATTATAGTTTTTGCGATCTCTATAACTATATACCAATATAACTTTATATCTTATTTTTTTAAACAATAAAAAATTTATTAAACCGTCTACACATTTTCTACTGAACAATTAAAGTCTCCAGATTACGAAACCTTCTTAGTAACATATATCATACTGTATCCAGCCTTAGTTTCATACATCCAAGGAAAACCATCCGACTCGTTTCCTAATGGAATATGAGTATGTATTATACTTAATCCAGCTTTAGTAAAGATGTCTCGATAATCTTCGTCACTCCAATAATAATGATATAATTTTATACCCGAAGTTTTTGTTACTTTAATGCTGCCGCTAATAAGTTTTTTGTTTTCCTCAAAATCAGTGTCATAATCTAGCCAGTTAAATTTATACGTATCTGCATGCGTTACAGTAGCTATAAATATTCCACCCACTTTTAAAATCCTATATATTTCGTTAACAATGCTTTGCATTTCGGTTTTTGTACTAACGAAAATTAAAACGTGTCCCGCGTATACCAAGTCGAAAGCATCATTTTCGGAATGCGTTTCACCACTATTAATGGTTTCATAATCTCCATCAGGATCCAACTTCTTTGATTCAGCAATCATGTATTCATTAATGTCGACACCTTTAACATCCAAACCCAATGATTTCATAGTTAGTGTAAACTGACCAGGTCCGCAGCCGTAGTCTAATGCTCTTGTGCCATTAACGAAAGCTTTTATAAGTTTCGGAACGTCTCGAAAAACCAAAAAACGTGCTCCGTTAATAGGCATATTAGCATAATGTTGCGATATTCTTTGGTCTTGCATTGAAATGGTTGCTTGCGACTAGTTAATACTTGACACTATTTACAGAATAAAATAAATTACAATTGATATTACCAAATATGTAATAAATTTATCAAGGTAATTCTCTTATCAATCCACGCTCGTGTAGATATCTTGACATACGCTGTTGTATCGATAATAAAACTACAACAATAATGATTTGTCATAAGATAAATGCGATCGCAATGGCATTAACACTTCAATTGATTCAATAGATTATGAGGATGTGATCGGAAAGTTTAAAAGAAGAACCGGGAAGATTTTGCGAGTAGAAGCGTAGAATGTCAGAATTATGAATCAAGTAGGTAAACTAGAGAATTTGAAAACTGAAATGGATAAGTTAGTATTAAACATAGTAGGGATCAGCTAAGTTCCGTGACCAGCGGCGGGAGATTTTTGGAGCGGAGACTTTAGAATAATTCATACAGGATTAGATGAAGGAAATTCAGGTGTGTGTATAGTCATGCGGAACAAGATAGGAAACTGTAGAAAACTGCTTGCAAAAGAACAAAGCAATACTCATGGGTAGATTAGAATCGAAACCGGTTAATACAGTAATAATCCAAGTATACATGCCTGTATCTAGCTACAGTGAGGAAAAAAGAGAAGCGATCTACAAAGATTTTGAAGGCATACTAAGACTCATAGGGACATGAAAATTTAAAACAACAGAAAATTTGAATGCATTGGTAGGTGAGGGTAGGGAAGGAGCGATAGTAGGTTTATTTGATTTAGGCACGAAAAAAGACAAAAGAAATATGCTGGTCGAATTGTGCGACACATTATTTCAACATCATGCTAGAAGACTATACACGTGGAAAATGTCAGGGTAGAAGGATATCGAATAGATTACATTCTCGTTAGACAACGGTTTAAGAATCAAGTAAAAGACTGTAGAAGCTACCCAAAAGCAGATATAGACACTGATCACAACATCGTAATTATGAACCTCGCGTTAGTAGGTAAGCCATGGAGAAGTTGCGACAGCCCTTATTAAAGAGGTTAGTGTTATTTTATTCTATTTCTACTTCTTTAGTACCAGAAATTTTCCAGATGTCTTTTAGCAACTAATTTTATTCTTTTCAACATTTTCGTGGAAATCTTTCTGTTTTAGTTTTTCAAAGTCAAAGCGCCCTTTTCCGGTTTCTTTCCTAACTTTTAAATGTAAACGCGAGTAGGTAAGCTATGGAGAAGCTGCAACAGCTTTTATTAAAAAGGTGTAAATATCTTGTAAAGGGCATGTGTAATATTAAAAAGAAATGTATGTATGTGTTAAGGGTATGTATGTGCAGGTATGTGTGTGTTTTGGATTTGGTAGGTATGATAATAAGGGATTTGTAGAAGTATGTAGAGTACGGTAACGGAGAACCTGTGACACTCTTATAATAAAAGTGTAAATATTTATCAGAATTATGGTTATTTTTTGAAAATAAAGGTATGTATTATTATGTACGTGTATGCATGTGCTGTGTGTGTATTGTTTGAGTTTAAGATAGATATTATTACGGCTGCGGAAATTGCGCGGATGTTTTTAAGAATGCTTTTTCTCGTGTGGTGTGTGCGTGTAATTAATTTAAAAAGAATAGAAAGGTGTATGTATTGTAAATTCAATTATTTGGTAAAAATGGTAAAATAACTAAAATATTGATGGAAGCTTTATACTGAAAAAATTTTAAACATTGTATGTGCAATAATTACAGTATAATGAAGTTGAATTATAAATAGTTAATTTTAATGGGTTAGATAGTTGTTTAAGATTACACACTATAAACGTGGTATTCTGTGGAGGTTACCAAAGAACATTGATATTTTTTTAGTTTTAATAGCCTATAAGTGTAAATGCGTGTAGTAGATTTTCATTTGCGTCACATTATTTGGACCATTAGTTATATAAAGATCCATTACTTTAATGAATATGGGTTTATAGACCCTTGAAATATTAGTTCGTGTCATGAATTTTTATGAGCCTTATCTGTATAAAAATTTTTTAAGTTCATTTTAATTGTTCAAGCAAAACGGGTTCTGCATGCTGAATTAGAAGCCATTTTATGGTCGTGCGATTAACCTCCCAAAGACGTTACACCAAAAGTTTTATTACAATTGTACAGATTAAAGTATAGAAAGTTGGCATTGAAATACGAAAATATTAACTAACAGGAAAATCGTTGCGGGCGTGGGCGTTTTAATGTGTTGTAATCAAATGCTACAGCTGTATCGATAAGTGCATGCAATTTTAATGAAATGTCATAAAACTAAAATATTTCGTGATTGGGTGCGAATATTAAAAGCATACATTTGCGACATTGAATCAATTTTAAGAACGGGAAACGAACTTATTCGCTCTCAGTTAGTTATCTGAACCTTTTCGAAAATCTTTTTTGTCATATGAAAAGATATAAAATGGTATTTAAAAATCTATTAAAAAAACTACGGCAGTTGAATGTCCCTAAACAACAAAAACAACAACAAATATTGAAATGGATGCGTTCTCCGAGTGCGCAACATCCTGAATTAGTTTGGAAACCAATCACGTTTGCATTTAAATCGAGAATTTAAACAGCTCAAACTATAAATATTGCACATAAAGATCTTAATCTATTTATCGAGGATTGTAAAAAACAATTTTTATCCAAATTGTATACGATTTTTAAAAATCACTTAGTAAACCTTAAAACAAATGTTATGTTGGCGTGCAATTTTCTTAAATTTTCTGTCACGCGTAACGAAAATAGGTTTCAAACCAGGTATTTTTCAACGCCCAACTCTTTAATTTGTTTCGGTAATTTACAGAATTTCAATGATTGGTTTGCAGGCAATGTTGCAACACGCTTATTGGATAAAATAGAGAATGATGCAACACACGGTTCAGGATTCACGCTATCCGAAATATTATTTCTTAACATCAATATTAATAAAAGCTATGATATGTTTCACGCGATCTGTTTCATGCCGCTTGCTCTCGCAATTCAAAACAAAAGGCCTGTTTAAATATTCAAAACGATGACTTCTCCTGTTTTTGTTGGAGCGTTTTAGCATGAATAATTAAGCTTGCAGCAGGTAAAAATGCTAATCACACAACTTCGTATCCACATTTTGCAGAAATATTTAATATGAAAAATTTGGTCAGCCTCATGCCTATATCAGATATATCGAAATTCGAAAAGCAGAATAACATTTCTGTAAATGTTTTTGCTCTTATTCTAAAACGCTTTCGATATATCGTAACACCGGTGCAATTAACTAGCCAAAAACGTGATAAACACGTTAATCTGTTAATTATCGAAGATGTGTATGTCGATGAGGCATCAAAATTGAATTCTGACGACAGCGAAGACGTCAACGACGACGACGACGACGACGACGACGACGACGACGACGACAATGACGACGATGGCAACGAGACCGATAAAAATGGAAAAAGTCTGAAAGAATTGAAAAAAATATTAAAGATTATAAAAAATTTAGCCTCACTGGTGAAAGGTCAATTAATTAAACATACGAGCCACTTTTACGTATGCGATAAATGCCTCTCCTATTTTTATGATCGCAAACGTCTCGAAGATCACGAGCAAGTATGCGAAAAATTAAACGAGTGTCGTGTTATTTTACCATCCGTAAAAAAAACAAATATTTATAATTTAAAGATTTTAGATATAAAATACCTGTACCGATGGTGGTCTATTCCGACATAGAATGCCTTATTAAAAAAACCGATCGAGTTTCCGAATCAGAACGCACTTTCAAATACCAGGAACATATTTCGTTTTCAATAGGATATTATTTTTATTGTGACGAATCTCTTTCATATTACAATTCCTACACAGGAACAGACTGCATTTCTTGGTTTGTGCAACAATTAAAACATATTGCCATACGTTATGGTAGGGCATTTTTTAAAAATGAGCCCGTAACATCCTTTATAGACGTCTCGATGGCAAAAACGTGCTTTATTTGCGAAGTCGATTTCTTGCCGGACGACGAACAGGTTATCGATCACGATCACATGAATGGTTCTGTAAGAAGAATTGCGCATAGTAGTTGTAATGTTAGTTTTAGATTATTTCCAATTATTCTCGTATTCTATCATAATTTGAGCAATTATGATGCTTATTTTATTATTAAAGAGCTTGTTAACGCTTTCGAAGGTCCAATGAATATAATACCCTTGAAAAATGAAAAATATATAACATTTTCTAAAAAATATAACGACGCAAATGAGACGTTCATAGATTCCTTTCGCTTTATGGCAATTTCATTGGAAAAACTGGCATGCGAGTTGTCCTTCGATGATTTTAAAGTTCTAAAAAAGGAATTTAGCGCACTAAAATCGGATCACATTAAATTGTTAATGCGCAAGGGTATTTTTTCTTACGAGTATTTGGATCTTCCTCCTATATAATGTTTTTATAGCAATCTTAATGAATCACATATTACAGAATCTGAATATTGTCTTGAAACAAACAAATTAAATCCTTCAAATTTTGTGACTTTGGCAAGCTACTCGTGGTCTAGCATGTTATTATATACTAAAAGCAGGCTAGAACTAATTTGTGACGTTGATATGTTTTTAATGATCGAAAGAGGCATTCGGGGCGGTTACACCAAGTTGTAAAACGATATGCCGAATGCAATACTAATTTTATCCCAAAACCTACGATATACTTAAACCGAATAAACTTTTATTTTACGGAGATATTAATAATCTCGATGGTCATGCCGAATTTTGTAATTTACCCTACGGGGATTTCAAATGGCTAACGTCTGAACAAATATTAAAATTTAATGTTACAACGGTGAGCATTACGAGCGATAAAGGTTATATTATTGAATGCGACTTGGAATTTTCTACGGACATTCACGACGCTCTTGCCGATGTGCCCAGAGCAGGGCACACCTTCAGGATCAAAAATTTCAATTTCTTACGAAAAAGTGCAACTACCTCCAAGTTTATTTATCCGCGGGTCTAGTTATGACACACGTTCATAAAATTTTAAAATTCGGTCTTTTTGATAAAAATGTGGTAGCAATTGAATTGAGCAAAACAGAGATAGAATTCAACAAACCTATCTACATAGATATGGCCATATTAGAATTATCAAAAATTGAATTATATAATTTTCACTACAATTTCATGAAGGCAAAATTTGCAAATAATTGCGAATTATGCTACATGGACACCGACACTTTTATATAGTGTGACGTGCAATAATTTCTATGAAGATTGTATAAGGACGAATCTAGAAAAATTTGATACGAGTGCTTATGATCCCGACAACATCTATAAAATTCTTTTAATTAATAAAAGAGCCATTGGTCTTATGAAAGACGACACCAGAGGCCGTATTTTAACACACTTTGTAGGCTTTCGATCTAAAATGTACTCTTTAAAAATGGAAGGCTGTGAGATAATAAAGAAGGTTAAGGGTATTAAAAAGTACATTATCGATTGACAAATCGGTTTCGATCACTACCTCGATACATTACGAAATAAAGTAGTTATAGAGCGAGGTCAAAATAGCATCCGATCATATTTGCATAAGGTATATTCCATACGCCAGACGAAAATTGCTTTAAGTTATCAAGATGATAAAAGATACATTTTCTCTAACGGAATAGATACTTTGCCTCATGGGCAATACCTTTGAATAAAACCATATTTTATTTCGTTAATTGCATATGCATTATAAAAACTAATTAAAGTATAAAATATAAAAACAAATCCTTTATTTTTAAATGCAACAATCTATATTAGATCAGCTTTTTGAATCCAGGAAGACTCTTGGAAGTACAACCATTTGACGAGAATTTTGGATCCTTTTAGCCTTAGTATTTTTTTAATAAGGTAAATATTTGGAACTCTGGTTTTCTGCAGCTCAGCTTCATAAAACTGTCCCAATACTGGATCGCCATGCATGTTGACGAGTAAATAAGTAGTTGAATTTGCTCGAAACATTTTGCATATTTTAAACGTTTTACTGCTTCAGTTTGCATTGTAGCCCTTACAAAAAATACTTCTATATTTTGATATGCGTACAAAGTCGCCCACAGCATAACGAGGTTTTCTAGTCACCAGTTTTAATTCAATGTAAACTTTCAGAAGCGTTTCCACAGTCACATTTCTGGGCTTCCTTTTAGTGGTGGAATGCTTAGTATCGTTGTATTTCAATACAATCGAATCAATTATGTGAATCCACTTCCATTTGCCTCTCAGAGTAAAAGCTTTATACAGTTTGTTTTTTATTGTTCTGATTGTACGTTCTATGATAGCTACTTTGATCGTGCTGTACCTAGAATAATGATTAATAACCATAATCCTTCATCAGCTGTGCAAATTGGCCGTTATAAAATTCTGTACCATTATCTGTTTGCAGATTTTTCCTGTAAAGGCGGCGACGATTTTTTAATTTCATCTAAAATCTCGCACATAGCAGATGTGACTTCATAGCCATTCTTAGATTTAAGTGGTCTCGTCCATAAATATTTCGAATAGCAATCGATCACGAGTAGAATATACTGGTGACCTTTATTATATTTCGATGGAATAAATTAAGCAATATCGGCTTGAAATAAGTCGTAATAAGAATTAATGATCGTTCTTCGATATGGAAAATTTATTCTAACTCCTCTGTGCAATTCATCCACTAGTATCGTTATATTTCTTAGACATTTTTAGGGTTTAGCATGAGGATGAGAGTTTAACGGTGAAGCTTTATCTTGCTCCAATAGCACGTGCAGGTGTCTTATAACGTTGGTATTAATTTTGTGAAATTGTAAATCGTCTCCAGCAGACATCTTGACTCCGCCAAATTTTAAGATTTTGAAAATCAGGAACTTCGTGTTTAAAATAACTTTGTTCAAGACTTGAACGACCGATTGTAATACATCTCGAGTGATCACGTTATCACGGTGAATAGCAGCACCTTCGGAAAAATTTTGTGTTTTCGCATCCACATAAAACTTAGAAACGGCATCGTGCTTATCGTCAACCTCGCCTATGTTGACAATTCTCAAGCCTCAAGAGTCGCAGTTCTTAGACTTACCGTTGTCGACTATGGAGAGTTATAAAATTTTGTATTTTTTCTGCTAAAGTCGAGTCCACGTATCTTTTGTTAATGGCATCCTCGAGCTCTGCGGAGTCGTGCAAATTTACAATGGATCGCGACTTGGCGTCAAATTTAAGTTTCTTATTAACATGTTTTTCTAAAGATGAAGCTGTCAAATATATTTCCAATGCATTGCCTATACGGAGATTGAGTTCTTCGGTACAAAATTTTAAGTTAACTCCGTCGTTTGATTTTTTAGGATTCCCCAAATTCACTATTTTAAAATCCTTAAAGTTAACTATTTTCTCGTCTTCATCTAATACCAAGACGCTTTGTTTATTTACCGCAACCGTTCCGGTCACGGGATTACCGACGTTGCAAAGTTTTCTATTTTCTATGTTGAAATCGGTTTCCGGAGTTAGTTTACAGCCTACACCAGGAGGACGGCGCGCAGCGGTATTACCAAAATCCCCGTCTCTAGAGTCTCTAGCAACATACACTCTTCCAAATTTATCGACGACCATTTGATTTCTGAGGCTATTCTTTAAGACGTGTATATTTTATTAGGCGATTAATTTCGCCTTCTTTAATTCGGATATAATAAAAAGAAATTCGTTTTGATTCATAGAGCTATTGTTGATCGCCGAACGTTCCGCCAGCAACGAACGAAGCCGGCTCACCAGCTAGGCCAGCGAGTCCCAATGAACGTATTCTAGCTTGTTATTAGAATTATCGAACTTCTTGTATCGCCAAATTCTGCTTATATTACTCGATGTTGTCTTATTTTTTGATAAATTAGCTATACCGAAACCTTTCTTTTTCTTCGTTATTTTGGATCAATTGCATGGGAATCGTAGGAGTCGCCGATGCTGTATTCACCTCTCTTGACGACAACGATGTCGAGAACGACGATGAAGCATGCTGCGGCGAGGGAGGAAGTGTAGATATTGTAGACGCCACGGGCGACGATGTTGAATTATATGCATTGGTTTTCTTTAAAATATCGAAATAATTTTTTACATCTAGCTCGGAAGGATTGTCAACAAGCGTTTTCTTATTCGAAGGGGTTTTCTTATAAGTTAACAATCGAAGTAAGTCCTCCGTAATAGGATATTTTTTATTTCTAATATTAATCGTAGATCCGTTGTCAATAGCTAACTCTGAATTGCCCATTTATTCGAAAAGTCATCGCATTCAATGCAGATTCCGGTGTCGTCTATATTGGGATCCTCGCTTTTGGACAGGATATAGGCATATTTTTTTAAGTAAGACTTCTGAACCGTCGTCGACATTTTCAGATTTGTGCTCCGCATACTGCAGTCGAATATAATTAGGATTTTTACTTGCAGAGAATATAGATAGCGATTTTAACGGTTCTAGTAATTGCGCATGCTTCATTTCGTATTTTATTAGAGCTTAATTATGATCTCGTTTAAAATCTAAAAACTTTTTTCTTATTGTTTTAGTGGTCTGCACTACGGCTCGATTTAAATTGGTAGAGTGACGTCGTCGTCTCATCGCAGCTGCAGACATTGCGTTGATGAAAGTTCGCTCAAACGTCAAGATTTTAAATACATATGTAATGATCGAATTCTTTACGGTAGCGGCCCTCGTTTATAGCTTTTTCTTTGTCTACTACTAAGAATCCGTGTCCGGCTTTATCGCCATCTTTATCTTTTTTCTACGCTAAACGGCACATCTTTTTGAAATCTTCGAAGCTCATGTCGCTATTAATGTGCTCCGAATAGTATGTCTTAAGTTCATTTCGTATTGCGCAAAAACTATAATTAAATTTGTATTGTCGCATACGATTGGCTGTGGTAAAACGCATGTATATTCTTATGACGGCTCATTGAAAAATATTGATGAATTGCGTTTTTCTCGTGACATTGAATGTTGTCGAAAATGAAAATCGAATTACTCTTAGCATCATGCGGTGAAATTATTTCGGCGTCGCCGTGGATCAATGTAGTAAGCGTAAGACTACGGATTCCAAGGTCCCGGGTTCAAATCCCGACACGGCCGACTGCTTGAAAAATGGCAGGTGAGCATTTTTCACAAAAATTACGCCCTCGTTCGGATGAGAGGTTAAATGGAGGTCCCGTGTGTGAGTGTTGTCACGCACGTTAAAGATCCCTACCTTGCCTGGAACGGCAAGGGTTCGGCAAAATTCTAAATTTCCAGGCAACAAAAAACTCGCCTCCTGGCCAATGTAGTACCTACTGGTGGAGCATTGGAAATGTAAATGAACGGTGAAATTATTTCGGAATTTTTGCTAAATTCGCAATAGCCTAGTCTCTTGATCGGTTTCAAAACTCGACTCAACAAATTGTATTTGGACTGAAATAGCGACTTGGAATAAATGGAAACATTTTCAAATTCCAGTCCGTTGGGTGCCAGTAACAAACTCAAAATCAGGTTTTGTTTTACCGCACGCAGAAGGCCCGCATACGATGCATCTTATTCTGGCCGGTAAGAGTTCTCCGTGCTTTTAGCGCGTTTGAAAATAGGAATAAGAATCATCCTGTTCGACCGTTAGATACATATTTGCAACCGGTAGAGATTGTTTCTGTTTAATAACCTTCATGTCTATTATTCGCTAACATGACGCGTAACGATTACCGTAAACGGATCGTATTCGAATATAGTCGTGCAAAATTAAGCAGTATGCTTTAGTGGTTTGATCGAAAATGTTGCTGGATTCAATTTTGAGACGTATATCAACAACCGAATTTTTAATAGATTCTTCTCGACGACTGCAATCGATCACGAACACGGGACAATTGCCAAACCGCTGATAGTCGTTCAAACAACGCAGAACGTAGCTGAAATTGCTCGCTCCTGCATAATAGTTTTCCGGAAATTTCGAATAGTGCATGAACGGGGTCGAATAATCGTTATTGGCAAAGTTCGAATACATATTTTGAAGTGGAAATTCTTGAGAATTAAAGTATAGTTTTAAATTTGTCAGATTGCAGTGATCGAAGTGGGCTGCCGATTGCTTCGCATTATCGTACTTGCCATGCTGAAGAGTAAATAGAATCCATCGAGGTTTTTCTAATTCGTTCGAATTCTTAATACGCCAAACGTGAATTTTCAAAGACGGAAAGGGCAGCAACTCGTAAAGCTCCCAGAGACGAAAGTAAGCCACAATTTTGGGATTTTTATGTAAATGATGGAATCAATTTAATTTCGATTCATCGCTAAGCGTTAAATACGGAATTTCCCACGATATTTTAGTAATTTTAAATGTTAGTTCGTTTTCGTCGCTCTTGTAACAATTGACGTCGCTCTTAGATCTAGTTAAAACAAGCTCTTGAGGCATATTTACGACGGCTCGCTTATGATCTTCGCAAAATCCAAAAATATGCTTTAGAGGCACATTGCACGAGAAGCGTCCGTTCTTAAACAAATGTCGTTCGTTTGTATCCCCTCGGGAATCCCAGGTGCTACTGCTCAAACCGTCGTATTTTTTGTGATACGAAGCGAAACCCTTCATCGTGCACGTTATATCAGGTTGCTTACAAACGTCAACCACATGTGTGCTCCCCATTTTGTACTGTATTTCATCGAACAAGAATAATATTACGTTATTCGTTATCGTATACGGTTTACCTTCGGTTTTCACCGAAAACGTTTCCTTAATATTAATGTAACTGTCGTAGGTTGCGGTTATGGCATCGGAATTTTGGATTTCTATAATCACTCTATCGCTGTTGTCCGTGTTTCGCGTGAAGGGTAACTACGAATAATAATCTTCCTTCGAAATTAATTGTTTCTTCGTAGCGAGGCATTTTAAATATGTCTAATTTGACAACCTCTTCGAAACGTAGTTTCTTCAAAGGAGAACTAATCACCGACGAGATGTGATCTGCGACCATTTTCGTGCTGCCAAAATCTCCACGTATTTTACCGCCACGTTTAGCCATTTCTAGTACTTTTTCTTTCTAGTATTCAAAAGCTTGTAGCCCTGCGCTTTTAAAAAACTAGCGTCTGCGCGACTAAGAACGGGTTTCATCTTTTTAATATGATGTCGCTTTTTCACACCTCTTCCGCTTTTTATTTCGTTATGGCCTAACGCTGATTTGCGAGCGACTGCAGATTCCGAGAACGTTTTTTGCGTTTTATATAGGTTTATTCTTGAAGAAGAATTCGGCGACGACGATAACAATGCACAACGCGCGGATTTTTTCTTAGGTCTATTGACTGCTACGGCTAACGTTGTGCATGCGTGACGTTGATGCTGACACTCGTCATTATAAACGATGCCCATTTTTTAACTTAATAATTTTATTATTAGCGTCTTAGCTCTAGGTGAACTCAAAGGTACGTATCCTTTGAAAAATTAACCTGTTCCCCGTATGATCCACCAGTCTCAACATAATGTTATCGAATTCGTCCACGCACAGACGGAAACGAGTTATATTGCTGAGCTGTTGTTCTATGCTGTAGCCTGGAGGCACGGTTAGACCAAATTCGTAAATGCTATGACAAAGTTGGTTATTGCTGTACGCTCCCGTCGTAATATTAGTATCTACGAAAATGTTAAACACCGAAATTATTTCCACATCGCGATCGGACGTATGCGGACGACCTTCCTCTAAGATTCGATCGAAAAATCCTAGCATTCGACTGATGTTGCCGCGTTTCGTGATGTCTACGGAGTATTTTGATTTTATTTCTCACTTTAGAGTATTATTATTAGCTCTTAAAGAAAATAAGCCGTCAACCAATCCGTCATCCAAAGTCACGGCCGAATTAATTTCTTTGTTGGCTTTAGCCGACAATATCTTTTCTCAGATACATATTTAGTTCATCGTCTATTTCGTAGCAGTCCTAGTTGATGGTAATTTCTTTATCTTTATCGTAATAGAACTTATTATTTCCCTCATAAATATTTCGTATGGTGTTGCACGTGTAAAGACCCACCAAGCCGCAGGTGTACGTGCCGCCATTGTTCAGTCTTACAAATGGGTATAGCGTACCGCTGCTGATGGTATTTCCATACCCGAAGATCGTGAATGTCCTAGACATGACTGTAGAGCTTCAAAGGCATTATGGTTCTTTTATGCAAAAATTTCAACACTAAATGACCGCACACGATCGTGTTAAAGTCTTGCTCCTTTTCTACGTGAAAATATCTTAAGACTTCCTCGGGAGGCCTCAGGTCTCCGAAACTATCGAAGTATATTACCGTATTAGCCCTTTTATTATAACCGACCAAATGCGCGCTTGGACCGGATCCATTGTCTAAATTTATAATGCCACTTTCGTTTCGCCACGGCGGTGCTAAGCTTCCATCGCGTTTTTTCAGAGGCAGCTCGTCTCGCATGTACATGCCTTTTAAATACGGAACACCTTTGGCATATTTGTGCAGATTGAGATCAGTCAATGTGCGCATGGACTGTGTAAGGGTGGTGGTGGTGGTGGTGAGCGACACCGTCGTAGTCATCAGTTTTTGAATCCCCCGGATAAGGTTTCAAGTACAAGGCGCTACCTTTCTTGTGAGGCTTTAAATACAATCTGTCGCCGACTTTTTTTCTCTTCAATGGCTCTGTTGTGACGCGCGTTCTCGTTGAACTACCTCTTTGCATTTTTAGCCGAATTGATGGCGTTTGCAACGCTCGACAATCCGCCGACCAGTGCTCCGAGCGCCGAATGACTTGCAAATATCGGAATCAAGGGCAGTAAACCACCTCGCTTAGGCACCGGTATTATGCGCGGTACTTTAATTTTCGAACGACCTCCCATCCTGTTGACTATAATTTTTGCAGAATTCATCGCGCTCGCGCTTCTCCGTGTCCTATACTCTTGATGCTTTGTTTTCTGATTTCTTTAAATATTTAACTTATAAGACCGCCTTTGAAGGAGCATTTTCTACCGGTGTTGCCGTTATTGCCCGTGGATTTTCTCGAGCATCGACGTACTCGACGTCGTCCTCGTCGTTTCTGTCGTTGTCGTCGTCGCTTTTGACAATCCAGTTTCACAACAATTTTATTGTCTATTTCCATTCCTAGTTTGCGTTTCGCCCATTGCTGCTGTTACGCCCAACGCTGCGAGCTTCTCGGGCAACTTAAAATCTTTGGCTTTGACTCGCCGCCGAGCCGCTTCTTGCAAGGCCTTGTCGGCCTCGTGGCTGCGCTCCACGTGTTTGTGATGCGAATATTCGATGTCGTGCTGCTTGCACGCTTCGTCTAGAGGATTAATACTTTTGTCTCCGCGGTTTAAACGCCCTTGCAGCCTTGTTCCGGGTCCGCAGAAGTTATGACCAGGAAGGTGCAGTTCGAAGGGCAATTTATTTAAGAGGTTGTTGAACAACCGTTTACCCCCATGTACCAACATTGACTAACATCTCTCCTGCAATAATGTAACAATTTAAATATATATATATATATATATATATATATATATATATATAAAATAACTGCATACAAAGTAAATTTTATTTACAAAAAAGGATCATGAGCTATCTTTAAAATACAGAGGTTTCATTTCGACATTTAAATTCTTTTTATATAAACATAATACGTGATCGACAACTTTGTGAGGGAAATGGCGCGTTATTTCTAACAAGCCGAGTCTGTTGGTATCGAAAAGAACGTTTAGGGCACTTAGGATGGATTTCCAAATACGTATTCGCTTATCATTTCGGCTCGACATAAGATTTGATCCTGCATGTTCGAATAAAGTCCAGCATCCACGGGGCCGCCTTCACTTCCATCGTCGTCGCTGCTCGTGCACCTATTATACGCGCAAGCTTCGAACTCTTTCTATTGTAAAACTCTTGAAAATCTTGTCCTTTCAATATTTCTAATTTGAGCATTATAAGCGGAGCTAAAGTAAACACTTTTGCAAACTCTTCGCGGGAGAGTGAAATTCGCGCAATATTGTATTCGGATCGTGTCGCTTCTAATGCGTCGAGAGCTGCAGCATTTTTTGCACCTGGACTCTATGAATAGACTTGTATTCGTCTTTGGCGGTAACGTCTGCAGATGCAACCTTAGTAGTATCGGAGCGGTTGAAAAAAAATTTTCTAAATTTATGCTTGATAGTGATAGACGACAAATCTTTCCACTCGTTTTCGTCTATTTGCAATTCGCCTTCTTTACAAAATCTGTTGGGGCTTATAAATCTGATAGCAGGGCTAAAATCCATATTGTTCTTTTCTTTTTTAGGCCCACTTCGATCGAATGGTCTTGAACGCACCATTGCGCGTTCTCCTTGAGGGAATTCATTCGGTATTCGGTGCTACATATCAGAAAATCCATCACGTGATCGTTATTGTAGACATGAACACCTGAGAAAACATTCGAACTATTACCTGACGGTTGCGACGCCTGCGGCGATTTAGATACTGCACACGTAGATGATGACGAAATTACGTCATCATCATCGTTATTTAAAAATACTTTACTGTCGTTAACCGCTATAGTTTGTATGATTATTTTCGCCTTGAATATAGTTCATCATAATTGCTATTTAATTAAATGTAAAATCTCACACACATACCTTGAACGAAGATACCGCTGGTTAGAACTGAAAATTATTTTGCGCGCGCAGGTCTTCGTTCGAGCGCGAACGATGCTGCTCATGCGCACATATTTTATTTTTATATTTGTAATAGACGTAGTATACCCACGCTTCTATTATTTCCATAAGTACGATGTGCTCTAAATACGACCATACACCATCTGAACTATCAAATTCTCGATCTTTTTTCTCGCTCTCTCTAACTCCTTCGAAAAAGCGATTTGTTTATGATTCCATGGCTTGACGTGCCATTCAGTCTCCGTAAAACTGCTATTATATTTGAATCTTATTTTAAATATCAGAAAAGGATCAACGTAAACTCCGTCTCCGACACAATCGCCCGCACATCCATTGTTCAACCATTCCTCATCGTTGCCGCCCTCGTCGCCGTCTCCGTCTACGTTTTCTATTTCTCGTCGTCGTCGTTGAAGGCGTCCTCGACCTAGATAACTTTTATAAATTAAAAGGTCTCTCGATACCGCGGACGACGACGACGATGTCGATGTCTCTGATGATTGCAATAAGGGAGCCTCTTACGAATAGTTCTGTTGCTGCTGTTACCATTGCTGTTGCAGCTGCATGGTAACTAATTTCATACGTTTCCAATCTTTAGAACGAGAGCATCTTATTTGTTGGGACGACTCAGACTTTGACAATGCCAAAACGTCTTTATTTTGAACAACCTCGAAACATAGGAATGCATTCGGAGGATCTACGGGAACCGGATTTCTTTGCCAGGAGGGCACGCTCGGCTTAAATATGTATAGGTAAATATTACATATTAAAGAGTAGGCGAGATATGCAGCGACGGTTGCGGGCGGTCCTCTAGGCGTCATTTCGAGCAATGAGCATTTTTAATTGCATTCATAGGTTTTTATTGCATGACTGAGGAACTGAGGTATGTGGGTGTGTGCGTATATATAGGGTAGAACATGCGCATTCAGGAAACGATTTGGTTTGCAGAGGAAGTCCATCTGTTTGATCTGTATGCGACAATGATTGTAAGCCATGCGCTAAACAATAGCGATGCATCCATAATTGTTTTTGCAAATACTCCGGTAATTTATCGAAATTTCTGGCTACGTCTTTACTTGCATACCTCTCGATATACTCGAGCGGTAATTTCGTAAGATCGTCGACTGTCAACATTCCTCGCTTGTGCTATCATAAAAAAATTATGATGCTTACCTGCGGAAACTCCCCAAAAATTTTTAGTGTAATTACAAAATCTCTCACCTACCTAAAATTGAAGCCCTACCACCTGGACTTACAATTTATACCATCTTATAACAATATCTTCTGAAGATGCTTTTCACTCAGAGGCCAAAACCTCCAGTTTCCTCAGAAATATCTGCTACGGCTGCTCACTCGTTCCCTGAAAATCCTAACTTACTAAAAATAACACTGACTGCCAAAAGTACATAAATATTTATTAACATTTCCAATTCGCTACGTATCAATTTAATTTACGTCCCTCATGTATTTCAAGCTCAAAAACATTTTATTACTTGTGGTAAATAATAGCTCATTTTAAAGAAAATACATTTAAAATCATACTACATCGATTTTGAAACAAAGTAGTTGGGCTTATTTCCAACCTTTACTTTATACACCAGGTCAAATACGAGTTCATAGTAAACCTTTTTTTATCTACGTGCTAACAACGGCACTGAAATTTCCTAAAACCCTTTTACCTTTTACAAAAATTATAGTTTTCACCTTCAAGTGATACCATCAAATTATTACATAAAATTTTTATTAGTCCTTTTTAAATTGACTCATCAATTGAAATGTCTTTAAAACATAATAATTACACAAAATCAATAAATTGTCACCCAGAAACTCGCCAACAAAAAGAAACAAAAGTTTTATAAGTAGAGTTACCTAGTTTTTGTCTCAAGTGCTCTCTACATGGACACCATCTTGAACGTGATCCTCTTTCTCGACTGCCCGTTCAAATACTGTCTCCAGCTTCTTTACATGGACACAATCTCCAACGTGATCCTTCTTTTCGACTGAATGTTCAGATACTGTCTCCAGGTTCTTTACATAGACACCATCTCCAACGTGATCCTCTTTTTCGACTGCACTTTCAAATACTGTCTCCAGGTGGCCCCTCACCATCAGGAATAAACCGATTCTAATTAAATTCTTTCACACAAGTGCACGGTAATACCATGCTCCCGTATACTTGCTGGCCTGTCCATACATTTACTCTGTACTCATAGTACATATGCCGCCTTCAAACACCCAGTACTAAACTTGTACTTACTTGCTTTATAATTTTAATTATTTATAGCAAAAAATACGAACACCCACTTGTGCTAATTTAACTGAAAGTTTACTTAATCACTTTGCTAAGTAGTTAGGTAGGCGATCGTAGGTAAAGACAAAAGAGAAGAAAGTGATTCACCACCTCCTACGGGTTTATATCAGTTCCAAAAGCCACCCCCCTACATCAATTTCTAACACCCCTGTTGCACTTTTTCTAGTATCACATCACAAATAAGCCAACGGTTGAACACTTCCACAAACTGTCCAATTATCCTTGAAAAATTCTACGTACACTTTCCTACCCGTCGTCAAAATCTAAGAAATTCTCGCTCCTAACAAGCTCGATATTTCGAAATCCTCATTAAAAACTTTACCCAGCGTTGTCTTCCGCGAAACCCTGACAACAGTAGTTTTATTTCTAGCCTCTCCAATACGCCCACTGTATACGCGTATATCTCTCCTTTCATTCCCACTCATAAACAATATTTTCCGTTTTATTTTATCCTAAGACATTATTTTTCCGCTTATCCACTAGCACAGTTTTACCTAACCCCTGCTATCGTCGTCTATCCTACTCTTGTTTATTTAATGTAACCGTAGTGCTCGGTTAGTAAAGTATCCCCAGATTTCTATTCCCTTACTGCTCGATTTATTCCGAAAACATAGCGTGTCTTCGTCCTTCTCTAACTAGCTCCTAGCTTCCTTGTTTATCAAGCCTTTCAAAGACAAACGTTTCACTAAACATATGTTGTGCTCCCTTCTTTACTAAAGCATTCAAGCTATAGTCTTTTCTCTATAAATCGATATTATTTTCGTACATGCTGTCTGCACCTGCGTTTTGTCCTCATTATATTTTTCCAGCTATTATTTGTTGACGAGATTCTGTGTTCGTTATCTGTTTACGACTATAAAGTTCTTTGAATTTATAACACGTGCAACTCGAATAACAACTGCTCTTTAAATATGCTATCAATCTGAGAGTTTTTATTATTTAGAATATTAAAACAAATCTTAATTATGCTTACCCTAATTTACATTTTACATGCATTTACGCACTTATGCGCTTCAAATTATGTTTCCTAACTTATTAATAATTAATATTTACAATAAAATGTAATGCTATATTCAACTAACCCTAATATTTACTGGTAATTTTGTCAAATACGAACCAATTTTGTACAAACATGGCTCAAACTTTGCGTGACAAATTTATACACTTTCTAATTTGACATAAATATAAATTTGGACTTGGTAATTTCTTTTTATGACCTCAGTAATATATATATATATATATATATATATATATATATATATAATATTAAATGTTTTTAATGGGTTTGAGGTCAGCTGGTAAAAAGAAAACTCTTTTATAATGCCTAAAATTTCGGATTTATCTAATCCTTGTTCACGGGCTTCTAAAAATGTTATAAACAACTAGGCTAAATTATACAAATATTAATTGCAACTTACAAGATAAGTTGTTTTAAAAAATTAACATCGAAATTAATTATTGAACATAACTATTTTTAGTTTTTCACTTTCAAATGTAGGAAGGATATATAATTTGTATAAGAAGAAATGTAAAAATAAAAATTATGTCAGATTTTGAAATATTTCAAATTCTCTTTTTTAAGAGGATACCTGATACCTTTATTTAATGTATATGTTATGTTGTATGTGATAGTTGTTTGTTTGTGTGTGTGTGTATGCCCATGCGTTAGGTTGTGTGGTTTGTATGTGTGTATGTATTTATAACGTTGAACATATTAACAAATATTACATTAGGTATGTAGATATGTTTTAAAATTAAGTAAATATGTGTAAATCGAGCTCAAACCACTAATATCAGTTTTTTTATTTCTACTATCTTTTGCATTAAAAATGTGAAACATTTCAAGAAATAGTCTTTTTTGTTTATCTTTCTCTAATTCTAAAATTTTTGGATTTTTGAAATCTATTCTATGATCTAAATTAGCTGAATGACTTGATAAAGCACAGGAATTTGGTTTAACTTTTATGTCACTTCTGTGTTGAATTATACGCTGATTTAAGGATTGGCATGTTTGTCCAATATACAGGCCATTCAAATTATATATATATATATATATATATATATATATATATATATATATATATATATATATATATATATATATATAATTCTTTACACTTTAATGACCTTTATATTTACTATTTAGATAAGATGTTTTAAATTTATTGGGATGTTTTTGGTACTTACATTAACTGTTGTTCATAAATATATAATTATTTAGTTAATGACAGTGACACTACTTCATTTAATTGAAAGTAGTACAACACAATAAACTGATATAAAACTGCTAGATCTTGGTTGATAAATTGGCTTAATCAGTAACACATGACTAACATAGATGTTTTAAGATAATAATAAAAAGATCAGTAATATTATTGATTATAAAAACGAGAATATACGATACTTAAGTTTTCCATATCTTGTTTGTTATTTATAGAGCTGGTGTCTTTGAGTATGTGGAAGGATTCCGAGAACAAGCGCTTTTTATAATTGGCTTTAGTTTCCATGATCTTAACTTGGTTATACACCGGGTTGTGTTTGGTGGCATACACATGTCTAGCTAAGGCGCAATTGTTTTTACCAAGTTGTGCATCACTGCGATGTTGTGTCATTCTATTGTGTAACCACTGATTAGTTTGTCCCACATAACTGAGCAAGCAACTGCATTTGATCTTGTATACTACATTGTTACATAGTGTTACCTCAGTCTTATCTTTCACTTTTGTAAATAGGTTCTTTAGTGATTTGACATAATCATTTGCAATTATAACATTAGGTTGTTTTAATATTTTAGCAAGCAAAGGAGTAAGTTTCTCTATAAAAGGTAGTTTTTTTTTAAATCAATTGTGTAATTGTAATTCTAGGTGTTCGTAATGTGTTAGAAAAAAGAAGTTTTTTTAACAAGTAATTTGGATAACCATTATTTAACAACGTCAGTTCTAATTCTTCAAGATTCTTTGTGTAAAAAGAAGGATCAGAAATTCTTTTAATTCAAGTTTTTAGATTCAAAACAGTATTAATTTTATGATTCATTGAATGGTTTGAATTAAAATTGATGTATCTGCCGGAGTTGGTTGGTTTATTGTAGCAATCAAACATCAAAGTATTAGAATCTGATCTGATAACTAATGTTTCCAAAAATGGGATCTTTCCTTGTATTTCATTTTCGATGGTAAACTGTAATTTTGGATAGAAAGTGTTAAAAAAGTTAAAAGTAACTACTTTTTTCTAACACATTAAGAACACCTAGAATTATAAATACACAATTGATTTATAAAAAACTACCTTTTATAAAGAAATTTACTCCTTTGCTTGCTAAAATATTAAAACAACCTAATGTTATAATTGCGAATGATTATATCAAATCACTAAAGAACCTATTCAGAAAAGTTAAAGATAAGACTGAGGTACCACTATGTAACAATGTAGTATACAAGATCAAATGCAGTTGCTTGCTCAGTTATATGGGACAAACTAATCAGTGGTTACATAATGGAATGACACAACATCGCAAAACTTGGTAAAAACAATTGCGCCTTAGCTAGACCTGTGTATGCCACCAAACACAACCCGGTGTATAACCAAGTTAAGATCATGGAAACTGAAGCCAATTATAAAAAGCGCTTGTTCTTGGAATCCTCCCACATACTCTAAGACACCAGCTCTATGAATAACAAACAAGATATGGAAAATTTAAGTATCGTATATTCTCGTTTTTATAATCAATAGTATTACTGATCTTTTTATTATTATCTTAAAACATCTATGTTAGTCATGTGTTACTGATTATGTCAATTTATCAAACCGAGATCTAGCAGTTTTATATCAGTTTATTGTGTTATAATACTTTCAATTAAATGAAGTAGTGTCACTGTCATTAACTAAATAATTATATATTTATGAACAACAGTTAATGTAAGTAGTCATGTTTGTAATTGATTGACCACATCTTTTTTATTTTATAGACTTATTATTATGTTTTAAATTGCTATTTATTTTGACCAAAAACATCCCAATAAATTTATGACATCTTATCTAAATATTATATATATATGTATATATTATATATATATATATATATATATATATATATATATGTATATAATATTTATATATATATATATATACACTACCTTCACCCAAAAAAAATATTGCAAATTTTTGTAGATATGAGAGGTTCTTGCATGCGCTCCAGCCTCTCCATAGCTAAACTTGTGTCTCAGGTTTTCCACACACCTGGAACTTTTTTATTAGCACTTCTTTTAAAGCGACCTCACTTTCACACAGGTACACCTCTATGCCTACAACACATATATACTATTTTTGATCAAAAAATATTGCAAATTTCAACGATATGAGATATTTTTGCAAGTGTCCCAGTTTCTCCATAGCTAAACTACCGATATTGTGTCACACAGGTTTGTGGTAGTTTCAAAGAAATGTTTTGCAGTTGGTGTTTTATACAGTGGTAAAAATTGATTCAGGTGAAAAAATATTTGACAGTATTCATTCCATCGCCGCCTCTATTTAATACTATAGTGCAAATAATATTACGGTTTGCGCTCTGTTTTCAGGTTTAAACAGAATTTAGGTTCCAATTTAGTTTATCCATGCAAATTTCACTTACTATTTCATTTTATTGAACGTTCTATTACATTTTTTCGTACACATTTTCTTATCGATCAGAAACAACTATATTTCTATTGAATTATTAATAGGATTTGCCTTCTTTGAAAAATTAAACCTGTTTTTTGCAAATATTTATTAGTTTCTAAAAAATTATAGTTATTGATACAATATTTTTGTTTTCATTTGATAAGCAATATAAGTTCAACCAAGCGTTTTATGAGCAAACTTCTTCTTTTTAAAATATCGCATTACTACACAAACTTCTTTGTATTTTATACCCTATTCACGATAAATATGGGATGACGTTGTAAACAGTAATAAAGTGTTAGTAATTGTATAATGTGGACGTAACTATGAATGCAGCTTTAATGATATTACTATTTAGTACGTTACAATTGGCAGTTTTGTACGATGTTGTAACATTTTCTGCTTCTGTATCCTTAGACGCAAAAATTATTTACAGTGAAATGTTAAGACACTGCTTTTATTATTTGAAGAAATCTAACTTCTGCACCTTGAGTTGCATTGCTACCACAATTCACTACCATATAGAAAGAAGGTATTTTAAAAATAACTTTACAATTTATAATATGTCAACTTTTAATAATTATTTAGTAATAAACAAAAACTATACAAGTCTAACTATTAAGTAGGCATAGAATAAGTCAATAATGACAACACTGCATTTATTTGTATTGTGATGTCATCCTATATTTATAGTGAATAGGGTATAATAATCTGTAAACTATACTACCATATACCTACTTTTTAAAATAATAAAAAATGATAGAACTTGCTACGTAGTTTCTGGCGAACAATTAAGATTATGACATTCTCATGTCTTCTTGCAAACATATATAGTACTGTATCCAACTTTAGTTTCATTAATCCAAGGAAAGCCATCCGATTCATTTCCCAACGGAATATGAGTATATATTACTCTTAATCCAGCTTTAGTAAAGACGTCCCGATAATCTTCGTCACTCCAGTAATAATGATATAAGTTTACTCCAGACATTTTTGTTATTTTCACGCTACCACTAACAAATTCTTTGTTTTCCTCAAAATCAGTGCAAACATCTAACCATTTATATCTATAGGCATCAATATTCGCTACACAGGCTATAAATATTCCACCCGTTTTTAATATCCTATGTATTTCGTTTATAATTTTCTGCATTTCGGCTTTTGTACTAGCATAAACTAGTACATATCCAGCGTATACGAGATCAAAAGTGTCATTCTCGGAATGCACTGCTCCACTATTAATGGTTTCGTACTCTCCATCAGGATCCAACTTCTTTGATTCGGCAATCATGTATTCATTAATATCAACACCTTTAACATTCAAACCCAACGATTTCATAATCATAGTAAAGTGACCAGGTCCGCAGCCGTAGTCTAAAGTTGTTGTGCCATTAACGAAAGTTTTTATAAGGTTTGGAACATCCCGAAAAACCAAATAACGTTGTGCGTTAACAGGCTCATTAGCATAATACTTTGCGTATAAACTTTGTGATGTTCTATGGTCTTGCATTGAATCGGCTGGTCTTGACTCGTTACCTCTTGATACTATTAGCTAATATGTTAAATAACAACTATTTTACCTAATGTGTTATTGAATATTAATTACCTTATTTACGTGATGTCCTTTTAGATAGTGTAAAATATGGTTTGCTACACCAATAAACTACATACTTATAAATAAAACACGGACTATGGCTTATAAATGATAATAAAATTCACAATAAGCAAAAGATATCTAGTACATCGTAAATGCTATCACAATAGGTGTTCTTTTGGCATTGGTGTCAAAAGATTTGGTTTACGGTACTGTTGAGTAATAAACTGCCTAATATTTTAAACGATACAAGAATACATCGAAGGACCGGCGAAAGACTGATATTTTTTATCGCCAATTTTATTTAACTTAAATATAGAGTAAGCCTAGTGCAGAGGTTAGAGATACATAAGTGCAGATATAATTTTATATTAAATGCAATTATAAAAATAACAAATAAAATAACGAATTAAAACGAAACTTTAATGCACTTTAATTAAAGAAGGGATATTCTCTGTACAAATAAACGCAATGCATAAACTTCGTGACGTATCTTTTGTAACGGGTAGAATCTGCATGAGGATAGTTAATTTTGATTAGCGCCGAAGTCGTGGTAACCTCATAAAATACGAGGGTGCATCAGCAAGCTGCAGTGGTGCCAGAATGAGATCCTATGGTAAATGAAAAAGAAAAATAAAGAGAAGTAAAGAAATAGTAAAATAATAAAGAACATGGCCTAAATGCAATAATTCTACGTTTCAATAACGCTTATCCTGTGTAATGCAATAAACAACATCAAGTTTAAAGAAAGGTTTATTTAAATATAAATCAAGCTAAGCGACTACACATCATGAAAGCTTCTTACGTTCTTCTGTGTCTCTGAACAACCAGTTACAGTAACCCCTTACTTACTCCCTCTACTACCCTTAGGTCTTTCGACGCACGCAGAAGGCCTGAAATATTTTACACATCTTCCGGCGCGGCGGTACAACTTAGCTTATCACTTCTTACTTCTAAAGGATACAATAATTGTATTGGGCGCCTAATTACGGTGTCATTCGCAATCTTAACGTAACAGGCACGCACTTTGCTATCACGGCCGTTTATCACGTCTTTCACCAACCCTAATTTCCACAATAACCGTCGCTTATCATTTCCATGTATTAATACGACATCCCCTTGCTTAATCGCACACTCACGCACATTCACGTTATGATGAGCTCCTCTTAATAATTGTAAATATTCTGCGCTCCATCTTTTTCAAAAGTAGTCGATAACGTTTGTTCTCTGCTTCCATAGCCTACGAATCTTTAGGTAACGGCGCGAAAGTATGCGACCCTGACTTTCCACGAAGTCGTTTACAGATAACACATCTTGCTAAAACGGACTTTATTAATTGCCGTCCTCATACAATCCAAAATCGTTTACGTAATTCGTAAAGTGTTGCATTAACACCACTATGATGAAGAGTTTTATGAAACTTTCATTATTAGTAGTTTACTTAAATGTGCATTTTTCGATAAAATAACGGGATGCTTGAGGTCAAAATCTTCTCTTAAATTATGAAGACGCCCACCCAAACGCAGCAATTCATGTTTATCCAAGAAAAGGCTTAAAGTTGCAATACTCGATTTCCGTTCAATGCCCTCACCCTTTTGTAAGTTGTTAATCTCCGAATAATAAACTTCTCGCTGAGCTTGCCTCAGTAAACATATTTCGGCCCTTTCAAATTCGTTTACGGTCAAGTTCTTCATTTATTTATTATTTCTGGTTTTTAAATTTCCTATAAATCGTAAAACATATGCCCTTATCCGCACTAAACGATCAAAACCACTGTATCTGGAGGAATCTATAAATTGATTGCTACCTTTTGTAGTGTCGCTAATTAGTAAAGACATTTTCAATACTATATCTATCGTTGACGTAGATTTCTCTATCGTATTATCTGGCCACGTTTGTTCACTTTCTAGCAACCACCTAGGACCGTGTAACCAAGTTTTGGAATTTATTAAAGTACTTGAACTTATTCCGCTGGTTAATAAGTCCGCAGGGATCTCGCGACCCGGACAATGATTCCATGTTATATCTTTCGATAAGGTCTAAATTTTTTTAACACGGTTAGTCACATATGGTTTCCATTTTGACGCATTGCCTTTAATCCAATGTAACGCGATCAGAGAATCTGTCCAACAAACTACCTTATCGATTTTAATTAATACGTTAGTTTTTATAAATACCTGTAACCTAGCTGCTAATAACGCGGCAGTAACTGCACACCAATTTTCCCGTTACGATAGTTTTGTCTTAGATATGCAGCCACCCCGTATGCTCGTAAAGATGCGTCCGAAAAAACATGTAATTGCGATTCGTTTGGATGGTTCGACACATCTACGTAACGCGGTATAGAAAAATACACTAATTTCATCAATTGTTGACTACATTCCTGCCATTCATTTTGCATATCTTGCGGTAACAAATCGTCCCAACCAATTTTTTCGACCCATATGTTCTGAAACAAAATTTTAAGCTTTATTACACATGGTGCAAGAAGCCCTATTGGATCATACACACGAGTAATTGTCTGTAACACGTGCCTTTTTTTCACCATCTTAACGGAATGTATGTACTCCGTCACACTACTCAAATCGACACTAATTCTATCGTTCTGATTTCACCAGTTAATTCCTAACACCATTTGAATTTGTGCATTTTGCGATTCAACCTTGCTGTTTACTTCGAGATAGTTAATCGTCCATTTGCGTAAATTCATGGAGGCTCCTTGAAAAAGTTTACTTGAAAAGTCTTTTAAATGTTCTGCAACATTTCGATTGTTTACACTGGCAACTAGATCGTCTACATAAAATCTCCTTTCTAAGATTTCAATAAATTCAGGGTTTTGTTTTCGATTATTGATTAAATGTGTTCGTATCACCGAATTTAAAAGAAACGGGCTACATGTAACTCCGAATGTTACTCTATTCATACGGTACGTTTCCAGTTCATTGTCGTTATTGTACCATAAGAATCGATGTGCGTCTTTATCGTCGGAATGTAAATAAATTTGTAGAAATGCTTTCTCCATGTCAGCCGTAATTCCGATCTCGCCTACACGAAAATTAAGTAAAATCTTAATTAAATCTGTACTTAAATTAGGCCCCTTTTCTAATAAGTCATTCAATGATTTTTGTCCCGGGGCATGTGAAGAGGCATCGAACACCACTCGCAAACGCGAGTTAAAGTTCGGGCCTTTGGAGCTGGTTTTTTAAAAAGCTTTGACACTTTAACAATATTTTTATTACTAAAATTTGTACATAATAACTTATAAAAATTAATTGTACAGGTGAGTAGTCTATGTAGACAACAATGTAAAAGTTGTAATACGCAGACTGACTCGGTTGAGTAGCTCAAACAACGAAGTATGGAGTTCGAAGACTGACTGCCGGGCATTGAGCTCCCGGGCCTTTTATAATAACCTGCCCTCCACACGGCTGTGGGAACTTGCAGATCTCATGTCTGCGTTTCTCTTAATTGTACACTTTATTACAATGTAACAACTTAATTCTAAGTAATTGCGGTCTGTTGACCGCCTGTGACCTGCCACCTGCAGTATCACTGCCCTCACGGATGCACAGCTGCATTCCGTTCTCATGAACTGTCGATAACCTCTCTGGGTTATCCTTGTGTTACAATGTTGCATTGAACTTATACTTTTACATAATAATTTCTAATAATTCATATTAGATTCAATATATCAATGTAATTGGGGGATACATAACTCCTCCCACCGTAAATGAAAAATTAAGGTTTTTCTTAATTTTTAAATACATAAAATTCATTATTTAAATTCATTTAAAATTCATTGTTTCTAATGGTATGCTTATTGTTTCCTTTTTTCTCTTTGTTTCCTTAAATCTAGAACTGTTTCCTTCATTCTTATATCTAAGGTACATTTTGTATAATACATACATGATTACAAAATTATTAAAATGATTAATACAATTGTCCAAACACTTATATTATTATAATGTAACTTTGGCGTTTTGATTTCACTTAATTGTTCTTTATAACTTTCCACTAATTTCACGGCGTGGTTGAGGTCGTCTAAGTCTAGATGCTCTAGCTTCATAGGTTTCTTGTTTATTTCTTCGTCTTCTTGTTGTATTTTGAATTGTAGTTCCGGTAGGTTTGCAAGTTTCTTTGTTGTTATGGGATCTTGATAAACTCTGATTACTTCATCTTTCAATTTCACATAACAATCTTCTTTGAGGGTAATTAGTTTGCTTCCGATTAATGCTTGGTTATTTTCATCTTGGTTGCAGTGGATGGTTGCTATTACTTCTGTTGGGAAAATGGCTATCCATTTGTTATCTGTAACCTTTTGAATTTTCATATTAGTTATTTGCACTTGTTTAGTTTCACAGTTTTCGTAATGATTTGAGAATTTTAATAGTTGTACTTCACAAGGGCTGTCTTCTTGAATGGTTGTTGTCGTCATCGATTGACATAAATATTGATTTGGTGTTACTTCAGTACATTTTTCGTTTGTATAACCATATCTTAGTTCATTTAGGGATAGGAATTTGGTTTTGGGTATGATTACTTGGTATGTGCTAGTAACCTTTGTTGGAAAAGCAAATAAATGATAAGATTGATAATTGTTACTTTCTACTATTGGAATTTTTATTAAAAATATTATTTCGTTATTCTTAATGTTGCTAAAGTTGTTGCGTTAAAGTAAGGGTGGATATTATTTGAGTAAATATTGTAATTTTGTATACTGCCTAGTTTATTGGTAGTATACCGGGGTTGTTTTTATATGTTATATTATTACTTGGTTGTCCGTTCTACCTGGGTGGAGGTTGACGGTAATGGTGATAATTGTCTATCTGAAATTACAGGGTGTCTTAGGTTTTTTAAATGAATGTACTTTGTTATTTTACCGTTGTCTACTACTGCTATGTTTTTATCTGATATTTTCTTAATTTTAAATGGTCCTAAATTTCTGGGTGCTGTTTTATGTCGCTTGCTTTGAAAGTTTTTCTCATATACGGTTTGTTCTATTGAAAATTTATTTGAGTCGGTATTTTTGTTTCGGGTTGTGGTGATACGTTCCTTATCGTTCTCTAGTTTATCTTTTACCTTATCATAAGTTATTTTAAGTTTTTGTTTGTGATCTTTCGCATATTGTTGATATACTTCCTTGTTGTAGTGTATGTCATAGGGATTTCGTGAATCTGAATGTCCTAATGTTAATTCTAAGGGTGTAAAATTTGTTGATGAGTGAATTGTGTTATTATAGGCGATTAGTGCGTATGACATTAAATTGGTTATATGTTCCTTTTTATAATTTATTCTTAATAATCGAATTTGTTCTAACAGGGTTAAATGTAATCGTTCAATTAGTCCGTTTGATTCGGGTGGTTTTCCGTTATGAAATGAATTTTTATTTTGTGAGTTCTAAAGTGTTTTGTATTGTCTCATTTTAAATTCGCTACCATTGTCTAAAGTGATTGATTCGGGTGTTCCGTAAAATGTGAAATATTGTAAAAATCCTTGGGTCACGTCAATGCTATTTTTGGATGTGATTGGTATGGCTTGGCCTATTTTGTGAATGCGTCTATAATTGTTAGATAGTTTTGCGCTTCTACTACTAGAGTATCGGCATGTAGTTTTTGAAATGGTTTGTCGGTGTTTTGGTTAACATTAAGGGTATCTTTGGGGGTTTCCTATCGTATTTCGCTTTGTCACATAATTCGCATTGGTTAATGAAATCTGTGGTCAAGTCCTTCATGTCTTTAAAATAATAACGTCTTACAAGTTGTTTTATTGTTTCGTTAATTCCACGATGGTTGGTTTTTCCTTCGTGTTGATTTCTAATTACATCGTTTATTTCGTCAGGGTCGTTTAGTGTTATTAGTTTTCTAGTACATCTGATGAGTTCAGGTCCAGAGTTATTGAATAGTTTAATGTATAATTCTGAAAATCTTTGGTATAAATGTTCGGTATTGAAATAAAAATAAAATCGTTTCTTCTCGGGGGTGTATTCCTTTAAAATTTTAATTATTTGTTCCTCATTGTCATCTTTAGTTATTTGAATTTGGTATATCTTTTTGTTATCTACTTTCGTATATTTTACTGGATTGGGGTTATTTAAAACTTCGGTTATTATAAATTGATTGGGTTTCATATCGATTGCTTCGTTTAAAATTTTATTTGCGTTTTTTGGTTCTTCGTTTTGTGTCGAATGTATGGTGTCGATCTCGTCTGGATCTTCCCTTATTTCTGTATCGTCTACGTTTCCTATAATGGATTCCGTTTCTAATGCATTGAGTTGGATTCGGCTTAAAGCGTCTGCGTTGTTGTTATAAATTCCTTTTTTGTATATAATTTCGTAATCATACTCTTCGAGTCTGATTCTCCATCTTTGTAATTTTGAATTTGGTTCTTTCAGTTTGCATAACCATACTAGTGGTCTATGGTCGGTATATATGTAAAATTTTCTTCCGTATAGGTAAGGTCTAAAATATTTTGTTGCCCAAATTATGGCTAATAATTCTTTTTCTATAGTGCTATATTTTTGTTCGGTTTTATTTAGGGTTCTGGATGCGTAGCTGATAGGTTTATCGCTACCTACTTTTCCTTGGTTCAATAGCTTCTTCTAGATTTTGGGGTCGTTGGAATCTGATTTTGTCCGATAGTCGTTCTGGTAAAGCGTTTATATATGTGTCTAGTGCCATTTCGTCGTACATTTTTGTTTTTAAATGTCTAACGTTTTGATCGGGTTCTTCGATTTTTAATTTTGTTAAAATTAAACTTCTCACGTCTTGGCATTTCATTCCGAATTGGTAGGGGGATTGATTGTGTTCCATTCTAAGGTTTATTAGGTCTCGTACCAGGCATTTTATATTACGTTGGTCTCCAAAATATGCAATTAGTAGCTGTTTAAACTGGTCCCATTCCGATAAATCGTCCCTACTGGCGATTAATGTTAGTGCCCTTCCGGCTAGTTTACTTATTACTAAGCGTATAAGCAATGAATTTCTTGCGTCATCTCCGGGTTTGTAAAAAGTTTTTAGGAAAATTTCACATGCTCCAATGAAATTTCAGAGATGGGCCTGGGTGCCATCAAACGTCTGAATTGTCTCTAAATAGAGACGTAAGTCTGTGTTACTCATGTTGGTTAAGGGTTGTTTTCGATTTTTTGGAAATTTCAAAAAATTTTTTTTTTTGAATTAAGCTTTATTTCGTTATTTGTATGGTTACTTTTGCTTCGGATTTATTAATTTTCCGTTTGGGTTGTAAAATTTCAAATTTTGTAGAAATTGGGGTTGGTTCTGTTATTTGTAGCGTTTATTATGCTTTGGATGTATTAATTTTTCTTTTGGATTAAGTAATTTTGAATTTTGTAAAAATTGGGGATGATTTTCCTTTTATTATGACGTTATTTTTTGCTTTGGTTTTTTAAATTTTCCTTTTTAGATTGGATAACTTAGAGTTTTGTAAAAATTGATGTTGATTTAGCTATTTGAAACGTTAACTTTGGTTTTGGTTTGTTAATTTTTCAATTAGATTAGGTACATAAAGATTTGGTAAAGGTTGATGTTTATTTCGTTATTTTTCGGCGTTATTTTTTTAGTTTGGATTTTGTGGATAAAAATTTGGTAAAATTTTGAGGTTAATTTCGTACTTGTAACATTAATTTTTGGTTTGGATTTGTTAATATTGCGTCAAGTTATTTTTAAAATCGTAGTCGTTCTTTGTTTATATTTAATTACACAGTGCAGTGATGTTCTTGTGAGATTTATTTCAATAATGTTAGAATAATTACCGTAGTCTAGGATTTGTCTGTTTTTAATGCAGCTTTTACTTTGTCTTGAGTTCCTGCTTCTTAAGGAATCTTAAATAGATAGATTTATTCTCGTTTAGCTTTGTTTTATTTAACTTTTGTCAACTTGTAATTAATATGACTCGAGGTTGCACTTTATTGTTTGCATGAACTACTAAAAGATATAGTGTTCATTACTTTGTAATAATTGCGTACATATGATTATACTTGTTGAGGTACTTAACTCTTACAGGTGTTAATAGAAATTAGATACGTCTGTTTCTGTAATTGCTAACTGCTTTCGCATAAAGTGTTACGTCTGTTTTATTTTTAGATCTCTTGGTATTATAATGCTTGTTGGTAATTGAATCTCTTCGTAATGTGCGTTTTCAGGTTTACAATTATGAGTGTATGATAACGTTTTAGCGTTTTAATTAAAGATTCTTATGATGATCGTTTTACTGCACTTTATAATGCTGGTTAATTAGTTGAAAAGCGTTTAGATTTTATTGCAATTGTACACGCTTTTATTAATATATAAATTGCGTCGATTTTATTGTCCCGTGTATGATGCAAATTGCTTTAGTACGGAAAGTTCCTGAAAGCTATTTCTTTAGTACTGTGCAAGAATTCTGAAAGCGATTTTCTCTGAGTTTTAACTGTATAATAAGGAATGCTTTCTTCGCGTATTTATCTTAGGTGGTTTTAAATTACCGTAGCAGAGTGTTTGCTATGATTTATCAGTATTATAGAGGTCAATGGTTTAATAATTGTTCCGTGATTGCTTAAAGATTAGCTTTAGCTTTGAAATTAAATTGCGTTCTGTGTTTCTAGTTTGCCGGTTTATAAACGTGCGTTGAATCGCGGTAATTATTTGGTGTTAGTGAATGTGCACGCCCGTTTATTTTTGGATTATTTTGAGTTCGTTCTATTTATTATGGTAAGGATATCTTAATATTAATTCTCATTTACTTTTAAAAGAAAATCTCTTTTAAATTCAATTCTTATTTATTTTAAGAAAATCTCTTTGTAAATAATCAAGTCTCATTTGCTTTTAAAGAAAAATATTTCTTTAACATTCAAGTTTCATAAAATGTTATATAGTCTCGTTTTGAAAGTAATTCACTTTGAACTATTTTCAAAATATTCATAAAAATACAATTCATAAACAGTAAATATAAATGGTACTCAATAGTTATAATACTAGCATATATCAATTTGGTTTTTGGTTTGAAATAAAAAAGGTTATGGAAATGAACTTACATTAATTTCATCAGTTTCTTTGGTGGGTTCGATCGATTCTGTATCTTGTCCACCTTGGTTTGATTGTTGGCCTTAGACGATTCTTGTTCCTTGTCCAACTTGGTTTGTTGCTGGATTCAGACTATGCTTGTTCTTCCTCCAACTTGGTTTGGGTTCTGCCAAAATTTTGAATAAAATTCTTGGTCACCAATCTTCCGATTTTGGATTTTCAGTGCCCTTTTGACATCCGTTACGACTGCGCCAGTTAAAGTTCGGGCCTTTGGAGCTGGTTTTTAAAAAGCTTTGACACTTTAACAATATTTTTATTACTAAAATTTGTACATAATAACTTATAAAATTAATTGTACAGGTGAGTAGTCTATGTAGACAACAATGTAAAAGTTGTAATACGCAGACTGACTCGGTTGAGTAGCTCAAACAACGAAGTATGGAGTTCGAAGACTGACTGCCGGGCATTGAGCTCCCGGGCCTTTTATAATAACCTGCCCTCCACACGGCTGTGGGAACTTGCAGATCTCATGTCTGCGTTTCTCTTAATTGTACACTTTATTACAATGTAACAACTTAATTCTAAGTAATTGCGGTCTGTTGACCGCCTGTGACCTGCCACCTGCAGTATCACTGCCCTCACGGATGCACAGCTGCATTCCGTTCTCATGAACTGTCGATAACCTCTCTGGGTTATCCTTGTGTTACAATGTTGCATTGAACTTATACTTTTACATAATAATTTCTAATAATTCATATTAGATTCAATATATCAATGTAATTGGGGGATACATAACTCGCGTTGTTTGTTTATCTTCTCTAAAAATAGGCCTGTGCGGCATGTAGTAAACACGAGGCATGTAGTAAACAGGATCGCCATTTGTTTTTTCAGCATCACCGCTGGAAATTAACTCGGCATAATTATTATCCAACATTCCTTTGATAGCTGCGTTATATTCACATATTTTGTTAATATTGGTCAATTTAAACTTTAACCTCTGAGCACGAACTCGCGCACTAATTAAATTATCATCTTCAATCACTGCATCCTCATTCTTCCACGGTAACGCTACTAAATATCGATCATCACATTTATGAACGTTATTTTTCAAAAAATTATCGAAAAATTTCTTATCGTCGTCTGCTTTTTTGGTTATACCTATTGTTTCCAAATCCCACATACTTTCGATCTCGGCTTCTGGTTTTATAACTGTCGCATGTAACACTGTCTGCAGATTTACTCCTATGGTTGTAGCATCAATTGGTATGGGGCCATGCAAAGCATAACCAAATTTCGTGTCCACTGCTACTAAACCTTTGTTAAGACGAATATTCTTTCCTGTCACTACTGTCCAGTAATTGTCTGCCCCAATAAGTATACTAATTCCATCAACAATTAACGCTCGATCTATATTAAACGGGATATTGTCAGCAAGCTGCAAGTTTTGATACTCTACCACGCTTTCTTTAGGTATATGTAAATTATCCATGCAAATTTCTGGAACTTCCACAGCCTCAATCGTTAAAATTTCATCTGTATATTGTCCCTTCAAAGTATTTAAAACGCGGTTGTAAAGTTTAGAGGGTATTGATGAACTATTTTCAAACGCGGCAATACGAACCCTATGTTGTCCTACAACAGGTAAATTTAATACCCTTGATAGATTCTCCTTAATAAATGAAAGTTGACTACCTCCGTCCATTACTAAGCTAATTAACTTCATTGAATTTTCGCCAAAGGCATAAACACAAGCCGTTTGCAATAGCACATTTTTGTTTATGTTAGTCATCAAACTGGACACCGACGGCGCCGAAGTGTTCATTGAACCTTCGCCTTTCGTTAATTTCATTCAGCGTTGTGTCTATCTTTACCTGGCTTAAAGCTTGAGTCGCATATTATTGTTGCGTGCCTACCTCTGCATTCCTTACATCTAAAGAATCTATTTTTACAATATTTAGCACTATGGTTATTTCTCGTACAACGGTAACAATTTCCTGCTGCCTTTAGAATTTCTCTCTTCCTTGCCAAAGGTACATCTGCGTCACACATTTCAGTTTTATGGTCTTTCTTGCAGAAAGCACAGCATTCAAGACGTTTGTTCGGCGTGACTAATAAACTAGACGCAGGTCCTTTGTAATGCGTTCTCTTTTCTGTTGGGAGCATCTTTTCTTTAAAATCTGCATCCGGTTTTAAAGCTTGTTCCAACGAATCGAGTTCGTTTTTAAGAAACTGCAACATATCATTTACCTGGCGATCTGCATCTTCCTCTGACCTTGATGATGAACTTTCTAAATTATTCGTAATAATTTCTAGATGATTGGATGATTTCATATTCATTTGTCGATAAAATCCTAAACGCAATTCCGTTGGCAACGACTTAATGAGAGTCGACTTTAAAATTATGTTATACAGAGAACTAGATACTTCTAAGATTTCCAGAACACGCATAGTTGAAGTAATTAAATTGTAATTCTTCCTTAAAGTGCTTACGTCATTTTTAGATTTTACAGGTTCAATTTTCATAATGCTATCAATATATTGTTCAATTAGCCGTTCCCCATTTCCAAATTAATCTTTTAATATATTTAAAGCTTCTTCATAGAACGCTCCAGATGGTGGAAATCTCTCAATTCCTTCAGCGGCCCTTCCCGTGACATACATTCGCAGGTAGTTGAATCGTCTCCGTTCGTTAATTGTTGATTGTCGTGGATCATACTTCTGAAATGTTTCCAGAAAGAAAGCCAACCCTTTGCAGTACCATCATACTGTGCTAACTGTACACATTGAAGCTTCACTGACGTAAAGGATGGCCTACTTGCTTCGTTACTTTCTGGTACCGTATTCGTTAAATTCGAATCAACCTCTATCTGCGATCTTTCTGGGAGTTTTAATCTAAATTCCAACTTGTGTCACTAAACAACAAGTTACAGTAACCCCTTACTTACTCCCTCTACTACCCTTAGGTCTATCGACGCACGCAGAAGGCCTGAAATATTTTGCACATCCTGAAAGGTTTTCTACTTATGTCACTGCAATGCCTTATGATAATATTTCTATATCGAAGACGGTTTTTCGCATAAATCTCCCTTGTTTTTGATTTATTCACATCATACTTTCTTTGCTCAAAATAGCTTATATTATATTAATTCTGTCATAGTTAAATAAACTTGTAAAATAACATGCTTTTCAAATAATATTCTATCACTGGAGTAGTTGGACATCCTTTACAATTAGCTGACTTAACCTGTTTCCGAAATAAATTGAAATAAAATTCAACCTAAACTTAAAACTTTATTAACATACAATAATTTCAATACAAGTTACAAAATACAATTTCTTAAGTTCAAATTTGGCCAGTTATTGCTATAGAAAAATATCCTAAAAAGACCTTAAATTTAAGCCATCGCTAACCTATTTTGCTCTCCAAATTTTCCTGCTTTCATATTTAATTAGAAAACATTCATTAATTCCCATTTTTGGAATAAACAAACAAACAGTTAAATACCGATTGTTTGATGCATCCTACCGTTATCCATTCCAAAATACTGAAGTTTCATGTATACTTGAAATAATTCTAAGTTTTACCACTAAAATTGCATTTCAAAATCAATATATACAGTTCCGTCACTAATTAGTCGAACGCAATAATTATTTTCACTTTTAAATTAATTCCTTATTAGATGAATAACAATCATTAAACATCTTAGTTCATAAATGCATAATTAAAAATTCGCCTGGAATGTAATCATATTTTTCGTAAAGCTTCTGAACTTCAACGTCACCTTTAAATTTGCTTTATATCAATTTCCCATATAAAAGCTAATATTATATCAACGTCCACACACACACACACACACGCACACACGCACCCACACACACACGCACACACGCACACAAACACACACACACACAACACACACACACCGTTTATTTCTACATTTTGATAATTAATTCAAATCAAATATCAGTCGATTGCGATTATCTTCCTTCGATTCCTCTTCTACTTCGTATGTTGTCAGTGGTTTTATGTTGTTACACAATGTTTCCGTTGAGTTTTTAAATCAACCCGGGAAAGTATGTTATTTGCTTAGAACTACATTTTTGTGTTCTTTTTTCGAAGCAATATAAATGCATATATTGCAATCTATTGTACGAAATGATTAACTCAAACCTGTAATCTAATATGTTTGGAAAAACGATCAATAAAACTAATAAGTTATAGAGGTGGTGGTTATTGGGCGTTCTCTTTAATTTCAAAACCAATTCTCTTTTGGCTACAATATTTAATACAAATGTAGCTGCAATGGAGTTGTTTATAACAGAGGTAGAGTTTAACAAACCTATTTACATAGGCATGCCAATTTTAGAATAACCAGAAATTGAACTATTTAATTCTTATTATAACTTTATGGACGCAAATTTTGCAAATAATTGCCAACTAACATAAACACCGACAGTCCTTTGTATAGTGTGACGCGAAATGATTTCCATGAAGATAGTATAAAGGTCAATTAACAAAAATTAGATACTAGTGTTTATGATCCCGATAATGTTTATAAAATTCCTCTTGTAAATGAAAAAGTCATAGGTCTTGGATTGAAAATGTACACCTTAAACGTAGAAGATAGTGAGGTAATAAAAAGACGTCAAAGGCGTTAAAAAATACATTATCGATTAACAAATCAAATTCGATCACTATCTTGATACGTTAAGAAATAAAGTGGTTATGGAACTCGACCAAAATAGCAGTTCATATTTGCATAAGGTGTAATCCATACGACAAACAAAAATTGCTTTAAGCTGTCAAAATGATTAAAAGCATATTTTGTGTAACGACATCGATACTTTACACCATGGTCATTGCCTAACAACAAAACTTGAATCTACTTGTAGTATTTGTACTAGGCACGCCCGGTATACATAATTATTTTGTTAAATTATAATCTTTCCTTTTCTTAAAATTCTGTCCTTGCATCAAAAACAATGTTGTGTTCTAGTAAGTAAGTTATATCTAAGTTAGTTACGCGTGTTTAACGCATCCTGGGGTGCGGGCAGATACGTAATCAGTTAGTTGCGCCTGAACGGTCGGCTGAGTGAGATGTCAGGCGAGATATTCATTAAGAAACGTGGTTTTTAGGAGATTAATTATGTTTATATTTGCGTTGAGAATGTAATGTGGTTCCGTTGTAAAAGTGATGCTTTATAAATTAAAGCTTACAGCATAATTGAAAAAGTGACGCAGTGCTAAGTTTTGATTCAGAACAGAGTAGAATCTGTAGGTATTGTATTAATTTACAGTATTAAGCATGCTCAAACTTTTTGTTATGAAGAAATATTAGAATTCACGGTTTGTAGATAGTGGTGATCTGGTTACAAATATTATCCAGTACTGTCTTCAACCATCGCGTATTTGTGAAAAGGCAGTTGTTTGCTTTGTAAAACGATGATTCACTTGTGTACGATCAACCTCGTACAGGAAGGGGTCCTTATCTAACATTATTCTATCTACGTTTGGTGTTATGTTTTACTTCGCCGACGTTATCAGACCGCAGAACTTGGGGAAAGAATTATATTAATAAACTTCAAAGGCGTGTGAAAGTGAAATAGCATTGACGCGGAAAATTCAAGTTACTAATATTAGCATAATTTAGGATAAGTGGTTGCTAGCATTATTATCAATACTTAAGTTTATTCTACCTATGTCTGGTAGTTCTTTGAGCCTGAATAGTTAAGAATAGTTTAGCTAGAATAGGAGGGATGCAGTAAGGTTGTTTTGTATCCTTTTAGGTTTTTGTGTTTAGTAGTGAATATAAGTGTTAACTAGGATGTTTATTTTTCTTTATTATCGTAGAGAATAAAAACACGTAACTGGAATCAAGAAAATTTTCATTTTATGGTTTTAAGTAACCCACGAAAAAAACCCGTAATTAAGAGTCCATACCCCTGAGTTTAGTTCATAATAATAGTAGTAATACATCTAACGTATAGCTCAATTATTGTATTTTGTGGCGATTCTTCTAAAATGTATTATATAGTAATAAAAACTTCAATTGTATTTTTTTATTTTATATTCTATATAAAATCAAATAAATTCTACATTACAATAACTTCTTACATAAGATTTTATATAAAACTAGCTTAATTAAATACATGTGGCTTCTTTAATAATTACACTTATTTATATTGGTAATACGAAGTATAATGTGAATGATTAGGTATTCCTAATAATGATTACAAAAGTATAAATAAACTAATTAATTTAACATACATCTTAACCAATTTCAATAATAATCTTCTTATTCCTGAACTTTGGTCATCAATTTACATGTATATTATTTCAATGTAGAATATTCTACCTTGGGGTTTTCAGATTTATTTGTTTCTGGTTTTTCATAATCGTTAGACATGAAAACTTGTAGGTCTTTGATTAGGAGATTTCTCAATTTTGGTGATAATGCCGATTGTGGTAAGCTGTCCGGATCTGGGCATGTTTGTTTACGGTAGAAGAGCATGTAAGGTGTTGCAGGTTGTCTTTCGTCGTTTAGGTCTTCAAGGGAACCTTGTGTGATAACAATGTCGTTGAATTTGTACCACCTATCACCATCGAGTGCATATGTGTAGTAATGTACGGAATCTAAATTTTGTCCGACATGTATAACTGTGGCATGTAATTCGTAGTTTAGGTCTTGCAGTTTTATAAATGGTTCTGATTGTATGTGTTTGAGTGGTTTAGTTCTTTTGTGTGAGGTTGTATCATATCTGAAGTTTTTGAACTTTATTATTAGCCTGTTAGGTGGTTCCGCAACTTTAGTAACTCTTTCTGCATTTGTTAGAGCTTGGCAAGTGATGCAATCGTATTTATCTTCAGCATTTAGATTTTCTGGTTGAAAATAATAGTCCAGTAATTTTTGTATTGACTGATTACTTGTGTTATTTGGGAACGATAGTTGTAATTCATAAAGGTTATACGTTTTTGCGTTCTGGGTGTTGCAGTTGTTGCATTTAATTATTGTTACGTATTTGCCGATAAAGGGCGGTTGAACGGTTGTCGATGTTGTTGTTGGAGGCCATGTAATGGTGTCATCAATAACGTTAAAATCATTGCATGCTCGTTCTTGTTTGTTTAGAGTATCTATAAGGAAACTTAGGAATCTTGAACTGTCGTTTTCTTTCTCTTGATGGAATCCAGGTGGATTTACATGGTTTAAAAATTCGTGTGGTGAGAGCGATGATCTTGAAGAGTATTGTAGTAATGCAAAACATTTTTTAATTGTGATAGTAATGGTGATTTTTCATTTGTGTTTAAAAGAATATCGTTGCAGAAAAGTTTTGTCTTGAATAGTGCTTGAAAGATGCTGTTGCAGGTGTTTCCTAGATTCATTAGTCCACCTTTTCTATTATTGTACTGTAAATGGTTAACCGTAGGTAAGATTTTAGCCTTTGTTATTGAGCGCAGTTTATTGCTATTAACACGATCTTCTGTTTTAAATTCTTCTGTAATATGTAATATATTATGTATTTGATGTATGTTCTGTGTATTCTTGTTTTGAATGTTTAAAGAGAAGTGGTTTCTTTCTTGGCGTGTTTGTGTTGGAAGTTTTTCTGATTGGGTTTGCATTTTTTGTTTTATTTGGTGTAGAGATATATTTAGGGTCTGAGACTTTTTTATGCGAAAGGAGAGAGTTTTGATGAATTTGATTTTATGTAAGATACTGAATTTAATTTGCGTCTGTTTTGTAAATTTCTGAGTTTTATTGTAATTGGTGAGCTCTGTGGGACTGTGTGTGGATTAATTGAAATATGATGTTGGTCTTGGTTGACTTTTTCTTGGTTGATCGGGTTAGACTTATATATGGAATTTGGATTATCTTTGATGCTTTTTTTAAGGAATTTTCTTCTTTGTGGAGTTCGAAGATGAGGTATCGTTATGTTGTTGTTTTCTATTGGAGTGAGAGTTTTGATTTGGTGTTATATAATGTTATAATCGAAGGAATTGCACCTAAGATAGACGCTGCGTTTCCTCCTTGGAGTGCGATACTGATTTGTTGGATGAGGAAAGAGGTTGCCCTTGTATCGTTGGTTTCTCGTGAAATTTTAGATCCTATTTCTTTGACGAATTTTAAGCCTATTTCACCGACTATGCAGGAAGCTTCGATAGCGACCGAAACGCAAATAGAATTATTTTCTAGGTTTTTATATTTGGATTTGGTTTAAATTTTCTCCGTATGCAGCACCTGCGAGGTTTGAGCATGATTTAAAGTGTGATTGGGCCCTAGTATCCATACATGTGAAATTCCATATAATCGGTCTGCCCCAGCATGATCGATATTGATACCTAAATTTAATATTCTTGAAAGTGCTAAGCCGCTTTGCTTTTCTGTGTCTCGTTCAATTTATTGCTCAATTCTTGAATAGCCTCGGGTTTAACTTGTGTTTGAAAATCTTCAATTTTCAAAATTTTATAATTTTTAGTCGTAGAGTGTCTAATCGGTGACGCCTCCGCAGCTTCTATAGTTGATTATAATGAACCATTCGCCTTTAAACACGAAATTAATTTTAATAAAATTAAATTTTTTCAAGCATCTCCTCAAGCGTCGCTCTATTATGGCGAATTACATTGTAAATGGCCTAACGGGTGTATTGTATTTGATTATTTAATTTTAAATGAAAAATTCTACTACTTTATACCTACTAAGAACTTAACACTATGTTTTATGCAACTCAACCATCCCTTTTAGAAACTAATAAACTAATATTTTGAACCCCGCACAATAATTACAGAATAGTAGTAAATATAATTATAGATGTATTTAGTATCAATCAAAGGTTTCTGCCGATGCTTTGACTTAAGCAGAATTTAAGCAAAATTTGCAGGTCAGGAGTTTTTGTACTAGCTAGCATAAGGAACATTAAGGAACATCTTTAATGGGGTTTTTAATGTTTTCATACTTGAGAATCTTTTGCAATCTTCTGGTAGTTCGTTAAAAATTTTTGGAACAATATAAGAAAGTGTATTTTTTCCATATTTGTTTAAAATAATAGGTAGTTCGTAACTATTAGATCTTGTGTCATATATATGGGCGCTTTTTTCTAAATATGTGTCCTTAAAATAATTATTCATAATCAATTTATAGAAAAATAATCCGTATACACTAAGCAAATCGCATTCTTTTAACAACTCCTGAAAAGTAAATTTAGTCCCTTTGCCGTAAACTAATTTTAATAATTTTTTTTTGATTATTATAATTCGGTTTAGATAAGCCTTACTGGCAAAGCCCCATGCCTCCAGCCCGTATCGCAATACAGACTCT